>JAZHRO010000058.1:12400000-13000000 GCA_037157565.1 Thalassia testudinum
ACTTCAGAGCAAAGGCACATGGGATCTTGCACCACTTCCACCATGAGCTAGCCTTGTAGGGTGTAGATGGGTATTTGCACTCAAATTTCATCCAGATGGGACGATTGCCAAGTACGTAATACGGTTAGTGACAAAGGGGTTCATCTAAACCTATGGGGTGGACTTCTTTGATACTCTCTCTAGTGGCGAGGTTATCGACTGTGCAGATATTGGTTCCTGTTGCAACACATTATGATTGGCAGCTTCATCAGCTCGACGTAAAGGATGCCTTTCTTTACGGTGACTTACAGGAGGTGCATATGCAGCAGCCTCCTGGGTATGAGAACAGGGGAAGTGTTTCTGTAGGCTGAGGAAGGCTATGTATGTACTCAAGCAGAGTCCACGTGCATAGTTTCAGAAATTGTCTCAGGTGGTGGAGTTTGATGGCTTTCAGAGATTTTCTGTAGATCACTTCTTGTTTGTCAGGAAGACAAGGAAAGGTGTGGTGGTGCTCCTAGTTTATGTTGATGACTTGATTGCCACAAGGAACAACATAGATGGTATTGTGCATATCAAGGAACAACTGGCCGATCAGTTTTTGAAGAAAGATTTGGGTCCATTATGATATTTCTGGGAATAGAAGTTACTCGTAGCAAGCAGGGCATAGTTCTATCTCAAAGAAAGTATGTACTAGATATTCTACATGAGACTGGGATGCTTGGGGTAAAGCCTGCAAATATACCTATGGATCTAAAGGCACATCTTTATGATGCCGAGGCATCTTCTGTGGATAGCAGTCAATACAGATGGCTTGTGGGAAAGGTACTTTACCTCACTATTACCAAGCCAGAAATTGCTTTTGTAGTTGGGAAACTTAGTTAATTTATGGCTAAGCCTACGAAACAATATTGGAATGCTGCCATGATAGTTCTAAGATATATTAAAAAGGCACTTGGACTTGGTCTTCTATTTACTCGAGGTATTGTCATGTTTGTAATGCCATATTCTAATGCTAATTATGCAGGTTGTTTAGTGGATAGAAAATCTACCACAGGATTCTACACCTTAGCTGGCAATTTAATGACCTGGAAAAGTAAGAAACAAGCAACTGTTTCTCGGTCGAGTGCAAAATCAAAGTATAGGGCTATGACACAAACAGCTGCTGAACTCATGTGGGTGAAGTCAATTTTGAGGGATTTGCACATATAGATTACTCGTCTTATGGAAATGAACTATGATAATGTTGCTGCCACATATATCGCCAACAACCTAATGTTTCATAAAAGGACCAAACATGTTGAAGTGGATTGCCACTCTTCCAGGGATCTCATTTAGAAAGGCTTCCTATATACAACCTCTATTGCTACAGATGATCAGACGACATACATGTTTGCCAAGCAAGTCTATTTTTTATTCTTTTTATTCTTGTTTCAAGCTGAACATGATAGACATATATCATCCAGCTTGAAGGGGAGTGTAGACTTAGTTGTTTTATATTAGTTTTTATATTTATTTGTAAGGGTGTGTTGTACCCAATTGGTTGTAATGACTTGGTTTCATTAGAAACCATAGGGCTCTCTTATATAGAGAGAGACCGTAGAGTTAAAAGTACAGGAATGTCCCTGAGGGACAAAACACACAGCCCTTACAACAACAACCAAGCATTTTCCCACACTAAGTGGGGTCGGCTATATGGATTCTTTGCCTCCACACAGATCGATTTTTAGCCATTTCAGGACTTAAATTAAAGTAATTGAGGTCATACTTAATAGTTTCCTTCCAATACTTATTTGATCTTCCTCGCCCCCTCTTAGCGGGTTCAACCTCTAACTTCTCACATCTCCTAACTGGAGCATCTAGTGGCCTTCTTTATAAATGTTCAAATCACCTTAGACGTGTCTCTCTCATTTTATCCTCTACCAGTGTCACCCTAACATTTTTTCTAATAATATCATTTGAAATACGGTCCTTTCTTATATGACCACGCATCCATCTCTTCATTTCTGCCACAGACATCTTCTGTACATGCCTATAGTTTATAGCTCAGCATTTATAACCGTACATGGTTGGTCTTACCACAGCTCAATAGTATTTTCCTTTGACTTTTAAAAGAACTCTCTTATCATAGATAACACCAGATGCACCCCTCCATTTTAATCACCTTGCATTAATGCTATGTGTAACATCTCCATTAATTCCACCATCTTGTTGGAAAATGGATCCCAAGTACTTAAAAACATCTTTCATTGGAATGCACTCTTCTCCAATTTTTACATCAATCTCTTCATTGTTCCTTCTATTAAACTTGCATTCCATATACTCAGTCTCCGTCCTACTTATGCATAATCCTTTATCTTCCAGGGCCTCTTTCCAAAGCTAAAGTTTTCTGTTCACTCCATCTCTTATCTCATCAACCAACACAATGTCATCAGCAAAAAGCATACACCAAGGCAACTCAACTTGGATATGCTTCATCAACTCATCCATGACCAAAGCAAAAAGATAAGGGTTTAAAGTCGAACCTTAATGAAAATCGATGGTGATATCAAAGTAGGCCGTCAAATCATCCTTAGTTTTTACACAAGCTGCTGCTCCACAGTACATATCCTTTATGAGGTTGATATATATAACTGGCACTTGTCTCTTTTCAAAAATTCTCCACAAGATATCTCTTGGGACAGAATCATAGGCCTTCTCCAAATAAATAAAAATCATATGTAAATCATTTTTCTTCACTTTGTATGTCTCCATCATACGTCTCAAGAGATGTATTACCTCAATAGTAGACCTGTCTGGCATAAAGTCAAACTGATTTTCAGTTACCACAGAGTCTTGCCTCACCCTTCTTTCAATTATTCTTTCCCAAAGTTTCATCGTATGACTCATCAACTTAATACCTCTATAGTTGGAACAATCTTGTATGTCACCATTGTTCTTGTATAAAGGTACCACAAAACTTTTCCTCCATTCCTCTGGCATCTTCTTGCCTCTCCACACAGTATTAAATAAATTTGTGAGCCAAGTTATACCCCGTTCTCCCATCATTCTCCAAACGTTTATAAGAATATCATCTGGCCCAACAACCCTCCCACTTTTTATCATCTTCAAAGCCTCCTCTACTTCTTTCTTTTGTATCCTTCGATAACACACCCGATTCACATACTCTTCAGAGTTGGCTAACTCCCTTAAGATGGTATCGTTCTTTTATTTTTAATTAAAAAGCTTATGAAAATATCTTTTC
The DNA here is from genome assembly GCA_037157565.1 of Thalassia testudinum. NCBI lineage: Eukaryota > Viridiplantae > Streptophyta > Magnoliopsida > Alismatales > Hydrocharitaceae > Thalassia > Thalassia testudinum. The sequence goes on from JAZHRO010000058.1 coordinate 12,403,221, forward strand.
CATCTTGTCTTTATATCCTCACTAGCTATAAGTACCCCTCCTTCATCCTTGATGCATCTTACATGTGTAAGGTCATTTGCTTTACTCTCTCTTGCTTCAGCTAACTTGAAGATCTCTTTCACCTTTTTTAGAATCAAGTTTCTTATAAAAATTCTCACAAGCTTTTGCTTTTACTTCACTAGCTATTTTCTTTACTTCTTTCTTTGCTCTTTGGTAGTTTTCCATATTTTCATTGGTCTTATCTCGATATAAGACTTTAAAGCAGGCTCTTTTAATTTTAAGCTTCTCCTGCACTTTCTCATTCCACCACCAAGCCTCCTTTTATCCTGGAACACCTCCTTTAGACATGCCTAACACCTCCTTTGCCACCTCCTAATACAGTTTGCCATATTTAACCACATTTTATCAGCACTACCATCAAAATCCCAAGCCTTTTGTTGCATCATCTTCTCTTTAAATCTCACTTGTTCTTTCTTAAGATTCTACCATTTAATTCTGAAATTCGTAGACACTAATTTTCTCTTCTTTGCCTTCTTCAAATGAACATCCAACACCAAAAGATGATGTTGAGCAGTTAAACTCTCCCCTGGAATAATCTTGCAATCTTTACAAGATAAACGATCTCTTCTTCTCAAAGCAAAATAATCGATCTGTGTTTTTGTTAAGCCACTTTTATAGGTAATCAAATGCTCTTCTCATTTTTTGAAGAAGGTATTTGCTATGAAAAGATCATAAGTTATAGAAAAATCTAGGAAAGTATTCCCTTTTTCATTTCTAATATCAAAACCATGATTTCCATGCACTCCTGCATACTCTAAAGCATCTTTTCCCACATGCCAATTTAAATCTCCACCCAAGAAAATCATCTCTCTATGGGATTCCTTGAATTATCATATCAAGTTCCCCTCAAAATTTGTTATTTATTCTTTCCTCCAGACTAACTTTAGGTGCATAAACTGAAATGACATTCAAGATATCTTCTTCTAAGACTAATTTTATCAAAATAATTCGATCACCCAATCTTTTAACCTCAACCACACTCTCCTTTAAATCCTTGTGAATTATAATGCCTACGTCGTTTCTACCTTTGTCCCTTCCTGAATACACAACCCTTACAATAAGAAAAATAAATAACCACACAACATAAGCCAACACTCTCCTTCAAGCTGGAGCATAAATATCTATCATGCTCAACTTGGATATACACGAATCAAATGAAAATCTGGCTAAGGGCTTGGTGAGAATATCAGCAGTCTACTCCTTAACAGAAGTGGTTTATAGCAAACCCTTCTGTATAATCCCTTGTATAGTGACAGTCAACCTCAACATGCTTCGTTCTCTCGTGAAATGCTGGGTTGTTGGCAATGAAGGTAACTACTCTATTATCACATCGCATCTCCATGGGGTTAGAAAACTACACCTGTAGGTCAATAAGCAAGGATTTGATCCACATCATCTTAGCAGTCGTCTGAGCCATAGCTCTGTACTCAGACTTGGCACTAGATCTTGCAACTGTACCATATTTCTTACTCCTTCATGTGATCAAATTTCCTACTAAGGTGTAGAACCCAGCAGTGGATTTACGATCCACATGGCATCCAGCATAGTCTGCATCTGAATAGCCAATCGTCATAGAGGACCCCTTTTGAGAAGAAGAAACCCTTCCCAGGAGCCTTCTTGACATATCTAAGCACCATCAATGCTGCATCCCAATGTTGATGTGTTGGCTTGGCCATGAACTGACTCAATCTCCCAACTGCAAAGGAAATGTCTGGTCTCGTGATAATAAGATACAACAGCTTACCCACAATCTGTACCGTCTGTTGTCCACCACCTGTGCATCATCATCATAGAGTAGCATCTTGGGGTCTATAGAAATATTGACCTTTTTGGCCCCAAGCATGCCAATCTCTTGCAAGATATCTAAAGCATACTTCCGCTGAGATAAGATCACACCTTCCTTGCTGTGAGCAACCTCAATACTAAGGAAATACCATAAAGGTCCCAGGTCCTTCATGACAAACTGCTCTGCTAGGATGCACTTAACCTCAGTAATACCCTGCACATTGTCCCCTGTGAAGATCAAATCAACATAAACAAGTGCCATAATACGTCATCTAGTCCCCTTGACAAAAAGTGAAAAATCAGCTGTTGATCTCCTGAATCCAACTGCCTCTACAACTGTGACAATATCTGAAACTAGGCTCTGGGACTCTGTTTAAGGTCATATATAGCCTTCTGTAATCAACACACACTCCCCCTAACTTCCAAAGCCAGGTGACTGCTGCATATAGATTTCCTCTTAGAGATCACTATAAAGAAAAGCATTCTTCACATCTAACTGGTGCAAGGGGCAATCTAACTGAATTGTAACTGCAATCAACATCCGAACTATGGGAAATCTGGCAACTGGGGAGGTGTCAAAGAAGTTCACCCCATAAGTCTGGGTGAATCCCTTTGCCATGAGGCAGGCTTTGTACCTAGCAACATCACAATCAAGATTGAACTTCATAGTGAATACCTATCGACAGCCAACGAGTGCAGCACCATCAGGAAGTGGAGTAAGCTCCTAAGTCCCACGACCTCTAAGAGCGATCATCTCATCCTCCATGGCTGCCCGCCATTTTGGATCAAGCATGGCCTCACGGTGAGTAGCTGGAATCTGCATAGTAGTTAAGGCCTGAGTAAATCCAGCAAATCCAGGATCTACACTATCAATAGCAAGTGCCCCTGTCGTGGGATAAGTAGTGTAAGTCCGTGATTGCTTCCGAATGGTTATCAGAAGGTCAAGATCATCGCCTGACACATCACCTGTCCTGTCCCTGTGACAATCACATGGCAAACATACGTTAGTGTCTAAATGACTCACCTAAGAAGCCGATAGTGAAGGCGAGGATGGGGTCCCTAATAGGTAGCATAAGGGCGGACATATGTCTGAAGTGACCCAATCAGGCACGGAAAGGGATGCATAGCAAGAGTTGGTGGTGGTGTGGTGGGGACATGAATCTCAGGAAAGCTCCCCAAGTGAATGGAAGAATATGGCATAGGCACCATATCACCCTCTGAAGGCATCTCAACAACCGTCACAGAAAAGAAAGGTACAGCCTCATGAAATGTAACATCCGCTGAAATATAGTGCCGAGAAGTAAGCGGATCAAAACACCGACACCCCTTTTATGTCTAGGTATACCCAAGAAAAACACACTTGACAGCTCTCGGTACTAGTTTATCCTAAACTGGTCCCAACAAATGGACAAAGGCAACACAACCAAAAGTTCAAGGGGTGATGTGAAACAAGGGATGATCAGGATACATGACCTGAAGAAGAATTTGTTCATGCAATGCAGCATTAGGCATCCAGTTAATCAAAAAACAAGCAGTCAAAATAGTGTCACCTTAATAGAGAGAAGGGACAAAATGGTGAATCAACAAAGTGAGAGTAACATCAAGAATATGGCGATGTTTTCTTTCAGCAACACCATTTTACTGAAAGGTATAAGAACATGTCTCATGGTTAATGCCGCAACTAGACAAGAAATTACATAAACGCAGAGTACAAAATTCCAAGGCATTATCAGTATGAAAGCACTTCACCAAATAAGAATGCCGAGTTTCTATTTCTTTAACAAAGTTCTCAATAATTTGTCCCACATCGGACTTATTTTTCAAGAGAAACATTCAAGAAAAAGTTATCAACTAAAACAAAATAATATTTGTTCCCAAGTCGATCATGAGTACGATTGGGACTCCACACGTCTATATGAATCAAATCAAATGCAGTAACAAACAATACATAAGTAGAATCAGAAAAATTAGCCCTGCGGTACGTGTCAAGTTGACAAGCATCACATGTGAGAGCAGTAGTAGAGGGGATGTGTGGTAGAACACGTCTTAGGCGATGAATGGGTCAATAACCAAAGCGGTGGTGTCGTTAGAGAGGAGATCCAGCAAAAGCAAGGCACTGGGTGGCAAAAGCAGCAAAAGCATTACGGCTCAGACGATACACCCCATGTTCCTCACACCTCTACCAATTATCTTCCCAGTGAATTTGTCCTACAAGACACAAGAAGACGCATCAAAAATTGCTCGACAGTTCAGATCTCTAGTGATGTTGTTAACAGATAATAAACTTAAAGGAAAATCAAGCACATAATAGACATCTGTAAGTCTCAAAGTAAGAGATAAAGACATATCTCCCTTGCCAACAAGTGGCAAGTGTCGCCCATTAGTCACCTATACTGTCCTGGCGGGTGTAACAGGTGTTAATCGAGAAAAAGAGCCTTGGTCGCCACATAAGTGCTTGGATGCACCAAAATCAATTAACCACTCACTAGAAGTCAAAAGTGACGATATACCAATTGCAGGTGTCTCTGAAGAGGAAGCCATAGCTGCAGTGTCTAAAATCTGAGAGGATGCCTAAGTCAACTGAGCAATCTATTGCCGCAAGTTCTCAATCTTAATTCTCAAGGAACTAATATCAGAAGTATAAAGAGCTGCATCGGAGATCTCAACTGCATAATTGGCCATAGGTGGCCTACCATGCTTCTGCCAGCATGTAGTCTCAGCGTGACCAAGTCTACCACAGTAAGTACATAGAGTCCTAGTACGTGTAACAGAAGAGCATCCACATCCACGATCACGTGTAGGGTAAGTAGTACCCCTGCTACATCCAGGGATCGCAGCCAGTGCAGACAACTGAACAACAGTGTCATGAGTAAGAATGCGTACTGTAACTCTGCTGAGTCTACTATATGCTTCCTCCAGGGTAGGAAGTTCAGGAGTAGTGAGGATCTGATCTCTGGCTGTCACATATTCAAGTTCAAGGCCAGCCAAGAAAAAAGAAACAACCAATTGTGTCCTAAAACTCCTCCAGGACTCACAGGCACACCCTAGCAGGTAGGAGTAGTGCCTCTCCAACATTCCCTTCACGAGGGAGTAATACTGTGACAACGTGCGTCTCTCTTGACGCAGATAGAAAAGGTCATAGAAGACCTGAAAAACTTGTGCGGAGTTCTTAGCATGTGAATAGGTATCACTCAAAGACTCCCACATCTCTTTTGCAATAGTATAGTACATGATCTCATCCCCTATGCGAGGAATAACTGTCTGCATCAGCCATGCACAAACCATGGCATTATCGTTATCCCAATCAGCATTTGTGTCTGTCTTGTTCTCAGGATTCGGATCCGTAAGAATATGGCTTTTTCTATGACCCCTGACAGTCATAAGGTCTGGGACCACTGCAGGTAGTTGGTCTCATCCAACTTAACAATGGGAACAAAGAAAGGGTTCTTGAGTACTCCGGTGTCAGAAACAGAGCTCGAAGATACCTCGAACTAATCATTCGAAGCCATCTTTGCAATCCGGAAGCCTCGATCAAACTTTTATTACCATGAAATCATCCACAAGTCTGAAATCAAATAGATTCAGACCTACATCACGAACTTGCATTCCTAGATCAATGCAAAAACCCCTTCACAATCGCTGCACAAGGATCAGATCACTGTGCACCACCTCCCTGTCGATCTGCGTCGCCAACCGTCACCGCAGATCACTATAGCGGTACCACCAGAGGTCAACACCGCCTACAGCACATGGTCGCCGGTCCAACAGGCAGACCTAGCTGCTGTTTCACCACTGCCGATCACCTGTAGCGCTACCGTAGGCTCTACAAGCCATTGCTACGTTGCTACCGAAGGTTAGATCGACCTCCAAGGGACCACAGTGTCGCCATAAGCGGCCCTCAGTGCTGCAGCGTTGCCGTCGAAGGCTAGAAGGGCCCTCGAAGCCGTCTCAATGCCATCGCAATCAACCTAGACGCTGTAACGCCACCGTTGGAGGCGAGGAGAGCCTCCAAGCTCACTGCAGCACCACCGCAAGTGCCACTGTCAATGCTGCAGGCTCACCCGCACCACCATAGCACCAGTGCGCGTGCTGCAGTGCACCACCGGAGCTCTGCTGAGAACTGCTGCCGCTCACGAGGGAGAGAAAGACAATTAGGGTTTCGTGGTTAAGGTTTTGGAGGTTGTGAGAGGTGAGATACCTAGAGCCACAGTCTAGGACTGGTGCTTTAATACCAAATTGATTTTAATGACTTGGTTTCATTAGAAACCCTTGGACTTTCTTATATAGAGAGACCGTAAAGTCAAAAGTACGGAAATATCCCTGAGGGACAACACACACATAGCCCTTACAATAAGAAAAATAAATGATCATATAACATAAGCTAACATACCCTTTTGTCTGGCGTTGGGTTGTATTGCTATTTGCCCTTTTCCTCTCTATATAGTTCTTCCGACTACTCTCTATGGGCTTTGAAGGTTCTTTTAGGCATGCAAGAGGGATGGGGTCGTGCATTTATGTGGCATTAGGCTTTACCAAAGCTCATGATTCGCTAAAGTGGAAGAGATTTATCATCATGTCTTCGTTGATGCTTGTCAATCGGAGACCTCGGAAAGCATTCATAAACGGGTGCCCTCTTGCCCATCTCTTGGTTGGTTTGCCAATAGATACTTTAGCCATGGTAATCTGGCATTTTGGTTGCTGGATTGATGGCCTGATTATGAAAGTAGGTCAACAGGCTTTCAAGATTCTTATTGGGCGGGTGGGGGTGGGGGTGTAAAGGAAGGGGGATGAGGACCGGGTGGTGGTGCATGGTCGGAGATGAGGGGGCATTAGGAGGGAGGAGGCCTCATAGTGGTACACTGTGCTTTTGTTGCTGAGCGAGTCTCTTTGCAATGGAGTATCATGAACCTATTGTTTGCATTCGATGCAAAGGGATTGGCCACAGCTAGTATTGTTGCTTGAGGATGAAGGATGATGATGGATGGCTGGGTTGCACTCAGGACAATCATTCTGATCTTTTTACACTCTTGTGTGCACGCTGTGGTCTCCCTAGTTGACACCGGTGCAAAAGTTCCTTGAGGGAATGCTTGTGGGGACTGTACTGCATGGGTCACCCTCATTGTCTTCTATTTGTGATGCTGTTCTAGGGAAGGGATTGGGAAGTGGCAGCATCAGGATTGCACCAGTCAGCAATGTAAAGGTCATCCTGATGGGTTGCAAACTTGCGATGAAGCTTCACTTGCTACACTACACTTCATAATGATGGAGGCAAAGGATGGGGTTGTTTGGTGGAGGGAACCGGCATCTGTGGATGGTGCACTAGAGCCTTCCACTTTTCTACCTATGTGGATTATATCTTGTCTCGATTGAAGATCAAAGCTTGAAAATTGCATGTCCCTTTGGGTCTTCTATCTTCATTCAAGATCAACTCTTTGCTTCAAAATCCCCACGTGTGCTCTTTAGGTTGAATGGTGGGGATGCAGGAGAGTGTCGTCAATTACTAGGATGATTGTACCCAGATATCTTCCATTTCGTCCTACATGTTATTATCTGCTCAAGGGATTTGCGTTAGTAATTAACTTTTGGAAAAGTGGCCATGGACAATTGGGATTGCAGGCCACTCAAATGTATTCTGGTTGATTTTTCTCAAAACAGATTTAGCTTCACTTATCATCCTATTTATGTCTTGTCTTTTGACTTTCTAAGTGCCGTCGAAGGTTGACATGGGGATTAGGCATATTAGAAGATTTCTTTGGTCCAGCACTGCCTAGTTGATAATCCTATCCTTTAGTTGCTTGGAGTGAGGTTTTGCAAGCTAAGAGTTACTGATAGGTATGATCGAGCCATGCATGATAGCTGTCAGTGAAGTGGGTTTGGAAGTAGGTCTTTTAGGCATGTTACATCCAACTAGATAATGAGGAAGTTGGATGCTTCATTAATTTGGGTGCTTTTGATTGAAGGGGAGTTGCCAAGCTGTTGAGCTTGGTTCTCCTAATTCTAAAGGGAATTGTGAATTAGTTGTCTTTCAAATTAGGAAAGATGACTGTAAGAACCTACCTGATTTTTGTTAGGACAACTTTTGTTTCTAGATGAGTCCCTTGGATCCCTTTGTAAGGGCCTTGCTTGTGATTTTTTGTTTCCGTTGTATTTGTGTGTGTGTTTTTGAGAAGGGTCTGTGCAATGGGTGGATAACAATATTTTTGTTTTCTGCTCTTTCATAAATGTGAAATTGGACAATATCTTATCAAAGCCATGTCTTGTGCAAAGGGTGACAGCATCCACAAAGATGGCTTTGGAGTTATCCTCAAGGCTCTCACATCAGGCTTTGGATAGGTGCAAAGCCATCTATCCTCAAAGATGCTCTCACATCAGATGCTTTGGAAGATGTCTTGTGCAAAGGGTGGATATCAAAGATGTTTTTGAGGATAGATGGCTTTGGAGTTGTGTAGCTTCTTTGTGAGGAAGGGTTATCATCTGCTACAAAAGGCCTTATCATCTGCTATAGAGAATTCAGCAGATGAGGATGTAATCACCTTCAGGGTTGTAGGCTCCTTTGAAAGAAAGATGCTCCTCTCATAGTTTAGTTTTTCATGTAGCAACTACAGTGGGAAAGGATTTTCACCAAGACATATTATAGTGACCAGCTCCATATTCGCGACAAGTTGAGAAAGATTTACCTAACAAGTCACAACTTGTGAACTTACAGACCTATGACAACTACCAAAAATGCCCAAGCTTGAGTCTAAAGGTAGTAAAACTTGTTCTTTGTTTGCAATCACAACATCCTTGTTGTGTCTAAACCAACCACTTCTACTAATAGCAGTGGCTCACCTCTTGGACTTCCTTTTCCATACCATCTATATTGATCCAATTTCAAACTTGAGCCTGATAAAAAAAATGATCATAACAACTTGTTGGACGTGATTCAATGGATCCAATATAACCACATGAAATGCTCAAGTCCAAGTTTTTTGAAAAAGGTTAAAGGATGGCTAGAGGTTGATACCCATCCAAATTAATTCAGTATTGAAAGGAACTTATAGAGATCACAACCAGGAATTAGATAAGAAAACGACCTCCCTTACAACATTGTCCACCCACACCCTTTCTCTCGTAAAAAGTACAAAATTTCGTTGAAGCCACACAGCCCATAAAATCGCCACAACCTTCACCCACACCCACACAAACGTTGTTCCTTTAGTGGTGTTTGTCTGGACGTTGTTCCTAAAGGAGCTTCATAACCTCTCAAGGGAGGAGACATCACACCCCTAAATTTGCAAGGTCGACCAAACTACAACCGAGAAGCTACAAGAACAAAAGAGATGAATGATATCCTTATCCTCCTGACCATAAAGCAGATAAGAAACATCCAGATCTTCAAACCAAGTTCTTATGAACACCTTCGTGACCACCTTCTCCCTTCTCATGACCCAAAGAAAAATCTTAACCTTTCACGAGGTCATCATCCCTAGACATTGAACCATGTAGAACTTTATATTTCAGTGACCCTCAACCTAAACTAATTGATTAGGTCTCAAATCATCTGGTTGCATCTGACACAACATCGTCAAGAATTATTGGAAATCCTGAACTCTAGCCTCAGACAAACCTGTCCTCAGAATAAGCGCCCAAGACAAGGAAATAGGGTCCCAAACCCCACGGACATAAGATGTGTTTATCAACTACCAAGCTGTATAGATGAGGAAGCAGATCTGCAAACATCCCATTTTTCGACTAGTCATCCCAAAATCTAAAACATTCTCCATTTCCTAAATTCAGGGCAAAAAAAGTAGCAAATATCTGCATAACTTGCATTCAAGATCTCTAGAAAGCAGAATCTCCTCAATGTGTTACAACCCTTGCCCTTATGGATAAAATCATATTGTAGGAATCTTGCATTGGCATATCCCACATGTTGTTTCCATTACTGAATAGCTGCACAATCCATTTTGCCTGTAAGGCATCACAAAAGTCAAAGAGGAGACGAATACCAGCTCTCTTAGGCTTACAAACCTCATTCCAAGGTACTTATTACAAAAATCTTCCTTTATGATCTGGGTCCTTCCAAAAAAAATGTTTACGCATAAGTTCCCTACTTCTGGAAATTCTCTAAAGTCATGAATACCGATAAATAAAAAAATCGGTATGGCATATAGGACAATGTTGAGAAGCACAACCCTCCCTCCTTTAAACAATAGCTTCTCGCTCCAACAATTCAACCTCTTTCCATGCACTCCAACAAGGGAATCCAATCACCGGATGTAAGACACTTGCCCTTCAAGAGGAAGCCCAAGTAAGCGGTAGGTGTCATCGAAGTGCTAAGATAACACGACGTAGCCAATGTCTCATCTGCATTCATATGGAAAGGAACAAAAGTTGACTTCCCATGATTAATCGTCAAAATTTCACCAAAGATTCTAACCAAGAAAGCCACATGCTCAGTTTCCCTGTTATCGCCCTCTACAAAAAAAATTATATCATCTGCATACTGCAATATGGGTGTAAGGAGGGAACTATCACACCTCAACTTGAAGCCAAAAAATAATCCATTGTCACATGCCTTAAATGCCATAGCCGCCAACGTATCCACTATAACATTAAACAATAGTGCCACCAATGGACGTCCTTGTCTCACTCTATGATGGGGCTACGTCTAGGAACCACATGGTCTACCATTGACCAGCATTGAGAAAGATGTGGTGGTGATGCACCTATTCATCCACTGTACCTAGGTTTCAAGAAATCCCTGTCTCAAAATCTCCCATAAGTATGACCAAGTGACTAAATCATATGCCTTCAAGAAATCAGCCTTCCACAAGAAAGAAGGCGCATCTGATCTCCAAGCTGCAACATCTCCTCAACCAAAGTGAATGACTCTTGGAGGGAACGTCCCTTAAGAAAAGCATATTAGACAAAACTAATGATTTGAGGTGGTACATCCCGCAGTCTATTAACTAAAACCTTCATCACAATAAGATAGATTGCATTAGATAATGCAATAGGCCTGAAGTCATCAACCAACTTTGCACTTGACCTTTTCTACAGAAGGAAATAGTAGAGCCTATTCAATTCTCAAATCTAGAAATTCATGAATCATCACCATGAAATCCACCCTGGCAAGTCCTTATAGAATAGCACTCCCTCAGCCTTTAAGCCATGAATAGCCATCAAAACTTCATCCTCAGTTACCCCCTAATCAAACCACTCCACATTTCATCATCTAGGGCAATCATACCAAATGACCCAAGCCACCGGGAACTCCAAGGCCTTAGCCTAGCGAAGTCATGAAAATGAACTCACAAGGCATCCATAATCTGCTTCCTGTCTGAAAGGACATCCTCACCAACCTGAAGAATACTTATCAAGTTAAATCTCCTTCTTGCACTTGCAAATAGGTGAAAGAACCACGTATTGGAGTCCCCTACCTTCATCCATAACTGTCGTGATTTCTATCTCCAATCCATCTTGCGTTTACGGGCTTCCTGCTATTCAACACCTTGCAAACAACACCACTCATCACAGTCCACCTCCTCTAAGGGCTTGATATCTTCCATCTTATCAAGTGCAGAAATTCCCTCCAAAGCCTCAACTCTTTCCCGCTTCCTCCTCTCCTTAACCTCCTTATATTGAATCAAAGCAAGTCTGATGGCCTAAATTTTGGCTAAGAGAGTGCAAGTAATGGAGGATGACTGAGAAACATCATTCCATTTCATTTTCACAAAATCACGAAACCCTAATTCCAACAACCAAGACTTCTGAAATTTGAAATAAGATGAAAGCGAGACGCCTTCATTGTTGTCCCAAACCAAACGCGTATGATCATAAAAAGACCTCAGCTTGATAATAACATTAGTTAATTGGAATTGCTCTGCTAACTCCATGGAGTTAAGGAATCTATCAATCCTGGACGTTGAACCATTAACACTCCTCCAAGTATAATCCACCCCAGTTAGAGGAACGTTGTAGAGATCGAGCTCTTCCACCAAACCGCAAAATCAACCGTAGCCCTATATGTTCTACTATCAAGTCTATCCTCCAAGGAGAGGATGACATTAAAATCATCCCCCACCAGCCACGGCCTACCATCTACAAATGATGCTACCTAGCACAATTACCCCCACAGAGTGGATCTAGCAACATCATTTTTGGGCCATAAACAAAGGAGAGAATGATAGAAGAATCATCAGATCTCCAAGTGAAGGATCCCATAAGCACCTGACTTCTAATCAGCGACGTGTTCAACTCGAATTGGGTCTCTCTCCATGCCAACAAAATTTCCCTTGATCTTCCCATAACATTAGCCGCCAAGATACCAGTAAAATGATCACACACAATTCCCTTTGAATCTGAGCCTCTAGCAATTCAAGATGTGTTTCTTGAATAAGCCCAAAGCCAATCTTCCACTCTACCAGATACCTCCACAGGCTCAATCTTCGTGACCAATCATAAAGACCCCTGACGTTCCAAGAAAGTACTTTAATCATGAGCACTTTTGTTCTCCCCTGGCCCACCTGCACCTGACGTCTCCTTTGCATTAATCACCTTCATAACTCTCAAATCTACCAAATCAATGTCCAAATCTACATTTTTATGAACCATTGTGCCAATTTTTTTCTTTTTAAATGCCTTTCTCCTGTAAAAGGAGTTATAAATCAGCCTTTGTTTTGAAAGCAGCAGCCTACCAGTTCTGGACCCCCTGCTCGATTAGCTACATTTCAGAATCCTCGGGTCCGCATTACTTGATGCATGTCTCCCTCGACCCAACAGAGAACTTGTAGAATCGTCAAGAACCTTCAACGAAGGAGGATTTTAGATGACACCACCATGCGTATCCACAAGACATGGTACAACAGAAGAGTTACTACAAGCGTTACCATTAGAGTCGTTGCACGAAATACAAAGCACCACAGCTTCAGCTAAATGGCCAACCGATATTGCACACCAACTCACCTTCCTCATCACTCGAGCTTCATCACTTGAACGACACCACCCTTACGCACACCATCAGCTCCATCACTAAGAATCTGACCTCCATTATCGCCACCAGGAACCTCACATGCAACATCAATACCTTCACCCAAAGGAGCCCATCTCCACCACACGCAAAAACCCCAAGTTCGAAGCCCGTAGGGAGGTTACGTGACGAAGCAACCCCCATCATGACTCCACCTTCATGGCCACTGAAAATGTAACCAAAGAGAATTGGCAACACCAGAATCTCCATCGCGAGGAAAACATCATGCTTTTCCATTAGGTTCAAATCCACCTACATTGAAGCACACAAGGGGCAAGAAGGTCCACCCTCTCAAAAGGAAATAAAAGGCTACAACCCATAAGTTTCTTGGGCTACACATGGGTATATAGAATACTCACCAACTCCAGATCTGAAAACAAATCTGAATACCACCTACAAATCACGGATAGGAACTGAGGCCCCCTCACCCAAACCTTCATCACTTGACCACCAAGATTCCAATTGCCCCAAATCGATGGTGCCGAAGGAAAGTGTTAAGACTCCAATTGCCCCAAATCAGCTAGCCTCCTTCCCACTTGACCACCAAGATTCACAGCAGAGACCTTAGGTTTCCAGATCTAGCACACCACCAACCTTCACGACAGAGTCATCGCCGTAGCATCACCGGCAACCAGCTGTGCAAAAGATCAAGCATCACCAGCTTCCTAGGTACCACGATTCTCCAATCTTAGCAAAAGGTCCCATGAAAACCCCCCATGTTGAAGAATCATGTTCTTGACACAATGCAACTTGTCATCAACTCCACTCACACTTATACCAACGATAGATCGCCTTCATGAATCCCAAGCCTACTATAAGATTTCAACCTTGCAAAAGGCAAGCAAACAAACTCCGACACCTCCACTATGCATAAGCAAAAAGGGATACCTGAAATGAAGATTTTAGTTCCCTCTGTCGAAGGTTTGTCAAGTGTCCCATCATGCAATGATAGTCATTTCCAGCGAAGATGCGCATCCCCAACCGACATCTCTTGAAAGCACAACTGATCAGTATTAGAAGGCTCGAGACCAAAGAGCAAAAAACACCCAAGGGCGAATAAGGTGACCTTATTAACCTTCGACATCAATTTCACACTTTGAAGCATCAACATAACCTCCTCCAGCACAGCATCACCGAGGAAAACCTCTCCCACCAGAGCACACAATAGGGTGGAATCAATTAGAGCCATCACAAGTAACCATGGTTCATTCACCTCTACCTAGGGAGGATGCGGGGGCAAAAGAGGCAGCTTCATTCACAGCCCAACCCTTTTCGGATAATTGCTCTGGCAATGACCACAACCCCAGCATAAGAGGCAAAGCACGAGATCACGGCAATCTCTTGCAAAGTGGCCCTGCTGCGGACACTTGAAATAAACCACATCCCACCCACAAGGACTTGCCTTCCCAACCAATCTCCTACTTGACACCCAAATCTAGCCATCACCAACCTTCTCTCATGCTCTCACACCCTTCCTCCCTCTCGCTCATCTCCCACCTCTTCCTAACGGCCTTAACGATGTGGCCCAAGTTGAGTGCAATGAGAGGTAATAATTTGCAACATGTATAATCCACACCACACTTTTTTGAGTTCACTCTTTCAGCAGATTTGCTCTCTACCTCTATTGTTTTTCAATATTTACGCTTGATGGATGGCAATACAATTATCCGTTTCTAAACTTGTTAGTTTCAAGAGATGGGGAAGATGTGCTAAGACAATCCGCAATGCATATAATGGAGCAAACTATTGTTTCACACTCCAACACCTTAGACATTTGAATATGATTTTGGGAGTTGGGGAGGATCTACTTTGGAGACCACTGTACTTTTTACTCATTTGCTTTTGCTTATTATTTGCAGTAACTAGCGGATCTAATTTTCCAATTTGTTCCTGACTTTCAATGTCATTTAGCATGCATGTATGGACACAGATGTTACTGCTTATTTTGTAATGGCTAAGCTATCTCAATTTTCAGTGTTAGTTGTTGGTTTCTTCTATTTATATTTGATGCAACTTCTTCTTGTGAAATTTTGCCAGGAAAATTTTGCATTCTTTTGATTGTGTACTTTAGGGTTTATTGTTTTTTTAAAAATCAAACCTGAAACTTAGGGGCTCACCGGTTACCCCTTTTATTGAATTCCTCCAAATTGGTCTCCCCCTATTTGTTGTAGCATATGGGCTCATATATATCCAACTCCTTGAACAACGCCTCCATTTTCGCGAAGTATTTAGTCAGGGAAAGATCTCCCTAACTAGCCGTCCATATGCACGTATAGAGATCAGTGATTCGTGCATTACTCAATTTCTAAAAATACCTCTTCTTGAGTCGTCCAAATCTCGTATGCGCTATTCTTATATAACATGTTCGAAGCGATGGTAGGATCAACTGAATTCATGATCCAATTCATCACCATATAATTCTCCTTCTCAAGCTTCTTCTTGGTTCCATCTTTAGTCGCAGGTGCTTCTTCAAGTAAAATGTTGAGCTTGTCTTGACCCCTACAAAGATCTTGAATGCGCAAGCCCACAAGATATAATTGAAAGTACGTTGAAGCTTGATGGTTGTCCCTTGAACAACCACCTTGCCTTCTCTAGTCGACAATGTAGCCTCAATGTCAGCCATCTCCTTCGATCTATGATCCTTCTCCTACTCTGCGTAAGGGGTTGGATATTGTAGAGAGAGGATTCGTTGAGAACCCTACACACAATCCCCTCGGCTTTGCGTAAGGTGCTAAGGTCTTCTAAAGAATTCCTGGAGCAAATTCCCACATCAGAGAAAGCCACACACCGTGTGGCCTGTTGTTGATGCAAAGAATTTACGCACAAAAGAGAAGAATTCTCCTTATGCATGAACTCTTCTCCTAGGGATCTCTATTCACGCACGTCAAAGAGCTTGGATCAAAGGCTTTGATACCATGTGGAGATTCGTACAACGTGGTGGAGGCTCTTTGGCGTGGAGGTTCACATGTGGAAGGACCCTCGCGCGGATGTTGATGGCACATGAACCGAGAGAGAGAGAGAGAGAGAGAGAGAGAGAGAGAGAGGAGTTGAGAGAACTTCTAGAAATGATGTTGCATTCAACTCAATCAAAAAATAACACAAGATCTCTCTATATATCTCTATATAGAGAGAGATCACTCCTATTACTAAATATAGAAAATAGAAAAATAAGAACTAATTAATGGACTAAAAACAGTTGGTAAATCTCCTACTAACAACTCTAATTATCCCTACAACTAACATATTAAATTTGACTAAATTTGGATCCAAAGCAAACTAGACTTGACTCCAGGAAACCAACTAGGGCCGGCGCCCCTCCTTGACCGACTAGGCTGCTACATGGCCCACTGTGCCTCATGGCTGTCCATGTGGCCAACTTTTTTCTTCAGTCTTGAAACCATTTCAATTGTGTATGTTTAGTTCCCATCAGCAACATAAACGGTAATGGATTTTTAATCTTTGGTAATTCAGCCAAACCTACTGGAAAGTACCATTACATTTTGTCCCATAGGTATATGTGCTGGCTAAAATTTCAACTCAGACATTTGTTCTAGTGGTCATTTTGTGCAAGCGCTTAAATTTTTTCTTATAAATCTACCAATCTGGACATTAGATTATGCATGCAGAACTGATGTTATTTTACTACCAGGAGGATTTACGTCTTTTTCTGGAGCAGCCAAAGGAAGAAGAACTACCAAGATGCTGACATGGAGCTCTTTTTGTCGTTAACCATTTTACTGTTTCGTTCCCTTATCTGATCTGTTGTTGGGGGATTTCTGTTTGAAACTGTCTTCAGATGAGAAGATTTCAGTTGCTGTATATTTCGACTGAAGAGTGTAGGTGCTATTTAATTTTGACAATTGCTCCAAATTTTATTGCTGTTTTCAGATAGAATTGATGGTTGAATTACCAGCTGTTGGCAATGGAACAGAATGGTCACTTATTTGAGTCCCCATTTTGCTCTGAAATAAATGCACCGCAAGGTAAAGCTGGTTTTCCAGTCTAACAGATAGAGCATCAGATCCCTCAATCCAAGACCTTGATCCACTCATGGAGGCAACATTGGCTTGAACATTAAGGGATTGTCACTCGAATTGTCTACTTGGCTGATTCGTGTAAAGTGGTAGCTTCAAAATCCAATTGTTTGTTCTTGGGAATGGATGTTGCAAAACCCTACAACATTTTGGTTGATGGAGATTTTTTTCTATTGTGGATATACATGAAAGCTAAACATACCTATGGTTTTATCAAACAACGGAGGAGTTTGTGCTATTCCTTAAAGCAAAGGATATGAAGTATTGATCACTTGTATATTCCCTCTCGTGCGTGTGCCATTATTCTGCGAAATTATTTAGTGGGGAATAAGAATCTGAATTTTAGGATATGTGTACTTCCTGAATGGTGACAGCTAAATGTGGTTAATTTCATAGAAGTTGATGCTTCTATGTTTGTGCGAGATTATGTGCAGCGTGATTCAATTCTTTGTTCATAACATCGCATCTGTCTTCCATTTTGGAGGAATTCAAGGTTATAGTTATGGATTATTGCAGAATTTGGAATGTGTATGATGTGCTCAAGATTTATCAGAAACCGATGCAGGCCATGTGCTCATATGTTGCTGTTTGCTAGCATTTGTGCCTAACTGTTCACTTCATAATGTTTCCATTATTACCTGTTTGTTTTCCTGTCCATTGGAATTGGGTATCTGACCCACTGGGTACCCGATCAGGTTGGCCACCGTCTGAATACATCAGGTCAATGTATGATTTGGTTATACCATTGAGTTGCAAACGTCTGCACCCTGATGCTCAAGTTGACATGTTACTTTTGGCTAATCAACCCTATATTAACATTCCAAGGGATCCATCCTCCTCTTATACACTATTTAATTTCTCCCGCGAAGTTTGTCATGTTCTGCATGCTCTTTGAACTTTTTTTGGTTTTTGTCAGTTTTAGTTCCATAAGGGAGCTTGAACTTGTATTGTCTCTTAAGTTTTTATCCTCTAGGTAACGGTTGACCTAATTTCAAAGGAACTAGGATATAGCCCGTGCTAAGAAATGGGACTGAAAATATTTTCATCAAGGAGTTGGAGGAATAATAAGACGTAAGTATAAGAGATAAATATTTTATGGAAATTTTGGGAAATCTCGGTAGCTTATCGTACAATGAAAACTCCAAGTTCAAAAAAAATATAGATGCCAACTTCTGTTTAACATACATTGGTATTGTAGAGGATTGTTCGCTGCAACGGGATAAACTAAGGCAATATCTTTCATCAAAATGTGACCTTGTACGTATCGCACAGGCGTCAATCTTATTTGTCATTATAATATAGGTTGAAATTGATATATTGGAATTGGATGTTGAAAACTTTCTAAAAAGATTTTAAATGTATGAAATTGAATTGCCTATGGATTTATACTTCTTGCACTCCTTTTTCTCTCGTCACATAGATGCATAAACGCATGCGCCTATAATTATTATTATACTTTTGTCAATAAATGGAATAATAATTTCTCCGTGTAGATGGATAGTAAAGTTTCTCAAAAAAAAATAAAAATAAAATGATACTCCACATGAGGAAATACACAGAGAGAAGGGTGAGGACATGAAAGGGACGAGAAATTTTCTACATGGTTGCAATGAGTGTTTTTTGATAAAGAAAAAAAAAAAAAAAAAAGAAGCTACAATGGGATCCGAGGGAGTTTTGACCCATAAATGGAATAGCAAGTTTCTCAATATGAATGGCATAGTAAAATTTTTCAAAAACCAAAAAGAATGAGAATGGGGCTCCACGCTAGGAGGAGAAAGAGCAGAAAGGTGAGAACATAAAAGGAATGAGGAATTTTCTACATAGGTACGATAGGCATTTTTGGGAAAAAAAGCTATGATGGGATCTCGTGGAGCTTATCTTCTTTATGTATTGTTGCCTTCCGTATGTTTCTCTTTCAGCCATAATGGTAAAAAAGGGTTGACCTTGAGGCATCTCCTCACAATCCAAATTTCTTTATTTATCTTAATTATGAAAATGAGCCATTTTTATTAATCTATAATAGAAATGCACAATAATATTATCCGTTAAGCAAAATAAAATTAACCGGACATGAGGCAAGTAATAGGAATTTCCAAGCGCTCAACATTGGAATTCCATCGAAATAAAAGGCGAAGAAAAAGATGATGCCCGGTGATTCTATCAAATGAAAAATCCAAGAAACGTATACTGCAATATAATTTACGACACGTAGGGTGAGGGAACATGGTGAATTATTATTTATGATACTTTTAAATCAGTGTAAACTAGCTTTTACAGGTAAAAAGTTATTTTTTATCGGTAAAATACATTGTTGTGTTAGTCTTCGGTTGGTGTTTTTTTTTTTATTTTCTTGTCAAAACTACTTTTATTGGTATTTTATTTTTGATTTGTTTATTTTAATTTTTAATTAATATATTTTTATTTTCAACCAATAAAAAATTATTTTTAACTAATATATTTTAATCTTTAATCGATGTATTTAATTTTTAATTGGTGCATATATATTTTGATTTGCAATCGATCTACTTTATTTTTTTATCAAGTAAAGATGTGAGTGAGATCTACATGTTGTAAAATACAATGTAATATATATTTTCCTACTCTCACGCTTCTATTTTTTTTTTTTTTGAGTAAAAGGTAATATATTACTCAAAATAGGCCACCAACGCAATACAACCAAGGTGTGATACGATCTTAGAGAGATGGAAGAATCAATATAATATAAACATCCCAACAAAAGGGAGGTAGAAACAACTCAAAAATTAAGAAATATGCACGCGATCAAAGTGAATGATAGGTTAGGCAATTCGCCATGCTTCCTTTGATTTCCCTCCTTTCAAACATTTCATAACATAGCGTCGAGAGTTTTCCAATATAGGGGATGAAAATGTAAGTTGAGGGCGTCATTCCAATCTTGTGTTATAACAAGTGGAGCAACAGTTGGTTCAAATTTAGACCAAATTTCATTCCAAACATTCAACATATAGGGACAATGGTGAAGAAAGTGATATGTCGTTTCCGTTGCTATTGTACACAAATAACATATGACATCAATATTAATTCCCCAAGCTTGGAGTCTCGAAGTGGTAAGGATTTGGCCTTTAAGAAAAAGCCACATGCAGCAGCTCCATTTTGAAGGAATAAAATTTGACCATACAAACTTCCACATGAGATGCTTCTCCTCCTTATCGCAGAGTAAATTGCATGCATCATGAGAACATAAGCCATACCCAATCACTCTCATTGTGGAAAATATCCATCATCCATTTTGCAGAGATAAGTGTGGAACAAATTTTAGACTAATGACTTGATAACGTAGACGCATGAAGGTCTCTGTATCCTTCCATCACGAAGACCAAGCCCTCCTTTATCCTTAGGTTTACAAATATCCTTCCATGCAATTAAATGGGACTTACTATCCTAGATAAAATTCACTTCTATTAATTTTGGAAATGCAAGGAGCACACTTTCGTTCTTCGATGAGCTACATATGATGACCATTTTTGTTTTTGAAAATAAATATTTTATTGCAAGGGAAGATCAAGATACAAAGAGATGCATCCCAAAGGGAAAGGGAAAAGACAGAGAATCCTTACCCACAAAGGGAAAATATGTCCAATGGAAATGGAAGAACACTAAACAAAATAAGACAAGAAGTAAAGGAAGAAGAAAAAGAAAGTACCCCTAGATCGGGACCCGGACGAACTTCCGAAGGAGAGCGACCACACACTCGTAGAACGACTAAGCACCAGCGACAAAGAATCTCGAAGATTGTGCTAACGAGTAACTGAATAAATCGAGCCCTGACCAACATCAAGAAATCCAATCGTGATAATCCGAAGTCACACGTGATCTCTCAACAAAACAAAGCTACACTAAAAGACAAGAAAAAAAAAAAAAAACCTAACTCCGACCACACACCAAAAACACAACAACAACAATAGAACAACACCGACACTCGCAAATCCATGCCTTGCAACCCCGCAGCAGCATCAGGTCCTCAGCGAGGGGGCTCCACACAGCATACATATGATGATCGGTTAATCTTCAGATTTGGATGAGGCTCTGACAATGAGGTATTCTTGAGGCATTACAATTAATGGTGAATGCTCTATCCGATTGGCCCTCAATTGCCAGGGCCCATAAACGTGGAAGCTTTATTTTCTTACGTAAAAAGACGTGCATCAATTTTTCTTGTGCTCACACTCTTGCATTTTCACTTGAGAGGAATGGAATCCACGTCCTAATCTACATTCCATCGCACATAATTTAATTCTCACGACCTTCTTCCTCACATCTCCAATGACCGTAACAACGGGATATGTGTCTTATTTTTTTATGTAAAAGGAAGGCCGTGGATTTGCCATTGGAGGGAGAAGGGGTTTACTATTTTTCTTCTCATTTTATCAAAGAAAAAACAAAGGTTGGCCATCAAGAAGATCGTTAAGCTGTAAAACCCTCCTTCGACTTCCTGTTCACCTTCTCTGGAAAAAGAAGAAGCAAAGCCCTTGTGTGTGTACTTGTGCCTTTCGTCTCGGTATGGTACAAGTTCACTCCATTGAATGGAACGTGCAGGCATAAAGTCCCCCTTCCCTTTTATATTCGACATGATACAATATAAAGCCTACGGAAAAAGACGAGAAAAAAAAATATTTTCATTAATCCCTCCTATGCATGCAATCATGCATACATGTCCTTAAAAACATTTTATATGATTAATCACATTTTCACATGATACCCTCACAAATTTGGATGATCCCGTGCTTGTACCCTTGGATCAATATAAGCTGACAAGTTAACCATGCATCACATAACATACACCAAGATTAAGGATAACAAAGATATTTGCATCTGCCATGCGTTTATATGCTAAGTATTCTTTTCATCACTTATTTACTTCGTATGAGTTTGAAGCACCATTGTTTATCGTTGAGCTTATAGCTTGAAGGCAAAAGTGACATCATTCAAATATATTCTAAGATAAGGGGAGGTGAAAATTCATTTAGCTATTAACCTTTTTCATCAAAGATAGCAATTTTTTTTTTGCTAGATTTTCATTTCATGGAACATTTATGTCAATGAAGATTGCTCAAACCGATCTTGCTCCTCCTCTTTCCTGCTCCTCCCTTGGATGATGGGTTAGTCAAAAGAGATTAATCGTGTGTGTTAAGCCTTGGGGACCATGACCTCCTTTAGTCAAATTAGTAACCACCAATTTGTAGTTGGTCATTTTTAATTTTACCCATTAAAGAACTAAAAATGATCACATGGATCTCTAGATGTTAAGACTCGTGCTGTTTAAGCCTTTTAAGACGTCCAGATTTTAGGTCAAATGTCCGGTAAGACGTCTGCATTGAGGGTCAGACGTCTGGTAAGACGTCTGGACTCATTCCCAGACATCTGAAAATCGAAAATCTTGGGTACAAACTCGCGTCTACGCGCGTGCTGCGCGCAGACAGTACCCCTCGTTTTCCTCTGTCTTCTCTCTCTCTTCCGTTCCCTGCGAAACCCTAAACCCTCACCCTTATAGAGCCTCCTCCTCCTCTCTCGTTCCCCTCACCTCCCAGCCACCTTCCTTCTTCCCTCTAGTGAGAGCGGCAGGCGCGAGTGAGAGCGTGGGAGTGGCATGAGGAGGAGTAGCGTAAGAAGGAGAGGAGTTGAGCTTGCAAGCTCACGTGGGAGATCGCCGGTGAGCGCACGGCCGGAGCGGCACGTACGTGAGACGGAGGAGAGCGTTGGGGAGGTCCTCCCCGACACTGCTACAGCCGGAGCTGCAGGCGAGAGGGTGCGACGCGACCATGCGCGGCACGAGAGGGCAGAAGCAGGTTCTGGTTCTAGGTTTTTACCAGAATCAAACGTCTGGAGCGACGTCTAGACGATGTAGTCAACGTCTAGAAGAGGTTCTAGACGTCTGAGGAGGAAGTCTCACGAAGGTACGTCTCTTTGCGGATACGGCCATGCAGGTCGCTTCGCCGACACCCCTTTTGCATGCCGATTTGAGAAGATTCGGTTCTACGTGCAGGATTCACTTCGGGAAGGCACGGGACATGCCCTCCCACGCATTTCAGACATCTAGGCGACCTACCAGACGACAGGAAGCGCTTCCAAACATCTGGAGAGGTGGTCGGACATCTGGAACTAGGTCCAGATAGTCCAGCGGAGTTCCTGGATGTCCGAGGATTGGCGCAGAGGCTTAGGTACATTACTGGACCCTTTTAAGACGTCTGGAAGGTATTCCAGACGTCTCATTTGAGTCAGAAACACTATTTTTGACCCGTTTAGGGTCCATTTGAGGTCTATTTTCCGCAAATAAGATACCAATGTTTTCCGTATGAATTCCTCTACTTGTTAGAAGACTTTCTATACTATTCTGAGTGTTCTCTTGTGATTGATCATTGTGATAAGACTTCGTTCCGTTGCGGGTTCGGGACTTGCTAAAGCACGCGAGCCTGCCGTTCAAGCCTCCACTACTCTTGAGTTTACTGGTAGAGGGGCTTCCTCTTAATTTAATTAAAACCTAAATACATGTGTGGAATGAATAATTAGAACCTAGGATATGGCATGAATCCTAGGACTAGAAATACTGGAATGTCTGTATTGAATGAATGGATTGCAGTCTTGAATGAGTAGATAGAATGATAACAATTGCCTGTAAATAACTAATAGTTGCCTATGAAATGTAAAGTACTTGTGCTAGCAAACTGTTGCATGTAAATTCCTGTGTATACATTAAATGATATAATACGAGCTGCATGTATATAAATTGAGGATGATAACGTGAATGATGGAAATACGAGCTACCTGTGTATAACCTTTGTACGGAAATGTGAATGATAGAAATACAAGTTGCATATGTATAACATGAGAATGGAAATAAAAATGATGAAACCTGATATGGCATGGCCTGAGAAATATGAGCATGAACCCCATGGGGAAATAGCAGATGAGCTACTGGAAATATATGGAATGGATATGGAAATGCGACGGGAAATGTGCTACCTCTTGAGTACATGGTACCAAGGAGAGCGCATGCTACCTCTTAGTGTAGATGGGTGCTTGTTGCCTTTGGGTTGAGACCCGGGGTGGGTTTGGCCACTTTGCAAAAACTCTGTGGCCTTAGTGTACACTGTACCGGGGAGAGCTACTAATGTAGGGAGAGAGCTAGCCACCCCACGGGAACCGGGGTTCAGCTAGCCGCCCTACACCTACTTGTTAGGCCCACTGGGCAAACCAGGGTAGTCAGGCAAGGGTATGCAGACTATGGAGGGGCGAGATCCCTATTTGGTTACTGAGAGGGGCTAGACCCCTATTACTGAGAGGGCTAGGCCCTATACTGGTTTTGTGCTGTGCTTTGGGCGCACCCGCTAACGGAAACGACTGACCACGTGCCAATGCAAGGTAGCTACCCGTGCACTTATCGCGCGTGCCGTAGTCACCGTTACGTCTATCCGTGACCTTGGGGTGGTTGAATGGGTGTAGGACCACCACGGGAGACTCTCCCGGCTAAGGGAGCACCACGTGTGACTTCTACTCTTTGGAAAAGACTGCGATCAAGATCGTTCCCACGAGGAACATTCGAGATCAAGAAAGAGACCTGATAGACAAACCAAGTGGTGAAAAAGAATAAGTAGTTAAAGAAAGTAATTGAAAAACAACAGCTACCTGTCCACCTTTACTGCTTTAGTTAGTTGGCTGCTACTCTACTCAGCGTTCACTAACGTTTTGTACTCATAACCCCTTTTCAGGTCCAGGTGTTGAGCAGCTAAAGCCTACAGCTGCAGAGGGTGCTAGGCTTAGTAGAGCCCAGTAGTTGTAGCTTCTTGTTGTATTCCTTTTCTGTTGTAGTGAGTAGTTTCTTGCACCTCTGTACTCTTACATTCTGTACTTTATATTCCTGTACCTGGTTACTTTTCTACTGTTGTGGTGGTGTGTACTGTAGTAGTTTTACTTCTTTACTGCTGTACTTTTATTACTGTTAGTTGATTAACATAGTGAATGTGGTTTACTTTCCTACTTTTTGATTACTTTCTCGTTGGACGACTGGATCTTGGGATCAGTCGAGTCGATTCGGTCTCGTGTCCTGTAGGGATTCGGGAACCGGGTCATAACACTAGACATATGAAGTCCACATCATTAATAGATACATTAATGCGTGTAAAAATAAATCATAGTTTCTAATTTGATCACTTTTGATATGGGCTCAAATTATTTAACAACCTCCAATTTGATCATACACACATGTAAGTCCATCCATTGGACTCTTGGTCCAACAAAGTATCATTTCCTGAGGATCGATACTCCTCATTCAAGTTGTGTTAAGCTTTGGAAGGCCATTTCCATTATCTCTAACAAGAAATCCATGAATTCAAGTATGTTTTCTATCTCAAATCTCTTAGTCCAATTGAAACTTGTATGTACATTAGTCTATTTAGTTCTCATAAACACTTGATCACAAACACTCCTTTCATAGCTCTTAGGATTGATCATAAACTAAGGATTAGAGGCTTCTTGTTGCACTATCTAAATGCCCAAATTTCTTCTTGGAGCTGTTGTACAGATTTGGCACAAAAGACTTTCAGTAGCCATAAGGTACTGGTACTAATTCTTTGTACCAATACATATGGCTTGCAAGTTGTGTCTTAGGTTTGGGATGACCCAAACCTATATGGCACCAGTACCGCTACTAGTCGTCAATACCGATACATGTTGAGATACTAGTGCCTTGACCAATATCTCATATGTACCGATATTAATCCTTAGAACTGGTGAAATACTTCAGCTTCTAAGGTTCAAGTCAGTATTCAACAAGTACCGATACTTAGCCTTAGTATCAGTACTTGTTGTGATCAAATGAGTCCTGAGATTTCGAACAATGAACCAATAATCTTCAAGTACCAATACCAAATATGAGTACCAATACACCTAAAGTACTAGTAAGACATCTGTTGACAAGATATCCCAAACAGTATATCAATAGTATTGATACTTATATTTTGTACCGATACCCTTTGAATATAAAGACATCGATATTAAACTTCAATCATTACCGATACTCTTCAAATATGGGATAAAGTCACCATTAATTGCCGGTTAGTGCATGATATTGGTACCTCTCCTCAATACGGGTACCCATTGAGAATTAAGTACAGCCTTCTTAGGTCAATGTCCAGGTCCACCAATCAGGTTTAGGTGGGTTAATTGCAAATAACCCCTACAATATCAACCATATAGAATCACAAGCGTAGAGATGAACTACCCAAGGGCTTCTATGGATAACAAAAATTAATTTCAAAGACATATATGTAAAAACCCTTTCTTATTAGAAAACATAATTGATTAAACAATCACATGCATTGCCCTCTGGCACAGCAGATCGTTCAAAAACACCAAGAAAGTGGAAAATTCGGTAAAAAGGAACGAACACACACACACACACACACACATCAACACACAAGTCCTGTTAGTATGTTCCTGCACTCCAATGAGTTCAAAAGAGTAGTGATTAGTTAAGAAGTAGCTAAGCTCTCACATGGATTTGCATATTGAATGATTAGAAATCAAGAGAGATTAACTGTAGCTAGTGATCAGCGCCTGTCTTTGTAGAAGGAGTTGACAAACTCGATGCAGTCCTCCATGGCCTGTGCATGGTGGGAATCGTAGATATATGGCGACGCAGAAACCCGAATGGTCGTCACATTATCATCAATATTATTGCTCCTTCTCCTCCTCCTCTTCTTCTTCTTGTTCTTCACTTGCTTGATCTCCTTGTTGCCGTCGCCGACGCATCTCATGAAGCTCAGTGCTCTTCCCAACATGGCCTTGAAGCACCTAATACACCTCCCACCGGCAGAAGAGAAGAAGCCACTGCCAATAATGTTAGTATTGTTGGCTTTCTTGCATGAGGCTTTACCACCACCATCAAAACCCACGTAGTAAACCACCTGATTATAATTCCTCCTACCTCCATGTAAGTAGTTGGTGGAGGTGGGAGATGTTGTAAGTATCAGCTTCTCTCTTATGTCATTGCTTAGTCTCAACTTCCTCCTCCTCTTCCTCCCTACATTCCCAGACATTGTTTGCTTCTTTTATATATCCAAGTGGTGAGAAAGGGTAGACGTGGCCTAAGTCTTGAGTTGAAAGGGAATTGTAGGTGTTGGTTAATTGGCTGGTATTTATAGGGGAACAGAAAGAAGATACGCCAAAATTCTAAAGCATAAAGAGAAGGATGGCAAAAAGGAAAAGGAAAAAGGAGAATTAATATCAGAATATGCAGATTCAAATCAATAGACCTGTGGTGGGGATCTCGATATAGTGGAGGTTTGGGAAGGCATATAGATACGTACATGAATGGGCAATATATATATATATATATATATATATATATATATATATATATATATATATATAGGAAAGGAAAGGAAAGGAGGAGAGGTGTGCAAATGAACTGTGGCAGAGGCAAAGTGCATGGTTCTCGAATTCAACTTATTTGGATTTTTTTTTTCAGTGTTGACCGTCAACCAATACCAACAAAAAGGAGTTAATTAAGAATTCATGTGCTTAATGGTGGATGCTGCCAACGAGAGAGAGGCTGCATGAAAGGTAACAAAATTTCCACGTTTCACGTACTATTTGTTGGGAAGCATTCTAATTCAGCCCTTTGTGGGATTTTGAGAAGTCCAATATGCTTGATTCGCTGGCTACCATCTTCCCCACTCATTATTAAAAAAAAAAAAAAATCTTTCTCGACAATTATCTCCTAAGTATTCAAATGATTTTAATATTATCTTAATATTTAATCAAAATAAAATGTCAAATTAAATCAATGGTAGCATATCCCTTACAGATATTTGGTCCAAACATCTCAAAAATTATGTCACCCTTTGACATTCATTTGGTTAAGCGCTTAGATAACAATATAGTTATTTAGGCTTTAAAAGAATAAACGTCAAGAATTTTTTTTTTCTTATGATATTTATCTACATCATATCAGATATGCATGTGTATAAAGTGCATGCATAAACCTTCCATGAAACGGCTTGGAGAGACGATCGGCAGGATTAAAAAGGACAAATTTCAGGAAATTTCATCCCCCTTCCAACTAGAAAGATTGGGACGGAAGGAAACTGAACCTACCAGTTTAGTCTACAAGATATGTTATATTACGTAGGGGTTATACGAGTAGAAACACTAAATCACTTTCCAAGCAAATAATAATATAAGGATACAACTTCATACATAATTTTATACATAAGATTTTATGTGAAATATAATATAACATTGAACACACTATGTCACGTTGACACGATACGTATATGATGCTAACATATTATAACTAATGTGATCCATTCTTACAGAGAGGATATGAAACACAACATCACATGATGTGGTAAATATATTATGTGAATATGACATATCACGTCATACTGACTTAGCATAAGATATAAGTTAGGTACACAATGATTGTATAAAGCTCAAGTGTTTTCCTTTCCAATCCTTCCCTCCACGTATTTATCCTAACATATTATCTCAATTTTCCTTTCATTTCCTTCCCCCTGCCATCCAAGCAATCGTGAACTACGCTAGAGGAATTACATGATTTGCAATCACGCAAATTGTGAACCATATTAGAGGGTATGTTAATCCTACATCTAGAAGCTTATAATTATCAATTTATATATGTAGATTAAAAAAAGAAAAAGAAAAATGTAATTTCGATCCTTTGTCACCAATATTCTTAATTGCAAGATATATACGATTATTCTCTACTATTTCAAGTGGCTTTCTAGATAGGAATGCACGTGTAGTCTTTGATGTAATTAAGGTGGAAATGGATAAGAGTGGTCTCCTTCTTTGCTGAATTGGGAGGGGGAAGCTAAAGGTGGATATCTTCACTTAAAAAAGCAAAGCTATAGTGGCCAACCTGTGCCTGCAGCATATGGTAGCGGGAAAGCATCAACATTTACGAGAGAGAGAGGGACGGAGAGGATAAAAACAATGTGGTGTGGGCATCACTTTTAAGAAGCCCTTTCATGCCACATCGGGAGAAGCACCATGAATTATTGTGGCTTTAGTTTTCTCCTTTTTTTTTTTTTTCCCCCTTTTTAATCTATATCATTCCTACAAAATGTTACTTCCAACAGTTTGAAGGAACACCACTTTTGTGCGATTCCAGCGGCCAATTTCAGGGAGCAGTGTCACCTGCCGACTCGAAGGGATCACAGCCTTGGAAAGAACAGAAGGATGGGTTCACATAAATGTTTACCCAATCTAACCTTCAGATTGAGATTTTTCTAATTCGATGTAAAGAAATTCTACTTCACATCGTATTACGTGGTCCGATTCAATCTACACAATTCTAGATCGGATCGGATGAAATTATATTTTTGTCACTGTGTATCCGTGCACATTTGTTCAAATGGCTAAGCATCGGGTCTGTGTTGAAATTAACGTATACATAAAATATGAAATAAAAACGTAGGTATTTCTAATGATTTTATGTAAATTAAAAAGATTAAATCAAGTAAGTTGGATATGATATGATAAGATTTAAAATAAAATAAAATAAAAAATAAATAAC
Organism: Thalassia testudinum; assembly: GCA_037157565.1. Classification (NCBI taxonomy): domain Eukaryota; kingdom Viridiplantae; phylum Streptophyta; class Magnoliopsida; order Alismatales; family Hydrocharitaceae; genus Thalassia; species Thalassia testudinum. The sequence continues at coordinate 12,432,691 of JAZHRO010000058.1, forward strand.
ATTTAATAGGATAAATAAAAAAATAAAAATAAATTAAATTTTGCTTGAGCAAAATATTCATATAGGATTTCTCTTAAGAAAGGTATCACCTCATATAATATCGATTCATCGAAGTTTAACGAACTTATTTCAAAATATGACAATCCACCTCTAAGATTCAACACATTCCAAGCTTAGATATCCTTGAAAACAACCTTAGAAGAATTAAGCCAAAATAATTTCATTAATCAATTTGATTGACCGACTAAACTTCAAATTTATCTATCAATCTAATTGGTTGATTAATCAATCACTTCTTAAATAATCACACTCAACTCCCTACGTAAAATAATCAACAAAATTGATTAAAGATTGATCTATAAATCTTACATCGAACAAACATACCTTGAGAAAAGGAGAAGATCGAGAGAGAGAAAGAGAGAGAGAGAGGAGTGGGGAGTTTCTTTATTGTATTATATGTCAAATAAGAATCTGCTCATGACCTTATTATAAAGCTCACGATCCGACGCTTATGGAATTTCATCAATTGATCGATTAATTTTAATCCATTGATCAATTAAATAAATTGATTGATCAAACTAACATATTTATCGATGAATTAACTAAGCGATCGATCAATCAAATTAATGAGATTAAAAATTTGGATAGGATGCATGCGCATACGTTTATGATCTCCTAACCCCACCTCTTGCTTTTTACTGCATAAGCTATATAAGATAAAAGGCCTTTCACCTACCAAGAGATTTCCCACTATCGATGTAACACTAAAAAACATTACCACATCCCATTAATTTCAACATAAATTCCTTATGTCATTAAATATCAATAACATCCCAAATAATATAATTAAGCTCCCAAAATCAATGATAAACTAAAATCTATCTATATCTATATTTCTAGTATAAAACAGAGTTCCTTAGGCCCAGGTGTCTTTCCTTTGTTTCGCTTCTATGGAATCTTTGCAGAACCCAATGACATATGCTACCTGATGGGCCTCGGTGGCCACTATTAGGGCCACCGATGGCCACCAAAGAATTTGCGGATGTTGGGAACCTAACATGGCCACAAGCGATCCATCACGAGAGACATGGAGTCGAACCTCCTAAATGATCGGAGGGTCTCACAAGCAATCACAAGGGAGACGAAGAGGTTAGTGATCTAGTTCCACCGCAAAAGGTGTACGTCTTGGGGGAGGATGATACTCCCAACTTTACACTAATATTAATGAGATTACAAGATTTCACACCCCTCACCCAAGGGGTCCCTCTTCCCTATTTATAGTATGGGAAGAGCCCTAGTCTAGTGAGATCTTTTTCATGATCTTTGATATATCGTTTGTCAGGCTACTTATCTACTGTTAAGTTAAGGGTAGTCATTTTCGTCCTGTCGCGACTCCGGCCTTATGCTGAATCTTCCAGCAGGTTGAGCAGATCCAAGTCTGGGTTCGACTAGTCGTAGGCAGGTCGAGTAGTACCGAATCCGCTGTTGTAGCAATCTAGAGAGGATTAAGATTAAGTTATCATCGTTATAATGTAAAATCCTCAATCAATATCTCAACAAATAATATTTATAAACTTGAAAATCTAGAAATGAAATCCGAGGTCGAACATGGGGAGCAAACAGGAATTCATACGCTAACATTTAATAAATGTATAAATGAGCACAATAAATGAAGTACCATAAAGATATTTCAATGAATATTAACGTGTCACATTAAGTATTCAATGAAGATCAATGTATCTAGAGACAAAAAGATACTTAGAATAAAATAATGGTGATTTAGAAGATCAATTATTATCCTAAGCACATGTATATCAATCACTCAATCATCTCAAATAAAGGAATAGTGATCAGACGTCTGATTTGAGAATCAAACAACTTAACCAAGCCTTGCTACAGTGTTTTCTTCTTTCTTCTTCTTCTTCTTCGTTTAGCCTTCAACCACTTCTTCTGCCTTTCCCTTTTCTTCTTCACTTTTCCTTCTTCTTTCTTTAGCCTACTCTTAAGCCTTCTCCTTTCTTCTTCACTTCTTCTTTCTATCTCACACACAAGGGAAGCCAAGGCCTTCTCAATGGCTAAGTGTTGAAAGCTCTAAAGAGCAAAACCCCCCTACCCCTCTCTCTCTTTCCTTCTTTTTCCTCTTCTCAGATAACCGGGTTGTAATCGGGTATTCGAGGATCCAATTGACCAGGGCTACTAGGCATGGTGGTAGCTGAGGTGTGCGTGTGTGTTAGAGAAACCCAACCCCTCGTGTACTGGGCGAGGGGTCGGTGTGACGAAATCCTAATACGTGGCGTTGGGCAGTTGTCACTGGCCGATGTGGGACTAAAAGTCCCCTTCGTCTATCCGCATGCAGCAGCTGAAGGTGCTTCACAAATTTTTGTAGCTGTAGGGGCTATTCGTCTCAGCTGAGACTCTGGAAAGAAGCCTGGGGGAGTTCCGCAAGACCTGGGGGTGGTAGCGGAGCTTCTTGATGCCGGAGAAGCATAGATGGAGCTGGGGACGACGACGACGATGGCAGACGGCGGCGATTACCGGAAAAGAGTAACATGGGCTCAAAAGCCCAAATTAAATAGTCCAGGAGTGTCGCCAAAGGATGAGGAGTGCAGTGGCGGTGGTTATGTGGTAAGGCGAGGCGTGTAGTGACCGGACGACCTCGAGGAAGGCCTACGGAAACGGGTGAGTTCGGTGGGTATCTTAGGTGGTCAATAGATGAAGTTAGGTTAGGGCTTTTGGTTGCGAGATGATGGCGGAGGTTTTGGAAGTGGAGCGGAGTGGTTTAGTGGTGTGTAATGGTGGTGTGAACTCGCCAGAGTTCGCACCGAAGTTGGGGAAGATGATGGCACGAGGGCAATGTAGTGGCTGAATTGAGAAGTTAAGGGAATGAAAAGAAAGGAGGGAAGAAGAGGGAGCTAGAGGACCTAACATAGTGGACGAAAGAGGCTAGAGGGCGTCGGCTTTGATTGGCCAGCGCCGTGGAAGACGAGGGCTCCAGGGAGGGAGACGGCGGTGAAAAAAGGGAGAGGATGCCGTCATTGTGGCTGGCGAGGTGCAGACGAATGTGAGGAAGAGGTTGGACAAGCCAATTTCGCTGTTGGCCGTCCGTAGGAAAATCGGGAAGGAGGCCATTGGAGCTAAGGTGGAGCTTGGCCGAAGTTGGAGAAAGAAGGGGTATTTGGCTTCAAAACCTTGCTAAGGAGGTAAGGCATCCATTGGGTGTGCTTTTATATGACCTAAGGAGGATTTTCAACCTTGGAAAGAATCTTGAAAGCTTCAGAGTTTTCGCGCATGTGGGATACCCACATCTCCCATGAGTTCGCATGGGAGATTGGGAAAGACATAGGGTCTAAAGCTGAGTTTGATTAAAAGAGAATTCCTCAAGGAATCTCTAGTTCAAATCTAGGATTGACTGATTGAGAAACAAGCAAGAAAATCTCGCTCGAATATCGCCGGTGAGGTGCAGTGATTGCACAGCAATTAGGCAACCTAAATCACCTAAATTAAGCCCATAACTTAGGAATAATGCATTCATAGGCATCGTATTTGCATAATGGTTAGTTTGATTAGCTGCATAAATAAAATCATCATTTTATGTACTAATGAGAGATGATTTTAATTGCAGATGATTCGAAGCCGTGGATGACAGATCTGATTAGAACGACGATAGGAATCCAACGCTTCCGAAATCATCTCGATCAGACAACTAGAGCATCTCGTGCAGTCCATAGAAGAACGGAGATCATGGAGCCAAAGGATAAATATCCGAGCCATAAATGAAAAATCCAACCGTATAGATGAATCCAAATCAACAATCGCAATCTAACGGTGCAAAAATCAACCCGATCGAAGGTCAACATCACCAGATACAAAGAGAAGATGAATGGCCATGATGGCACCATCACAGCCACCCCTCACCGCCAACCCATCTCTAAATACCATCCCCGCCTACTCTCAACCGTTGGATGGCCATCCAACAGTCCACGATACATCCACGTCGTCCATCACGGCTAAGGATAAATAAACATAAAGAGGAAACTGTAACAAAACTCACGCATAGCTCATTGGCTCACTCACTTGCGCTGGATCAGAAGAGCGCGAGTTTGATCCTTACAATGCTCAAATCAGGAAAGTGGGGGGCGCGAGCGCTATTGCCTGTCAGATGGAGATCGACGCACGCAGGAGCGACCATGTGTTGAGACCAGAGCGCAGCGCGGCTAAACGCAAGATCCCATGCGCAATCCCATGCGTTTTCCTCGATGCGAAGGCTATGCGAGCGATTTTTAAGCCGTCCAAACCCTGAGGATTGGGCACTCAAATTGAGCAAGCGGCGAGTGCGAAGAAGCAAAGCAGACGTTGGGCGCATGCGAGGAAGCGAAGCCGTTCGATGGCGATCCGAAGGCTACGAGCGTGCCATGTGTCAACATCTCGTGCGCCTAGAACGTAGAGGGTGCATATGAAGCTATTTTGAAGCCAAATCATAGCCGTTGATCTCCCGATCGATAGATCTGATTGCCCAGGGGTTGTTGCACTGTTTTATGGGTTAAAATAGCCTCTTTGCCCCTCATCAAAGCTATAAAAGAAGACCCAAGGCCCCCCAGTTGAAGGACAACTCCTGCTATAAACTAGATACAACTCTCTTCCATCCTCCAGACCAAGATCTCCCTCTGCAACTCCGCTCCGACCTTCATCCCAGTGCTTTAGATCTGAGGTGTTGCTGCATCTCGCACAAGCAGCATCGTCCCTCTGCCTCCTTCTCTCTCTCTCTATTTCTATTTAGCATAGCACTTTCTACTTTGAAAAACTGTTTTTGAATGCAATACAATTCTGATTATATATCTGATTCCTATACATATAAACATCTATAAATATCTATTTAGAGCAAGTTCTATTGAAAAGCTTCTGCATAAATTGTGATTGCCTCCCTGCGAACAACCCGGTACTCACCGATTTTTATAAATTTATTTGTTGACGTGTTTTCACGCTATACTACAAGTAAATAATCTTTTAAAACGTGATTTATGCACCAAATAAGTTGGTGATGTTGCTAGGGAGGCAATGGAAATTTTTCAGGCTTTTAAGGTGCTTATTCAAGATCTCTAACCTATTATTTTTCCGTTGATTTTAGGAAGTAAGAAAATCTGAACCGGACACGCCAATGAAGAAATCACGGGTTTGAACCTCAGGTAAGTACCCATAGTTTAGATTAGTTAGATTTACGATTTGCTTGAACCTCAGGATTAGTTAGAATTTGTTTGCTTATTGAAAAAAAAATCTCTTGATTTTCAGGCTGAACTAAAGTCTTATCTTATAAATTTAATTCCTGAAGATCCGTATGTCCAAAAATTCCCAAAGTTTTACTGGACGTGGGTCTCAAAGTTAGGAATAATATATCCAAATTTTGAATAAATATGAGTTATAACAAAATTTTAAAAATTCATGGGCTGATCTATTATCAATTCAGTTATTGTTCCTAATTTTTCAGATTTCAAAATATCATAGGAATTTTTATACAACTTCGATTGACTTGAAATTAGAGGTACTAAATTTCTAATACAAGAAAGAATTTAGGAAAAATCTGAGAAAAATATTTCTTACACGTTTGATTGAACGAATTATTCAATCACGAACTGGGGGTCAAAACAGACTGCAAAACCCCAGTACACTTTAAATCAGAAAAAATAGAAAGCGTGCATTAAAAATTCTTGAAAAATATTTTCTGAGTGCCTAGTTAGTGGTGCAATAGGACCAATTGATTTCATTACTTGGGTCACACCACTTTCCTGAATTTGGACTTAAAGAAGCATCTTAGCACTATCTGCTTCTAGGGTTTCACATTAAGGATAGAACACACCTGCATCTCCATACTTAAAGGAAATCTATCAAACAAACTGGGATTTGCAAAAACTCTTGTGTGCCTCATCAGAACCTTGATTGAAGAGATTAAATTAAGTGAATCCTAAAATTCACTTCATCATAAAAAAAATTGCTTGTGAATCCTTTGCCTGCGCACTTCACATCTCTGAAATCAATCTTAAGGGCAAACACCCTCCCAACTCCCATCATATTCCAAAAGCATAATCAAACCCAAACTTAAAACTGACTAAACGTGCCTTAGACAGGACCAATAGACTTGGGGACCTAAAATTAGATTGGGCTACAGTTAAGGCCTTGTCTACTTAGATCCACTGGTGACAAGAAAGGTTAGTGCGATAACTGCGTTAACCCTTAGTGGTGTCTCGCCGTGCTGGGTGTTCTAAGGGGTCCCACCCTTCTAGCCAGCCAAGTAATTCAAAGGTTGATCTAACCCAGTCGTATTTTGGGGAGCCAGGATCAGGTCTATTTAGGGTTAACACTCTAAGGACCAGTTTAATTGCTTGTATTGAAAGGGCGGGGTATTCTCTCATCTATCTTCTGTCTCTCATCTATTAACTTTCCTCTGGTACATGGATGCTAAAAGGCCTTTAAACCTTGATTTGGTACCACCTTTAGATAGTAAACTAACAAGAAGACATAATTTTTTTGAATACATTCCAATTACTAATTGCTATGAGGAAGAACTGATTGAAGAGGAAACCATGGACCCATACTCTTTTTCCTCACACTATTCCTCCTTTTCTCCCTATCTCAACCCTTCCCTTACTTCAACTTCTTCAGGATGGGAGAACTTTGCTCAACACCCGGGATTTAATTGCCTTGCCTACACCTCATATTCCTCAGGTATAGTGATGAGAGCCTCATCATGAACCCTAACTGATGAGAACCTCATCATGAGCCATAACTAGCTCATTTTGACCCAATACAAAGGATAAAAGCTCCTACATAACTCAAGGAAAGGCTTAACTCAGAGAATTCTGAGTTTAAGGAGAAAACAAGTCATAAGGGGTAAAAATGCAATTTTACCAGTATAATCTGCATACAGGGTAATTCAGGGTCCAAACACAGGTCAAGCAAACCGAATAAGAAGGAAAGTGGGATGATCTGACAAGGGCTACAGCAATTCCAAGGAACTAAATGATAATCTGTAACCTTAAAACAAACCCACTTCAATTCACGAGGTTCGAGGCAAAGTAAAAATAGAATAAACCCTCTAAAATTCATAGAAAAATAATCTCTAGGGTTTAGAACCTTCAATTTGGCCTTTAGATCCCATTTTGACCTACATTGAGAACCATGCCCAATTAATAACTTAATTTGGGTTTTTGCATAAATTGACCGGTCAAACAAGGTTTAATCTAGAAATAAGATTCACCATCAAATTCCTTAGGTCCTAATTAGTCATGTATAAAAACTTGAGCCTAAGAAGAAACCTTCTTGACCAACTTTGCACTTTGGTCCTCATATATTTACTTTTTGGCCCTCAACTTTTGAACCCTCACATTTCTACCCCTAACTCTCCTTCGTTCTTTGCATTCAGGTCCCTCCTGCCAAAACCTGCCAGCACCATGCTCCGGCGACCTTGCGCGGAGCATGGCGCCGCGCAGGGTGAGGGGGAGGGGCTGGCAAGTCAACCGGGGGTGCCCTGCGTCGTCAGCCGTCGCAGGAACACCCCCCTGGTCGCTGCAACCCACCATACCGGCCGTGCGAACGCACGGACGGTATGGGTTTCCATCTCCGGCATCCTCCGGCTAGGGAGACACGTCGTCTCCCTCCGCCCTCCTCTCTGATTCCGCCTCTATAAATACCCCCGTCTCTCTGCCGTTCTGAGGAGCTCGGTCCTGACGGAGAAAGACCCCCACTTCCTCTCTTCCCGCTCCGACAGGAAGCCCTCCAGCTCCGACGGCCTCCCCTCTTCCTCCTCGTCGCTCTGCTGCACTACCAGCTGCAGGGTTGCTCTCCCTCGCTCTTCCCGCGCCACGCCGCACCCAGCTGGCGCCTCTCCGACCCTCTGCTCGCCGCCGCCCCTTCCCCCGGGCATCTTCTTCTCCGGCGACAGTCGATACGACCGTCGCCCGCTCCGGCCCCTCCTCCTCCTGCTAAGTAGGTAGAACTCCTCCTCTTCCTCCCCTCTTCCTTTTCCTCATTTTACATCTTTACTGTTACCTCGATTCCGACCAATCACCCTCACCTTCTCCGCCTCCGGCCATCCTCTGGCGAGCCGCTTCCATCACTCCAGCAACCCACACGGCTCGCCGACCACCGCAGAACCTCCGCCTCCTCACCCTGATCAACCTCCGCCCTTCCACTTCCCCCACATCACCCTCTGCAACTCCACCGAACAAACCCATCTTCCGACCCACAGTCCGACCTAGGGCAGCTCTTGGGCTCCGCCCCGCTGCCTGCACACCCCCCGACCACCTTCGCCGTGCCACGGCGAAGGTCCTCCGCGTTTCTGATTGGGCCGAGAGGCCGTTTTTCTGTGGGCAGGTACTTGCGCTCGTCGCCGCCATTGTTGAAGCGAAGCAGCTTCTTCACCTGCTGCCCCAGGTGCGCCGCGCCCAGGTCACCCTCCCAGGCTGTGCGGGGGCACTTCGGCAAAGCATTAGGCTGCAGTTGAGGCGAAGCTCTCACGCGAAGCCCCCGCGCTTCGCCTCGACTGCCGCCGCTTCCTCCGCGCAGGCACCCAAATTGGGGTGGGACATTTAGTCCCACCTCGTAACCTTTCAGAGGAGAGCGCCCGCATAAAGGCAAAAAGCGCCTTATGCTCGTTGCCTCCTGAGCACGGGGTGAGGTCCCTCTCACTCACTCGCTCGCTCGACCCGGTCTCGTCCGCGCTCACGCCTCGCGGACCTGGCCCGACCCGACTTAGACTGACCTGCACTCCTCGCCCACCACTCACGCCGGTGGGCCTGGACCCGGGTGCGACCCGTACCCGGCAACCCGGCAGCTCTGGGAGAGCTTTCCTAAGAGCGGCTTCTGTGAGAGAGAGACGCGGGGGAGGGTAGAGATAGGTTTTGCCCCTCTGATCAAGCGGTGCAAGTTTGCAGGCACAGGTGAAGAAGAAGAACCGGAGAAGAAGACTGACGGAAGAAGAGCAGCCAGGACTGCTCGAAGCAAAGAGGAAAAGGCGAAGAAGAAGAAGAAGACGAGCGAGGCAGAGAAGAAGGACGACGAAAGCTGAAGGAAGGAGCACCGAGCGGCACTGTAGCAGCGGCGGTTTAAGTCGTCTGATTGGAAAATCAGACGACGCTCTGAAGGCAGAAAAGAGGAAGAAGAACAGGACAAGGACCACTCTGCAGAAAAAGAAAGAGACAAAGCAGAAACAAGAGCTGAAAGACGAAGAAGAACATCACCCACTGCTGCAGATAAAGAAGACAGAAAGAAGAAGAAGACCACAAGGAGATAAAGGAACCAAAAGCCAAAGAGAAGAGAAAAGAAAGAAGAAGACAGACGAGAAAGAAGAAGCCAACAAATTTTCATCTCTCTCTATCTATCTATATTTTTGTAAAGAAACTTTGTACCCCTAGAATACAACTTGCTCCCTGAGTTCGACCTCGGGAACTCTTTTATTTTCCGAGTAAAAAATTATATATTTGAAATGATGGCAATAACTGGCTATACTACAACGACATAACAATAAAACCCGGTTATCTCTTCACGCCATCGCTATCACTAACTAACACAATTTGATCTAAATAAGTGTGAATAAGCTCCTACAAAAGCTAAAGAAAAGCCTAACTCAGAGAATTCTGAATTGAAAAATAAAACAAGTCATGAGGGGTAAAACTGTAATTTTACCAAGGCAACACACAAACAGGATATCTAAGGGTCTAAACACAGGTCAAATGAGCTTAATAAGGAAGGAAGCGGGATGATCTGACCTAAAAAGGGTTATAGTAACTTCTAGGAATTAAATGACATTCTTTAACCCTAAAAACAAACCCACTTTAATTCACGTGGTTCTAGGCAGATTAAAAATCAACTAAACCCTCTAAAAATCATGAAAAAATACTCCCTAGGGTTTAGAACCTTCAATTTTTCCTTTGCAACCTATTTTGACCTAATTTGAGAACCATGCCCAAATTTTAACCTAATTTGGGTTTTTGCGCAAATTGATCGGTCAAACATGGTCAAACGTAAAATCAAATTATATCATTGAATTTATTAGGTTCAAATTAAGCTGGTACAAAAATTTTGGCCTAATTGAAGACCATCCTGACCGACTTTACAAATTCATCCTCTTGAATTACTTTTTGACCCTTATCTTTTCAAAACCTTGCATCCAGCACCCTATCTTCCCCTTCGTTCTTTGCAGAACGGCCCCCCCTGCCACCCTGTGCAGGAACCATACCTCCGGCAACCTTGCGCGGAGGATGGCGCTGTGCAGGGTAAGGTAACCGCTCTCAGGAATGAGCGAGGGGTTCCTTGCGTCATCCTCTGTCGAAGGGACCCTCTCCTGTGATCGGCGGCTGCCCACGCCTCTCGTGCGAACGAACGAAAGGCATGGGTCTCCATCTCTGACCATCTCCTGCGAGCCTCCCACGTCGCTGCCTCGAAACCCTCTCCTCGCCAACACCTTTATAAGGAGCGGCAGGGGCTGCCGTCTCCTTCAAGCCTGATTTGGCCGAGGATCCCTCCCTGATTTCGTCTCCTCCTCCCATGGTCAAAACGCCCGTAGGCTCCGGTGGCCCTTCCTCCTCCTTTCGTCGCTTTGCTGCCATACCTGCAGCAGAGCCCACTCCGCCTCGTCTTCTCGCGCCAGGCCACACCAGCTGGCATTTTCCCGACCTCTTCCTCGCCGCTGTTACTCCCTTCTGGGCTCCTTCGTCTCCGGTGCCGACAGGTACGCGTCGAGCGCCGCCTCCCTCCCTCTTCGTCAATTAGGTAGGTAAAAAATTTCCCCTCTCTCTCTCTGTTATTTCCCCCATCCTAATTTACTATTTCAACCCACCAACCACCACTGTCCATCACCACCTTCTCCATCTCCTGCTGCCCTCCAGTGAGGCGTACTTGCCACTCCACGCCTCCATCCGCCTCGCCAACTACCCCTTAAGCTCCGCACCACCTCACTGACACCGAATCCGCCCTCCATTCACCACCTAGCACCTCCACTCCCCAAACACACCCACTCTCACGCACACAGAGTGCCCTAGGCGCACGGCCACAGGCACTCTCGCAGCTCGCCGACCCCCGCACCACACTCGCCGTGCTCTAGTGAACCTCCCTGAACCTTTTGACGTGGCCGCGAGGCCGTTTGCGTGTTTAAGGTTTTGCCCTCCTCACCGCCATTGACGAACAGCAGGAGCTGCTTGGCAGACAGCTCCAAGTCTCTTCAGCTCCAGGCGTGAGCCCCAGGCGACGCTGAAGGGAGCCGCGCACACATCCAGGACTTCACTTGGGGTCGCAAGCTTCGGCTACTGCCCCAATTGTGCGAAGTTTTCTCCCGCAGGCGCCTGAGATCGGAGGTGGGACTTTAGTCCCACCTCGGAAGTGTATGGGCGCGCGCCCATACATAAATTGAAAAGGTGTTATCCGCTGGTTGCCTCCGATAGCAGTGGGGTGCGATCCCTCACCTACTCACCGGGTCTCGTCCGCGACACGCCCACGCGGATCTGACTTGAACTGACTTCCCACTCTTGTGCACTCCTCGCGCACCACCCACGCCGGTGTGCCTGGACCCGAGCACGCGACCCGACCCGATTACCTGGCTCTGGGAGAGCTTACCAAAGAGAGATTCAGAGAGCGAGAGATGCGGGGAAGGGGTAGGGGTAGGTTTTGCGCTGATGTTTGTGTGTGTGCAGGAAGGAAGAAAGGAGAAGAGGAGCACTGGCCGGGACTTAGCAGCGCAAGGAAGAAGGAAGGAAGGAGAAGAGAGGAGGAAGCCAAGAGAAAAAGGAGAAGGAGAGGCTGATCAGATAAGGCGTCTGAACTTTGAATCAGACGTCAGTGAAAAAGAAGAAGAGGCAGCAGCAAGAAGGAAGAAGAAGGATGGAACTGCTGAAGATAGAAGACAGAGAAGAAGAGTGAAGAAGAAGGGCCAGAGCAGAAGCAAGAAGAAGGAAGAAGAAAAAGGACGGAACTACTGAAGACAGAAGACAGAGAAGAGGAGTGAAGAAGAAGGGCCAGAGCAGAAGAAAGAAGAAAGGAGAAAGAGGAACTGTAGCTGCTGAGAAAAAGAAAGGAAGAAGAAGCAGAGAAGCCCTTCAAAAAGGAAAAGAAAAGAAGAGAAGAAGAGCTTGCCGCAGAGAAGAAGAAACAAGAGAAGGAAAAGGGAAAAAGAAAGAAAGGAGCAATTTTTACTCTCTTTCCCTCTCTCTCTCTCTATTTCTTAATTTTTGTAAAACATTATATATTGTGAATTTATATGCTTCTGGAATTATAGTTTGCTCCTTAAGTTCGACCTCGGGAAACTTTTTATTTCCGAATAACAAATTGTATTAAACTGGTGACCATTTCTTTATACTATACTGCGACGAAACCCTAGAGCGAGATAACGACAACCAGTTTTTGACGCCCTTGCCGGGGTGCAGCGGCCATTCTAGAAGCTATTAATTCACAATTTTGATTTCCTATTGACTAATCTCTTCTCTTTTGTTCTGAAAACACAGGAAATCAAGAGGAAAGCAAGCAGCTGCACAACAACCACACCAAGGACAGGTAATTTTCTATCCTCTCATTTAAACCCTAAATTCTAAAGAGGAAGAAAAAGAAAAAAAAGCAATTTAGGAATAACCTGTCTTTTATAGGTAGTAAAACACCAAAGTTGCCTGTTTTCAGATTTCAACATACTTTATCTGTATATCCATTAAAGGTAGTTAGGCTAAAACCTTCTTACTTGAGCCCTAATTACCCAATCTAGAGGCAACTAACTGATCCAATTAAAGCCAATATAAGATTCAAAGCTAAGGTTTTAGAGACACACTTTCTAAGCAAGAATTGAGAATTCCCAAAAGAAGTGTGCCCAAGCCATTGTTTGAAAACACCTATTAAGAGAAACCCTAAGAAATTTGGCTCTTAAAAACACTTGAACCGTAAAAGACAAGACGTAATAAGCTCTCAAAGAACTAGTAGCTGAAGTTGACCCCTTGGGTCAACCAACCTTGAACTTAGGTCACTCTTTGCACTCAAAAGGTTAAAGTTCAAGTGAAAACCTAAGCACCTTGATCCTAACTAAAAGTGGTAGACTTAAAGAGGTCAAGGTCCCCATTCTGGTCTACCTGGAATCTCAGTGACAAGAGAGGTTGGGTGCGGGAAACCCTAAAACCAGTGGGGGCGCTCTACCGTGTAGGGGTCTTCGCGAGACTCACCCTCTCTGGCTGCCGAGGTAATTCTCAGGTGGACGACCTTTTGATCAAGGGGTCCATCCGCCCCAAATCTCTATAGTCACCCAACATTTTGGGTGTCGTGATTGGGTCCAGCACCTGCTAAACTCATCCTCTCCAACAGTGTATGTTTGGTAGGAGGTCCTTGAAACCTCCTTTAGAAATTCACTCTCCTCGAGGCCGAGCCTCGGTGCCCTTGTTTGTGCAACCAACACCTCACATAGACCTCTCCTCCGATTCCGAACCCAACTCACCTTCTTCTTCCACAATGGCTCAGCCAGTTGAGGAAGAGAACAATCTGGAGCACCAGCTCCAGCGACTCAATGACCTCTTCCAAAACTTCATGCACCCACCGCAGCGTCCCATGATGCGAGATCATTATAATCCCACTGCGGTGGCTATTGAGCCTCGAGTCAGAAGCCCAACTAGAGGACCTGATTCTGAACTGAAGCCCAACATTATTCATGCCATACCTAAATTCCATGGGCTTAATTTTGAAGACCCCTTCCAGCACATTAAACAGCTAAAGCATCTGGCCCAGACTTTTGGGTCAGATGTGCAAAATCGGGATATTCTCCTTATGAAGATGTTCTCTTTCTCCCTTATGGACAAGGCCGCCCATTGGTACCAAACACAGACCCAGCCAATCAACAATTGGGAGGAACTTCAATCCGAGTTCCCGAAGAAGTTCTTCCCTATTGGTCGGACCAATGCCTTGCGCCATCAAATTACCCACTTTACGCAACAGATAGGAGAACCTCTTCATGAGGCATGGGATCATTTTCAGGATCTCATGAGAAAGTGCCCCATCACGGAGTTCCTAAATGGGAACAAGTCCAGTCTTTTTACCAGGGTCTTCGTAAGGATATTAGACTGTTCGTCAATACAACTTGCGGAGGGAATATCATGGGTCAGCATGAGGACACCATGTGGGAGATTCTCGAGAATATGTGTGAGAACTCCATCAATAATGACTCCATGGGATTATTCAACAGGACGAATACCCGCGCATCGACGAACCTTAGGGGAGCACACGAGACGCAGGGCCTATCCGCATCAGTCGACCTAGAATTGATGGCCAGTCGATTGGACAAGGTCTCTATTATTGAAAAGAAGGTGGATGAGTTGACTCAGCACTTGCAGCGAGCCACCTCTGTGCATAATTCCTTTGCACAACCTCCTTCCGCACGGGAGACTGTGCAAAACACTTTCCACCGACCTTCTCTTGGGGTGGACCCGTATCCACTCCCATCTGACTCTCGGATCGGAGGAACCTCCGACCCTTTCTACACTAGCCGAGGGAATTCCACTCCCCCATTCCCTGACTTTTCTGAAGCTCCTCAAACCTGCGAGGACCTCAATGCCATCCAGAATGACCCATTTTCCAATACCTACAATCTTGGATGGCGAAACCATCCCAACTTCCAGTGGGCAGGGAATTCCCAGAATCCAAAACCATCCTTTCAACCCCGTCCACAAGCACCTCGTCCTTACCAACTGCCTCAACCTCGGCCCAACCCTACTTATCCATCCGGGCCAAACCAAGATCAAATGTCCCTCATCCTTCAGACTCTGGCTGACATTCAAAGAACGAATGCGGCAATTCAAAAGCAACACAAGGAGAAAATCACAGAGGTTCGAAACCAACTGGCCCAGTTGGCGAATTCTCGCCAACCAGGCACACTTCCTTCTCAACCTCTTCCTAACCCTAATAGCGTGCCAACCCAGCGACGTGTTATGAACCCACACCCGAGCCAAGCACATATGGTTTATCGAGCCCCCTCTATTCCTTCACCTGATGGGATGGAGGCCTCAACTTCCTATGTGGGCTACCAGCAGCAGCAACCCATCCTACCAAACCTTAACCAGAACCATGCAGGGCTGAATTCTGTAACCACCCGTAGTGGTAAGGAGACCCAAGATCCACCTTATCCAGACCACTCCAAGCCTGGTAGTGACCCAAATCCTAGGACAGTAATCCAGGACTTACCTATCCCTGTCCCAGATCAAAAACCTGGACCTATCCTAGAGGAACCAACCAAGGTTCCATTTCCCGAGGCCATGACCAAGGGAAAGAAGACAACTAAATCCACAGCTCCTGAGGAGGACCTGGTCAAGCTCTTTGAGCAGGTCCAAATAAACATCCCCTTGATGGATGCGATTCGCCACGTACCGACTTACGCACGATTCTTAAAGAATATGTGTACACCTAAGCGTAAGCCGCGAACCAAGCGTGGGAGTCCAATTGTACTGTCAGAGCAAGCCAGCTCTGTAATCCTAAGCAGATTCCCACCCAAGGCAAAAAACCCAAGCACTCCCTTGATTTCATGCAAGATAGGTGAAACCCAGTTCGACAGAGCATTGTTAGACTTGGGTGCTTCCATAAATTTGATACCCACATCCTTACTCCACTACCTAGAAGAATCTGAGTTAAAACCGACTGAGGTGACACTACAGTTAGCAGATCGATCCATAAAGTCACCTAAAGGGATTCTTGAGGATGTTATCGTAAGGGTGCGGGATTTCTATTTCCCTGTAGATTTCATAGTCTTAGACATGGATGCACTTGAAAATCTAAGGGATACACCAATCATTCTGGGGAGACCTTTCCTGGCCACTGCTAGGGCCAACATTAGTTGTGAGGAGGGCCAAATAGAACTGAAATTTGGGAATCAAACCCTCAAAATTGATATCTTTAAAGTCCAACAAGGAATCAATTGCGGTGTCATTGAACAAATCTGTGATATTAGAGCTTTGGTTGATGAAACACAATTTGAGAGTAACCCGATTATGCCTCATCAACCACAAGAAGATCTTGAACTGCAATTAGAGGAGTCAGACCCTAACCATAACTCCTATCCATGAACCTCACACTCACCTTGAACCACCCGCTGCTGCTGATAACCCCATTCTTGAACTCAAACCCCTTCCCAATCATTTGAAATATGCCTTTTTGGGTTCTAATCAGACATTTCCTGTGATCATAAATTCCAAGCTCTCTCCTGATCAAGAATCCCGTCTGATTGTTGTTCTCCAGCAACATCGCAGAGCCATTGGTTGGACTCTCGATGACTTGACTGGAATAAGTCCCTCTTATTACACACATCGTATCTATTCTGAAGAGGGTGCACGACCTTCCCATGAGATGCAGAGACGCTTGAATCCCAATCTGCAGGAGGTCGTGAAAAAGGAGATCATTAAATGGTTAGATGCAGGGATCATCTACCCGATCTCCGACAGTCATTGGGTGAGCCCAATCCAGGTTATGCCTAAAAAGGCAGGGCTCACCACCATTACGACTGAAACTGGAGAGGTCATACCTATCCAAATAGCCAACTCGTGGAGAGTCTGCATAGATTACCGAAGACTCAATTCTTCCATGAAGAAGGATCATTTCCCACTCCCATTCATTGATTAGATTCTCGAGAAGTTAGCGGGAAATAGATTCTTCTGCTTTCTTGACGGGTACTCCGGTTATAACCAAGTGGCGATTCATCCTGAGGACCAAGAGAAGACCACGTTCACCTGCCCCTTCGGAACATACGCATTCCGAAGGATGCCTTTCGGTCTCTGCAACGCACCCGCGACTTTTCAGCGGTGCATGCTTCCCATATTCTCAGATATGGTAGGTGATTATCTGGAAGTCTTCATGGATGACTTCTCAGTTTTCGGGGCATCATTTGATGATTGCCTCTGGCACTTGGTTCATACACTCAAGCGTTGCATCGATGTAAATTTGGTTCTTTCCTGGGAAAAGCGCCACTTTATGGTGCCTGAGGGGATCGTCCTAGGTCATCTAATTTTTGAGAAAGGCATCCAAGTGGATCGAGCCAAGGTTGATCTGATTTCTCGACTTTTGTTCTTTTCTGGGGCACGTCGGTTTTTACCGTCGCTTCATCCCTGATTTCTTGAAAATCGCACGCCCCCTGACTACTCTTCTCTCCAAGGATGTACCCTCTGAGATCTCAAAGGAATGCACTCAAGCTTTTCAGAACCTTCGCGACCGAGTCACCCAGGCCCCAATCCTACAGTCCCCTTATTGGTCTCAACCCTTTGAGATCATGTGCGATGCATCTGATTTCGCTGTAGGAGCGGTTCTGGGGCAGAAAGTTGACGGGAAACCCGTGGTCATCTACTACGCTAGTAAGACACTTGACGAGGCTCAGCGTAACTATATAGTTACGGAGAAAGAGCTGCTAGCCATAGTATTTGCCCTCGAAAAATTCTGATCCTATCTCCTGGGTTCCCACATCATCATCTACTCGGATCACACAACTGTGAGGCATCTCCTTGCCAAGAAGGACGTGAAGCCTCAATTAATCCGATGGATCTTGCTGTTGTAAGAATTCGACCTCGAGATTCGCGATAAGGCGGGAAGACAGAACGTGGTAGCCGACCATTTGTCTCGCCTTCCTTCTGAGATCATCAACCCCTCTGAACCCACCACGGAGCATTTTCCGGATGAGCACTTATTGACTATTGGTCCTAAACTTCCATGGTTTGTTGATAAAGTAAACTACTTGGCATCTCATCAGATTCCGTCTGATTAGCCAAAGGCCAAGAAAGACAAGTTGCGCTCTGATGCCAAGTATTACATCTGGGAAGACCCATACCTCTTCCGCATAGGTGCTGACCAAATCATCTAGCGATGTGTCTCGGAGGGTGAAATCAATGATATTCTCACCTTCTGCCATGACCAGGCATGCGGTGGCCACTTTTCTGGGCACAAAATCGCATCAAAAATCCTCCAGTGTGGCTTTTATTGGCCCACTTTATTCAAGGATGCATATAATCACTGCAAGGCATACGGTCGTTGCCAAACCTTAGGTAACATGAGCCATTGCGACATGATGCCTTTACAGCCGATTCTCGTATGCGAAATCTTCGACATTTGGGAAATTGATTTTATGGGACCCTTTCCTGTTTCGGACGGCTTCGAGTACATTCTACTGGCTGTGGACTACGTGTCCAAATGGATCGAAGCCATACCAACCCGAACTGTGATCATAAAATCGTTATCAAATTCATTCATCACAATATTTGCTCACGGTTCGGGATTCCTCGTGCAATCATCTCTGACGGGGGGACCCATTTCACCAATGCTCAGTTCAGGTCACTGATGACCAAATACGGGGTATCTCACCGAATCTCTACTCCTTACCACCCCCAGACTAATGGTCTAGCTGAGCTATCAAATCGGGAGATCAGGAAAATCCTTCAGGTCACCATTCGGCCTGACAGGAAGGATTGGTCGTCCCAACTCCCGGAAGCCTTGTGGGCTTATAGGACTACCCACAAAACCCAATTAGGCATATCTCCTTTTAGGCTGGTGTACGGGAAGGCGTGTCACCTTCCCGTCGAACTAGAGCACAAAGCCTATTAGGCAGTACAGAAATGTAATTTAGATCTTTCTAAGGCTGGAACCCACAGAAAGCTTCAGATAAGCGAGATCGATTAATTACGCCTTGATGCGTACGAGAACTCGCGAATCTACAAAGAACGGGTTAAAGCCTTCCATGACAAGCACATATCTAGAAAGATCTTTCATCTTAGTCAGAAGGTCCTACTCTTCGATGCCCGACTCAAACTCTTCCCTAGGAAACTGCGATCCAAGTGGGTTGGACCATATCTTGTCCGACAGGTTTTTGAAAATGGAGCCGTCGAAATCAGTCCTCTCAGCCACGATTCCGAACCTTTCATCGTGAATGGTCAGAGACTCAAACCGTTCATCGACGTAACCTCTACAGATTTGGCTGAGTCGTCATTTATCCTCCATTCTCCCTGAGCATATTGCGCCCAGCCGATGGCATAAAACTCAGCACTTAATGGGAGGTAGCCCGTCTTTCTTTTTGGAAAAACCTGAAACCTTTTCTGACACATCTTCGCACTTAAGGTTCATCCTTTAGGACAGCCCACTTCACTTCAGGTGCTTGCATTTGAGATTAGAAATCGTCCGCAACAGTCACCCCGACCCATTCACTCACCAAAATACCTGTCCTAATGCATGAACCAAGCTAAATAAAAACCCTCCTAAGTTACAATGAGGACATTGCAAATCTTAGGCATGAGGGGGTATGAAAGTGCAAAACTCATAAGAAAAGATTTCAAACAAAAAAATTCACATATACCAAAAACATCATAAAAAAAAAATTGTTGAGAGGGAGGAAATTTTGTAGACTTTACAAAGGAGGAGAAAAAGAACAAAATGATAAAAAGGAGCACAAAATGAAAGAAAACAGATAGTCATTAGTAATAAATTAAGGAATTAACCTAAGTTCTAGACCACATTCAAGAAAAGAAATGGAAAGTGCACAATAAGATTAGTAAGAACGCAAACCTTAGGCATTCTTGGATAGACTCTTAGTACCCATTAAGATCTAGATATTAGGTCCAAGGCATAGGGAGTATTTGGCCTCGTTAACTAACTTTTGGTTTACGAGACTCAGTAACCTAAGCACCCAAATTTCACACACAGCCTGGCTCAGTAAGCATAAGTATCAAAATCACGTAGAAGCGTTTCAAAGATTCTGAAAATGTCACCTAGAGTAGGAGCGGCCGATCAACACAAGTTGATTTGGATGAGTTCCCAGCGCAGAGAGGTGGGAAATTCCCCTCAAAGATGCGTAGCAAAATATCATCTCCTCAATACTTGTCTCCTAGGATATCTACATATCCTACTGGGGGCATGTAAGCACTCCGCTGGTTCAGATTCCATGGATGGCATTATCACAAAGTGTCAATTGCCAGGATTTGAATTCAGCTATGGAACACCATGGACGAGATTATCGCGAAATATTGAAAGCCACGGTTCTGGGGGTTACCATGGGCGGTGCTATCTCGAAGCATCGACTGCCAGGAACAATTGAGGATTGATAATGGGGACAAGGAATCTGATACAGACCGTGTTGAGAAGCCAATCCTAAGCTAGAATTAAAAAAGAAAAAGAGAGAGAAAACTCTCCAAACATATTAATCTTCTACCTCTCTCTCTTACAAAATGCACTGCGAGCTGAACCAAGGCTAAAATTATCACAAGCACGGGTGCCTTAACCACGAAGTCCAATAAACCTTAAGTTAGTTCCTGAAGGCCTTAAAAATCTTTGCTAAGGACTGAGGCTAAAGCTAGACAGATCTGCATCTTGGTTGGTACTAGAGTACCTTCTAGGCCTATGATTGGCATTCTGACATAATCAAAAGTACAAGAGAAAAAGCACTTATCTAAACTCGATAAGAAATTCATGGTCAAGAACAAAGGTTAAAACCTTAAAATTTTGCTAAGGGACTAGCAAAAGCTAAGCATAGAGGTATGATGAGAGCCTCATCATGAACCATAACTAGCACAATTTGAACTAAATAAGTGTGAAGAAGCTCCTACAAAACCTAAGGAAAAGCCTAACTTAGAGAATTCTGAATTGAAGAATAAAACAAGTCATGAGGGGTAAAACTGTAATTTTACCAAGGCAATACACAAACAGGGTATCTAAGGGTCTAAACATAGGTCAAATAAACTTAATAAGGAAGGAAGTGGGATAATCTGATCTGAAAAGGGTTATAGCAACTTCTACGAATTAAATGACATTCTGTAATCCTAAAAATAAACTCGCTTTAATTCACGAAGTTCTAGGCAGAGTAAAAATCAACTAAACCCTCTAAAAATCATTGAAAAATACTTCCTAGGGTTTAAAACCTTCAATTTGGCCTTTGCAACCTATTTTGACCTAATTTGAGAACCATGCCCAAATTTTAAGCTAATTTGGATTTTTACGTAAATTGACCGATCAAACATGGTCAAACCTAAAATCAAATTACACCATTGAATTCCTTAGGTCCAAATTAGGCTAGTACAAAAATTTGGGCCTAAGTGAAGACCATCTTGACCGACTTTACAAATTCGTACTCTTGAATTACTTTTTGACCCTTATCTTTTCAAAACCTTGCATCCAGCCCCCTATCTTCCCCTTCGTTCTTTGCAGAACGGCCCCCCTGCCACCCTGCGCAGGCACCATTCCTCCGACAACCTTGCGCGGAGGATGGCGCTACACAGGGTAAGGTAACCGCTCTCAAGAATGAGCGGGGGGTTCCCTACGTCGTCCTCTGTCGAAGGGACCCTCTCCTGTGATCGGCGGCTACCCATGCCTCTCGTGCGAACGAACGAAAGGCATGGGTCTCCATCTCCAACCATCTCCGGGGAGTCTCCCACGTCGCTGCCTCGAAACCCTCTCCGCGCCAACACCTTTATAAGGAGCGGCAGGGGCTACCGTCTCCTTCAAGCCTGATTTGGCCGAGGATCCCTCCCTGATTTCGTCTCCTCCTCCCACGGTCAAAACGCCCGCAGGCTCCGGTGGCCCTTCCTCCTCCTTTCGTCACTCTGCTGCCATACCTGTAGTAGAGCCCACTCCGCCTCGTCTTCCCGTGCCAGGCCGCACCAGCTGGCGTCTTCCCGACCTCTTCCTCGCCACCGTTACTTCCTTCTGGGCTCCTTCGTCTCCGGCGCCAACAAGTACGCGCCGAGCGCTGCCTCCCTCCCTCTTCGTCAATTAGGTAGGTAAAAACTTTCCCCTCTCTCTCTCTCTATTATTTCCCTCTTCCTAATTTACTATTTCAACCCACGGACCACCACTGTCCATCACCACCATCTCCATCTCCTGCTACCCTCCGACGAGGCGTACTCGCCACTCCACGCCTCCATCTGCTTAAGCTCCGCACCACCTCACTGCCACCGAATCCGCCCTCCATTCACCACCTCGCACCTCCAGACCACTCCCCGAACACACCCACTCTCACGCACATAGAGTGCCCTAGGCGCACGGCCACAGGCACTCTCGTGGCTTGCCGACCCCCGCACCGCACTCACCGCGCTCTGGTGGACCTCCACGAACCTTTTTGACGTGGCCGCGAGGCCGTTTGCGTGTTTCAGGTTTCACCCTCCTCGCCGCCATTGACGAACATTAGGAGCTGCTTGGCAGACAGCTTCAGGTCTCTTCAGCTCCAGGCATGAGCCCCAGGCGACGCGGAAGGGAGCCGCGCACACATCTAGGACTTCACTTGGGGTCGCAAGCTTCGGCTGCTGCCCGAATTGCGGGAAGTTTTCTCCTGTAGGCACCCGACCTCGGAAGTGTATGGGCGCACGTCCATACATAAATTGAAAAGGTGTTATCAGCTGGTTGCCTCCGATAGCACTGGGGTGAGGTCCCTCACCTACTCACTGGGTCTCGTCCGTGACACGCCCACGCGGATCTGACCCAACCCGACTTCCCACTCCTCGTGCACCACCCACGTCGGTGTGCCTGGACCCGGGCACGCAACCCGACTCGATTACCTAGCTCTGGGAGAGCTTACCAAAGAGAGATTTAGAGAGAGAGAGACGTGGGGAAGGGGTAGGGGTAGGTTTTGCACTAACGTTTGTGTGTGTGCAGGAAGGAAGAAAGGAGGAGAGGAGTAGTGGCCGGGACTTAGCAGCGCAGGGAAGAAGGAAGGAAGGAGAAGAGAAGAGGAAGCCAAGAGAAAAAGGAGAAGGAGAGGCTGATAGATAAGGCATCTGAGCTATGAATCAGACGTCCGTGAAAAAGAAGAAGAGGCAGTAGCAAGAAGAAGGAAGAAGAAGAAGGACGGAACTGCTGAAGACAGAAGACAAAGAAGAAGAGTGAAGAAGAAGGGCCAGAGCAGAAGCAAGAAGAAGGAAGAAGAAAAAGGACAGAACTACTGAAGACAGAAGATAGAGAAGAAGAGTGAGGAAGAAGGGCTAGAGCAGAAGAAAGAAGAAAAGAGAAAGAGGAATCGTAGCTGCTGAGAAAAAGAAAGGAAGAAGAAGCAGAGAAGCCCTTCAAAAAGGAAAAGAAAAGAAGAGAAGAAGAGCTTGCTGATGGTCGGCCCGGATAGGTTGTTAATATGATATTTTTATCGTTGAAATGTGTATAGTGGTTAACCTAATTCAGACCTAACCATCTCTTTACAAAATTTTTAACCTGGCTTAATTGATTTTATCTTGTCGCTTTTAGGCCCAGGGTCGAACTCAGGGAAGTGGGGTTCAAGTCGAGTTCCTACGTTGTCCTTAAAACGCGTCTCTTCCGTTCGTTTATTGTGTTTTTGGTATTTTTCTTATTTAGGTTTTTTTCTGGTAATCCTTGTTCTTGAGGCACACCCTCAAAATTGTGTCCTTGGCTTTTAGCCAAAACAGAGTTCCAAAACACGCCTTGCTACTCGCAAGACGGGGTACCTGCAAATCAAAGATTATCTTTTCACTTTTATACCTTTTTTTATCTTTTTACTAAGAAGGAAGATAACAGATAGAAAGTAAATATAGTAGCTATAGATATATATTTATATGTAGTATATATATAAAGGGGTGGGGGTGGAGGTAGCGATGGAGTGTAGCACTATGTCGAGTCAGTCGACGTCTAGAGAGACGCAACCAACACGACTATGTGCCGCGTGGAGTGTGGATGGAGGATGGATGATGTATGGGACCACGCTTTTTTTGCACGCGTGTATTAGGGAATATCAGCAACTGGTGCAGATATTCCCGCGATACAGCGTATAGTAAATAACGTGAAAATATATGTACATATGTATGTATATGAGTAAATATATCTATATGTATATAAATGTATAAGTATATATGTATAGATATATATAGATATATATGTATTATATATATATATATAGGTGTATATGTATATATATATATATGTATGTATATATGTATATAGCTATGTATATATGTATATAATTATATATATATAATACTATATAGATGTATATATATATATATGTATATAAGTATATATGTATCTAGATATATATATATATGTGTGTATATATATATAAGTATATAGATATGTATATATATATATGTAGATAAGTATATATGTATATATATATAAGTATATGTATAAGTATATAGATATATATATACGTGTATATATATATATATAGATATATTATATATATGTGTGTGTATACATAAATATATAGATATACTATGTATATAAGTATATATATATATGTATGTATATATTATATATAGATGTATATAAGTATATATATGTTACTATAAGTGTGTGAGTGTGTGTGTATGTGTTGGTATAGGTGTGTGTGCGTCGGTGAATGTGTGTGTGTGTGTTGCTGTGAGTAAAAAAACAGAGAGAGAGAGAGCGGGAGAGAGAGAGAATACGTGAGAGAGAGAGAGTGGGAGAGAGAGATCAGCAGAGAGAGAGAGAGCGGGCTGGAGAGATCGAGAGCGCGGACAATGGCAGCGAGTTAAGACGTCTGCTCGCGGCAGCGGACGTCTGATGCCGCGTCGTCTGAAGGCGGAGGCGGACGTCTGATGACGGCGGGTGCGGGCGCGCCTTCGCGTAGGGTTCTGCAGGCCTGCGCGAAGGCGACGGGCGGGCGAAGGCGTGGAGGAGCGAGCGTGGAGGAGGTCTGCAGGTGGTCGCGGAGGGTTGCGGAGGAGGGCAGGGGGCAGCGCGAGGCCGTAGCCGGCGGCTGCAGTGCGCGCGGCGGACCGCTACAGGTGCAACTGCGAGGCGGACAGAATGGAGACGGAGGCGGGGAACGCCCTGCAGACGCGCGCGGAGGCGGTGAGCGACTGCGGGGACGGTCGCGGAGGGGCGGGAGGACCTGCTGCTGCTGCTGTTGGGCTGCTGCTGCCGTGGCTTCAAGCTTCGAAGCTTGGAGCGGCGGCAATGGCGTTAAAGAGAAAAAACGAAGCGAGGGAATGCACCACGCCCACCGGCTCGTCGAAGAGCTGGGCGGTGGTGCTCCCACTGTGGTGGTGTGCACCACAGTGGGTTCTCCTGCTCGCCGGGTACCTCCTCGACGGAGGGCCGACGTATGGGAGGGGAAAGCGGTGGAGAAGATGGCTGCGGGTTTTTTCAGCAGCTGCGTCGCGAGGATGAAGCTGCAGCTACTTATAGAGGAGGGGAGAGTGGCGTGCCGGCTGCAGCAGGGAGAGGGTGTGCGAGTTGCAGCTATAGGGAGCGGCGTTGGCAGGGAGAAGTGACGGGAAGAAGTGCTGCGTGGCTGCTGCATGCAGCTGCGGGAAGAGTGCAGCCGCGGGAAGGGTGCAGCCGCGCGAAGGAGAGAAAAGAAGAAATCAAGAGGAAAAATAAAAAGAGGGTGATTTTGCAAGGAGGCACTTGAAGAAAAATGTAACTATGCAGGCGATTGTTTCACTCCTCTTCCTCTCTTGATTAAATGCATGCATGCAAGTGTTTTTACAAATGCGATTACAGGATCCTATTATGCAATGTTAATGCTAGAAAATAGCACAAGAAGGCGTTATTACAGGCGTGTTTTGAGGTGCAAACACTTGCCGCAGAGAAGAAGAAAGAAGAGAAGGAAAAGGGAAAAAGAAAGAAAGGAGCAATTTTTACTCTCTATCTCTCTCTTTTTCTTAATTTTTGTAAAACATTATATATTGTGAATTTATATGCTTCTGGAATTATAGTTTTCTCCCTAAGTTCGACCTCAGGAAACTTTTTATTTCCGAGTAACAAATTGTATTAAACTGGTGACCGTTTCTTTATACTATACTACGACGAAACCCTAGAGCGAGATAACGACAACCGTATAGCCAGGCCTACCTCGAATCCCACACAAATCGCTGGATATCAAGGATCTCTACGACCTCAAAAGACACTCTCCATGCAAGACCAACACATGATTGGCACGACCAACTATCTTAACCGATTTAGCCAAACTCATCTCTCTCCAAATCTGGGATATGCCTCAGAATCCTAATACCTAGAATACCAATCCTATCCTCGAAATCACTTTGCAAATTATCTCAATTCCACTCAAACAACTTCACCTTCTCATTGGAATAACCCTACAACACCAAACCAAGGATATGATTCTTACCCTAGGTATTCAGATGATGGATATTCTGATTCAACTGAGGAAAGAAATCTTGGAAATTATTATCCTCAGACTGATCAAATCCTCGACCATGGCGGTGATCTTGAGATCACCCAATTACCCCAAGTAGTCCAGGGGATGAGAGAAGCTAATAAAAGAAATGCAGATAATCTGACAAAACAGCTCAATAGAATCCAAAAAGCAAAAGATGATAAACCTAGTCCGAGTATGCCACAAGTTGGTGGTAAACCACTAAGGGTTGAGGATACAACCTTAAGTATGACATCTTATCCAATCCCAACCTCTACATACACTGAGCCCACCCACTAGCCTCGTGATTATGCATAATAGACCCTTTTTGATATCCCAAAAACTAACTTTGAGGAGGAAGCCTCACTTTAGGAATTATATCTTGATGTAGGCTCTGAATTGCAACCATTTTATTTTGAGGAGCCAATCTATGGTGAGCTGGAGTATGAGTCTTTCATGTTTAAAGACACATAATTGGACTACATGGATGATTTAGAAAAATCAAAACAAGATCAAGAACATAAAAAGATTGGGGACAGTGATACTCCTAGCCAAGCACAGTTAGATGGCTCTGATATGTTCTTGTTTGAGGATTACCATGATCAGATGTCCTTAAATGATTCGATATCTAGATTTGGTGATACTAATCATTCTAAGATATCCCATATACAAGTCGAATTTGCTGTCACTTCTGTTTCAGCTAATTCGCACCCTTTTCTTCCCATCCACCAGAATTCTGAAGAAAAATCTGACCCTCATCCCCAACATCTTGAGATTGAACAAGACAAACAATCCCCTTATGAAAAAGTTATTCAAGAAATTGCATAATTACTGGGGATGATTTATGAAGATCTATCTGAGGAAGCAAAGAATTTAGCTGAATCATGGAATCTTGAGGAGCTTGACTTGATTGATGAGAAATAAAAAAACATTCCCTCAAAAGATATAGTCCAAGAGAAAAATAATTGGGATCAAATTCAGAAGTCCACAGAACAAAAAGGATTTGAGATGTCGACTAATCTAAACCCCGATCTTACGCCCCCTGGGGCTGTGATTCTAAGGAATAATGAATTTTCATCCACTACATTTGAAGACTTGCATCATAATTTAGGCGACTTGAATGAGACTTTTGATCACCCTAGGGATAAGATTGAGAATTCTGATAAGTCCAAAACTATTGAGATGGACCACTAGATCGTATTTGACTCAACTACGCTACATCCATCTACACCTGACTTAACTTACGAAGTGGTTTCTTATACCATTTCAGACTACACCACTCGAGTCCCACCTTTCATTTCCCATCACTTTCAGAACCCATATGATTTATTCCCCACAAACCATCCTGTATCCACCTCATCTGCCTTCCTCATGCATCACTTTCCACTCTGGCACCCGCACTAATGTTTCTCTCTTTTGTAGTATCTGGCTGCAAATAGTTTCAAGCTTGTTCACTTTATTTTCCTGACCATTTGGGCTTGCTATTCACCATCAGCTAATCTGCATTTGTGGATCACTGATCCTTGCGTTGCATGACCACATCTTCATTTTAATCCTGACTCAACCCATTAATCTAATCATTCATTTTTGGGTTTAGGTCCGACAAATGACGTTAAACTTAGCACTGGCTAGGAGGCAACCCAGTATTCTTTACAGGTAGCTCTGCATCCATGCAAACCTAGATTAACAAGCATAGTCAGGTGATATCCCCTCCTCTTGCTTATTATATTTTGATTTTCATGCATGCATTTCAATGATGACATTGTAATGAATAGGCATGGGAGGGTGGGCATTGCATATCTAATTTTTATGCCAAAAAAAAATGCATTTAGGCATAAAGAAATGTTTCAACAAGGTTTTATTAGGGATTTATTCTTAAGTTGATTCCTGAGTTTAGAATTCAGTACAATTTCACACTTACACGTAGAATTTGCAATGGATCCTCTGCGAAAAACGATAAACACTTTAGTTTGTCGAGAAGAAACAGTACTTCTTCTCCTAAGCCCTTCGACAGTGATTAGGGAGTCAAGTAAACTATCTTCTAACAAATCCACCAAACACGTGTAAGGTGAGAGTAGAAAGTCTACTAGTGCTCTAAGGCTAGTATTAGGAATCTTAAACTATGGACAATGAGATAATGATACTCGAAGTTAGGCATAAGTTTTCACTCTCAATTTCTACGTACAAGTTCTTAGTGTGAATATCTTGAGAGCCACAAAATAAGGTAAATATGCAGAGAGCGGGTTCTGATAAAACTAGGACTGAGGTGGATGGTCACGACCGTCCGTTACGGAATCTTCGGCTGAAGAAGGGTATTAATGTCAAGGTCAGAAATACATTATCCTATCCATTCCCTTCCTAGTGCCAAAAATAGGCACTTCCACCAAATAAGCCACCCAATATCCTCTTGAACACCCCTAATTCCGAATAATGCATCATAAATAAAAGTTCGTATGCTATACTACGTTGCGTTAGTAGATATTTGAAAAAAAAAAGTAGAAAAAGAAATATATATATATATATTTATAGAAAAAAATAGAGGAAAAAGAAAAGAAAAGAAATATATATATACATAGAAAAAAATTTAGAAAAAGAAAAGAGCAGAAAAAAACGAGCTTATGAGTTAGAGTTTATTTCAAATGTATTGAGGCAACAACACCTACCACCCTCACAATCCACCAAATATAGCCTTAACCTACTTTTCTGTAATTCTGGCTACCTGAATATGAGCTGAGGAATTCTGACTTAGTCGTAGAGTTATCAGAACCTAATCAAAGTGTTAAGTCCAGGAGAGACCACCAAATATACTAACATATCTGGTAACATTGTGAGCTCTAAAAGAAAAGAAAAGAGACGAAAAGAAGAGAAAAAAAAAAAGAGATAGAAAGAAAGAGAAAGAGAGAGAACACATACAAAGGAACTAAAGAGAACACAGTTTCTCTGCCTCTCTTTGAGTTAAATTATTTAATAGTCTGGAAATCTAGATTCTAAAATACTAGTCTATATGCAACGTCGGATGAGTGTGAACCACCAAATACAAATCTAATTAACTTAGAAATCTTCTACCTAGGCCAAAAGCCAGGGCTGAATATATAGGTTACTTTATAACCCCGAGGGGAGAAGTCTGCCTATCCCAATAGATTTTTACCAAGGGTCAAGTACGAGCTTTAGATGTGGATTGACACGATTGTCTGAATTTCTAAAGTTTTGGATGAAAACAAAAGAAATAAATCTCTAGTCAGACTCTTAATAGAAATCTGTCATGTAGGACCGCTTTTCATTTAGTTTTGCATTTGCTAGGGACTAGTAAGATCTAAGCATGGGGGTGTGATTGCACAGCAATCATGCAACCTAAATCACCTGAATTAAGCCAGATTCTAGCATAACTTAGGAATAGTGCATTCATAGGCATCGTAATTTGTATAATGGTTAGTTTGATTAGCTGCAAAGATAAAATCGTCATTTTATGTACTAATGAGAGATGATTTTAATTGCAGATGATTTGAAGCCGTGGATAACATATCTGATCAAAACAACGACGGAAGTCCAATGCTTCTGAAATCATTTCGATCAGACAACCAGAGCATCCTGTGCAGTCCATAGAAGAACGGAGATCAGGGAGCCAAAGGACAAAGATCTGAGCTTCAGATGAAAAATCCAACTGCACTGATGGATCCGTATCAACGATCATAGTCTAATGGCTCAAAATCAACCCGATCAGAGATCTACAACACCAGATACAAAGAAGAGAAGATGGACGGCCACGATGGTACCACATGGCACCATCATAGCTGCCCCTCACCGCCGACCCATCTCTAAAGACCATCCCTCGTCCGCTCTCAACCATTGGATGGCCTTTAAACGATCCACAATGCATCCACGCCGTCTATCCAACGGCTAAGGATAAATAGATGCAAAGAGGAAACTGTAACAAAACTCGCGCGTAACGCATTGGCTTACGCACTTGCGATGGATGATAAGAGTGCGGGTTCGATCCTTACGGCGCTCAAATCAAGAAAGCGCGAGGGGCGCGGGAGCTATTGCCCATCGAATGGAGATCGACACACGTAGGCACGACCACGTGTCGATACCAGAGCGCACCACGGGTTAACACGGGATCCCCTGCGCAATCCCACATGTTTTCCTTCACGAGAAGGTTGTGCGCACGATTTTTAAGCCGTCCGATCTTGAGGATTGGGTGCT
The DNA here is from genome assembly GCA_037157565.1 of Thalassia testudinum. Classification (NCBI taxonomy): domain Eukaryota; kingdom Viridiplantae; phylum Streptophyta; class Magnoliopsida; order Alismatales; family Hydrocharitaceae; genus Thalassia; species Thalassia testudinum. The sequence continues at coordinate 12,462,983 of JAZHRO010000058.1, forward strand.
CAAATTGAGCGAGCGACGAGCGCGAAGAAAAGAAGCAGACGTTGGGCGCGCGCAAGGAGGAAGAGGAGTCGTCTAATGGTGATCCGAAGGCTACGGGCGTGCCAAGTGTTAGCATCTCGTGCACCCAGAGCGTAGAGGGCGCATATGAAGTTATTTTAAGGCCAAATCAGAGTCGTTAATCTCCCGATCAACGGATCTGATTACCCAAGGGTTGTTGCACGGTTTTAAGGGTTAAAATACCCTCTTTGCCTCTCATCAAAGCTATAAAAGAAGGCCCAGGGCACCCCAGTTGAAGAACAACTCCTACTATGAACTAGATACAACTCTCTTCCATCCTCCAGACCAAGCTCTCCCTCTGCAACTCCGCTCCGACCTTCATCCCAACGCTCTGGATATGACATACTGCCGCATCTCGCACAAGCATCCTACAAGCAACGTCGTCTCTCTACCTCCTTCTATCTCTCTCTCTCTATCTATCTATCTGCTATCTTTCTTTTTATTTAGCATAGCACTTTCTACTTTGAAAAACTATTTCTGAATACAATACAATTCTGATTATATATCTGATTCCTATACATATATACATACATAAATATCTATTTAGAGCAAGTCTATTGAAAAGTTTCTGCATAAATTGCGGTTGCCACCCAACGAACGGCTCGGTACTCACTAATTTTTATAAATTTATTTGTCGATGTGTTTTCGTGCAATACTACAACTCAATAATCTTTTAAAATGCGATTTACGCACCGAACATGCAACTATTCCTAATGGCAGCAGGGACCTGGATGTGAAGAAGATGAAGTTAGGGGGTCCCTGCAAGGATTTCAAAAGTTAGGGGTATGTGTGAGAGAAAAAAGTCAGACAGGACCAAAATGCAAACTTGGTCAAGGTGATCTCTGATTGGGCCCAAATTTTGGTACAAACCTAATTTGGACCCAATGACTCTGATAGTGAAATCAAATTTAATTTTTGACCAAGCCTTACTAGGTAATTTGCGTAGAAACCCAAATTAGGGCAATTGTTTATCTGAGACTCTGTTTTAGGTCAAATTGGGTTCCAATAGTCAAATCAAAGGAACCAAACCTTATAGAATATTTTTATATGATTTTTAGAAGGTTTAGGTGAATTTTATCCAGATCGAAACCTCAGTTATTTAAGCAGATTTGTTTTTAGGATTTTAAATGTCATTTAATTCTCGAAATGCGTGAAAATCCGTTTCTATCTATATGAACCCACTTATTAGACATTTATAATCATTTTACCTTTAATTAATTCCTGATAAACCCTATGATTTCTCTGCATTTAAGAGATTATGTTAAAACTGTAGTTTTACCCCTATTTTCATGTTTATCTCTCAGAATGGATATGTAGTGAATTAGGGCTCTTTAGCGGTTATGTAGGAGTATTTATTAATCGATTATGACTAATTAAAGCTAGATATGGCTGATGATGATGTTATCATCATCCACCTATTTACCCCACAATCGGGTAGCCGAATCCTCTGGGTTATGCGTGGAGTTTTGGATCTGAGGGCAATTTTTACCCCTCATCACCCCCCATAATTGTTATATTTGTTGCCGAGGGAAAAAAAAATTAGAACCCAGAGAACTCATCTCTAAGGAAGTTTGTCGATTTGAACAGAAAGACAAGAATGTAGACTTCGAAATCATCTGTGATATTTTTTTTTTTAAAGGAGATCCATATGTGATATTTCCTTCTTGCTTCATAATCTCTACAAAGGTCTTGCTATTGTAATCATTAAATAAGTACTCTTATTATTTCTTTTCATTTTATATGAATACATGCTTATTGCATGATGAATTGGAAGTAAAAAGCAACCATCCACTCCACCTAGTCCCTTAGAGGGAAAGAAAGTGTACCTTGTTGATTACGGTGGGAGGTGCTGAAGAGCCTTAGAACATTCCAATTGAATTGTTAACAAGTTTAGTTGTAACTAACTAATTGAAGGAGTATTTATGTAGGAAGGATAGTGTAAATCTAATTGGTCTCTTAGACTTTATGTGATGAAATCTATAATGTGAACTGTGGATTATGATAAAGTTGGTTGTTATACTTGTAATATGAATTGATTTATACGCTTCAATTATAAAAATTGTAATATAAAAATGTGTTGTACACTTCAACTACGAAAAATTATAATACAAAAACTTGTTATATCGACACTTGTAATACAAAATTATGTTGTATACTTCAATTATATAATTGTAATACAAAATTGCATTACATGCACATTTGTAATACAAAATTATGTTATATACTTCAATTACAAATACTGTAATACAAAATTAATTTTCATGCACACTTGTAATATATATTGATCTATATGCGTCTGTTACAAAAATTGTATTACAAAATTACGTTACATGAATACTTGTAATGCCTATTATAAAATTGTAATAGAATATCGAGCTATATACACACTTGTAATATAAATTGGCATGTACACTTCGATTATGAAAATGTAATACAAAAATGTGTTATACACTTCAATTACGAAAAATTGTAATACAAAATCGTGTTGCATGCACACTTGTAATATAAAATTACGTTACATGCTAGTCAATACCAATACTGAGTGCTCTCAACACCCTGCTATTGTCTAAATTTTGCCCATTTCAAACTTTTATTTTATGTCATGCATTCCCAAACTCGAATCCACATGTTCCTACACCTATGGGGAACCTCTGGAATATATGAAAATTCAATGACACATTTGTCATCTAACGAAATAAGAAAAAGCCCCCACCAAAACCCCAAGATTATCAGCATGCAAAGGAATCACCCACATGCAATCTCAAGCTCGTACTCACAGGGGTACAAAAATCACAAAACCCCCAGGCATCACCTTTCCTAACCCAGGAAATCAAGAGCAACACATGAAAGGGGAAGAAAAGTCCCTACCTTGGTTGGAGGTGAGGTTCTCTCCTATGGCCTTGATCCTTGTTTTAAACACCCACCTCTCTTCTTCTTAGCCTTCAAGACATTGCTACCACACTTTAGAACTCTCCCTTTCCTCTTCCTTTCTTCTCCTCCAATCTCCCAATCTAAGAAGGAAAGAGAGGGATTATGGGAGGGGACGTAAATCAGGTGGAGTTAGGGCTTACCTTGCAAATGAGAGCCCCAACGCACCTTCCTTTCCTTAAGATGCAGTAGTATCAGGAAGGAGGAAATTGAAATTGAACTAAAGGGGGTGAATGGTGAAATTGAAAATATAATTAGCAAACAAAAATTCAATCACACAAATAACACAATAATTTTTAGGTGAAAACTCAAAATCGAGAGAAAACCACCACCTAAGTCAAACCTTGACTTAGGATTTCAGATCACCTAGTCATCAATCCATTAACCACACTACTTAAACAAGAGTAGTGTACCTCAAATACAATTCCCACCTCCGATCCCAAAATGGAGGCACAAGGAAGAGATGGGGATCCGACAAGCTGGATACACGAGTATAGTAGAATATAAAAACTAAAATAAAACACCCTATAGAGCTCTCCAAATAGCTATATAAGAGTTTAGTAACTATGGTAAGAGTACTCCTTGAGATGATAGTAGTATCACAGTAGCAAGGGAGTGGGTGTTTGCTTAAGGAATACATTTGCATAGCAATAGGGCACTAGAGTAAGTAGAGCAAGTGTTTGCTTGTGGAATTATTTCTTAATAGTGTGTTTAGCCTAAGAAGGGTTACGAGGTATATATAGGCATCATAAGAACCTTCAAGAAGGCTTGGGAGGTTCCTCCTAGCCGTTGGGGACATGCCCCAAAAGATTTGATCGAAATCTAAATCAAATCAGGCTCATGATAACTCTGACAACAGAATCAGACATCTGATTTTTGGGTCAGACATCTTATCAGATGTCTGATGATTTTCTTGGTCATATGACCTTGAGGGTCAAAGTCCATGGAATTCCTTGGATGGAGACAGGGTTCTAAAGCAGACGTCTAGAATAACATTTTAAGATGTCTGATTAAAATATTAAACTTCTGATCTAACGTGGATCAATTCCTGGATTAAACCAGATCTAAACAGGATTCTAGTGTTTAAGGGTTAGATATTTGACCGGATGTCTGACATAGATTCTGGACGTCTGAACATCGTGATGATCTTGGGCATTGGATTTCTTGCAAATCCAAAAAACATGATTTCATCTGACAAATATTTGTAAAGTGTTTTTAGGTATAACGTTTCATTATTGGACATCTAGAGACATGTCCAGACATCTAAAACAAAGGGTAAAGTAATCCGACGGTTGGATATGATATGACAAAAAGAGATATGGAAATGATTAGATCAACGATACTATCTAAGGTCGTCTGACAAACTTACTAGATGTCTAAAGTGATATATGGACATCTAGAGTCATGTTAACTGTCTGGAGCCTAAGTGCTTAAAAGCTTAAGGCAATCATTGTGGTGATTGGTTGTTAGATTAGAAGGTTAGACGACTTATAGTGAGACATCAGACGTTTGGGAAGTAGTTCAGACGTCTGATAGATGTTTTTGAGTTGTATTTTTTTTTCTAATTTTTTCCTGAGTGATGAGAGCCTAAGTCTAAAGAATATAAATGTTCATTGGGGGCTCTTTACAACTTTTTCTAGACTCAATAAATAGAAAAATACAACTCTTGTAAGATCATACAATAAAACCTAAGACCTAGATATAAAACATTTCTTCGTCCTTTGATACTTAGACTTTGAGATAGCAAAACCTGCAATGGGGTTATGACAAAGAAATATGATACGTCTAGTATTTATTTCTTTACTTTATTTTGTAAAATCATCAAAGCATTATTTAGGAGAGATCGAACTACCAGAAATTGACGGTGGAAAAAGTGAGGACGAAAGAACAGTAGGGGAAGTGGGGTTGTGCTTGGTGGGATAAAATGGAGAGAGTTTTCTCCTTTTAATTCTTCACCCTTATATATGGGTTGGGCAAATTTTAGAAGAGCCCTCCCACCTAAAACATCAATTAATAAGGGATCTAACAACTCAAGTCCCATTATAAGTGGCCCCTCAACACCACTTGTTAGGCCAATCATAAGAGAAAATGTTCCATTAGGCCCTAAAATAAGGAATTAGATTCCAAGAAATTCATAATTTCACTATTATAGAGTTAATAAGGGTTTGATATGGTTTCAAATTGACTATTAGAATTCAAACCCTTAAAGATACAATGTTACAATAGATGCTATCTTCTTGGAGAAGGTTGCACTCTTCTCTAAAGAAGGGTCCAATATCAAGCCTGCCTCTTGTGAGACATAGATCTACCACAAACGAGAGTGAGAGCCATCTCTTCTTCCGCTACCCACCATGCCTATTCTTCTACCAGAGGAAAACTCTACTAGGGCACCACAGGTGCAGAGTCAAGGACAAGCTAATGATAGACTGATTGCACCAAGGAAGTCTACCCACTCCTGCACTTTACATCCTATGCTGCACTATATCTCCATTGCACATCTCGATCGAGATTTTCTCCCAAGCCCTACTCAGTATAGTGATACCATGTGGCTACTAAGAGGTATCACAAGATTTGCAGTGGAAGGCTGCTATGGACAAAGCGATGGAGAGGCCCTGATCTCTTATGTCACATGGGAGCTTGTGCCTTATCCACCTGACACAAAACATGTTGATCGCAAGTAGGTATACACTATAAAGTCTCTGGGAGATGGTACTATTGATAGATTCAAGGCCAAGCTTATGGCCAAAGGATCTACCCAAACATGTCATTGATTATTTTGAGACTCTTGCTTGTAACAAGAGTCTCATCCATAAGGATTATTCTATCCATTTCTGTCAACAAGAACTTATCTCTATTTCAACTGGATATCAAGAATGACTTCCTATATGGAGATCTCACTAAGGAGGTGCATATGCAGCACTCTTTTGGTTACAAGATTGAGGGGGAGGGCGTCCGCAGGTTGAATAATGCTATATATCAACTCAAATAGAGTCCTCGGGCCTAGTTTGATAGGATGAGTGCAAAATTTATGAAGATTGGTTTTAAAAGATCTACTTCAAATCATTCCATTTTAATTAGACAGGCCACCACAGAGGTTATCATCTTAGCTATGTATGTTGATAATATGATCCTAACTAGAGATGACAGTGTTGGTATCCTGAAGGCAAAGGCCTTCTTGCAGAAGGTCTTTGTCACCAAAGATCTGGGAAGGCTGAGATACTTCTTAAGGATAGACGTAGAGAGACAAGAACATGGTCTCGCACTTTCTCAGAGAAAGTATGCTCTAAAGATTCTTGAGAAGGCAGTGCTTCTAGGCACCAAGCCATCTAGTATACCTATTGATGGGAACACCATCATGAGCCATAACTAGCTCAATTTGATCTGATTAAGTGAATAAAAGCTCCTACATATCTTTCAGAAGGCCTTAAGGGCACAAAACATTGATTTGAGAAGAAGATAAGATATAGAGTTATTTCTGCAAATTTACCGTTCTATCACAAAAATAGAATAACCACAGGTTTTCTCAAGGGTTAAATAAAGGTCAAAATGTGATTTAGAGTCTAGCAAGAGGGTTCATACAGAACGAAACAAGTTTTCATGCGTTACGGGAATTAATGGACATCTAAAACCCTAAAAATAGACCTGCTTAATCTATTGAGGTTCTAGTCAGGAAAAAATTCATATAAAGCCCCTAAAATTCATATAAAAATATTCTCTAGGATTTATCACCTTCAATTTGACCATCAGAATCCGTCCTGACCTAAAACAAAGCCACAAATAGACTTTTGCCCTAATTTGAGTAATTATGCAATTTCTCCAGTCAAACATGGTCAAAACCTAAATATAACTTCACCATTGGATTCCTTGCATCAAAATTAGGTATGTACCAAAATTTGGGCCCAATCTAAGGTCATATTGACCAAGTTTTCATTTCGGTCCTGTCTAACTAGTTTTTCTCACATCCGTGCCCCTAACTTTCGAAAAATCTGCATTGGGTCCTTAACTTTTGTCATATTCTTTACAATCTAGTCCCTTCCACCATTGACGTGAACGCACCTTGCTCCGACAAGATTCGAGCAGAGATTTCTCGCTCGATTCTCAATCAAACCTTCCCAAAATTGAACCGAAGATTCTTTGTGAAATTCCCTTCCACATGAGACCGATCTTGGGCCCCAATTCTTTCTCAAAAGGTCATGCGAACCTTTCAAAGGTTTGGATATCTTATTTCGCGAAGCTTTCCAAGCTTGGAAGCTTCTTTCCAACCTTGGAAAGGCCTCCTATGGCCTATAAAAGAAGCCCTATTGCATACCGCACATCTTCAGCAAGTCTTGGCAAGCCAAAAGCCCCTGAATCCTTTTCTCTGGCCACCAACGACTGCTGCTCCGATGACTTCTTCAATACCCTTTCTCCGACCGTCCAACAACCAAATTGGTCGGTCCTCTCGACTCCCCTCTTCATCGCGATCCACCCCGACCAAAGGGAGGACGTGCCTCTGCCTACCTCGCCATCGCCGCTTCACCGATCTCTCCTCCTCTAGCTCCAGTCTACCACAACCAATCGTCTCCACCTCTCCACCTCATCTCTAAGTATCTCTATCTCTCTACATCTTTTTCCCGCACTCGCATCTCACCTCTGACCATCAACTCTCCCACGACGCCCTCATCTTCATCCGCTCCGGTGACGCCTACATGCCGCTACACCACTCGACTCTTGCCGCTCTCACCGCCACGAGCTCTTCCATCACACGGAGGGCAAAATCCCGCTGTCTATTTCATTGATTTGCCACTCCATGAGTCCCTCGAACACCACCCTCACCGCACCTCCGTTGCGACTTCACCAGACTTCCTCACACGCTCACAGGCCAAACCGACGCCACCGTTGCACTCGCCGATCCTCGGTGATCCTCCTAAGAGCTTTAACTAGGGCTTATAGCCCATATTTCTGTCTCAGGTACCTTCATCAGAGCTCTACCGCTACACCATCTTCTCCACCTCTAATTACTGCCTTCCAGCCGAGTTCCTCCTTGTTTCCACACCCAGGTGACGCGAAAGACTCCCCGGTTCATCTCCAGGCATCCAATTGGAGCCATTAGCCATCCCTTTGACGCCAATTGGAAGCCCCAACTGCTGAAGAGTGTACACGAAAGAAGCAGAGCTTTTAGTCCCACATTGTCAGTTGCTGAACTCCGCGCACGACTGAAATTATTTTTGTGCCTCACTCCCGTTGCCTCAGTAAGCATGGGGTGAGGTCCCTCTCTATGCGCGCTCATATGCCCTCGCTCGCGGTCACGCCACACGGGTCTGGGTTCTGATCCGATTAGTCGGATACCCGGGTCCGCGTAGCCTTATAGTGAGAGGAAAAGAAAGAGAGGAGGTGGAGGGGGGCTTTGCCCTTTGCACCTCTCAACACTTGGCTTCAAAGAGGTTTTCATGCCTCTGTGTTGTGCCAAGATCTCTCACTGAGGTTTGGAGAAGAGGCCTTTGCCTCTGTTGGTATTCAAAGCTACGAGTTAAGGCGTCCAATGCCTTTTGCCTTCGTCTGATAAGTCGTTGGTTCTAGACTACTATGGAAACTGATATTCACTGTTCAAACATATCCATTAATTGTGATTAAATTGTAAGGTTAATTTGTTGATTCAAATCACCATTTTAACCTCATCTTTTTGCACCTTATTACCGAGCTTCATCTCTATATCATTTTTAATTAAGTTTTTGATTGCAATTGCTCATATATTTGATTCAAACTACGATCTTGAGATTCATATTTGCCACTTGCTCCCAACGAATGACCTCGGATTTCTTTCGAGTATACATATTATCTGTTTTTCACACTGATTCAATCTATACTGCAACGCGACGATTTTAGAACCCATTTCAGAGCGAATAACACCTATTGAGCAAAAGAGGAGACATACAACAACTAATGATGATCCAATCTAGGACATTTATAGATACAAGAGTATAGTCCATAAGCCATTGTATCTAAATATCACACGACTAGATATCAGTTTTGCTGTGAGCAGAACCAGTCAATTGATGGATAGATAATGCTACAACTATTGGTATGATATTTGTCTCATTTTCAAGTACCTAAAGGGGCAGCTAAGAAAGGGACTCTACCACAAAAACAATGGCTATCTTGATATGTGCTCCTACTCATATGTAGATTATGGTAGATCAATTGAGGATAGGAAATCCACAACGGGTTACGCTATATTCTTGGGAAGATACCTTGTTTCTTCGAGTAGCAAGAAATAGATGGTGATTGGCTATTCCAGTGCCAAAGCCAAATACAGAGCGATGGCTCACATGGCATGTGGACCATCTCCTTCCTTGTAGATCTTAGGATTCATGCACAAACTCCAGTCCCTATGTTCTGTGACAATAAGTCCGCCACTTATATTGTCTCAAATCTAGTATTTCATAAGCGAACGAAACATATTACGGTGGATCGTCATTTTATTAGAAATGTCGTAATGAAAGGAAAAATCACCACTCCTCATGTCTCCTCGATGGTCCAAATTGCTAGCATCCTCACGAAGGTGTTAATGAAGAATAAACATATGTTCCTACTTGACATGTTGGGCTTGATAGATATTTACACTTCAACTTGAGGGGAAGTGTCAGAGTACATGTGTTTTATTTATTTTAGTGGACTCTCTTATAATTTTTTCCTCCTCTATCTAAAAGAAGCTAGGGTTTCTCTTGAGATTAAGTCATTGGCATTTCCTTCTCACAAGGTTAATAATAAAACTGTTGACAAGGAGTCTAGTTCTCATGCATAACATGATGTGATTGACAAACAAGGGGAGCAACATAATCGTTGTGTAACTACCACATAAAGGGAGGAACATGATCGTGAAGATGGCAAGTTATGTGATAGAGTTTACCGAAAGAAGGCAAACAAGAAACAAAAATCAGTGTCATAAATTGAGATCGATATTTCCAATGTCACTTCTTCCTTCTCGCTGACTTCAAAACAAATTCCTATTGAAGGTATAGTGCAAATCCTACTCCAACTTTTGATGCTAATGATCTTGAGATTGAAGATGCAGGTGATGTGGAGAATGTTAGTGAGTCAGTGAGAACATAGCATAAGGGTGTGGGAGAGGGTAGATTAAAAAGCCAGCAAGATATATTGAATGCACTCAATATCCAATAAACCATTTGGAATTTTCCATATTCTACTCTACTTATAGTAGGTTCTTATCATCTATTGCTTCCTCTATGATAACTAAATATATAGATGAAGCACAAATGGACCCTCGATGGGTTGAAGAATTTTAAAATGTAATAAGGGCTCCATTAATGATTAAAACCAAGCATGCCTGAAGATTCTCATGTGGTTGGTTGCAAATAAGTATACACTATCAAATATAAAGTTAATGGACAAGATGAAAAAGGGCTAGTAGCCAAAGGATTCACACAAAGATATGGGATTGATTATTTAGAGATGTTTGGCCCTGGTAGCAAAGATGAATCTTTCTTGAGTTCTTATTAAGGGGTGAAGAGAGGAGATTTATAAAATGGTTGATCGGTCGCCTTTCGCGGTGTTTTAAAGCTATCTTCGTTGTAGTATTACCATGAAAAGCGATTACCAGTTTATTTCAATTTATTACTCGAAATTTAGAATATCCCAAGGTCGAACTAAGGGAGCAAACTTTGATTCTAGAAGCATACAAATTCACAATTAACTATATACTATTTTACAAAAATTAAAGAGAGAGAGTGAACAAAGATCCTTCTCTTTTTTTCTTTTCTTTCTTTCTTTTTCTCTCTTCCTTCTCTTCTTTCTCTGCCTTTCCTTTCTCGGATGTCTGATTCTTTGAATCAAATGCCTTATCTGCACCTTTGCTACAGTGCCTTGCAGGCTCTTCTTCTTTGGCTTCTTCTTCTTCTTGCACTGTGCTTTCTTCTTCTTCAGTTGGCTTCTCTCCTGCCTTGCCTTTTCTTCTTTTCCTTCTGCGAATCTTCTTTTTTTAGTAGCTCTTCTTCAGCTTCCCTTCTCTGCAACTTCCTCCATCCTGTCTTCTTTCTCTTTCTTCAGCTGCTCCTCTGCCTTGAGTTTCCTTCTTTTCTCTTCAGTAGCTGCCTCTTCCTTCTTCCTTCTTCCTTCTTCTTTCAGCTGCGCTTTGTGCGGCTAAGTCTCAGCCGCCCCTCCTCCTTTCTTCTCCTGCTTCCCTGCGTGTTACACGGTTAGGCAAAACCTAACCCCTACCCACCCCACGTCTCTCCCTCTATGTTTCTCTCTCAAAGGTTCGCTCCTAGAGCATTCGCAGGTATACGGGTCAGGTAACACGCCCGGGACCAGGCCCACTGGCGTGCGGTGGTGGGCGAGGAGTGCACAGTAGGGTAACTGGGTTCGGACCCAGGCCCGCGGGGCATGAGCATGGGCGAGGGCGGGTGCGAGCGCATGGCACGTTGCGTGCGTGAGTGAGGGACCTGACCCCTGTGTATCGAAGGCGATAAGCCAATTACACTTTTTCAACTTATGTGAAGTGCTGCGCCCAACCGTTTACGAGTTGGGACTAATGTCTCGCCCGCTGTTGCTTGCACCCCCGTAGGAGACCTCCACTCCAATTGCCACAGCCTCGGTCGCCTACTGAGCCAATTTCTTGGCTGTGTGGATTCGCGACACCAATCTGCACGTCCTGGGACTCTGGCGCCTGGAGCGCACAGCCTGGAGCTCGCGAGCAAGCTTCTTCGCACCCGCGTCAATGGCGGAAGAGGGTCGAGACCTGAAATGAAGAAACACGGCCTTACGGCCCTGTCAGATCAGAGGAAAACCTTCGCCGTATCACGGAGAAGGTGAAGCGGATGTTGGCTGGCCGCAGGGAGGCCTAGGTGTGCGTGCCTAGGTCGCCCTGTGGCCGAGAGGATGGGAATGCTCAGGGGGTAGTTGTGGTGGTGTAGGCGGTCTATGGACGAGTGGAGGATGTTCAGTGGAGTGTGGCGGAGGTTGTGAGGTGGGTGGCGAGATGTGTGGGGTTGCGGAGTGATGGAAGCGTCTCGCTGGAGGGCTGCCGGAGATGAAGGAGGTGGCGATGGACAGTGGCGGTCGAAGGGTAGAAACAACAAATTAACAGGGGGGAAATAAAGGAGAGAGTAAGGGGAAGAGTTTTCACCTAGTTAAGCGAACGAAAGGGAGGAGATGGCGATCGGCGCGTCTTTGCCGTCGCCGGAGACGAAAGGTGCTAGAGGAGGGGGCGGCGACGAAGAGAAGGGGTCAGAGAGTGCCAGCTAGTACGGCCTGGCGTGGAGGAGAATGGCAGAGCTGGCTCTGCCACTGGTATGGTGGCAGAGCGACAGGAACAAGGGGGAAGAGTCGTCGGAAGCATCAGGCTGTTGGCCGGAGTGAGGAGGGACGAATTTGGGGGAATTCTCTGGCCAAATCTAGCTTGAAGCAACCAGCGGCCCCCGCAGCTCCTTAAAAAGATGTTGGAGAGGAGATCTCGAGGAGGGAGCGTAGGCAGGTGCTTGGACCTTCGTGATGTATTCGTTGCAGTATTATGAAAGACAATTAACACTTTAATTTTATTCATTACTCGAGATTTTAAAATATCTCGAGGTCGAACTCAGGGAGCACACATCATTCTAGAAACATAAATTCACAATTAACTATATATTATTTTACAAAAATTTAAGGAAGAGAGAATGAGCCAAAAAAAAAACTCTTCTTTTTCTTTCTCTTCTTCTTCTTCTTCTTCTTCTCTTTTCCTTTTCTTCTTTCTCTGCCTTCCCCTTTCTTAGACATCTGATTCAGAAATCAGACGCCTTATCTGATCGACTTCTTTTTCTCTGCTTTAACTTCTTCTTCTTCTCTTTTCTCTGGCCCTTCCTTCTCCGATCGGCTTCTTCTTCTTTCTTCTTCTCTACTGCGGTTCTTCTTTTTCTCTTTCTTTTCTCTCTTTATTCTTGGCTTCTTATGTGCGGCAGAGTCCTTCTCTTTTCCTTTCTTTTTCTCTGGCCCTTCCTTCTCCTTCAGCTCCTTTCTTCAGCAGCTCCTTCCTTCTTCCTTCTTCTACCTGTTCCTTGCACACACACCAGCGCAAAACCTACCCCTACCCTTCCCGCACGTCTCTCTCTCTCTCTCTGAATCTCTCTTCGGTACGTTCTCCCAGAGCCGGGTTATTGGGTCGGTCGCGCGCCCGGGTCAAGGCGCACCGGCATGGGTGTGGTGCGCGAGGAGTGCACGGGTCAAGGTAATCAGGTCGCGGGTCAGGTCCGCGTGGGCAGTGCCGCGGATGAGACCCGATGAGTGAGGGCGACGGACCTCACCCCAGTCTTTCGAGGTGATAAGCCTAGAACACTTTTTCAATTTATGTGTGGGCGTGCGCCCACACACTTCCTAGGTGGGACTAAAGTCCCACCTGCTGCTTCGCGCCCCTGCAGGCAGGAGGCTTCGAGCGATTGGGGCAGCAGCTGAGGCTTACGACCCCAATTGAAGACCTGGGCACACTTGCGGAAGTCTTCCGCGTCGCCTGGGGCTTACGCCTGGAGCTGGAGAGGCTTGGAGCTGCTTGCGAGCTTGCTCCAAGCTTGTCGTCAATGGCGGCGAGGGGGGGCAACCTGAAAACACTAAAACGGCCTCGCAGCCACGTCAAAAAGCTTAGGGAACTTCGCCAGAGCACGGTGAAGGTGATGCAGGGGTCGGCGTGGCGTGGGGAGGCCAGAGTGTGCGTGCCTAGGGTACACTGTGTGCGTGAGAGTGGGTGTGTTTGGGGGGAGTTCTGGGTGTGTGGAGTGGTGGTGTGAGTGGGGGGAAATGTTGAGTGGAGTGAGGGGATGCTTATGTGCTTGTCGGCGAGGGGTGGGATGGCCTGTGGAGGTGGAGCGGCCGCGCCGGAGTTGGTGGCCGGAGGTGGAACTGATGGTGGTGGTAGTGGCAATCAAGGGGTTAAAAGTGACAGTTGAAGAGGGGGAAATTAAGAGGAGAGTAAGGGAAAGGTTTTGACCTATTTAACTGACGAAAGGGGGGAAGGAGGCGCTCGGCACGTGCCTGCCGATGCCGAAGACGAAGATGCCCAGAAGGGGGGTAACGACGATGAGGAGGGGATCTGGAAGGCGCCAGCTGGTGCGGCTTGGCGCGGGAGGACGAGGCTGAGTAAACTCTACTGCAGGTGTGGCAGCAGAGCAACGAGGGGTAGGAGGAAGGGTCGCCGGAGCCTATGGGCGCTTGACCGGAGGAGGAGACGAAGATTACGGGTTTCCTTCGGCCAAACAGGCTTGAAGGAAACGGCTACCCCTGCCGCTCCTTATATAGATGCTGGCGAGGAGAAGGTCTCGAGGAGGCGATGTGGGGAGCTCGCCGGAGAATGGTCGGATATGAGACCCATTCCTCGTGCATTCGCACGAGACGCATGGGCAGTTGCAGGGCATGGGGGAGGGTCCAGGTGGAAGAAGACGACGCAGGGGACCCCCCTCGTTTCTGGGGCCGATCCCCAAACCCTGCGCGACGCCATCCTCCGCGCAAAGTCGCCGGAGGCATGGGCGGCTACGCAGGGTGGTAGAGGGACCTACCTGCAAAAATGAAGGGAAAGATAGGAGGCAAAGTGAAAGGGTTCAAAAAGCTAAGGGTCAAAAAGTAATTTATAAAGACCAATTTGTAAAGTCGATCAAAATGGTCTTCTCTTAGGCCTAAATTTTTGTACCAACCTAATTTCGACCTAAGGAATTCAATGGTGTAATTTGATTTTAAGTTTGACCACGTTTGACTGGTCAATTTACGTAAAAACCTAAATTAGGTCAAAAATTAGATGTGGTTCTCAATCTAGGTCAAGATAAGTTCCAAAGGACAAATTGAAGGTTCTAAACCCTAGGGAATATTTTTTCATGAATTTTAGAGGGTTTAGTTGATTTTTATCCTGCCTGGAACCTCATGAATTAAAGCGGGTTTGTTTCAGGGTTACAGAATGTCATTTAATTCCTAGAAGTTACTATAACCCTTTTCAAATTAGATCATCCCACTTCCTCTCTTATTAAGCTCATTTGACCTGTGTTTAGACCCTTAGACACCCCATTTGTGTACTGCATTGGTAAAATTGTAGTTTTACCTCTTGTGAATTATTTTATTCTCAAATTTAGAATTCTCTAATTTAGGCTTTCCCTTAGGTTTTGTAGGAGCTTTTGTGTACTTATTTATGTCAAAATGTGCTAGTTAGGATTCATGATGAGGCTCCCCAGAGAATGGCCGGAGAAGAGACCCATGCCTCTCGCGCATTTGCACGAGAGGTATGGGCATCGATAGGGCATGGGAGGGGGTCCATGGGGAAGAAGACAACGCAGGGGACCCCCTCTCGTTTCTGGGGCCGGTCCCCATACCCTGCGCGACGCCATCCTCCGCACAAAGTCGCCGGAGGCATGGGCAGTTGCTACGGGTGGCAAAGGGACCACCTTGCAGAGAACGAAGGGAAAGCTGAGGGGCTAAGTGCATGGGTTCAAAAAGCTAAGGGTCAAAAGGTAATTCTTGAGGACCAATTTGTAAAGTAGGTCAAAATGGCCTTTCCTTAGGTCCAAATTTTAATACAAACCTAATTTGGACCTAAGGAATCCAATGGTGAAGTTTGATTTTACGTTTGACCATGTTTGACTGGTCAATTTGCACAAAAACCCAAGTTAGGTCAAATATTGGGTATGATTCTCAATCTAGGTCAAGATAGGTTCCAATGGCCAAATTGAAGGTTCTAGACCCTAGGGGATGTTTTTTCATGAATTTTAGAGGGTTTAATTGAGTTTTATCTTGCCTGTAACTTCCTGAATTAAAGCGAATTTGTTTTAGGGTTACATAATGTCATTTAATTCCTAGAAGTTGCTATAACCCTTTTCAGATCAAATCATCCCACTTTCTTTCTTATTAAGCCCATTTGACCTATGTTTAGACCCTTAGACATCTCGTTTGTGTACTGCATTGGTAAAATTACAGTTTTACCCCTTGTGAGTTACTTTATACTCAAATTTATTGTTCTTTGATTCAGGCTTTCCCTTAGGCTTTATAGGAGCTTTTGTGTACTTATTTAGGTCAAAATGTGCTAGTTAGGGTTCATGATGAGGCTCTCATCAATGGTCATCGTAGCACACTCCTCAAATCGCACAACAAACACTTAAATTTATAAGCTCGAATTCTATTTGGAGTCTAAGGTTGTTCGCAGGGAGCAAATACGGAATTCACGCACTAATCTCTATTTAGAATAAATGAGCATAGTAAATTGAGCACAATAAATCCTTTCTTTTTTAAATTGAGCACAATAAAAGGATATGCAATGAATAAATTGCTCAGATTGATATTCAAATATAAAGCAATGTATCTCAAGAAATATAGAGACAAAAAGAATAAAGAAACCTAAAAATGGTGATTTAAATCACCATTTAGCTCCCTCTAATTAAGCACATATCTCATATTCAAATTACTCAAATTTTCCAACAGTAACTTCAATCAATAATCCACATCATCTTAAGTTCAGAATAATGTCACAGTGCCTTTAGAATCAAATCAGACGTCACACGTTACTCTCGAACAACCTAAAGTATTGGGCACAGCATCGATAAGCACATAAGGGTGCTTTATCTTCTTAAGCCTTCACAAGCACAGTACTAGAGCTAAATTCCTTAGAGGCTAAGCCTTGAAGCCTCTTCCTTCAGTACGCGCCCTGAGGTGCTCAACTGCGTAGCAAAAATGCTCGCCCTTCCTTTCACAATTCCTCTTCTTTCTCTCAGAATCGGGGATAATTAGGTTATAGGGGCATAAATAGTACCGGCTATGGGACTAGGCCCGTGTGCATGTGTGCACGGGCGAGGGTGAGAAGCTAAGTGCGTGGGGGACCTCACCCCTGTGTCAAGGCAAGCAACTAGGATCACAAAATCATAATATACGCTGTGAACGCTTCATCAACTGCCGATGTGGGACCATCCCACGTCCCTTTCATCGTGAAACAGCAGCAGATGGAAGATGTCTAGATGGCATGCTGCTGCTGGGCTCTTCCTCTCAATTGACGCTACAGCTGGATACATAGTTGTAATCCGCGTCACTTGGAGGTGGAATCGAGCTTAGAACTCAATGGAGCACTGCAAATGACTTTGGAGAAGACGACAGCGGCAACGAGCTCCAATGGAAACCTGAAAACATGAACATGGGCTCAAAAGCCCCAGTCAGATAGCTCCTAAGCTTCTCCATTGCTTGGCGAAGGTGATGGTGGCCTTCTTGTGGAGTTTCGTGGTCAGGTGAGGTCAAACGAAGTTGGGGAAAAAGATGCGACGGTGGGTTTGTCGATAGGGTGTTTCAATGGGTGTAAGGTGGAATTAACTGAGGGGTTTTGATGGCGAAGGTGCGGAGAAGGCTGTGGAAGTGACGCAAGGGTGTTTGGTGTGGTGTGGAGTGCGAAAGGCCTCGCCGAAGGCTTGGCCAGAGTGGAGGAAGACGATGGGGGAGGCGATGATTCTGCAGTCGAAGTAGGAAGCTAAGGGTCCTAATCTAAACTATAGAGAGAGAGGTAGAGTTTGGGGCCTAAACTAGCGGATGAAAGGACGGGAAGCGTGCTGGCTTTCATTGGCCAATGCCAAAGAAAGCAAAGCCTCCAGTGAGTGAATGGCGAGGAAGAAGAGGGCCTGGAAGCTCCTGATTTGTCCGTCAAGGAGTGGAAGAAGGAGATGAAGACAATTCCTCTGCCTATGGTATGTGGTAGAGGGCAACAAAGGGGGTTGGAGGAGACTCACCGGAGCTGCGACTGAGGTGGCCAAAGAGAGGGATTTGTTGAAGAAGTACGGCCAAACCAAGCTAAGGAGCTAGGCCTCGCACGAAGGATCCTTTTAAAGGCCACAGGGCGTGCTCTAAGTAAGGAAGGAAGATCGAAAAGCTCAAAATCTCAAGGAAGAAAATCCCTGAATTCGTAGAGTTCTCATGAGCATTCCGGTGCAAATCGAGGTCCAAGACATGGTTCAATCGAAAGAGGATCTGCTAAGGATTGTTCCTTCCAATTTTAAGAGGATTTAGCTGAGTATCAAGCGAGAAAACCTCGCTCGAATCTCCATGGAGAAGCTTTATTCACACTAATGGTGATAGGGACCTTTTCACAAAAATGACAACAAAGTTAAAGACCTAAATGCAAATATTTCAAAAGTTAAGGGGCTGACTGTAAGAAATAAAGTTTAAATAGACTGAAATGCAAAGTAGGTCAAGATGGACTCTGATTGGGTCCAAAGTTTGGTACCAACCTAATTTGGACCCAAGGAATCTAGTGATGAAGTCGGATTTGAAGTTTGACCAAGTTTGACTGGGTAATCTACACATAAACCCAAATTAGGGTAGAATTTATTCTGAGACTCTATTCAAAGTCAAAATAGGTTCAGATGATCACACCAAGGGTACCAAACCTCAAGGAATATTTTTTTATGAATTTTAGGAGGATTATATGAATTTTATCATGATCAAAACCTCTTTAATTCAAGCGGATCTGAAATTAGGATTTTAGGTGCTTATTTAGTTCTCGAAACACGTGAAACCCTGTTTCTATCTGTATGGACCCCCTTATTAGACTGTAATGCTCATTAGACCTTCAAATAATCCTTTGGAAACCCTATAGTTACTCTGCAATCATGATATGATGTTTAAATGGCAGAATTAACCATATTTTAGTGTTTTCTCCTCATAATGGATTTGCATGGAATTATGGCTCTCAGGCGATTATGTAGGAGCATTTTTCAATTAAACCTGACTAATTAAAGCTAGTTATAGCTCATGATGGCATTACCATCAGTTCTTCCATTGGAAGTTTAGTTTTTCCTAGCCTCCATATCAGTTGAGACATTAAAAATATTTTCCTAAGAGAAGGAATCAACAAAGAAATGTACATGCATATGCCCCAAGATATGAGCAAAATGAAAAATGTTGCAAACTTAAGAAATCCTTGTATGATTTAAAATAGTCACCAAGAACATGGTATGAATGGTAATGCGTTGCTATGGAAGACCAAGAATATCAACAGAGAAGCCATTTCATGATATGATCATTATAGGAGATGCTCAAGAAGAACTTTATAGACTCAATGGAAAATTAATAGAAGAATTAAAGAACAAAGAACTTGGCAACCTAAACTATCTCCTTAGCATCGAAGTTGCAAGATATGGAGATCATTTTCTCCTTTTCCCAAAGAACATAAGTCTTGAATCTGTAGAGAGAAACAAGGAAAGTTGGATATGGACTAATAGTTGCATCCATTAAGGCTAATCATCTATTGATCTTGAAGAATGGATGGTTGATTAACCACTCCCAAAAACACTAATGCCAAAAATTTGTTGAGAAATTAATTTACCTCACTCTTATGAGACTAGATATTCCATCCTACAATAAAAACATCGGATGCTACATAAATCATGTGCATCGAACATTGCAAGATAGGTAAAAATAAGGTCAAAAGCAATGAAAAGGGAAAGATTATAGGCCAAAAGGCAATCACAGAAAAAATGCAAAATTATGAACAATGATTTTTGAGGAAAAAATGACAAAAAATTCACCACTAAAGCAAAAAGGCAAACTGAACTAAGAATGTCATGAAAGTCAAGTTCCTACAAGGTTTACAATATGAAAACATCAATTGTTTTCGAAGGAATGACATTGCCAGAATAAAGCAATGGGGCAAGAAAGTTGCTTAAATAACTTCCACAGAACTCCAAAACTAATAATTGTGTAAATTTTCCTCCATAGAAATTGCGATCACCCCATTTAAGTCTAAAATGAAATTCCAGTGATCTGTAAAGCAATAAAGGAATCTAGTGGGTTTGTCAAGCATCAATGAGAATTATCCCTTTTTCTCTCCCATTTGCAATCGACCTAGGAGACCTAAGGCCTGACATAAATCAAACAAATCACCATAACAAACATGTTTTCCATCTAATCACCATCATAGAAAAAGGTGAAAAGCATCACAACTAGGTGAAAAAGCCCTAAAATTGATCAAGATCACACCTTTTCTTAGAAGCGCCAACCACATTGGTGGTGACCTTGCTCTTGAGGACAACCTTGGCCTCGGCAAGCTCTCAGGTCTCCTCAAGGAGAAGCTTTACCCGGATCTGCCGCCCCTGGTTGTGCTCGAGGATCTCCTTGTTGGTCGTCTTTACCTTGCTAACATAGGTTGCATCATCACTGGGGTCTTGGGGATACCATGGATCATCCAACAGTTGGACTCGAGCAACCATTGGATACAGAGCTCATGGAAGACGTGGCCATAGACAGCAACCACCTCCTCACCCCCCTACAATCACCTTCGCGTCCACCTAAAGGCTATTCTCCCTCGTAGGTACGTCCAACTCCTTCAATAAATCGAAGACCACTCTTCCTCTAAAGCTCACCCACACGATACAACCCCAGCAATAGCATCCCATCCTCCTCTCCCCAAAAGCATCAAACTTGGTTTCGTACAAAATGGTCCAGATGATGGCCGTGGAGCAAAGGAGAGAGAGGGGGGGACCTATGAGTGGTGATAGAGGGCAGTGCAAGATGTGTGTGAAAAGAGAGTGAGTATGAGGCTGACCACTTAAAATTAGGCCAGTGGCTCAACCTATGAAATTATATAGGTACATTTAGAAAAATTTATAGTTACATTTGTTGAAAACATCATCCAGGGATAATTGTAATCACACAAAGATGGCAGCGCACATAGCTGGTTTGACTGGTTTAGTCATCACATGAATTAAGAAATAGCAATGCTATTTAATAATAATGTGAACAAACTCAATATACCACAATCACAAAGCCAAGAATAAAGAAAGAGATCTTATTAACAGGATCGTGAACTAAGCTTTCAGGGTGGAAATCATTCATATTGTACCTGGTAACAAGAATGGTGATACATAACAAAATCAGCCATTTAACAAAATCAGAAGCTAAGGCCAAATAATACAATTTTGCATGTTTAAAAGATCAGGCATTTTTTTGTACTTGGTAATATCTTTGGAAATTTCTGTCATGAGTCTATCATCAAAGAACTTCAAACAATGCATATAGAAAGCAATGTTTCAGAACAACCACTGAAGTGTTAAGGACAACCATGGCAGGACAGCTGTCTTGAACCAACAGTGACAAGGTAAATGAAATCATTCAATACTAGCAACATAGCATTATGAAAATCTAACCTGTAATAATAACTAAATTAAAATTTATCCGTCACTAAATGTGTTATTTCACAAAAAGGTTTTATAGCGGGTTTGTTAACTTGAGATGCACCTTAGCACTTAGCTACAATTATTATTATTACAAATGCAGAAACTTTTTATCAAGTACCTTCGTCAGGAAGAGCCTCTTGGCACATTGCATGATGGTACCCCCCATTTCTAACCCTAGCACAACCACAGCATGAAATTGAAGCGAAAGGCTGTAACTAGAAAAGAAAAATATTTTTTGGAAGAACAAAAGGAAAAATATGATATGCTCTACTACAATATTGGAGAGTTATTAGAGTTTTTTAAGTCCATTTATATTAGGTCTGAATCTACTTATCCTGTGTTTGAGAATCTTAATCAATTTTATATTCCTAGCTGGACATTTCATATAGTTTTCTCATCCATACTCTACATAAGAGAGGTTAGGGTCGTAGTTTTTGATAGGACAGTCTATTTTTTTCCAAATGGTATCAGAGTAGCAATCCTAAGCCAAATTCGATACCCCTTTGATCTCCTTGTCTTTTCTTTCTTCCACAACAAGCCAAAAACCAAAAAAGAGAAGAAAAAGGGAAGTAGTTCCCTGTTGCCGAAAAAAATGAAGACGCCACCACCGCAGTGCCAGCCACCAACCGGTTGACTAGGGGTTCAACAACCCCTCCTCTAAGGTCACCCTTCCTCTTCAGGGGTTGCCGCCTCTAGTGGACCTTCCTTTGGGGTTGTCACACCATTGGAAAACCAATGTCGCCTCCCCCCTAACAGGAATCTGATTGCTGCGCCACCTTCTCGCACATATAGCACCACCCTTCTGACCACAACATTGCCTCCCTATTGTTAAAACGGGGGTAAGGTTATTTAATATGGTGATATTAGTGTCAAATTGTGCATAGTGGAAGTGGTTAACCTACAAGCGAATCTACACATGTTTATCAAAAATTTATTAACCTAGACTAATTCAAATTTTAACTTGTCAGTTTTAGGCCCAAGGTCGAACTCAGGGAGGTGGGTTTGGGGTTAATCTGTTTCTATGCAATTCCTATGACTCGCATCAATTCCATTCGCTTATTATTTTTTTTATATTTTTCTTGATTTTATAATTTATTTGGATAGTCTTGTCTTTAAGGCGCACCCTCAAAAATTTGTTCTTGGCTACCACCAAAAGTTGGTCCTTGGCAATTCGCCAAAAATCAGGTTCAAAATGAATCTTGCTACACGCAAGATCATGTACCTGCAAAGATAAAAATTATCTTTTCTATTTCAAGTTTTGGATCTTTTTTTTGTCAATACAATAAAAGAAAAGAATGGAAATACTTAACTTACAAATATGTAGAATCTAAATACATATACATATAGGATATAGATATAGATATATATATAGGTATAAGTATATATAACTAGATAATAGGATAGTGAGTATTGAAGCTATGATTCAATAAAAATGTAGTACAATGCTAGGTTAACTATCATCTAGCAAGACGAGATTAACCTAGCCACGTGTTGCATGCGAGTGTGGAGCGAACGTGTGGAAGTGTGAGTGGAAAGCTTGATATGCACGAATATCGGGGAATACACACAACTGGTGCAAATATTCCTGCGATATGATGTACGATAAGTGGATACGTGCACGATATTGTAGGTGGGAGATGGAAGTGTATAAAAGAGGAAGTGAAATATGTGTGTGTATGTATATATGTATATACATGGTAGATATATATATATATATACACGTGTGTATATATGTGTGTGAGTGTGTGTGTGTGTGTCTATGTAGGAAGGAGCAAGAGGGACAGAGGAGCCGTGCGTGCACGTGCACTAGGAGAGGAATGGGCTGTGAGGCGCACAACACAAAGACGTGCAAGGGCAGGGGCGTGCAGCGCGCTAAGGTGCTGGGAAGGGGAACCGCTCATGCAGAAGTGCAAGCGGGGGTGCTGCAACCGACTGGAGCAGGCCACAGGAGGAGAGAGAGAACGCACGGTCACCAGATAAGTGAGAAGCTCCCCGATTGCGCACTGTAGTAGCGTGAGGTTGCAACTACAGTGCAGGGGCAAAAATGCGACCAACTGGAGCTCGCGGTCACCGGCTGGGCAGCACGCGAAGGAGGTCTTGAATTGGTTGGAAACGTGCACAAAGGCATGAGTAGTGGCTGTTGAGGCACGCGGAGGTGTGTGGCGAGGTGTGGTGGAAGTGCACAGTTACGTGGGAAGGGAGAACTTCAGAGCTTGAAGCTCTACCAATGGCGATGACAAAAATAAGCCAAAAAAAAAGAGAACCAGAATGAAAACAAAATAAATCAAAACTAACAAAAAAAAGGAGAATACACCACACCCACCTGCTCACGATGGAGTTGGGCGGTGGTGCTCCCTCACCATGGTGGTTGCACCCACGGGAGAGTTACTCTGCTCTTAGTGTTCCTCTCAACTCGTGAGAGGATACTGAGAATGAGGAGGGGAAGAGAGTGAGAGAGGAGAGCACAAGGAGGAGTGGTCAGCTGTGTGTGTTGTGTGTGCTGGATGTGAGTGTGTGCATCTGAGGTGGAAGGAATGGCTGAAGGTGAGCTGAAGTATGGCTACCGACGATTGCATGGAGGGGGGGGATGGTTATATAGGTGAGGTGGTATGGTGTAAGTGAGGGTGAGGACAAGAGTGCCTTTTACGAGACTTCTCTTTTTTTTTTTTTGGTTTTTGGGTATTTTGTGGTTAGGCACTTAGGTGGTTAGGAAATTATTGTAGATGAAGTATGTGGTGTTGTACAAATATGGTAGAAATGAAATGGAAATCAGGTAAAAATGGAGGCTCAATCTCTCTCCATCTTCCTCTCCGTAAAATACGCAAATGCAAATATTTACAAGATGTATGTAAACCTATCTAATCTAATTGCCTAATGTTAGAAACTAGCATAAGATGGCCAAATTAGAGACGTGAATTGCTGCGTAATAACCTATGTCGATTATGGCGCCACGCTCCTAACCACAGCACCGCATCCCTTAGGGTCACAACACTTCTCTCTCGTCTGGCAGTGGTTGGGCATGCCCTAAGTTCGGTCATCAGAGCCGAATTTTGGATTGTTGATCAGATTGGAACCTCTGTTCCACCGATCTCTAATCAATCTTGTGTTCTCTAGCAGGTCCATTTCGAACCCTCGTGCACTACGTATAACACCCCACATATGAACTTAAGATCATCTTGCCTTCCTATGTGCACACCTAGTGTGCACTTTGATTATGCATACTATTGCACATGATGTAAACTATCTTGCACATGATCTAAGGTCACTTTGTTGCTCTCTACATGTGTAGTGTATGCTCCTGTGCGCGAGATTGCGCATCCCTGCCTAACTACCTGTTCTTTCTCTTGTTCCCATGGCAGACCCAGAGTAGACTACTGTGACTTTTGAGGCCAAGATCTCAGCCTCTATTCTGTTATAGGGGATGACGATCAAGTTGACTAGATCCTCGAACTATGAACAGCGGTCAAGAGCATTCCATATATTCATTGGGGGACAAGATCGACTACACGTGCTGACTGATAAAGCTCCAAACACCAATGATGCAATAAAATACAAGTGGGAAAAGGACAACTACTTGATCATGAACTAGCTAATGAATAGCATTGATTCGAACATTGCTACAAATATGTTGTATAAGAAAACAACTAAAGAGATATGAGAGACTTTGGAGAAGAAATACTCCCTTTAGATGAGAAGTTCTCAAAGCATTGATATCTACAAACACATGAAGAATAGTAACCAAGGTGATATGTCCTTGCTCCTTGGTTGAGTATTTCGCGACCTTAAAGGGCATGTTTAAATAACATGTTGTCTTCCAACCTGCCTACTGTATAGGGATGCAAATGGGTCAAGTTCAGGTCGGGTTCGGCTAAACCTATACCCATACCCATTTACAAAATCCATACCCGTAATTATCTACCCATCAGGTACCGATTTATAAATTGATCTTAGAATGAAATCGTGTCAAATTAGAGTCAAAAAAGAGAAAAAATCTATAACACAATTCATTAATTATTTATTTTTAAGAAGCCCTAAACATAAGAGCTCGAGCTACTCTAATTTTATTGATTTCCATTAAAATTATTACAAAAAAAGACTTTCAATGAGAATATATTAAAAATAAAAATACAAAGAAATACTAAATGCAAGTACCTTTCAAACAAAAAATCCTCATCTCCAAAATAAATGTTCAATGAAAGCTTCAAAAGTATTCCCAACCTTCAAAATCATGGAAGGAATCATAAAGACAATTAAGGCTAGGGGAATGAGGGACTTAGGGTGGGGCTTATATATATCTTGAGTAAATGGAGATTTTATTTGAGTATTCGAGTAGGGTAATTAAGTATAGATTCATACCCATACCCATACCCAAATTCGGTCGGATTTTTAAGATAAAACCTATATTCGAACCTGATCGGGTTCGGGTTGAATTTTACCCATTCTTTTCGGGTCGAGTTTATCAAAACTTACATCCCTACTACTATAAGAAGTAGGTTGTTGAACAAGTAGAGTGGTAAACCTATCGCTTTATGGATGGCCTCGCACCACAGTACTAATCAGCTAGCGATAACATCCTATCTTCAAACACGATGCCAGATCTAAAAAGCAATCTATAGTCGACACCAGAGAATCAACATTGATGCACCCCCTGCTCTTCCTGTTGTTGTTCCTAATACCTCTACCCTCGTTGCCTCTAGAAGGAGAGGTGGTCATACTAGCGGTTGCGAACCAAGCCATTGGATCTATTCTCCTTGTACACATTGCAAGAAGATAAATCACCCTTCTGAAAAGTGTTGGGAGAACTTTGGCACGCCCACTTGGGCTAATATGACATGTACTACTAAGACTCCTATGATTGAGCCTGCTATAGAGCAATCTCCTATGCCATTCACTATTGAGGAACTGACTTGTCTGCGGGGTTTACCAAGGAATGAGCTCTCTATCTCAATTGTTGCTATCGATATAGGTTTAGCAACCAATTCTGCCTCTACTCATTCTCCTAATAGGATCCTTGATTCTAGAGCATCTAAAAATCCTACTAGACATCTAGAAGAAGGTGGTGACTAATATGAGATTTGAGCGAGACTCTCGTCTCCTAATATTGCATGCTTTCTATTATTGTTTGCTTAGAATCATCTCATGAACTGCTTGAAATGTCTCTCACTTTTGCCTACTACTACTGCTACTGTTTGGGATCATCTTCTGTCTCTACCTGCTTTCAGCTACTGCTTGAAATCGTCTCCCACTATACTACTACTAGTGTTTCTACTTAAGATCGTCTCCTACTCCCTGCTTGTCCTTCCAACCAAAAGATGTCCTGGGGGGGTTGCATTTTATCTACTGTAACAAGCTAGACGTGATTGTTTACCCTCCAACTTCAGTAGGATTGTTAGAATATTAGGGTGTTATTAGTCTTTTGAGTCCAAATATATTAGGTTTGAGTATACTTATCTTAGGTTTGAGAGTCTTGGTCAATTTTATATTCTTTGTTGAACTTTACATGTAATTTTTCCATCCCTACTCTCTATATATGAAAAAGGTTAGAATTTCAATTTTCAATAAGATGATCTATTTTCCACCAACATGATCAATAGCTTCATCAGAAACTGCACCATATTCATTGCAAATGGTAAACCCAAAAAAATGTTACATATTGAATACAAATCATAATCCATCATTTATGTTAAACAAGAAAGATATAACATGCATCACACCACTGTCACAAGTGGTACTGGAAGTTAGGCATTGAAGCAACCAAAGAAAATAGCTATTATTCCTTTTTTTTACTCTCAAGTTCACATTCGTAAAGCTGGAAACAAGATCAAATGAAAGTTCACTACAAACGTGTGAAGATTAGGCATTGATCCAACCAAAGCAAATAGCTATTATTCCTTTTTTTTACTCTCACGTTCACATTCGTAAAGTTGGAAAAAAGATCAAATGAAAGTTCACTACAAACGTGTGAATATTCCATGAAAGTTCTATGTATTGTCACATTTCATCGATGCTGTTGACAACACCAGCCATGGAGCCCTTCAAATAGGGTTGTCTATTGAGCTTAATGAAATAAGTCCAGTCCTATTCGAGCTAGTTGAAGAAAATGAAAGTTCTTATTTCACTAAGCTAACCCTACACTCCTTTTATGTAGAGAGAGATAAGGAAAAAATATAACAAGAGTCCAACAATAAATAAGAATAACAAAAAAATGACCCTCAACATAACGTAACACTCCCCCTCAAATTGGAGCATATATATCAACAATGCTCAACTCATTCCTACATTTCTCAAACATCAGACGAGACAATGACTTAGTGAATATATCCGCAGTTTGTTCTGATGAGGTAAGGCAAGCAGTACGAAGCAGATCCCACTGAATTAGGCTCCTCGTATAATGACAATCTACTTTCACATATTTAGTCCTTTCATAAAACATGGGATTGTTAGAAATGTAAGTCGTGGCCATGTTGTCACAATACATCTCCATAGGCTCCTCAATAATAATATGAAGTTTTCGTAACAAAGACTATATCCATATCATCTCAACTGTTGTGTGTGCCATGGCACGGTATTCTAATTCAGCACTCGAGCGTAACACCACATTTTGCTTCTTACCCCTCCTGGTCACCAGATCCCCTGCTACAAAGATATAGAAACCTCTAGTAGATCTTCTATCCCCAACATCACTTGCATAATCTGCATCTGAATAAGCAATAACAAACATAGGAGCTTTCTTCTAAAACAAGAGACCTCGACCTGGACACTCTTTGATGTATCTCAACACTTGCATCACTGCTACTTGCCAATGATCATCAGTAGGTTTGCCTAAGACCTGACTCAGCTTTCCCACTACAAGACTAATATCTACCCTAGTAATGGTCAGATACAGTAACTTCCCCACCAGCTATCTGTAAGCCTTCTTATCCATCAACCTTGCTGAGTCATCAAACAGATGAACCTTTGGATCTATAGGAATATTAGCACCCTTAGATCCAAGCATGTCTACCTCTTGAAAAATGTCTGAAGCACATTTACTCTGAGACATAACAATACCATACTTACTCATAACAAACTCAATACCAAGGAAATACATAAGCTTCCCAAGGTCTTTCATAACAAGCTATCGTGCTAAATATTTATTCACCTGAGAAATACCAGCCATGTCATCTCCTGTGAGTATAAGATTATCAACATACACAAGTAGGGCCACAACACCACCACCGGTCTTCCTCACAAATAGGGAATGATCAGACGAGGACCTCTACAACCCAACAACTGTCAATGCCTCTAATAAACGCTAAAACCAAGCTCGGGGGCTCTGCTTAAGACCATAGATGGCCTTTCGTAGCATACAAACACACTCCCCTTGAACCTCAAAATCAGGAAGCTGCTACATGTATATTTCTTCCCGAAGGTCACCATAAGGAAAAGCATTCTTGACATCCAGCTGATGCAATGACCATTCATAGTGTGCTGCAATAGAAATAAAAATACAAACAATGGAAAGATATGCCACAGGGGAAAAAGTATCAAAGAAATCCACCTATAAGTCTGGGTGAATCCTTTGACCACAAGACAAGACTTATACCGAGAAATAAACCTATCAGGGTTATATTTCAGGGCAAACACCCACCTAGCACCAACCAAATGTACACTAAAAGGTAACAGAGTAAGCTCCCAAGTCCCCCTATCACGTAGTGCAAACAGTTCCTCTTCCATGGCAAATCTATTCAGAAGAGCATGCTAATATGAAGTATCTTAGATCTATAAACAGCAGTTGTAAAAGCATGAAACTCATTACTTAGAGAATTAGTGAAGACTGCACTCCCAACCACACGGTAATGGACACATGATTGAAGGGCCTTCCAAATAGCAATAGGCATATCATCATCAGCACTCATGGGAATAGGACCTGGTGAAACATCAACAGGAGAAGCACCGTCAGTGGTCTCAACCTTCTCTTCTGCTAACATTGTACCAGATGAGACATCCACTATATTGGACATTGTATCTGAAGGAATGTCCTAAGAAGAAGTAGCCTCTAGGTTCTCAACACTAACCGAGGGAGACTGTGGAATAAAAG
Source organism: Thalassia testudinum (assembly GCA_037157565.1). NCBI lineage: Eukaryota > Viridiplantae > Streptophyta > Magnoliopsida > Alismatales > Hydrocharitaceae > Thalassia > Thalassia testudinum. The sequence goes on from JAZHRO010000058.1 coordinate 12,492,200, forward strand.
GAGGTGACTTTGCTCTGTAAGAAACTAGCAACTAATAAGTGTGACCCTTGAATGTGCTCTCATCTACTAGTATAGGCCTGAATGTACCGGTAGATGGCTCAATAGAAGGAGAATTGCTACTATCTAAGAAGACACCAAATGATACAGGAGCAACCGACATAGGAGCATAGTCTGGCACCTATCTAGCAGTAATAGAAAAGTTAGGTACAACTTCATGAAAGGTGACATCTGTACTAATGTAATGCTTCTGGCATAGAGGGTCAGAACACCGGTACCCCTTCTTAGTACGAGAGTAGCCAAGAAATACACACTTGATTCTTCTATGTGCTAATTTATCTTGACCAAGTCCAAGAAGATGAACAAAAGCCACACACTCAAATGTCTTGAGTGGAACACCAAATAATTCTGCACCTGGATATAACACCAGCTATGGTACCTTCTCATGAATAACTGAAGAGGGTAGTCTATTAATGACATAACAAGCCGTGAGAATTGCATCTCCCCAGTAAGTATGTGGCACACTGTTCTAAATGAGAAGAGTTCTGGCCATATCAAGAATTTTTGTGCTTCCTCTCACAACCCCATTCTGCTGAGAGGTGTGGGGACAAGAAGTCTGGTGAATGATACCATGCAAACCATAAAAATCTGCCAACTGGAGGGTACAAAACTCCAATGCATTATCCAATCTGACTATCTTGATGCAAACATCAAATTGATTCTTTATCATTAACACAAACTTCTCAATTAAGGGGACCCACTTCAAATTTATTCTTCATAAGGAATAATCAAGACAATCGAGAGATATCATCAACCACACTCAAATAATAACGATGTCCTTGTCTATTAGGAATCCTACTGGGACCCCAGACATCAAGATGCATCAACTGAAAGCATGAAGACCTACGTCGTCCAATAGCAGATGGGAAGGAAGACCTATGGTGCTTCCCAAGTTGACAAACATCACAAGAAAGCTGTGTGGTTGGGGACAAATGTTGGATAAGTCTGCATAGTTTATCTAAAGATGAATGACGCAACTGTCTATGTTACTATAAAATGCTCCTTAAAGCAGAGCTAATCTAACAAGCTACAGCCATGGAGCCCTAAACAGGTCGGTAAACACCTCCTTCTTCATATCAACTACTAATAATATTCCTTGTCATTCGATCTGAGAAACTGCATTCAAGCTCATTAAAGATGACACGACAATTCATTCTATTAATGATTTCACTAACAGAAAGCAAATTCATGAACAAATTCAAAACAAACAAGACATGGTTGAGCTCCATAGATGGCGTAATTGTAACTGCACCCTCACCATCAATAGGGGTATGTCACCCATTAGCCACCTACACAGTGCATCCTTATGAAACATATTGAATCTGTCCGAAACACCGTGGATTGCCAAATAAATGAGTGCATTAATAATATATTTTTTATGGTAGGGTGGGAAAGGGAGGGAGGGGAAATTGGAGGAAGTATTGAGGTTTTAGGGAAATTTATATACTTTTATTTAACATATAAATATATTTTTAAACATGTGTGTGTACTTATCAAGTTTGAGCCCTCATCGGGTCAAGCCCAATTTGATTCAAGCTCAACTTGATAACTTATCAAGCTTGGATTTTTGGTCAAGCTCAACTCACTAGCTTGTTGAACTAGACTTGTGAGCTCTTATCAAGTCAATCCCAAGACAAGACTACCAAGCCTAAGCCCTTCTGATAGCCCTACCTCCAATATGTTTCTCACTCGATGGCATCCTTTCAATGTGCACTCTCACCTTCATGAAACACGTTAAGTATGCAAAACCCCATTTGCCCATCCTTCCCTTTTCCTACAAATCCCTTAGTGCATGCACCGCAAATTCAGCAGCAATGTAGGATTTCGTTTTCCCCAAGGGAAATCGTGGATTGCCTCTTAACCCCCCCCCCCTTTTTTCCATCCTTCATACTTCTCAGCCCCTTGCACCCAAAATCTACAATTTGGCCAGCCACGTGGAAAAGGAATATATGGCATATATTAGAAATATCATACTTGTACCCAGTTTGAAACTATCATGCTTATAATTGGGATAGGCTAAAAAACATATAGGAATGTAACAACTTGGAAATTTTCCCGAGTTTTCCATTTTTTAAAACAAAATAAGCGCCTGTTCTTTTTATATCTTCTGATGAGCATGAGTATGACAATCCTCGTAGAGTACACTGTACACGGTAGAGTTCCTTGTTAGCCTTAACTAATTTGTTGTTGATGTGGCCTTACATTTCTTGGATCATCCTATCATAAATTATATAAAAAAAAAAAAAAACACCATGTTTTTAATTCTAGTATGCGTCTTGGCATCTGAAGCAAGTTTAAATTGTTCAACAGCTCTTATGCGGACCATTGTTTCAGCAGAAAGGAACACATGTGGAGCCAAATGTCACAAAACCTTTGGCTAAGATGTGAAACCACATATAGGAAAAGGGTATTGCTTCTGATGGGAAAAGAAAAGAAAAATGGAGATAGAAAAGAGTCTCACATTCCTAAATTCCAAAACATAATCTTTGAGAAACAATTTCAATATTTCATCAACCAGAAATAGATGAAGCTGACTTGAATGATCTAGGGATGAAGAAAGCAGCTGGCTACCACCTAAGGAGATCATGTTTCAAACTTTATCAGTCTAATAAGAAAACATGGATAATGGAGGCAAAGACCCATATGGTTGCCAAAAATGAATGATCATGTACTCTGTATTCACCAGTTTCATCCTGCGTGTGCATTAATCAATTTATGATGGAAGTGTGAAACGCCAACCATCCCCACCTCAACGCAAACATGCTTTGGAACATAGAGTCGCTCACATTATTCTAATTTAAAGCAAATGCAAGTTATTCAAAGATAATTCTTAATCTAAGTTCTAAGTTAACAATTTAATCATTGTTCAGCAAAACCTAAGACAATTTCTATCTGATAAAATAAGGATATGAAGGTCAAAGAGTCTTTCTCCAATTTTTAACCTTTCTGGCTACATGATATGAAGGTGTTTGATTGGGGTTTTTCTTGTATTCCTTCATGTTGGAGTCTCACTAGTTTTTTGTCTTGTTTATTTGTGGTGTCTTGTACTTTATATTATGTAAGGGTCCCTCGTATAATTTATCCCTTTAGAGTCTCTCAATATAAAGGGATCCTAGGGTTACGTAATAAAGTGATTACTTATTTTCTCCTAACATGATATCAAAACAATGGTCTTAGACCAAGACTCTGGTATCCTACCAACCCTAGCCTCCAACACCACCACCTAAATCCCTCTCTCTCTCCCCCACCAGCGTCGCCAACCTCCCATCTCCTCCTCCACCAACACCACCAGCCAGCAACAGTCCCCAAGGGACCAATAGCCAAGACTACCACAGGTGGCAGTCAACGCCACTAGTGGTTCTTCACATCGTAACAGCCCCACAGGCGATCATCGAGGGGGGGAGTAGCATGCGATAGGGACTCCTCTATGTCCTAGCGTGTGGTTGTCCTTTCCCACAGTGATTTTCTCTTCGATCTACAATCTGAAATTACAATTTTTAGATCTCCAAGACCCCTTTTGGAGTTGATTGATGTTCTAAAAATCATTGCTTTCATATCTTGTTCATGTTCCTAATTGATATATGATCTAATTTTTGTGAAAGAATGCCTCTCTCCTTTCTTCCTATGACTCAAGACATCATGGGCGACCAAAAGAGACCCTCAGCGACTTGGTGGAGAAGTTATCGACCATAAGCGCACCATCTCATATATAGGGTACGTCAATCAAGTTGGACGAAACCACCTTCCTTTTGTGGTTGACTTCTTTTTCTCGATTCGTAGGCTCTCATCGAAAGCATATTCTAACGAGAGACAAACCAGCTAACAAGACAGAGGATTAGGAGGCCAATAATGATTGGATGGCGACTTGTATGTTGAATAGTATGAAAATGGTGAAATGGCGATTTTTGAAGATATGTCAGGTCGACATGCTGAAGTTATCGAAATATAGGTATTTCACTGGCATGCCAACGAAATCGTCGGCACGCCGGCGATAAGCTCGGCACGCCAACAGCATGTTGCTACTCCTACTGTTGTTGTTGCTCCTGTTGCAGCTCTGGTGCTGCTATTACACTAGTTATGTATCGACATATTACATATTAAGTAGAAGATAAGATTTATAGGTTAAATGAAAATATTTATCCATTGAAATAGTTATTTTTAAAATTCTAATCATTTTGACTACTTCTGTCATTTTTATCTTCATACCTTCGACATACCCTCAGCATGTCAACGAAATGTGCATTTGAAAATTTATCAAAATGACGTCGAAATTGACATTTCGAACCTTAAGTATGAGAGAATCCATAACAAAACAAGTGTTGTCCTATTCGTCCGCCAAGAAGACATGGGAAGTACTCTACGAGATTCATTCTCATCGGAGTATTATTACTCGTCTTTACAGGGTCATCGAGAAGATACATCCAAGAAGGGCATTTTGAGTCTATCTAAATATTGTGGGAATATGAAGAATCTATGGAACAAACGAGACATTCATCAGCCTCAGATCTATGCAATTGCTAGCCCACAGCAAGCTTGGGCCCTAAGTTCAGGGCAGTAAAAGACTAAAATATGACATTGGAGGAGATTGCCACACCTATGCAGATTTATTCTCGTCTTTCACATCTAGAGATATCTGATGTTGTTCTACCTTCTAACTCTTATGCCATGGCATCCTTTAGCCATGGCTTGTGGTTGAGGGGCTCCTACAAGAAAGGGGAAAGGTCGTGCTACTAGAGGAGGTGGCAGTGGTCATGGTTGTGGTTGTACACTTTTTTGTGATAACTACCATAAGACAAACCATACTATTGATCGTTGCTAGATCAAGCATGGTTTTCCTCAGAAGCCTTAGGCAAATCCGATATCTACTGCAAGAGAGGAGAGTCAATACCAAGACCCTGCCAATTCCCAGATTCTTATCTCTAGAGAGGAGTATAATCAACTCAGGACTTCCCAATCTATGTCTACAGATGGAGCCTCTGTAGCTCATCCTGCAGGTACTGCTGCTACATCTACCAATACTTGTGTCCCAACATAGATTGTAGATTCAGGTGCTTCTTCCCACGTCACAAGCGATGCTACATTATTTTCTTCTATGCAATTTCTTGCCACACCTTTTCATGTTATGGTAGCTTATGGTGCCTTGTCCCCTATGACTGGCCTAAGAGATATTTCTTTGTCTAGTTCTTTGCCTCTGATTGAAGTAATGCACGCATCTAAGTTTGCTTTAAATTTAATATCTATTACTCATATTACTAAGACATTAAATTGTTGGGAAGTTTTTCATGATGAGATTTTTTTTTTTTGCACGATCTCCAAACGACAAAGCAGATTGGTAGAGGACTTGAACAGAATAGTCTGTACTACCTCAATCTGCCACCCACACTTTTTTTTGTTGCTGCCACCTTAGCCACTATTGCCTTATAGTGCCATTTTCACTTAAGGCATCCTAGTTTCACAATTTTGCGAAATCAGTTCCTAGAGTTACAGTTTCCAGAGTTATTACAGTGTAAGGCCTGCCAATTAAGCAAACATCACTGGTCTTTTTCCTAGTCAGAATAAGAAAGTTGAGTTGCCTTCTGTTCTTATTCATGTTGATTTGTGGGGACCATGTTGAGTACGTAGTGTTTGGGATTTTTGATACTTTCATATTTTTGTGGATAATTGTACTCGTTTGTCATGGGTTTATATGATGAAAGAAAAGTCAAAAACTCCTGTACTTATTAAACATTTTTTCAATAAAATAAAGAGTCAGTTTTCTACTACTCGCATTTTCAAGAGTGACAATGGCTTTGAGCTTATGAATGCCACTTTATCTCAATTTTTGTTTCTTTAGGGGTTGTTCATTGGACCTCTTGTGTTCATACATCCCAACAAATAGGGTAGCTAAACGTAAATTGCAACATTTACTTGATTTGGCACGAACTTTGATGTTTCAGATGCATGTGCCTTCCTAATTTTTTGTTGACATTCTTACGGCTACCTTTCTTATTAATTGGGTATCTTCCTTTGTCTTCTGGGGTAAGATATCATATTCTGTTTTGCTTCCGAACTAAGACATTTTTATCCTTACCCCTATGATTTTTGAGTGTGTTTGTTTTGTCAACTTGTTTAAGGTGGACAAATTGGTTCCCCGATCTATGAAGTGTATTTTCTTAGGATACTCTAGGACCCAAAAGGGATGCCGCGCTCCAGTGGCTCATAGATTTAGTAGTAGAGAATGATTCAATATATTTATAAAAAGAACCCAACACCTCTTTATACATAGAAGAGGTATTGGAAGAATAACAAGCATGTCCAAAGAAATAATAAAAATAACAAAATAGTAAAGACCAAAGGGGTGTCTCAACACTCCCCCTCAAGCTGAAGCATAGATGTCAATCGTGATCAAGTTGGAACAGCAGTCATCGAAAGCAGAACGTGGAAGAGGCTTTGTGAAGACATCTATTGTCTAGTCTCCAAATGCGACAAAGGTAGTGCACAACATCTCACGCTGGATCAAGTCTCTGGTGTAATGGCAATCCACCTCGATATATTTGATGCGCTCATAGAACATGGGATTGTTTGCAATATATGTAGCTACCCAAGGGTGCAAAAATCGATCTATGCAGCCGATTAATCGACCGCATAATTGTATGCGATCCAAAAATAAATTGAGTACCTATATTCGACCCTATAGTCGATCTACCTGATTAATCGACCGAGTAAGTTTTAAGGTTTCAATTTTTTTTAGCTTTGATGCATGTGCAATGCACCCGCAAACCAAAATCCAACTAAACCCAACACCTAAATGCACCCAACTAAACTTAACTTCCCCCTTTACCCTAAGTTACTAATGCACGAAAGCCTCAGCCCTAAGCAAAACCCTTAGTCTTGAGTCCTTCTCTTTGTTAATGCCTTGCCATTGCCCATCGGCGACCGACCCACCGCCACTCACAACCTCTTCGTAAGTCACCGCTCCAGCTAGCAAGTGTTCGGTCGTCACCACACCAATCTTAGTTTATTTGTCATATTTTATGTGTTATGATATTGATAGCTATTTGTTAGAAGCTATATTGAGAGAATATGTATATCAAAAAAAATATTAATATATATGCAATATTTCAATTCATATATATTTATACTTATTATATATAATGGTATATATAATTATATTTAAATTTTTAAATATTAAAAATACTACACAAATTAATCCTCGATTAATCACCCGCATACTGATGAGACTCATCGCGGCTCCTAATTATCATTAATTAGCTATTTTCCCTGGCTAATTACTTAAGAATATACTAAATACAGGGTTAATTATGACGTAGGGGTTAAAATACCAAGGACTTGCAAAATAAGTTTAAAATATAAAATTAAATATCAATTAATCTTAATAATAATTTAATTAATAATTTAGACTCAATTCATAATCATTTAGCTAGATAATAAGTATTTAATTTAACTTAATTAATTTTAAGACCTAAGTATGTAATTAAATTAATTATATCATTTAAATAAATATAGCTAAAAAGAACAAAACGTAATTTCAAGGCATAAATATGTTATTTACATTATTTATGATTATATATATAAAAAGTTGAAAAAGAAATAAATTAAAATAAACCTTAAAGCTCTCTGTTTACGTTTCATCCCCTTATTTTCATTTCAAGTGAGTCCTTTCTATTTCAATCAGGTCTTTTGTATTGCACTTATGCCCCTATGAACATCGTCTTCATCTTCATCAGCTTCGAACGATCCACGATGTCCGGTAACCATACCCTCCAATCACCGCTTATCCAGCATCTAAACTCCATCGCCATTACCGCTTTAATAAGCTCACCACCCTCTTCACATCCGACGGACCGGATCATCGAGGAATCCTATTTAGACTAGGTGACTAAGCTTGCCAGTGTAGGAGACGACATCGGTGGTTAGGATGAACATAGCTACTTAACTGTCTAGATACATCTCCCTCGACTATCGCCACCACCTATAAATCCTCTCTACCCCCCCAATTACAAAGGTCAGCTCCCTACCCTCTTCCCCCAACCAAGCCGATGATAGGCTATTCCCTCCAAACTCCAACAACCTCTCACCTCTCCTTCGGAGCACCTCTGGCGAAGATGCTCATCTCCCACACCTCCTTTTCCTCTCCAACAGCTATGATAGAGCCTAAGAGCACCATCTCTTCCATCTCGTTGCATTCTTTTCTCACCGGAACTTCTTCCCTAACCCTCTAATTTCCTCCTCTGTTAAGCACCTTCGACGGAGTTCTCCTCATCTCCAGGTAACTCGTAAATAACCTTAGTTCTCAGCGTAGCTTAATTTAGAGTAGTTTACATGCTGATTTGATTCCATCTTCTCTAACTCCGGCAAGCTCCTTGAGTTTGTCGGAGCTCTCTTTTGTCTTTTGAATTCGTCTATCACCTTCTACACTTCTTCACAATCACTTCTAGTTCACTAATTACATGCTTTATCACATATTACGCCTAATCCATATCACCTTCACCGGATCTTCTCTTATGTCTATAGCAGAGGGATCTAAGCTAAGTTACACCCAATTAGGACCTTCCATCATCTCATCGCATCGCAAAGGCCCCAATATCACTCCTAATTTGATCAATTACCACCTATACACAAAACGCCTAAATTCCACATCAGCTTCAGAGCATGCTGTCAATGGCGACTTTGAAGAGTTTTACTCACCAAATCAACCACCTAATCAGCTTCGCGTAGTCAAATCTAACCGTTTCACTCACTCAATTGAGAGGGACAACAGTTCTTGAGCTCACACAAACTCAATTTCTTGATAAATCCTTCTATCATATAACCAATTGGATCAATTGAGGTGTTCTTAAGATTCGTTGCAACCTTAGGAATCGTTAAACACCCTTCTTGATGCATTTCATGGAGATTTGATCTCCGATGCCTGAAATCAGCCTTCACCGAAGCTCCAGCGAGCTCCGACGACCTCATTTTAAGCCTCAGTCTTCAAAACAATGTGTGAAGCTCCAAATAGGGTTATTTTGATGAGAGGATCAAACTCCACTAATTAGATTGGAATTTTAATGCTGATTATCCAGTGTTGATCATCGTCTTCTTCAACTCTAGCAGAGTTGGAGAGACGTGCTTGTTAAGGATTCGAACTTGGAATTAGGTTTAAAAGCTTTTACAAAACTTGTGGATTCTATTTAACCTTCATTTAGGTCGTAGAACTCCTAAGCTGATCTGCCAAACATAACACCCTTAGAACTCAGGCGACATTGTTTGAAAACACTTGTATAATGTTCAAAACATGATTTTGAGGTGTTGAACCAATGTTTGAGGTTGAATTTGATCTGTCTACGCTTTTAATTTGATTGGAGAAGCTTTGATTTAGAAAGTCAAACTTTGAGCTTCTAAAGTCAAACTCGAGTTCAATTCAAGGTTTGATTGCTTAAATCTCTAATTTAATGGAATGGTTAAGTTCCTATGATGATTTAAAATTGTTTAGAACTAGTTTGATCGAATTTTATTAAGGTTTGTTAGAGAATCCAAGTTCTGTCCAATTTGGGTTATATCAGGAACCCAAATCTATTCTTAGTGCTTTTGGTGAATTTTAACACTAAATTCACCCAGATCATACCTCTATAATCCTCTGAACTAATCTAGATCGATTCCTAATGTCTTGATCCATCTGTTGGATCTATTCAAATCTAAATCAGAGCTCTGAGCTTCAAGTTCGAAACTCTGAAGCTCTATGAGTTTCCTAAGCATTCTCGATCCTCTATTTCCACTCCTTTGAGTACAGAATGACTAGTTGATTCTTCCTGGACTCTCAATCAAGAGTATTACCTGAGTTATAGGTCCTTTGACCTATTTTCCCACATCTACTGCTATATTGATGCCATGGCGACAGAGCCATGTTCTTCACATGATTGCATGAATCAAATGTGATCCAAGCACCACATTGTTGCTAAAATTAGAAAGTTGAGAGTTAGGGATTTTTATCAAGCCCTTATTTGCTCGATTTGGTGGTCTAAGCTACTCAGAATCAGTGTCCGAAGTCACCGACTAGCAGACGTTGCATTGAAGAGGAGCAACTAAAGATGATCCCACATCAGAAAGGAGTGAGACATCGCGCATGTATAAAAGGAATTCATGCACCCAGCACTTCAGTCGTCAAGCGCTGGGCGCACATATCCCCTTATGAGCATTTGATTGGTCTGAGCGCATGCGTGCACGTGCATGTGAGTGTGCATGGGCCTAGGTGGGCGTAAGTGGTTTAGTGCGTCGGATATGGCCCAACACTGTGCAAATTAATATACTAAAATCCACACTAACAAAATTAGGATTGGGTCTCTAGTAGTGGTAAATCCTATCCAATGATGGACCGTTGATCCTACGAAAGGGCCCAATCTGCCAATTAAACCATTTTTTGTTTAAGTATAAAAAGCATGGGTTTAAGTCAGAGAAATGGTTAAGTGTGGAACGAATGCACAGTGAGTTTAAATGAGTCTTAATGAGAGGGTTTAATTGAAAGCTGAGAATTGAGATTAAAGAAAATGATAAAGAAAGAGAGTAGAGTAGAGACGTCTAATGAGAAGAGAAGGCTAAGATTGATTAGTGATTTGAGCTTACTTGTAATCGAGGCATTTGTTCTTTAATGCCATTCTTTTTATGCCTTTAACATTTGTAATACTTGTGATAAATGTGTTCTTTTGCTATTCAATGTAAAAATCTTTCATGTAAATTTACTTTTATAATGGAATAGTTGCAAGTTTTAATTGTTCAATTTCATGTGTAATAGTTCACGAGCTTAACATATATCGTAATTACAGACTTAATTTATAGTTAATTAGGCATTAAAATAAAAATGGTGAAATTAATATTTATGTCTCCCAGTGAATGATTTGGACTCAACTAGTTAAAAGAATAAAAATCTAAAATGTTAGGTTAGCTTGACCCTATACTACAATCAACGACAACGATTTAACAATCCAAGTTAACCTAAGTCCATTTTTTACATGATTAATTAGGCCTAATAACCTTAATTAACTATGTTGATAATTGAACGATCACATACTGTAAACTCCTTAGTCAATGACCTCACCACTGAATACCGACTATCGATTTTTGCAGCTAGGTAGCTGCCCAATTGTCACACCTCATCTCCATAGGTTCTTCGATCCGAACAAGCAACCCACGCAGTAGAGACCACACCAAATCATCTCTACAACTGTCTAGGCCATCACCCCATATTTTGACTTAGCCTTGGATTGGGAAACTCTCCATGTTTCTTACTCTCTCTAGGTAACCAGATTACTAGCCACAAATGTGTAGAATCCAATAGTGAATTTTCTATCAACTAAGCACCCTGCATAATCAATAACAAAATACCCAACTATTGTCATGGGAGATCCAATCTGGAAAAGTACCCCCCGTCCAGGTACCTTCTTCAGGTATCTAGGCACCCGCATAGCTGCTTACCAATATTGCTTGGTCGATTTGTCCATAAACTAACTAAGCTTTCCCACATCTAAAGCAATGCTAGGCCTAGTAATCGTCAAATATAATAATTTTCCCACAACCTTCTTGTATGCCCTACTATCCATGGGCTCTACCTGCTCATCAAAAAGATGTACCTTGGGATCTATAGGAATATTTGTTGGTTTGGACCCTAACATCTCCTGTCTCCTGGACCATATCCAAAGCACACTGGCACTGGGACAACACAATCCCCTTCTTGCTTCTAGCCACCTCTATGCTAAGGAAATACCAAAGCTACACTAAGTCCATAAAAAACGGTTCAACCAAGGACCTCTTGACCTCAGTTATTCTGGCTTTGTCACCACTGGTAATAATGATATCATCAACATAGACCAGCAAGGTCACAACTCCCATCTCAATTCTCCTAACAAATATAGAATGATTTGATGAAGTCCTCTGCAAACCCATCTTCTCTACCACCTCGAAGAGCTTCTAAAACCATGCTCTTAGACTCTACTTAAGGCTATAAATGGCCTTCTTCAACTTGCACACACACACTCCCCCTTAATCTCGAAATCGAGGGGTTTGCTACATGTACACCTCCTCCTGAAGATCGTTGTAGATGAAGACATTCTTCACATCAAGCTAGTGAAGCAATTGGTCCTCGTAGGCAACAATAGAGACAAGTATCCGAACTATCAATAGGTAAGCAAAAGAGCAGAAAGTATCGAAGAAGTCCACCTCATACGTCTGGGTGAACCCCTTCACCACCAACCAAGCCTTGTACTTTGAAATAGACCATCAGGGTTGTATTTCATGTCAAAGACCTAACGAGATTCCACCAAACAAGCAGTAGTTGGAAGAGGAGTAAGCTCCCAAGTGTGTCCAGTCCGAAGAGCGGCAATCTCATCCTTCATAGCTTTATGCCATAAGGCCTGCTAGTACGTGGAAGATTATGCCATAAGGCCTGCTAGTACGTGGAAGATATCTCTGTTGCAACCAGCGTCGTAGTAAAGAGCCCAAAGGTAATCCCCAAATTAGTTTTAGACATAGCTTTGGCCACGTGGTACTGTGCACAAGAACAAGGAGCCTTCTAAATAACAATCGGAAGGTCAACATCTAGGACGTCACCTGGTCCTGCGCAATCACCACTAAACACACAATCGTCAAATACCTTAACACATACCTAACTCGGGGAGGATGGTGGGTTTGAAGTAAGGGGGGTAGGTAACTGGAAACTGAAAAGTAACTAGTGGATCCCTGAATCTCTTATCATTACTACCATTATCAAGTGCAAAACTGCATGCAGGTTCCTAACTACCATTGTCAGGTGTAGGACCAACCCCAGAAACTAGAAACTCATCCATAGAAACAGGAGGAATAAGCATAGGAGCAAACTCAGCCTCCAGTGGTAACTATTGTGCTATAAAGGAGTAGAGGACCAATTCGTGAAAAGTAACATTAGCACTCATATAATGCATGCCAGCCACAATATCAAAACACCGATACCCCTTCTGTGTCTATGAATAACCAATGAAAACACACTTCACATCTCTATGTGCCAACTTATCTCTCCTTGGACCCCATAGGTGTACAAATGCTACACATTCAACTACACGAGGTGGTAGCTGAAACAGATCACTGTCAGGATACAAAATATGCCACAGAGTCCGTTCATGTAATACAGAAGAGGGCATCCTATTAATAAGATAGCAAGCCATAGGGACTGTATTACCCCAGTTTTAAGTGTGGCACACAATAATGGATCAATAAAGTACTAACGATGTCTAATAAATGTCTATGTTTCCTTTCCCTCATACACCATTTTGCTGTGAGGTGTGGGAATAGGACATCTGATGTATAATGCCATAAGACCTGTAGAAAGTAGCTAATCTGGCGGTGCAAAACTTTAATGCGTTATCATATCTCACAATCTTAGCCATAACAGAAAACTAATTCTTTATTTCTAATAAAAATGTCTCAATCACATGTCCAACATCGTACTTTTCTTTAACAAAAATAACCACGACAACTGAGAAAAATCATCTACTATAACCAAGTAATAGCAATGTCCCTATCGGTTAGGAATCCGACTAGGGCCCCAGACATCCATATGCAATAACTAAAACATAGTAGTAGTCCTTGGTCTGGTGCTAGAAGAAAAAGAGGATCTGTGGTGCTTTCCCAACTAACATGCATCACAATGTTTCTCAGTAGTAGGTGAAATACATGAGATGATGCATGTGAGCCTGCCCAGAGAAGGGTAATCAAGGTGACGGTGCCATTACAAGGCACTCCCAGCAACAGGATTAACATCACCCTGGTAAGCAACAGCAAGTAGTGTCTAAACTAGGCGATACACACCCCCCTCTTCATGTCCTCAACCAATCGTCCTCCCTGTCAGCTTGTCCTGGAAAATGCATCCCACTTCATAAAAAAATAGCACGACAATTGAGTTACTTTGTAATCATACTAACATACAATAAATTCAATAAAAAGTCAAGAACAAGAAAGATATCAGGCAATCTCACAGTAGGGGTCATTGCCACCTCCCCCTGACCATCAATATGTCCCTGTCTGCCATCTGCGACCTACATTGTCATGCCAAGGGGTACTGACTGTAGTATGCCAAAATAGCTATGATCTCCTAACAGATGATATGAAGCACCAGAATCTATTAACTAAGACATACCTGTAGAAGCTTGGGCACATATGCCTACACTTGATGGGTTGGTGAAAGCAGCAGTCTTAGTAAAGGATGTGGCTGACTCTCGAGTCAACTGGGAGAGTCGCTGAAGTAAAGAATCGCAGTCTGACCTAGGAACAGGTACAACATCTGTAGACTCCTCTGTAGTTACTGAAGCTTGGTTATCCATTAGAGGTCTCCCATGTTTGGTCCAACATGAAGCCTCCACATAGCCAACCTTGCCACAATAGGTGCACGTGATACGAGGTCTACCAAATGCACCTCTTCCTCTTCAACATCCATGGGTGGAAGGTACTCCCCTACCACCACGTCCAGCAACAACAGCTAGGGCAGATGCTTAACTAGCATCTCTCGCTTGAGGTGCCATCACCCCAATCCGACTTAGGCAGCTATAAACTTCCTCTAGGGTAGGAGGCTTTGAAAGAGTAAGAATTTGTGAATGGGCAACTGTGTACTCCAAGCCAAGTCCTGACAGAAATTGGTGAATGGCAACCTCACTGCAGTACTCTCTCTATGTAGCGCACGTACAAACAAACCTACACGCATCGTACTTCTCCTAAAGCCCCTTAAGGGCAGAGTAGTACTGAGAAAGAGATCGTCCTTCTTGCTTCAACTAGGACAGTTCATGGGTAATCTAAAAAACCTAGATGAGTTCTTCTCATGTGAGTACGTGTCACAGAGTCTATCCTACATCGCCTTGGCCATCGAATAATACATGATCTCAACTCCAATCTGTGGAATTATGCAATTCATCAACCATGCCTTAACCATTGCATTGTCTTTCTTCCATCTAGCGTACTTTCCCATCTTCTTTGTGGGCTCTAACTCCAAGAAGATATGTTCCTTGTCATGACCTTCCACTGTCATCAGGAACATATGAGACCACCGAGGGTAATTTGGTCTCATCTAACTTGATGATGAGACCAAAAAATGGACTTTTGTAGGTCTCGGACTCAGGAACACCCAATGTCACCTCAAAGGAACTAAAAGATGACATCACACGCCCTATAGATGAGAAAATATGCCAAAACTTGAATCTGAAACTGGCTTTCAAACCATGAAAAAATCAACACACCGGATCAAGCCTTAGACATGAAGATCCAAGAGATCAGAGACCCGAAACCCATGTCTAAGACCACATAAAGGCCCCCATGCACTGCAACAGGGTGAGTTGAGACCTAGAGTAGGCCCAACAACACCTGTGCGTAGGTCCTGCTTTCCCACTAGCACCGCCAGTGGGTAGCACTACCCAACAGCGCCGCAGCGCCATTGGGGAGGAGCTTCCAACTATGCTACGCTGCCCTCCAATGGTTAGAGATGGCATGCATTGCTACTGCTACGCCAACGAGAGGTGGATGGGGGTCGACAACAATGGAGAGAGGAGAGAGAGGGGTTTAGGTGTTAGGGTTTTGAAGGGCCTTGTTTAGTGGGATACCAGAACCCGATCTAAGATTGTACTCTGATACCAAGTAGGAGAGAATGATTCTATCTATTCATCAAAAGAACCTAATGCCTCTTTATATAGAGAAGAGGTATTAGGAAAATAATTAAAATAACAAAATAGCCAATAACAAAATAGTAAGACCAAAGGGGTGTCTCAGAAGATTCTATGTTTGACATTGTTTATTTGATATTCCCTTCTATTTATAGAAAGGGAAAGCCACTTCTCCTTCAATACCACACAATATTCCTCTTCAAATGCCCTCTATGTCACCTCCATAACCCTCTGAGCGATCCCATCCACCAAATATAATCCCATCAGATCCAACTCCAAAGCCTTCTGCCTTTTACCTATGGGCATTCCAACGTAAAGCTCCTACTATACTTGCTAGTAAGCCATTATCTACCATTCATACTCAACCTCCTACTAATCCTGCGAATTCGAATGGAGATCAGGTAACCCCTTCTACTGAGGGATCTAACTTGGACCTTTCCATCGCTCAGTGGAAGGCCCAACAATCATGTGCTCAATATTCTATTTCACAGTATATTTCCTTTAATCATTTACCTGCAGGAAAGTCACTATCTCTTATAATTGACAGCCATCAAGTTCCATGCACCTATACAGAGGCACTTCAGGATCCTTTATGGACAAAGGCTATGGAAGAAGAGATGGCAGTACTTCAATCCATTGTTGGTTGACCAACCCCTAGAGCTACTTTAGTAGGTATAGGTGGGAGTTTACCCTTAAATATCTCCCGAATGGTTCTATTAAATGCTACAAGGTGAGGCTGGTTGCTAAAGGATATACTCAAACCTTTGGTGTTGATTGCGTTGAGACATTTCCCCTGGTTGCCAAACTCAATTCAGTACAGATCCTCCTTTCTCTTACAGTCAATCACGCATGGCCTGTTTATCAACTGGGCATTAAGAACACTTTCTTATATGGTGATCTTGATGAAGAAATGTATATGCAACAACCTCCAAGGTTTGTTAACCAAGGAGAGTGTCATAAGGTGTGCAAGTTGCATAAGACTATATATGGGTCGAAAAAAAGTCCAAGAGTGTGGTTTGACAAATTTAACACAATCATTCAGAGTTTTAGGTTCTTAAGATCTACAATTGATCATTTGGTGTTTGTAAAGCATACTGAGGCAAGATCTATGATTTTGATAGTCTATGTAGAAGATATCCTAGCAACAAAAAGTGATAAGGCTGGAGGCAGTCAAGGCCTCTTAATTACTCAGTTTGTTACCAAAGACTTTAGGCTGATTAGCTACTTTTTGGGGCATTGAGGTACATCACCTGGATGGAGGAATGGTTCTTTCTCAATGGAAGTATGTGCTGGAATGCTTCATGAGGCAAGGATGTTGGGCTGCAAACCTACCACCATACCACTAGATCTTGCAACTCACTTAGCAGATACTAACAACCCTATCCTGGAAGATATCACTAGATATAGAACCATGGTGGGAAAGTTACTCTATCTGACTATGACGCACCAATATATATCCTATGCAGTTGGAAGACTGAGTCAATTTATGCAAGAGCCTAAAGAGGCACACTGGAAAGGAGTATGTCAAGTCCTGTGATATCTGAAGAAAGCTCCTAGAAAGGGTCTATTTTCCAAAAGCATGGTCATCTTGATGTTTGTGGCTATTCTGATGTAGATTATACTGGTTCCCATGAGGATAGATGATCTACTACGAGGTACTGCGCTTATGTTGGTGGTAACTTAGTCACATGAAGGAGCAAGAAGTATAATATAGTCTTCAAATCTAATGCAAAATCAGAATACCAGGCTATGGCATATACCACCTGCAAACTCTTTTGTATCAAATCTTTCTTACATAATTCTGGTGTTAATATCTCAAGACCTATTCATATGTACTGTGACAATAAAGCTACCACCTTCATTGCTAACAACCCTGCCATTCATGAGATGACCAAACATATAGAAGTTGACTACCACTTTATTTGAGATGTTGTGATGAGTAGAAAGATTTCTACACCATATGTTTCCAGTGAAGACCAGACAGCTGATATATTCATTAAGGCTCTAGCAAAGAAGTAGTTGGAGTATCTATGATTCAAGTTGAGCATGTCTGATATTTATGTTTCAACTTGAGGGGGAGTATTTGTTGAAACGGACTTAAGGAGAGTGTTAGTCTTATTATATTTGGGCATTGTCTATTTTTGGTGTCTCATATTTTCATTCATTATTATGTAAGGGTCCCTTATATAATTTAACTCTTTAGAGTCTCTCTATATAAAAGACTCCTAAGGTTATGGAATAAAAAAATTACCCATTTCTCCCGACACTTCACCAATCAAGGGAAAATATGATTTGTTTCATATACCCACACACTTCCCATAAAAATTGAGGTTTAATTTAGTTGAATAAAAAGGCACTATATTTGAATTTAGCTAGCAGGATACCAGATGGTGAATTTACCACATATTCTGGAATAGCTATTCTAGGATTAAGTTCAAACAAGAAATGAAACAAATCCCTCTCTTTCAATTCTCTCTTCTGAACAACTATTCCACTTTCCAACCCAACTGAAAACCAAAACGAATGCAACCGTCCTAGTAATAGAAAGTAATTTCAAATTTATCGTTCCTCCAACCAACTTGGTTCTACGTACAAAGCTTGTAAACATAGTTATGATTAGGATCATTTTTTGAAACTGTCATTTAAGTAAGCCTGACAATGGCATATCCTAGTTGTGTCTCTTCCTCTTTCTGAGAATATAATATAATTTCAAGCAACTCCGCCTGTTGGTGTGTCTGATCACCAGAAGAATCTCTTTTTTCTTATAAAAGTATCACAATGCAGTAAACATGACCATATTATTAATGTTATAACCATGCTATCAATGTTAGGAAGATATTTATAATATCATTATTTCTAGATGATAGATGTTTCATTACTGGGAATAGCACTTTATTCAATCAATTCCATTCCAATTATCCTGGAAACGACCTTGGACCGAAGGAACCAACCTTGCAGCTTCAATGTAACAAACTTGTGGAAAACCTATATGACAGATCCACTTGAGCTCTACTGCGGTAGACCCCAATGTTATCACATTGTGACTAAAACATCAACAACACAATCAAACAAGATTCTTCCCAGCCCTAATCAAAACCTCCCCTAATGCAATCAAAAGAAACTTACACTGATCCCTAATCACCTCTCAAATCCTCTACACAGCAGCAAGTAATCCAAGAATGCCAAATCACAATCGAAATCCAATAGAAAATCTGTCAAATAAACCTCCCACCCCCATCTCCCCACCCTATCACCCCAAAAATCTCAAAGCCCTAAACCCTAACCACCACCACCAAAGCACTATCGGCCACACCTAAAAGTGGCAAGTTGAGGGTGACAGAGATTCGAAGTTGAGGATGATGGGGTGGGTGACATAAGGGTGATTACGATAGAGGCACCAAATGGTGACATGGCAAGCTACGATCAAGAGAGGAGTAGGGAGATCTGCGAGGTGGCAAAGTGGTGAGGTGGCAATTACTGTGAAGTGGCAATATGACAATCATGGCAAGGTGGCGAGGTGAGATCAAGTGAGAAGCAGGGAAATCAAGGTGGCAATCTTGATGATGGGGCAACTAAAGGAGATTGAGTGAAGTGGCAAAAGAGATCGAGTGAGGGGAATGAGATATATATAGATCGATCGGAGCTTCAACAGAATGGAGATCAACAGTGGAGCAAAGATCTCTGGCCCAAAGTCTAACATCAACGTTTACAGTTAATGTCGATGGCTGAAGTGCTCTTCTGGATTACTAAACGTCGAATTGAGATATAATAACATGGGTGACGTTAATTTACTAACATCGGCCTAGGTCCTATTTGTTGTATTGTCTATAGATAAGGTGGAATAAGTTCACACCAAAAATGCAAAGTTTTACCTCAAATAACTTTAACTTGTTCCTACATAATTCTATTAGATGTGAATCTAAAGGAATTAGTTCTCTAAAGAATAGTACCTAACATCTGTCCCCATCAAAACCTAGAATAACTTTTTTGTAAAGGTAAAATGGTGGTTATCTGGTTGATAACCGCTCAACAATTTCTCCAATTAAAAGTTAAAAGGGGACCATGATTACAAAACTTTCTCCCAAGTCGAAAACAAAAGCAAAAATGGAAGTAATAAAATTCTCAATGTAAGGAGTTTCTCTCCTGAAGATGGTCGCAATCGTCCCCAACCAAATGCTCCACGAAACGGCTAGAATCCTCACCCTCTCTACCTTTGTGCGAAAAACACAATTACAATGGCCCCTTCATCCTCTACTAAAGGATGCTCAAAACTCCATCTTAGAAGAGGAATCAATCCAGTCAAAGTTGAACTGCCTCCAAATTTGACTATAAAGACTCCACTGCAAGAAGAGGTGGTTGGTGTCATCTTGCTCAGCTGTGTAGAAGGCACAGGTGGTATTAGAGTTTAGGACCCACTTGGCCCTCCAGCAACATGTCATTAAACTTCTCCTCCTTAGCAACCAAACAAACATCTAAACCTTCAAAGGACAAGCATCAAACCAAAATAACCTGTACTCCCTAATGAGATCTATATCATCCATGTGAACCACACCCCAAAGCCTAGAGAAGGCCTCACTAATAAAAAGTTGCCACCCTCCCATTCCAAGGCATCCCCACCTCCTTTCAAGCAGTGGGCATCAAGTACCACCATCAACTCAGTAAGCTATTGTAGTCTTTGGTCAAAGAAGCTTCCAACAAGGGTGGGGCCCCAACTCCCACCCAACACTCGACCATAGTGGTGTCTTTGCTGCCAGCAGGTGCAAAGAGCCTAGGGAACACACTACATAGGGGTCCCGAACCGATCCAATCATCTTTCCAAAAATGATATATGTCCTCCATACCAAGGAATGGCGAGAAAAAATGTCCGGCCTTTGGCGTGACCGAAGCCATCTCCTGGAGAAGTGGGCGGCCAACAAATCCTCCTACGGTGCCGCTAACTTGGCCACCTACTTCACCATTAGGCTCTCATTCATCAACCCTAAGTCCTTCACACCTAGGCCACCCTCTTTGATTGGTTTCCAAATTTCTTCCCACACCACCAATCTAGCACCTCTCCTATTGGACCCATAATTAGTCCAAAAGAAGTCTAACATCAACCCCATCAGCCTCTTTGCCACTTTCTGAGGCATCTTGAATACCTAAAGAAAAATAAGCCAGCATTGCTACCAATATGGACTTCAATAGAACCAACCATACCTCCGTCAAAACAGTTCTAGATGCCTAGCCAAAAAACATGTGTTCCACCCTCTCCAGGAAGGTTCGAAATGCCGATTTTGACGTTATACCGATGAAATTCTAAATGTGCAGAATGCCAACAACGAACCAGCAGCAGCCTCAGCATGCCCATCAATTTCGACGGCATGCCGGCGATATCCCAACATTTCGACAACTTTACCATGTTGGCATTGGTCTTTCCAAAAAAGGCCTTGCCGACAGCATGACATCGACATTTAAATCACTGCTCTCCAACAGAGGAATCCACTCTTGACAGGTGATCTGTTTATGTGGTAACAGAAGGCCCAAATAGGACAAGAGTAGTGAGCCCTTTAAGGCGAAGGGAGTTGGCACAGTTAAGGGCTTCCTCTTTCATCAACTGAAATGGGACAAAAGTAGAATTGGAAAATTTTATCTGAAGGCTCGATGATTCACCAAAAATTTCCAAGAGAATTCTTAACCTTCTGGCCTGACTACCTACCCCTTCCAAAAAAAAGATGGTGTCATCAACATACTGAAGCAAATGAACAGATACAGAACCACCTGCTCTAGTGGAGAAGCCCTAGAGGAGGTTCGCTGAACAAGCTGCATAAGTAGCGCTTGCCAGGGCATCAACAACCAAGACAAAAAACATGGGAGCCTGTGGCCAGCCCTGCCTAACACCTCTTCGTGGCTACACCCAACCACCAGCAAGGTTTCCATTCACCAACACCGAGAAAGATGTCATAGCTACACACCTCTTCATTAAGCCAATCCACAGAGGAGGAAAACCCCTCTTAGCCAGCAAGGTCCAAAGGAAAGACCATTAAATAGATTCATACACTTTGCTAAAGTCAACCTTCCACGTAAATGCCTTCAAATACATCTCCTCCAATAGGCCAAGATCTCAAAAGCCACCACAAAACTGTCCAAGATGCTCCTTCCCAATACAAAAGTAGTCTGAACAGGAGAGATGATATCCTACAACACTCCCCTAAGCCAATTAGCGAGGACCTTCGCCACGATGACATAGATTGCATTGGAGAAGGCAATGGGTCTCAACTCCTATACTACCACCACACCCACCTTCAAAAGAAGGAATATGAAGAACCTATTGATCATGTTAAAGCCCAAACTTGTCGTGGAGAACTCCAAAACCGCCATCTCATCACCTTTCACCGTTGGCCAGAACTCCTTATAAAAGTACATCAGGAAGCTATCCGAACCAAGGGACCCTTCAACATTCTAGCCCCATACAACCCTACTAACCTCATCCTCTGAGAAGCCTTTAACAAGTGAAGAGGATTGCTCAATAGAAATAGGTTTGTCTATCTACCCAGTGACGGACGTGGAAATCGCGTATTTTGAAATCGTTGGAAATCGTAGTATAGTCGCAAAAACCACTCGTCAAAGATATTTGTGATAACGAAACTCTCATAGATCTTTATTATTTTTAGAACTTGAGTCCCAGTCGTTCGTCTCTGGGAGGCGTGAAAACGAATCGAGATTTGAATCGACTTTTATAACCTAAATCTAACTTAAGCTACTATTTTTGTCTTTTTGTGTTTTTAATTTTTTATTTCGAAAAGCGAATTGAAACCTAGATCTAGATAAACTAGCAAAAACCTAAGTGACTATATGCATCTACATGAGGCCATGGTGGCCGTGCATGGTGTGAACAAACCAAAGTGTCATATAGGTAAGCAAACATGAGGACAATCAATCACAGAAACATCATGAAATTATTTATGCATAAAAAAAATTAGCACACATCATTTACACTAGAAAGCATATAAATAGAAGAAAATCCCTCACGCCGGAAAGTTGCCACTAGGGCCATCGGCCTTGTGTGAGGGTGTAGGCTAGACCTTGGGTGTGCAAACCCGTCTACACGCCTACCAAAAGAGATGGCCAGCCACAAGAGGCTATGGGTGAGCCTTCATGGCCGTCCAAGAAGAAGAAGATGGGGGCTAGTGCACCCAAGTGGAGAGAGGAGGGTGTTGATCCCTTTCTCTACCAATGGCCATCCTTGAAGCTTTGGAGAGAAGCTTCTCTAGCTAGCCGTCCATGGAGCCTTGGAGGATGATGAGGAGGACAACCTTAAAGTTTTGGAGGGTGAAAGCAAGTTTAGAGTGGAGAGTATGGATGGGAGAGTGTATGGAGATGGTCCAATTTCGTAGCTCTCTCTTTGCCCTTTATGGAAGACTCCATTTGGTTACCACTTTTGGTGGCTCCAAAAATAGCCAATGCCACAATTTTTGGATCTAGGTTTGACACAAGTTGTTAGGGTTTCCAAGAGAGTGTGCATGGGTTTGGTGGGAGTAAAATGGGAAGGTGTGCGTGTGTGTGTGGGTGTGTGTTTTTCGTTGGGGTAGGTTGTGGGTTTTGGTAGGATTAGGTGCTAAATAGGTTGGATCAATCTAGATTAAGTGGGTGTGGACCTAATTAAGCTTAGGAAAGTCTAATTGGGTATGAGTGAACCTAATTAGGTTTAGATCAAGTCTAATTAGATGTGTGCATGTGATTAGGCTAGGGTAACCCTAATAGGTATGAGTTAATTAGATCCTGGGTGGATCTAATTGGACTCGGGTGCACCCAATCAACTGTAGATGCACCCAATTAGGTATGGGATGGTTCAATTGGGTTGGGGATAGGACAAGTAGGGCTATGGATAGTGGACTAGGCTTAGGAGGTCTCTACTTAGGTTTCCTAGGGTGTCCGATGGGGTTCCTAGGTCAAAATAGGCAAGCTAGGGCTTCCAACACCAAAATCAAGAACCAGACAGCAATATCAAACGTCCAGGATAGTGGTCAGACGTCTTATACTACAAAATTGGACGTCTGGACACTAAATTAGACGTCCAATTCTGTGTCAGTATGAGTTTTGGCTTCCTGAATTGTTATTCTGCAGAAATCAGACGTCCAGCCAAATGTCTAGACGTCCTAAAAGGTGCTGGAGAGTGGGTTTTATGTTTTCTAAGGTTGGTTTTGGTTCCTAAGTGTTTGGGAGAGGGATAGGAACATGGATAGTGCTATCCATGTTTGGGTTTTGAGGCTAAGGTGCCCTAGTGGAGGTTGTTTTGGGTTTGAAAAGGCTGTCCTAGGGTTTCTAAGGGTAGAGATAAGACTATCCTCCTCACTCTTATCTGGATCAGTCTTCTTCCTTTATTGTTTTATTCCACTATCTCCATCCTGGATCACTTTATTATCTGTAAATAGCAATAAAAATAATTAACTAGCTGGATATCTCATCTTATTCTAAATAGACTAATGCAATACATGATATGCAAGATATGAGTGCAATATCCACAATTTAAGATAGGTTCAGACATTATTTAGGTTAATTAGGACCCATGATTGCTGTGCAATCACCCAGCCAACTCCACCTCCCCATTCATCTCCTCGACCTGAACACCCTGTAATAATTAGCAATGGCTCTACCAACATTGTCCCTTCAAATTCACTTCTGTCCACCAACACCTTGTCAATCCTATTTCTCCTACGCCTACCCGACGTAGCCAGACAGAAGAATCTTATATTTAAGTCACCTTCCTTAAGCCACCTCTATCTAGACTTCACTTTCCGCTCAACCTCCACCCTCTTATCCTTCTGCACCACACAGAGACACCTAGCCCTCTCCACCTACTCCGCCGTTATGTTCCTGCCATCCCCCACTTGGTCAAGCCTCTCGATCTAAGCCAAGGCTTTGGTCCTCTTCCTGCTCCACTCCTCTCACATGTATTCCCAACATAACTTCAAGAATGATCGAAGATCGCTAAGCTTCACTTGTAGTCTGGCCGCTGCCAAGCCCTCTAGATGAAAAGATAGCTATTTCCGTACCACCATATCCTTGAAGCCCTCCTCCAAGAGCCAAGATCTGTCAAAGTTACAGTACGTCCAAAAATGTCTACCCTCATTAGATTGCCACATAAGCGAAGTGTGATCCAAGAATGATCTCTCGAGGGGACCCACATCAACTAGGGGGAATGCCTCCACGAAATCCATGCTACATAAGAATCTATCAATCCTAGATTTTAGGTCAACCGAGCTTCTCCATGTAAACCTACATGAGCCAATCAGGAGGTCGTTCAAGCCACGCAAAGTAAAGAAATCAACAAAGGCCCCAAATCTTCTATCCCTTCGTATCCTATCCTCACGTCTATCGTCAACCACCAGTGTCACATTGAAGTCCCCTACAACCAATCAAGGAGTCCCCTGGAACCTACCATAAAACCTAGAATAACTTAATTGCATCTAATTGAGTTATGATTAAGATAATCATGAAATATTGAAGATCACCCATTTGTTGGGAATGATATGCATTGAATAGCTTGATATGACCAAGAATAATATATAACTTGACTGCCTCCCAACGCATACTTCATGTGGTGGCAACATTTTGTAAAGGTTTTATTTCTGGTTATGGACTCTAGTTGAATAGAGGCCAAAAATTTTGAAATGGCATCCCATCAAATTTTCTTAGGCATGTACCCACTATTTGTCCTCTCATTTTCATTTAGTTAGGTATGTGCCCACTTTAATTAATGTAATTTGATTAACCCCACTTTGGTATGCGCCCACCAAGCTGCCATTCCTTTTACAAATAGAAATGAGCAGATCAATGCCTTATTTGCTCTTAAATGCCCCCATTTTAAAATCAGTATGTATGTTTTTGTCATTTGATGTGTGATGTGCAGCTTCGTCGCATGTAAGGTATGTCAAAAGTTGGGACAAGTTCCAGCAACAGCTACACTATAAAATAATTATACGCAGGACTCTTTGTTTGAAAAACTGAGTAATTATATTGTATTTGTAATGAAATTTAAGGCAGCGAATAACTGATGGATAATCATCCAGTCTCTGAGGCAGCAGAATGTAAAGTCAAACTTGGTAAAACTGATCAATGTTTGGATAAGAATACCATCCACATTTTCAACTCAGATACAGCAAGTGTTGGCTATCACATGTGTCGATGGGAAAATGTGTAATTGAATTGATAAAAATCCCTAGAGGTCCCTTTATATTGAGAGAGACCTCTTGAGAAAATTACACACCGCCCCACACAATACAAAAATAACCAAAGACGATATCAAAAGCTCACTACAAAAATAAACTCTCAACATGGACATCGCTCCCTACCATTTCAAGAAAAGAAAACAAAAAAATAAGCATATATACCACATATATCTGGATACAGATTTATGACTGCTAACTTACAAGTGGGTTAATCCTATAATAATAGTTGAATCACTAATAATTATGTCACTTCTGAGACATTAGTGCCAACAACACCGTAGGCATACCTGCACATCAATCCAGACCCCTCCTGGTCGAAGCACAAATAGATATAGAAGCAGGTTTCTTTGAGAGGAAGTACGTCTAAAATACTTTCACATTGGAAAAAAGAGAATGTTGAGGGTTAATGCTCGTCATCAGGAGACCATTTGGGTTCAGTTGGAGACTATCAAGTCAGGATCATCACCAGCAACACAAACACTCCTATACAGATCTCATCAAAAATAAATAATGTGAATTGGGATCACATTAAAGTCTGAACCACAAAAACTAGCTTGAAACAGGCACAAAATGGCTAAGCCTGGCATTAGGAAACACATTAAATGGATTCTATCGGTGCAGCAGTTGAATGATAAAGAACCATTTCTCAGTAAACCAATACTACTCATCAAGAAACTGAAAGAAAATCATACTAAAACCTCAATGAATGTGAAAATAGCTTGCAGCACTCATAATTACTTAAACACACCCGCGCCCATTGATCCCACTCTCCAAACTTCTCACACTTAAATGTTTCACTCTATACATAGAAAAGAAGGGCATGGATCAAATACCCCAAACAAAGCTTCTATAAGAGCAAAGCTCCACAATTGCAGCATAGCTCCATTCAGAATAAAGCCCCATCACACCAAGTAGCACTGCAGGTAGAGCTGAAGCTAGAGGTGTTTTGCCATCATGGTCAAAACCACCTCCAACAAGTCCTTTTGCAAGGCAAACGTACAGGTTCAGTTTTAAAAATTTTAAATCTGCCTCTATATTTGTTTCTTAATTTTGTGATATGATATGAAAGCTTCCGAAAGAAAGCTAATAAAAAACCACACACGGCAAGACTAAAGAGTATTCAACTCCATCAACTGGCTTGAGTGGAGAGGCTCATTTAAATAATAATAATAAAAATAATAATAACAAGGATGCCTACAGGAGGTAGTTAGTCATCAACTCCATTCCATTAAAAGGTAAAAGTTAGACAGGTGTTGCGTTCAAAAATCACAGGAAAAAAATACCCTCTTTCACCACATTTTCTAACGACACCCCTTCACCCTTAAAAATATAATATAGCTCACTTTTTTTTTTTTTTTGCAAAGGAGAGTTTTCATTCATAGAGGTTAAAAACCATACAAGTGAAGCGTGGAACATGAAACAGGAATCACCAACATCCCCGAAGGGGAACATAAAACTTTAACCTAAGTCTAAAGTAAAATAAAAAGAAGCATCACGAACATGGAAAATCAAGCAGTGATGGGAGACCAACCGCTGTAACATGCTCATAGATATGACAATACTAGGAGATCCTTAGCCATCAACGCTAACGAAAAATCCAGCAAAAGTCAGGCACCAAAACTAGTACGGGGCCCAGGCACTTCTTAGTCATAAGAAGCACGGTATCTCGCATGATCCCCACACACACCCCCCCCCCCCCCCCCTAAGGGGAACAAATGCATCCCCCGAGGGGGAAAACAAACCAACAACAAACAAAAACAAACACCAAAATAGCCAAACCAACGTAGAAATAAGAACAAGCAAGGCTCGACCAATGCAACAACAACCCACCCCTTGGAGCCAAAGGAAGCCGATCGAGCAGCACGCCAGGATGCTTACGCCGGCCACGCCACCGGCAACACCACAGACCGTCGAACGCCGCCACACCATCGCCGTTCCCGCAGCCAACGCACGCCTAATGAAGCTCCAACCCAGCACACCGATCTACGACCAGACGTGCTAACCATCCAAGCCTCGAAGGAGACGGATCCGCTACCGCAGCACGCGCTGCCACACGTCGCCGACCATCGCACGTCGCCACTGCCGCAGAACTCGCCGCAAAACACCATCGCCACGCCTAAACCAGCCTCATCTCACCAAAAGGGACTGTGCATGTCCTCGTCGTCGACGAAGGAGAGCCCCAGGAGGGGGGAAACCGGTAGGACGATGGGGGTGCCGATCAGCCTCAAGAGGCTGAACAGGGCCCCAACTAATCACGGGAAGAAGGGGAACCAAGAGACTCTGGAAGCTACCTAACTCTAGAACCGGGGAATTTTTTTTAAAACAGGTAAAAAGTTAATATAGGCCACTTATCAATCTCCACATCTTTAGTGTGGTATTTTTCCTCAATTTTTTTTTTCAGTAAAGATTTTTTCTTGCAAAAATTAATTGGGCCACGTAGACCACCTTGCCTTTTCTTTTTTTCTTCAAGTCATTTAATTTGTAAGTTGAACTAGCTACATTTGTCTGTACATCAAGTCACATACATTTCTTTTAATTTAATTTGAGTAAAATAAAATGATCAGAGCCCAACACAAATAGTCTAGGGTAAATGAACGTTTATATGCATATAAAGTCCTTATCAAAAGTCATGATAAATTTCACATAAAAGAACTAAAAATATATATTATTTTGGTTGAGAAAAAGTAATCATTTTATTCTTTAATGGAAATCCTGTATTTCTTTTATAGTAGAGAGGTTTGAAAAAATTACAAAGACACTTCAAGAATCACAAAATAACAAGTACGCCTTTAAGCTCAATAATCCTCAAATCGGAGCGTAGATATCTACAAGACCTAACTTGTCGCATAAAAAATCCAAATGCTACTTCTTTAGAGCTTTAGTAAATAACTCAGCCAGATGAAGCTCTGAAGAAACATGTAGGGTGGTAATCTTGCCAGTGAGAACAACATCACAAACAAAGTGGAAATCGACCTCAATGTGCTTGGTCCTCTCATGGAAAACTGGATTTAAGACAATGTAAGTAGCTGACTTATTATCACAGAAAAGTGGAACAGGTGTAATAATCTGGACGCCATTATCTTGTAAGAAGGAAACTACCCACATAATCTCGCAAGCCTCTATACTCAACCTGCACTCAATCGTGCAACAACATTCTGCTTCTTACTTCTCTAGGAGATGAGATTCCCCCCAAGATACACAGCAAATCTCAAAGTGGAGTGACGATTATCTATAGACCCAGCATAATCTGCATCTGAGTAAGCAACAATATCTAGATTCCCATTATCTCTGTAATATAGTCCTCTACCTGGTGTCCCCTTAAGATACCTTAGAATGAGGCAAACCTCATGCCAATGGTTGTAACGTAGAGCCTACATGTGTTGGCTAGCTCTGCTCACTGCAAAATTGATATCAAACCTTGTGATAGTAAAAGTAAGCATCTAACTGTACTACAATAACTGGTAACATCCTCAAATAATGGATCCTCCTCATCAGACGAGTGTGTAAGTGGTAACTCCACCGGTATACTAGATAGCTTAGCTCCAAGCAAGCCTGTCTCCTGAAGAATCTAGAGTGTATACTGTCTCTAAGATAAGAACAAGTCCATCTCCTATCGCATAGCCTCAATCCCTAAAAAATATCTCAACTCTCCCAAGTCCTTAGTAACAAAAGTAGACTGCAAGAAGGACTTAGTTTGGGCAATTCCATTTGCATCATCTCCAGTAAGAATCATATCATCCACGTACACTGTGAGAAGGACAACACAGGTATGCTCTCCATACTTAGTTTTCCTGATAAAGACAAAATGATCAGAGGTAGAGCCTTGAAACCCAATCTTCGCAATCTCCGTACTGAGCCTCTCAAACCAAGCACAGGGACTTTGTTTCAAACCATATATTGCCTTTCGTAGACAACAAACATCCTCTCCTTGGGTGTTATAACATGGAAGTTGTCTCATGTACACCTCAGATAAATCACCATGTAAAAATACATTTTTAATATCAAGCTGATGTAGAGGCCATCTCCCAATCATAGCAATAAAAATAATAATCCTGTCAGAAGTAATATGTGCTACAAGGGAAAAAGTCTCAAAATAATCTACCCTGTAAGTCTGAGTAAAGCCCTTGGCAACAAACCTGGCTTTATACTTGTCCATTGTCCTATCAGGTCTATACTTGATAGTGTAGACCCATCTGCAATCTACCATAGTATCTCCATCCGGGCAAGCTACAAGGTTCCATGCCTGTTGTGACTATAGAGCCTATATCTCCTCGTCCATTGTAGCCTGCCATTTGGGATCACAAGAAGCCTGAGCAAAATCCCTTGGAATCATAGAAGCAGTAATCGCTTAAGCAACCTAACAAACTCCATCCTCAAGATGAGCAACACTTATGTACTAGAACCAGTGATTTAAATGCCGTCGGCAAGGCTATTTCTAGGAGGGGTCCATGCCGACACGATAATAGTGTCAATTTATAGGTGTGACGTCGGTATGCCAACAGTTGTCGATGATTTCGGCGACATGCTGATTGACGCTGCTACTGATAAGGCTGGAAAGACCCAGCGGCAGGTCTAAAATTGAAAATTGGGAGGGAACGTTGGAACAAGGAAGAGGCGAAAAGCCTAAAACACACACACGCGCACACACACACGTTGTCAACAATCCCACGGCATACCCTCGGCTCGAAAAACGGGCATTTCCACGAAATGCACACTTAAATTTTGTCGACATGACGTCGAAATCGGCATTTTGAACCTTGACTAGGACAGAGAATGGAGCATACAAGCTCTACTGGGTCTCCTCAGAGGTGGTTGCTCCTCGATGTCTGAGGTACTCTCATCTGCTAAGTCGGTCCTAGTGCCTGGTGAAGAATGTGGCCTCCGATGATAAACCTGAGTCTCCTCTAGGGTGACCTGTATAGATGTTCCTTTCTCTGAGAAATATGAAATCTTCTCAAAGAAAGTGACATCTACAGTGACAATGTATCTTCGTCGGCTTAGATTGTAGCACCTATACCCCTTCTATATCCTAGAATACCCAAGGAAGACACATTTGACTCCCCTAGGGGCCAATTTACTTGAGAGGTTAACCCCCCTTTTGAGGGCTTAACCTTTGTTTACTTGGAGGGTTAACCCCCCTTTGGTTAACACGAGTTAAGAGCTCTTAACATTGATTTGTCTAAAATCGATTGCTACTGGTGTTAGACAAACTCGTATTTAAGTCACAGATTTTATTTTGCTCTCACGGTCTCTGATTCAAATTCTTAACACCACTACCAAGCAAACACCACAAGGGTTAACACTCCAACTTAACACAAATTCAAGTAAACACAAATTGGTGTTAACACCACTCTGCAAGTAAATACAATTGGACGTTAAAACTAGTTTCACATTTCTTAACACTAATTCCTTAACCCTCCAAGTAAACTAGCCCTAGGAGAAAACTTGTCCTAATTTCCATGTGCCTAGACGAAACAAGTGCGACCAAAAACTCTCAAAGGTAAGGCAAACAGCTTGCCACAATCTGGATGAGTCACCTGGAAGGGAATCTGCCCACGAAGATCTGATGAGGTACCCAGTTGATGAGATAGGCAGCAGTGAGTATGGCATCCCCCCACAATTTCTTAAGAACCTTCACATGGATCATCAGGATCCTAGCAATATCCAGGAGGTATCAAAGTTCATGCTCAGTTACGCCATTCTGTTGGGACGTGTGAGCATAAGATGTCTGGTAAATAATGCCCCGAGAGGAGAATAAGCTCTGAACATCTCACTACATGAACTCTAAAGCACTATCACTGTGAAAGACTCGAACTGTGCCATCATACTAAGCCTGAACCTCTGCCAAGAACTATTGTATAACTTAGGGAATCTCTAAACGGGTTTTCATCAAAAAAACCCAAGGTAGTTATGATCATCCACAACAACAGTATAGTATCTGTGTCCTCCTGGAGTAGGAACCTTGGCTGGTCCCCACACATCATAATGGACTAAAGCAAAGGGAACAGAGCTCACTCTAGCATCCTTCTGTGGATTAATGCTCCTATGATCCTTCCCAAGTCGACAAACATCGCACTACAGATTCAAGGAATCTGGCAAGCCGGAATACATCTGTCGCATTTTCTTGAGCAATGGGTGCCCAAGTCTCCTGTGCCATAGCCAAGGATCAGTAGCTATGGATGTCGCTCCTGCAAACAAGGTGGGTGTGTCCAGGTAATAGAGGTCACCTCGCTCTATCCCCCAACCAATAATATCTCCTGTCTGTCGATCCTAGAAGTAGCAATAGCCCTCATCAAATACTACTTAACACCAAAGATCTTTACAGACATAACTCACAGACAATAGGTTCATCGGGAACTCTAGAGCACAATGAACCTCGTCAATCACAATACTTAGGGAGGTGTGCACACGCCCAATAGCAGTGATGGATAACGTGGCTCCATTAGCCACTTTGACATCCTTGATCCCTCGTGGAGCCTTGGGATTCACTAGTCGCTCCACATCTCCTATAATATGGACCAAGGCACCAGAATCTATAATCCATGCTCTTTTAATCCACTTCTTCCTCCTAGAATCTTCTTGGACTGCACACGCAAGTCCTCCCAAATCTCAGTTTGATTTTTCTGGTAGATCAAACTCATCTTCTTGGCATGAGAGAAGGCTCATCATGCTTAAGGCACCTTCTTAATCAATGGTGAGAGAAGACTCATCACCACAAGAGTAATGCGCAAAAGAAACTCCAACATGCATAAGAAAATTCCACCAACTTTGAAACCAAGGCCATGATTCGACCTTAGAATCCGATTGCGGCCTCTCTGTGGGTCTGTTCACAGTGGCAACAGACCCCACAGAACCTCCCACACCTACGGTAGGGACTCGCTACAATCCCCACAGGTGACACTGCTACCCAGCGACAGTAGCAAGACCCCCCATGGCGGCGACGGTCTCCTCCAGCGACGGCAGAACAGCCCACTGCAACCCCCATGAGCGGCGCTGCAGCCCCCATGGGTGGTGTTGCTGCCCAGCGACAGCAACAGAAACCCCCACGACGGCGGTGATCTCTAGTGGCACTTGGTGGCTGTTGACAGTGCTGGGAACCCTATTCCTGACGTCATTGTCCTTGCTACCATGCTTCGTCATGATTCTCAATGATCAAATCTCCTCAAGTTGGTGATTTGATCATCTTTGAGGTGGATATTTGGTGGGATATCAGAATATCGACCTAAGATCGCTACTCTTATATCATGTTGAGAAAAAGAAATCATCTTGTTCTTCAATGGAAATCATAACCTCTTTTTTATATTAGAGAGGTTTAGGAAAATTATAAAAACATCCCAAAAATCACAAAAATAACAAGTACATTCTTAGACTCAACAATTTTCAAAAACCTTGAACATGAAAAATAACAAACATTATCGTCTGGGGCATGAAAACAATAACAGCAATCCTATTTAGTGTTCACCTCAATACTATGAGATGAAGATGTAAATAAGCATTGCTATTAAAAAATCAGGTATATGTATAAAAACCTGAAACTTGTATCTAATAAAAGTTATTATTTACAAAACTTGGAGAAGGCAAACGGCAGGGGAAGTAACAACTGTCGAAGAGCAAAGGAAGCATGGCAACTGTTAGAGATCTTAGAGATCTTATGAATGTCCACGTTGGAGATCATGAAATCCCATGTGAAGCAAAGGGCAAGGAAGTTCATCTTGCCAACTTATCTTGTTTCCTTAATTTGATTTCTAACTTTAGAATTATCCTTTTAGGAAAGTTTGTTATCTTAGAAATTTATTTTGATTAGAGATAGGTTTTTCCTATTCTAGAAGATTGTATTAGGATTAGAAAGTAGCATTGATCTCTCTATATAAAGAAACCAAATCCCAATTTTTCTACTTAAGTTTTAATAATGAAAATAAATTCCACATTTCTTCACATGATATCAGATTGAGTTCAATCTTGAACAATGCATCCTCCTTTGTACCTGAGAGGCCATGCTGCCTCTCCTCTAAGAGAAGGTCGTGCAAGGCCCTCTACACCCCTCCTGTGTGTGCCTCTCCACCACCAACACCTCCTGCATGGTCTAAGGCCCACACGTAATTGGGTTTTTTGAACCGAGAGTACTTGATTTTCTCCACATCGATCCCTATGTAGGAAAATCCCTTGTGTATGACTCACGGCAGAGGAAGATCAGCCCACCGTAACCACTGAAGCCAAGATATCGACTTCCATACTTGTTCAAGGGACCACAGAGTCCTTATATTGTTGCTGACTAAGGAGCAAGGTCTCCTCTACTACTGCCTAGGAATGTTTCCCATATATGGCCACTACTTCTACTACAGGTCGGCCTTCATCTTCTACTGTTACTATGGCAACTACTGCAGAAGTTGCCCAAGTTGTGATTGCTTCACCTGTGCCTGGCCCGAAGGAAGATGACAAAGCTTCGAGCCGTGTCATCCACGAAGAGGACAATGATCAGTGGTAGGGAAACTGAGCCAAAGGCTCAGCCCCACCGATGGAAGCCCCTAGTCCAGTTTTTTATTCTTCTCCAAGGGAGGAGATTCTCCAGAAAGCAGGGCAACCACCATATGCATGGTAACGTTCCCTAACTCTTATCCCTAGTCCAGTTCAAAGATCAAATACCATCCGTGCAATGTTGTAAAAATCGATAGTCAGTATTCAGTCAGGCAAGTCACTGACTAAGGAGTATACGATATATGGAGTAGTCGGGGAGTACTCTATCAAATATATATATACTAAGTCAGCCCTACACCTCTTTAGATAGAGAGAGGTGAGGGAAGAATTATAATAAGAGTCCAACAATATGAAATAAATGATAAAACAACCCTCAACATAATGTAACACTTCCCCTCAAGCTGGAACATATATATCAACTATGCTCAGCTTGGCCCCACACTTCTCAAACATAGGGCAAGATAATGGCTTAGTAAACATATTTGCAGTTTGTTCTAATGAAGCTAAGCAAGCAGTATGGAGTAGACCCTGCTGAATTAAACTCCCGGTATAATGACAATCCACTTCCACATGTTTGGTCCTTTCATGGAACATAGGATTGTTGGCAATATAAGTTGCATCCCTATTATCACAATACATCTCCATGGGCTCCTCAAGAATAACATGAAGGTCACACAACAAAGATTGTATCCATATCATCTCCGCTACTATGCATGCCATAACGCGGTATTCTGATTCAGCACTGGAACGTGACACCACACTCTACTTCTTACCCCTCCAGGTCACCAGATTCTTTGCTACAAAGGTATAGAAACATGTAGCAGATCTTCTATCCCCAACATTACCTGCATAGTCTGCATCTAAATAAACAAAAATAGCCATAGGAGCTTTCTTCTAGAACAAAAGACCGCGACCCACACACTCTTTGATGTACCTCAACACCTGCATCACTGCCTGCCGATGATCAGCAGTTGATTTGTCCAAGAACTGACTTAGCTTACCTACTATAAAATGAATATTTGGCCTAGTGATGGTCAGATACAGTAGCTTCGCCACCAGTTATCGATAAGCCTTTTTATCCATCAACTTCGTTGTGTCGTCAAACCAATGAACCTTTGAATCCATAGGGATATTAGCACCCTTAGATCCAAGCATGCCTGTCTCCTGGAGAATGTCTAGAGCATATTTCCTCTAAGACATACCAATACCCTACTTATTTGTAGCAATCTCAATGCCAAGGAAATACCTGAGCTTCCCAAGGTCTTTCATAACAAACTAGCGTGCTAAATACTCCTTCACCTGAGAAATACCAGTTGTGTCATCTCCTATAAGTATAAGATCATTAGCATACACAAATAGAGCCACAACACCACCATTGGTTTTCCTTAAAAACAATGAATGATCAAACGAGGACCTCTGAAACCCAATAACAGCCAACGCCTCTGATAGATGCTGAAACAAGCCTCGGGGACTTTACTTAAGGCCATAGATGGCCTTTCGTAGCTTACAAGCACACTCCCCCTCAACCTCAAAACCAGGAAGTTGCTGCATATATATCTCCTCCTGAAGGTTGCCATAGAGAAAGGTATTTTTGACATCCAACTAGTATAAAGACCATCCCTAATGTGCTACCACAAAAATAAGTATACGAACGGTGGAGAGACGAGCAACCGATGAAAAGGTTTCAAAGAAATCAACCCCGTAGGTTTGGGTGAATCCTTTGGCCACAGGATGAGCCTTATACTTAGAAATAGACCCATCAAGGTCGTATTTCAAGGCAAAGACCCACCTAGCACCAACAAGGTGCGCACTAGAGGGTTAACGGAGTGAGCTCCCAAGTGTCTCTATCACGGAGAGCAGACATCTCCTCCATGGCAGACTTCCAGTACGGATTTAGGAGAGCCTATTGATATGAAGTAGGTATCTCAAAACTAGAGACAACAGCAGTGAAGGCATAAAGCTCAGCACTAAAAGAGTTAGTGGAGACTGCACTCCCAGCTACACGGTACTGAGCATAGGAACGAGGAGCTTTCTGCATCGCAATGAGAACATCATCATCAACATCCATGGAGACAAGACCTGGGGAAACATCAACAGGAGAAGCATTGTCAATTGACTGAACACATACCTAATTTAGGGAGGACGATGGTGGCTCAGTAAGAGCTAGAGGGGAGGGAGTGGGTATAGCCTTATCTCTATAACTGACAGGTAGCTGATACGTAGTACCCTTAAATATCTTCTCATCTGATGGTACTACTCTGAATGTGCTAATAGGCTACTCTAAAGAAGTAACGAGCCTGCTAATACTAACAAAATCATCCATGGATACCGGAGGCACAAGCAGAGGCACAACAATCTTCACATCACGTAACTGATGAGCAGACATGGAAAAATATGGAATAGACCAGTGGAATGTGACATTTGCACTGACATAAAGCTTTCGATGTATTGGATCAAAGTACCTATATCCCTTCTGAGTGTGACAGTAGCCAAGGAATATACACTTAACTGCTCTAGGGGCAAGTTTATCACGGCTAGGTCGAAGTAGATGCATAAAGGCAACACAACCAAACGTCCTGGGAGGTATTAAAAATAGATCTACATCAAGGTACAATACTGTCAATGGTACTTGCTCGTGAATCACGTATAAAGGAAGCCTGTTAATAAGATAGCAAGTTGTAAGCACTACATCTCCACAATAGATGTAAGGTACACTATTATGAATAAGCAGGGCACGAGTCATACCCAAAATGTGTCTATGTTTCTGTTCTGCAACCCCATTCTGCTGTAACATGCGGGAGCAAGAGGTCTAGTGCACAATACCAAGGGGGCCATAAAACACCACTAGTTGTCAAATTGATTTTTCGAAAAAGCCACAAACTATTGAACAATAGTAGTACCAACATCTGATTTATTATGCATCAAAAATAGCCATGACAAGCAAAAAAAATCATCAACTAGAAGTAATAACGATGGTATTGTCTATCTATCAAATGGCTAGGATCCCAAACATCACAATGAACTAAATCAAAACATATCAAACTATTAGGTTACATAGACACTGGGAAACTGGATCTGCGGTGCTTCCCCAACTGGCAGGCATCACACTGAATCTTCGTAGCTAGCGAAAGATGTAGGATGATTCAACGTAGTTTATCCAAAGATGGATGGCCTAGTCGTCTGTGCCACTACAAGGCACTCCCAGTAGGATTTTCTGACAAGCTGCAGCCATTGGACTCTACACTAGCCGATACACACCTCCCTCCTCATGTCTAGCACCAATCATCCTCCCCGTCATGCGGTCCTGAAAGGTACATCCAACAGTATCAAAAATAGCACGGTAGTTCCTTTGCTTTGTAACAGTACTAATAGAAAGCAACTGTATGGTCATGTCAGGTACATAATAAACATCTAAAAGATGTTAAGTAGGAGTATCAGACACACCCCCTTTACCACAAATGGGGTCATGCCTACCATCTGCAAGCTTGACTAAACATCCCTGTGGAGCATCCTACATACCTCCAAAACATTGGGGATTCCCCAAAAGATGATCTGAAGCACCAAACTCTATTAACCATGTACTACTCAAACCTGATGCTGAGGCATAAGCCACTGTGCCTGAAGATTGAGGTTGATCATGTGTCAATTGTGCTAAACATTGTACCGTTGCATTATAGTCTACCTCTACAAGTGTAACTAGCTCAGTAGAAGTTACTAGAAGCATAGGCCAAAAGTCACAGTAACTTGGTTGGCCACAATAGGCCTTCCATGTTTATTCCAACACTTCGCCTCAACATGGCCAATCCTCCCACAATAGATGCACGTAAGCTTATTGCATGTACCATCACCACATCCTCTACCTCTGCCACAAAAAGATCCACCCCATCCACCACGGGTGCTAACAGCTGCATAGGCAGAGGAGGTATTAATGGAGACTACATCATGAGTAGACTAAACCTGTAGCCTGCTAAGCCTCCTATAAATCTCTTCAATAAGAGGAAGCTCAGATAAAGTAAGAATCTGAAAATGAGCGGCAACATAATCATCACTTAGCCCTAAAAGGAACATGTAAGCAGCAAACTCCTTGTGATCTCTACATGTGATAGATGTGCACATGAGTCTGCAAGCATTATACTTCTCCAAGAGGTCTTTCATAGTAGAGTAGTATTATGGTAAGCTCATAGACTCTTGCTTGAGATGACATAAATCATAATGTATCTAAAAAACTTAAGTTGAATTTAACTCATGAGAATAAGCAACTTTCAGGCCATTCCACATCTGTTTAGCAAACTTATAATACATGATCTCATCTCCAATACGAGGAATCACATTATTCAAAATCCAGGCTCTCACCATAGCATCATCTCTATTCCAGGTTGCATATTTCCCCATTTTCTACTCTAGTGGTGCTTCTGTGAGACCATATTGCTTCTCGTGACCTTTAACAATAACAAGAAAGTTTTGAGACCAACGGGGGTAACTAGTCTCATCCAGCTTCACAATCGATACAAAAAATGGACTTTTGTACAAACTACTTTCTGCACATTGCCCTGAAGAAACTTCTAACTCTGATAATGAAACTATAATACACTCACAACACAAGCAACTTCTCAAAATATCACAAACCACATCTGAATTTCTGAAACAAACCCCGATATCCAAGGAATACACATCCCATAATCCGCACACACACGGTTCAAAACTCCGTTAACACTTCAAAGGGGAATACACACTTCAAAATATCATCAAAACAAGGGAATACACATCCCAAAAACAGTCCAAAGATCTAAAAATATCATACCACATCACTAATGGTGCATCAACACATCTCTTGGAAGGCCGTTACTCCATCAACAACAAGCCAAGGACCTCCCTAGACCTTGCAATGGGTGGTACCGGACGTTACTACCCTCTCCCTGCCACCGGACTGAAAGTTCCCTACTTGGAGGGGTGAGATCAGCGTGACAAAAAAAATGCGGAATTGAAAATATAAACAATCTCACAAAAATAAGCAATCACAAAATGTACACAGGAATTTTTAGGTGGAAACCCAAACCGGGTGAAAACCACCACCTAACCCTCTCGAGTTAGGATTTTCCGATCAACCTAGTTGATCAAATCCACTAAACGAATCACTTTAAAACGAGGGTGATTCAACCTCAGTACAACCACGCTACAAGTACGAGGGTAGCATTCCTCAACCCCTTCTCTCCACGAGAAGGATTTTGTCCCACGAAG
Source organism: Thalassia testudinum (assembly GCA_037157565.1). Lineage (NCBI taxonomy): Eukaryota > Viridiplantae > Streptophyta > Magnoliopsida > Alismatales > Hydrocharitaceae > Thalassia > Thalassia testudinum. Next base: position 12,531,831 of record JAZHRO010000058.1, read on the forward strand.
GAGACGGGAATTCGCAAAGCGAATACCCAACCAAAATAACAAAGATAAAATAAAATAACAGGTCCTATAGAGCCAACAAAGTAATTAAGAACCTAGCTTCTATAGGAATAAGGAAACTCCCCTTTGCAAGGAGTGCGTCGAGGATGACGCGGGTGCGTGAGCCATGCAACGGCACAATGTCGCTCTCGTGAACAACGGCGGGAGAGCGGGTGCGCGAAGACTTGATGCTCTCAAGAGAATGAAACTTGAGCTTAGAGAGCAAGAGCTTCTTGGACACAAGAGAGTGGAAATACTTGATCTTAGTGTATTGCAAAGTGTTTCTTGTGTTTCTCTTGTTGTATAGGTGTGTAAAGGCTCCCCTCTATTTATAGAGGCCTTAGGAAGGCTTTGGAAGGATTAGAAAAGCTTCCATAGCCGTTGGGAACAAAGTCCAAGAGAATCAGGCCGAAATCAGGATAATGATTACATTTGACAGGGTTATCAGACGTCTAACTCTGGCATCAGACGTCTGGAAGGCCACTTTAAGACGTCTGATTCAAAGGTCAGACGTCTGATTCTATGCGAGTTTCTCCCTGACTTGAATCAGATCTAAACAGGGTTTTTACGCAAGTCCATCAGACGACATACAGGACGTCTGGCACTATATCTGGACGTCTGGAAACCTACTTTTACTGTGGGAATTGATTTCCAAACGTTGCAACGGCTAGAAAATCTCTGAGAAGAGCTTTTGGGTCAGCCGAGGCAAAACGGTCATTTATCAGACGTCTGGAAAGACCTAAGGACGTCTGATAAGGCTCTAACGGTCATATTCTTGACTGTTTGCTAAGTCAGCCAACGGTACACTATCTGGACGTCTGGCAAGTCCATCAGACGTCTTCTAAGACGTCTGGACTAAGGTCTGGACGTCTGATTTCATCAGACAGAACTAGCTATGTCCAGCCTAACAGTTATCAGACGTCTGAAACAATAGTCAGACGTCTTACAATACTTTATCAGACGTCTGATTTGGGAATTAGACGTCTTGAAGTGCTGTTTGAACCCTATATTGGTTTTCTAAGTATTCTACAGAAAACCTAAGTATCCTAGGGTTGTGCCGGTGTTCCTAGGACTACCGTAGGGTTCTTTGAGGCTCTTTAACATGAAATATCTAAGGAAATAAAGAGCAACAAAAGAAACGAAAAAATACAAGTACAAAAGAAGGAAATCTATCATATTCTTCATTTCCTTCCATCTTCAATCTTTCGCTCCACACGAACCTCCTCTGTTTTCCGTCAAGCTCCTCCAATCCGTCCTGGATGCGAGCTCGAACTCCGTCTAAACACGTCCACATTTGCAATTGACCTGAAATCTAAGACTCAAATTGCAAATGTTAAATAACACGTGTTTTGTTATCATCAAAACAAATGATCGTGGTGCTCTAGCACCAACACGGACAAGGGCAGACAGCAAGAGAGTGGCGAAACGAGAGAAAGGGCAGCCGATGACGACTGTTGCTACTAATGACCGGCAATGCCACCTACAGTGGCAATGACGAGGACAAGGCTGGGTGGTAAGGTTAGGGTTTTCTTGGTGGTATCCTCAACTTGACTCTAATACCAAGTTGAAGAAAATGAATCTTCTTATTTTACTAAGCCGACCTTACACCTCTTTATATATAAAGTGGTGAGGGAAGAATTATAACAAAAGTCCAACAATATGAAATAAATGACAAAATAGTCCTCAACATAATGTAACAATATATATATAAAGAAGTAAAATATACCATTACATGAAAGTATGAGAACTTTAACTTGTTAGTTGTTAAACTGGAAACAAAATTCAAAGGAATTTAATGATTTTGTTGAGTTATGTATGGTGAGTCTTTTTATTATTTTGTGTACTGAAAGAATATACTTGTAATTATCTTTCAATGGGTTCTCTATATAAAGAGACCCAAGGTCTCTCTGAATAAACCATTCATTTTGATCCTAACATGGTATCAAAGAAACGGTCTTAAACCAGGGCTCTGGTATCCCACCAAACCCTAGCCTCCTACCCCCCACCAAAACCCTAGCCTCCTCAATGACGTCGCCAGCCACCTAGGTTAGCAGCACCACCACTGCAGGCCATCCCGGACGCCACAAGACCGGCAGCAGCGTCGCAGGTCGATCCCCAGGCCAGCAGTGCCGCTGCCACAGGCCATCCCAACCTCTACAGATCGACCCACAAGCTGGTCCGAATCTGCAGCAGCGCCTCTGAAGCGCCAACACAAGCCCTGTAAGCCTCCAGCGTCGCCGCCATAGTCCTTTTGAGTTGTCCAACACTACCCCTTTCCTCCAACTAGAGGTGGTGTTGTTCTATGACTGGTTTTCAATCTTCCTATCTTTGGATCTTCTTCCAGGGGGGACCCTACGGTGCGATACAAGGAGTAAGGCCACGAGTTTCTAGTCCTTTCTCCAATAACAAGCTATTTACAAGAGCACAGCACCTTGAAGGGAACCGTTAGGGCCTCTTCTATGCCCTAGCGAGTGCGAAACTTGTTTTGTGAAGTACCAATAGGGTACTGATTATACAACAATCATAGGACCTAATCTACCTGAATTAAGTTAGATTTTAGCTTAAGTTAGGAACAACACATACATACACATCATAATTTGCATCATAGTTGATTTACTAGCTTTATAGATAATAATATTATTTTATGCTCTAAAGAGAGACAATATTAATTGTAGATGATTCAGGACCGCAGATGATAGATCAGACAGTACGGATCTGACCAGGACAATGACAGGAGTCCAATGCTTCCGAGATCAGACTCCCGTAGCATCCTATGGAGTTCGCAGAAGAGCAAAGGCCAAGAGGCAAGGATGTGAAAATTCGGACCTCAGATGCCAAATCCGACCGCGTGGATGGATTTGGATCAACGATCACAATCCAACGGCGCAAAAATCAACCTGATCGAAGCCTTAGAGCACCATCTACAAAGCAAAGCAGATGGACGGCCACAATAGCGCCACATGGCGCCATCACAGCCGCCCAAGATCACCGCCCCCAGCCACTGAAGGAGTCCCCCGCACCTTATGGGCTGTTGGATCGTCATCCAGTGGCCACAAGAGCGCCATGTCGCCCTTCCCCCCACGCCTAATCAAAGAAGAGATAGTCTCAGCCGTTGGATTTCCATCTAACGGCTGAAGATAGCTGAGTAGTAAAGGAGAACTGCGACCATCAGTGCACATAGCGCAGTAGAGAGCACGCTCGCACATGAGCACAAGGTGCGCGATCGAATCACGCTGAGGGCTAAATCAAGAAGGCGGTAGCAGTTGCGTGCAATCGAGCTGTCAGAAGAAATCAAGCGGCACGAATTCAGCCGTGTGGTATAACGAGGACCATCGGGTGCGGCGGTGCGGACATACGCACGGTTGGATGCCCAACCCGACGCCCCGATACATGCGAGGGACAAAGGCTGTAACGCGCTCAATCTAAGCCATTCGATCGTGAGATCGGACGGCTGAGATTGAATGCGCACGTAAAGACCCGAGCATGCACATGAGGAGCGCGAGCGGTGCGCACGATCGTGATCTAACGGCCGAGCGACCGCCACATGGTAGCATCCGGTGCGACATGCGCGTATAAGGCGTTTTGGAGGCTATTTTAAGTGTGATTTGATCCGTTGATCAAAGATCAACGGATCTGATCGCACCTAAGTTGCACAGTTTGGAGGCCTAAATACCTACTTTGCCCCTTATTGAAGCTATAAAAAAAGAACCAGGGCCCCCAATTGAGAGGCAACTCCCACCAAACACATCTCCAGCCTCTCTCTCTCTCTCTCTCTGCAACTTCTCTTCGGTCTTCTTTCCGACGCTCTGAATCTAAAGTGCTACCGCACTTCGCACAAGCATCCACAAGCAGCGTCGTCTTTCATCTACTTTTCTCTCTCTATTCTTTAGCATATTTGTTTAGATTCCTAGTTTAGAACTATTTACAAATAACAATAGAAATATGATTCTCTGAATATCTGGTCTCTATTTATACATTGCATTAGGATATATTAGTTAGTACGAAAAGTTTTGAAAATCATGTTTTGCCTCCCTGCGAACGACTTGATACTTACCGAAATATTTATAAATTTATTTGTTTTGACGTGATTCGCAACTACAACGATATAAAACTCTTTTAACGTGTTTCGCGACAAACAGGTACATGATCTGAAATTAGCTTGGATAGGATTTTGGTAAGGCTTTTTTAGGTCTGAAAATTTTGATTTCAGACATCATGATCTGATTTTTAGACTTATAGATCAATGCTTCTTTGTGGATCTCGGCTCCGTATACCATGAGGGATCATAAAGAAACTGTAACTTGATGGAGAAGAGTTCTACCACAAGCACTCCACCTCACATGCAAGGGACATCGATTAAGTTGGATGGATCCAACTTCTTGCTCTGGTCCACCTCCTTCTCTCGATTTGTCAAATCCGACTGGAAGAAATATATCTTGACTGATATTGTTCCTACTGTTAAGTCTGTCGATTAGGAGGCAGACAACAATTGGGTGACTACTTGTCTTCTCATCAATGTCACCCAGACCATCACCAAGAGAAGTCCACTGGGATGGTGTTCGTCAAATTCTCAGGTATTTGAAAACTATAATTGGGAAAGGTCTCCTTTTCAAAGATAATGGACACTTGTATATTTTTGGATGCTCTGATGCAAACTATGAAGGTGCTCATGAGGATCGAAAATCCACAACAGGATACTGCACTTTTGTTGGAGGCAATCTGGTTACATAGAGGAACAAGAAACAGGCAGTGATATTTAGATCTAGTGTTGAATCTGGATACAAAGAAATGTCTCAGACTACTTGTGAGTTACTCTAAATCCATTCCATTCTGGAAGACTTTAGAGTGCAGATACCTGATCCTATTCCGATGCATTGTGACAACAAGGCTACCACCTTTATTGCAAATAATCTTGTTTCCATAAGAAAACCAAGCATATTGAAGTAGATTGTCACTTCATCAGGGAGACCATTCTGGCTAAGAAGATTTCTACACCCTACATATAGACTAAAAACCAATTAGCAGATATCTTCACTAAAGCACTTCCCAAAACGATATTACATCATATTTATTCCAAGCTGAGCAATGTTGGATTTTTATGCTCCAACTTGAGGGAGAGTGTTGAGTTATGTATGGTGGGTCTTTTTATTACTTTGTGTAGTGAAAGGGTATACTTGTAATTCTCTTTCTATCAGCTCTCTATATAAAGAGGCCCAACGTCTCTCTGAATAAACTATTCATTTCGGTCCTAACAAATTCAAGCAACCATTTAACGATTCAAACAATCATTATGTTAGGAATAAGGACAGGCCACATGGCAGTCATGTGGTAGGCAATTAAAGGCCCTCAGGGTCAACGGTCAAGGGATTCAAGGGACCAAGTTTTGGTTTTTTCTTTAATGTCAAGTTTGTTATTTTAGTATTTAGGAAAAAGTTGTTTTAGGAATTAGTTTTAAGGATTTGTTCCTCCTCTTTTAGAGATATAATTTATTTTTGGGATATGTTCTTTCTATAAAGGAGAGCATTCCCTTGTAATTTCTTTCGAGCAATAATAATTTTACCTATTCTAAGGCTCCTCTCCTCTCTCGTCTAACATCACCACCGTCGACCACCACCAAGGTAGCTGACCTCCACAACAGCCACCAGCTGCTCCCTCTCTCTCCCTGTTCACCACGTGGACAACCCCTGTTGGATTGTTTTCCATGCATAAGAGAGCCTCCGCGCTCCGAATTACACCAATCTTGACACATTATTTAATTTTTTTTAAATGAAAGATGTAAGAAACATAATTACAACAACCAATGAGAGAAAGGAGCAGCAGTAGCTACAATACCAACAACAACTGATCATGACTCATAGCAGTAATAGCAGCAGCAACTCCGATGATCATGGTCACAACAATAGGCTACATCGTCGATGCTCTGGAAGAGTAGTGATGATCGGAAGAAGGGTTGCCATGGTCGTAGGGTTTCATAGGAAGGGGTTAAGCCCGATGGTCTCGCACTAAAGGGTGTTGGGGGGAGTGGGCGAGTGGGGAGGGTTTTATTTGACCCAAGAAACCAATACTCAATTATGACCTATTTATCTCTATGGACAAATCGGCTAAGTACTCGACTAACTACGCAGACAACTTGACTAAGTAGTCAATGTTACCAACTATATGACCAATTGTGAAGTATTCAGTCGAAGGGGGGGGGATGCCTAGGAGTACTCAGCCAACTAAGTCGATTTCATATCAAAGCATCTGTGCGTGCAAGGCCTACACACATGCTACTACCTAGTGTTCCCTCGCAAGTTGGAGAAGTCCAACTTAAGAGGGAGTGTTGGAGACCTTGGAGATCTCATGAATCTCTACATTGGAGATCACAAAATCACACATGAAGTGGAGGGCAAGTCCATCTTGCCAAGTTACCGTGTTTCCTTAATTTGGTTTCTAACTTTAGAATTATCCTTTTAGGAAAATTTGTTATGTTAGAGATTTGTTTTGATTAGAAATGTGATTTTCCTATTGTAGAAGATTATATTAGGATTAGAAATAAGATTGGTCTCTCTATATAAGAGACCAAATCCCATTGTTTCTATTTGAGTTCCACAATAATAAAACTCCAAGTACTAATTTCTTCACAGCCACAACAATAATTGAATTCAATTCCTTGTCCAATACAAGTCAGGACACCACCCAAGAAAAGACTTTTCTTCCTCTTAGTTGGAGTAAGGCATCCAACCTGGGTGGTGACCTAGGCGAGTTAGATGAACTATTTCTGCTTGCTTACACCATCGTGCGTTGTGAAAATGGGTTACCACCCACTGTTCCTCTCAAATCTACCTCAAGCGATTAAGACAATTCTCGTCAAATTCAACATTCCAAAGTGGTGAGCAAGGCTGCAAGTACTATAGGAGTGGTGGTGGGGGAGGGACTGTGAGCAACCAGCCACTTCTGATGGGTGTCAAGTTCGTTGACGACTTGGTGGGAGCATACAAGAATGAAGTGAAGAGCTACTTCTTCCTGTCGCTCCAAGTTTGATCATTTGAGGGATCAAGCAAACTACTTCTAAGCCATGTTTAGTTCTTCTTAAGCATCTTAAACATCTTGCATGATTTTGGAGCATTGGGGTGCCATAGGGGACTAACTCGATCAATGGTTAACCATCGGTAAAGCTCTTCCCACAGACAATACCAAATCATTAGGACAAAGTTGTCGAGTTCAATTTAGTCAAGTTCAGATTAAATGATTCTTCCCAATAAATCACAATAAAAGTAATCACACGAAGGCACAAAGCTTTACAAAGTTCCATCTCAAAATGGGTGTACATCTTGAGGAAGCATAGCTTCCAATTCACTCAATGTACTAGCCGAGATTAGAGGTAAAAGTACAAGATTGCCTATCGTAGGAAAGCCAATTCGCCTTCCTAGACAATGATAAGTTCAACCGACCACTGTTTTTTTTTAAAAGTAGGTACAATCGTCTATTACAAGCAATAACGGCACATTTACATTCGTCACTCCATGTTCAAGTGACGATTTTGTATAATGACAAATACAATTGTGCCACATCAACATCATAATTGCATCTAAGATTCATAGAAACCATCGTAGGATCGTTTTGATCAGGGGTTGGCATGGATTCCTTAAGCAAGGCCACTTCAAGTTGTTGTGCCTCTTCAACTTCCCCATCCATATTGATTGCATCTTCTAGCTAAGCTTTCTTCTTAACAAGGTCTTCACCAAGGGTTAAGCAGTCAAGGTCTCAACCGACATGGTTTATCAACTCCTCATGTCAGGAGAGCTTTGGGTAGCGACGTGAGCTTGGGAGTCCCCATTAAGCAACATGAGCTTTGGTCTTCCACCAAGGAAGTTGAAATAATATCTCGACAATATCCCAATTGGGTTGTAGCTTCACCAAATGGTTATCTCTAACGGACCAGCCAGGTCTATGGGCCCTAAAGTATTTTGGTTGAATGGAAGACTTTCATCCTCTTGAAACCCATCTCATGTGTCATACGCATGGCATGATTGTGAGGGTCAAATCTTCCCTCATCAGGCGTTAAAAATGGATTCAAGTCTCCTAAGAAGGGAAGAGTCAACACAATTTAAAGTTATCAAAAGCATAGCATGTCAAAGTCCAACCTTGAACTTATGGTTCCATGTGAGTAGTTTAGTTTTAGGAGTTATAGTTAGTGGGTGAGTCAATGCGGTATTATCCCATCTCCTGGTGGGTTGGGTTGTGATAATGGGACAAAGAAGGTACTAAGCTGACCATCACAAATAAGGTACCGATTAATGGTCACAAGTTTGAGTTTTTAGAATATATAGTGTGGAATGAAACTAAATCCTTCAGAGTAGCTACATGTACAAACCCATAAGGTACGAGTTAGTCTAGGAGTTGAGTTTTTAACAATATATAATATGGAATGTGTGAAGTTTTGATCGAATATGAAGCATAGAGGCTTTGGAGAGAAAAATAGGCAACAGTAGGCTGGTGTAGATGGTTCCTATTCATGCAACAAGGAGAGAAAAGAGAGAGCTGCAGTCAGCTGTAGAAGAAGAGAGGGAGAGAGAGGGAGTTGTTGGTATTGATTGAAAAATAATAATGCATTAACTCAACTAAAAACAATTACATAGGTTCTCTTTTATAGAGAGAACAAATCCCAATCTTCTAAAACAAAAGGCAAACTCAATCCTAATCTAATCAAATCACCTAAAACATATACTTAATTGACTTAACTAATTAACACCTAAAAACATAACAAAAATCACAAAACTTAAACTCAAAGCAAACCCAAAATAGCCCTTAGGGCCGATGCCCCTTGGGTGCACACAGGGATTGCCACGTAGCATCCTATTCTCCACAAAATGAAACTAAATCCTTAAGAGAAGCTACACACAGAACCCATGAGGCACAAGCTAGTCCAGGACTCACCAAACCCACTTTCATTTTTTTATATTTAGGTGGACTCCAACGCTCAATCTAATCCTTCCAAAACCAGCCTTCATCTCATCCACCTTAATATCACCCACCTACATTGCATATCCAATCAGTGACAAATCAAGATAGTAGAATAAGGATGCATTGTGGAATTCTGCCAAATCTTTTCGTTAATATTGAGATAATACCATAGGCCATGAGAAAAGTACGCTGGATCAGAGGCATCTGAGTTTTGCTCTGCAAATTATTTTGTCATGAAAGGATTACATGTCGACTATTATTTCCATTGCTTACTTTCGTACTCATAAGACACGCATTATATTGATGAAAATGAAAGTTTATTTGCCCAACAACTGGATGGCAATGACAATACATAATTAGATATTGACAAAACCACCAGAGACACCCATCTTAGTTCCACCAATAGCCAAGCATACAGTGTTGCATGATCAGAGCAATGCAAAATTGAAAAAACAGACATATACAGGCTTTAAAGGTCAAAAGAAAGAAATATACATATAGCTTACATGCAAAGAAAGGAAATACCCATTCAGGTGCTTGTCAGTGAGAGTTGCTGCATGTTCATTGCATTGAGTAGCTTCCCTGCTATGCTACCCTCAAGAGCAAAGCCATTCTCCATCATGTGGCGCCATAAGGAATGAGCCATCACTACGTCTCCCTTTGAGAGAAGACCTACTATCATAAACCTATAAGCCACTCCATTAGGGATTAGGCCTTTATTGCACATTTCCTTGTAAGTAAGCACAGCTTCACTGATCTTTTTTGCCTCACAAAGGCCACATATTAGAGTATTGTACGAGACAACATCAGGAGATATCCCTTTATCAACCATGTTAGAGAAAAATATGCTAGCCTGATCTGGTTGTCCATATCTACATAAATATTCAATCATAATTGTATATACAACAACATTGGGAGTAACACCACTGACAAGCATTTGCCGGAATAGTTGCCTCGCCAAATCAGGCAGTCCTTTCATGAAATACCCTTCAATCAAGGTCCCATAAGTTACAGAATCAGGGGTTATTGCTTTCCTACCCATCTCCTCGAAGAGCTTGTATGCAGTCCTTACCCTGCCAACCTTGCAAAATGCATGAATAAGCGTATTACAAGAAATTACATCCCATAATCCTTTAGGCTCCATCTTATCCACCAGTAAAGTGCGTGCCTTTTCCAGTTGCCTAGCCTTGCAATAGCCCTTAAGAAGCTGATTGTAACTATATCTATCAGGAGCTATGCCACTTTCTTCCATCTTTATTAGCAACTTCTCTGCTTTGTCCAGCAAACACTTCTCACAGCAATAATTAAGAAGTATATTGTAAGTAACAATATCTGTCTTCAACCCTTGTCTTTGCATGGATGACACCATAGCTTGAGCCTTGTCGATCCTCCCAGATCTGCAAAAGCCACTTACAATCGCATTATGCATTGATAAGTCCAGCTTTATATTCTTTTTAATCATATCCATCATTACCTCGTAGGCTGTATCAACCTTTCCATGCTTACATAAACTAAAAATAATAGTACCACAGGCAACATTATCCACAACGAACCCCTTTTGTGTCATTTCATGCCAAAGCAACAAAGCATTCCGGAATTGCTGAAGTTTGCACAAACCCTTGATGATTGTTGTATAGGTTACAACATCAGGATCCATTCCTTTTTGAGTCATCCTCTCCAAGACATCCACAGCAGTCTGTACTCTGTTCTCTCTACATAAAGAGTCTATGTATATGTTGTAAGCCCAAATATCAGGGACGGCACCAATCTTATCCATATCATTCAACAGCTTCTCAACTAGTGCAAGATTTCCAACTTTGCAAAGGCCAGAAATAAACCTCGAATAAGTAAAAGAACTTAAAGAAATTCCTAATGGGATCATCCTATCATAGTAGTGTACCACCAAATCAACGCAACCCTCTCGTATCAACACTCCAATGAACCTATTAAAATCCATGCCAAAAATCCTGCAGCCAGATTCAATCATCTCATCGAAGATTCTTACTGCAGAATCCAGTAGCCCTGCCCTAACATAGCCAACAATGAGCATACGATAGAGAGAGCGATGCAATGGAAAGCCCCTATCTCGTAGCCTCTTTAGAAAATGGACCAAGACCAAAAAGTTCCCTTCTTTGAGCAATAGAGAGATCATGGATTTATTGGTGAAATGATCATGCTTAAAACCTGGTTGAGATTCTGCCCATGAGTAAAAGCTCAAGGCCATTTCAGAATCCGTCATTGTCTTCAGTACATGGTTAATCACATATGAATCCACGTGCAGATCCAACCTGCGAAACTCGTTCTCCAGAGATAGCGTCCAATCGGTTCCTGACTTGATGAGATTATTTATTAGCAACAACTGGTCAGCAATGTGATGTTTCTTAAATAACTGCAGCTTCCTGGTTGCATTCATGTGTCCAGTGAGCTGTGGGGAGTCACCATCTGACTTTCCCGTATGCAATTTTGCTTCTGAATCTATTGGCTGCATGGCACAGAAAAGCCTTGCTTTGGGACCACGACCACAAATGAAGATGGAATATGCAATAGAAAACTGCAGACTTTTGCCTTCCCATGGATGCTACTGCAAAAAGCAACAGACAACATCAAGGAAGGCATAAGAAATCACCCACTTGTAAAAGACTGATATAAGTTCAGTATTTTTGCCATAACTTTTTCATCCAATCTCCAAATCATGTGATTCAAGAGGCGTTGGGATGCGAACTTCAAAAGCTATAGTTTATCTTTTAAAATCATACTACAAGTTTGATTGATCTTTACATATTATCATTTTCGTTTTTTTTGAAAGGGATTTATACAATATCATTTTAATAAGGAGATTTGCATGCCCATATGTTTTGAGCATATTCTTTTCAAATAAAATAAATATATATAGAGCATATTTGATGCATATATAGGTTTTGTAATTCATCATGTTACTTGGAGTTGGAATTCCAGATATTGTTTGCATTGCACTTCAGTTGCAAGAAGAGATTCGGATCTTCCATTCCTCTCGAAGGAAAAGAGAAAATGACAAATAATTGATTTACATGTGTAGGCGGAGGGTGAATGTAAATTCAATACATCTTCTCCCTTGCAAGATGCCCAACACACCTCTAATGTACCAACTAGAGGCATGGGATAAACCATAAGTTAATGGATCTCAGGGATTCTCAAGAAACAAGACTAAGATAACCACTAGACAGGGTGACAACCAAATGCAGATTCGAGATGGAAATATTCAAAGCCGTTAGATCATTTAATGGGAATGAAGATCGCATTCCAACAAGGGATGGAAACAGATTGGATACGGATCCGATATAGATATTTCCATATCTACAACTTCAATATCGAATACGGATGCAGATTTGAATATTTGAGCAGATGCAGATTTCCGTGTCTGTTAGGAAATAAAATCAAAGAGATATTATTTAATTATTTTCTATTAGGTCATTTCCATTTTTAGTCACGTTTCCATGTATGCCAAGGCCCTCTCTCTATATAAAGAGGGTTAAGACATCTATTTTCAAATCAATAAAGTTTATATTTCCCAAAATCCCAAACTGGTATCAAAGCCACCGATTTCTTGGGCTAGTTAGGAGAAGAAACCCTAAAGGGGGGCGGCCCTCCGGAAACACCATCGGCCTCTGGGAGACTCTTTCCTCTCCCAAACCTCTCCTCTCTTCTTCTCCTCTTCTATTTCTCTTCTTCTTTCATTCTTCATTTGTTACTGTTGGGAATAGAAGATGCCACGTGGCAGTGCCACATGGCAGCCAGCAGGTCATGTGGCAGGCTGTTAGGGGCCCACAGGGCCAGTGGCTAGAGGTCCAAGGGACCAAGTTTTGGGTCTTGGTTTAGATGTCAAGTTTATTATTTTAGTAAATGGATTTTAGGAAAATATGTCTAGGATTTAATTTCTTATTTAAAGAAAAAATCTTTCCTTAAAAGATAAGATCTTTCCTTATTAGAGATATGATTTGTTTCCAAGTGTGGGGATATGTTCTCTCTATATAAAGAGAGTCTTTCCTTATATTTTCTCTTGAGCAATAATAATATTTCCAACTCAAGGCTCATCTCCTCTCTCTCTTCTTTAACCACAACCGCCAGCCACCACCAAAGGTTGTCGACCCCACTGTCGGCCACCCAACCAACCGACCATGCTCCTCCTCTCTCCCTATCCACACACGTGGACAACCCACTGTTGGGGCTATTTTCCCACGCCAAGAAGAGCATCCATGCTTCACGTTGTGTTAAATCTTGACAGTTGCTACTGCTGTCTTTCTCATTGCCGATGAAGAAGAGCAATGCCGGTGACACACCGACCCACCACCGGCGAGAGACCACCGTGGGGGTGGTCCGACCACGCACCGCCAGTGGCCCTATCTTTCTCCACCATCGTACTCCTTAAGGGATATGCTATCGAACCGAGGTAGTTCAGTCCTCCCTCGACCTCACCAGATCGTTGCCACACTCCTCCACTGTAGCGCCACCCAAATAGAGAAAAAAATTTTAAAAAAAAGGAAAGAAAAGGAGCAGTGGCGATGATCTTCTCCGACGATGATGGCTCCTCTCCGATTGCTACTCTCCACTCTAATTGCAACAACAACATCAACAGCAATTGTTGCTGCCACCATCTGCTCCATGCGCTCCTATTCACCACGTGGACAAGGACACCAATAGCAGTGAGTGTATGCTTCTGTTGCTACTATTGTTGGCATGTCCCTTTAGGTCTAAGGAAGAGCCTCCACGCTCCAATTGTGCCAAAAACCTCAACACGATGATCTTCTCCAACGCGAGGCTCCTCCGAACCTCCTCTCTCCAACAGCACGCAATACGGGTGATGCCCAAGATTATGAGCAGTGCTCTCACGCATCTCAAGAGAAACTAAGCATGGATTGGCTCTGTAAGAGTGTACAAGTAAATACACATGAGCTTGAAGGCAACACGACGAAGAAGAAAGACACAAATCGGCGTAAACACGTAGATGGGGTGACTCTCACGCACCTAGAATGTTTCGACTGGTTCTTAGGGCATAGGAGCAATGACAAGAAAAGTGACCTTATGCACCCTCGGAGAAACCAAGCACATTCCGTTGGCTTGCGAAGTGTAGGAGCAATGGCACCCATGTGACCTTATGCACACTCAAGAAGACCAACCCTCGTCATCTTCAAACTCCTGGACATGGGAGTAGCAACACCCAAGTTTTTAGTCATGATTTCTCATGTACCCAACGCCTTACGCAAAATGTACAAGTAAAAATATGACAAGTTATACAGAGACTGAAGCCGATTATTTTTTCTAGTACTGTCAGGTACCGTTGATCTAAGTCTTCGCAGTCTCCCGCATCTCAACTTACAGGGGAGTGTCAAGAAATAAAATCAAAGAAATATTATTGAGTTGTTTTCTATTTAGATCATTTCTATTTTTAGTAAGTACTTTGTTGCGTTTCCATGTATCCCAAGTCCCTCTCTCTATATAAAGAGGGTTAAGGCCTCTATTTTCAAATTAATACAATTCATATTTCCAAAAATCCCAACATTATTCATATCAGAGAAAATCAGATACAGATTCATTAGATTCAGATAATGGTCAGATATTGGTGTAGCTCGGATAATGGTCGAATATGGATCTAGATCTGGATAATGATTGCATAATGATACAGACATGTAAACACACTAATCAATGCAGTCCAAGGCATTCTTTAGCTATACAACAATAACAATCAAGCCTTTTCCCACACTAAGTGGGTCGGCTATGTGGATTCTTTACCCATTCTTTAGCTATGGGTAAAGAAAATAATGCAAATGGCCATGCCTATTTGAAGTGTAAACTGGTTGATGCAGGTCCTGATTGTTACTTTTGATTTCAGAGAATAGAAATGGTAGAAGTGCCATTTACATTTTCCTTTCAAACTGCAAGAAAACCCAAATTTCCAGAAGTTAAATTACATCTAACTAAGAAATGGATAAAAAGTTCCTATGCAAATAGAAGTATATGCATACAATCTCACAAGCAGTGACGGAACTAAACTGATTCCAACTTAGATGTGGCTGTGACATGTGTTAGTCCTATCCAATTTCCAGGAAAGGATACACAGATACCAACCAATATGGGAAGCATGTCAAAACTCATCCTTATGAACAACAGGTAACAGATATGGATCAAAACAAATATGGATGCTGCAGATGAAGATTTCTTCTCATGGGTATGTAACTTGTAGACTTGTAGTACTCACAATATCCATTTTATGATGGACATGTATGTATTTTCACAAACGCCCCACCCCATCTTCCACGGGAAAAAATAAAGTACATTTCTTTTTTTAAGCAAGTAAAAGAAGGGTCACTCACGATCCATCATTTATTAAAAAACTTCAATTACATAAAAAATCTTGAAGGCATCCCTTCCCTTACAACTCAGCCCAAAAAACTTTAGAGGTCATGGCCCAATGCACGACATTCTCCATGTATGCCCATTCTCCTTCGAAAAGTAGCCCATTTCTATTTAGCCACATTGCCCGAAAAATTGCCAAAGGAAAGGCACGCTCCCTAGCCGATCTAAAACATCCACCACCAAAAGATCTACAAAAGTCTTCCCAAGAGGAATTCTCAATCTAATCAATCTACACCAAACACCAAACTCTGCTTGCAAATGCACGTTCGAAAAAAAGATGACAGCAGTCTTCAATATCCACATTGCATAAGGGGCAAACCATGGAAGTAAGGGGTGAGGTCTTATTGAAATAAGCTTTTGTCGTAACTCGCCTTCTCACTAACCAAGCAAAACAGGGCCTTTGCCTTCCAAATCAGCTGACAATCACTCAACAAATTCACATCCTACTAGCCACCACCTCCTCTTAATCTTTTGTAAGCTGATTTTACAGAAAGATCAATACTGCGATCAACCGAATACACCCAACCATCAAGCCATTATCCTGTAATTTGAAATTGGACGAAACACCCTACAAGGACACAAGTCGTTTAGTCTCTGGTCAGACAATGCTGGTGGTAAATGTAACCTCCACACATTCCCTTCCCAGCAATCAGAAAGCCGACACTCCAACTCTGGAGTAAGCCCAAACAACCGTGGAAATCTACCAGCCAACCTCCCTAGCCACGTCCAATCATCACTCCAGAATTTAAAGGACTAACCATTGCCCACATTTGCACAAACTGGTCCTTAATTTCCGCCGCAACACCCATCAAGTTGCAGCAACACCCGTCAAGCCTTTCCAAAACTTAGAAACACCCCTAGGAATAATTAATCTCCCATCCCAACTAACCACCCTTCTATAAATGGAGTCCAAAAAGGAAATAAGGAAATTCCTTTTTTGACCCATAATTCTCACCACCTATTTTGCAAGTAGAGACTTGTTTTTTTTGAAAGAGGAAAGGGTAGTTATCCAAAGAGATAACTACCCAAAAACTTATATAATAGAATCAACAATAACAAACATTACAACAGGCGGACCCCAAGGTCCCCCACTCACACCGAAACAACCCAAAGAGAAAACAAGGAGTCAATAGACTCAACAAAATTCTCCACGTAAGGTCTCTGGCCCCGGAAAATCACCGCATTCCTGCCCAACAAAATCCCCCAAAGGACCGCCAACGGCTTGGCCAGCTCCTTTTTCGAACGGAAAACAAATCGTCCACCACCACCACCTCCGCTTCTGAAGCTGCGCCAGAACTCCTCAAACAATCGGCACTCCCACCATCTCTCGCACATTCCATCCCAAACTTGCACCACAAAAGGATAGACGAAAAAAAGGTGGTCAACATCCTCCTCACCACCTCCACATAAGGAGCAGACTTTACACACTCCAGGAGCCCACCTTGCCCTCCACACCTTAGTCACCAGCCTTCTCCTCCTAAGTAGCCAGGCGAAAATCTTGACTTTCAGCGGACACGCGGCTTTCCACATCTGTCTACAGTCCCTTACCAAATCCAGCTCCACCCCAGGATCACCAGCAGACAATCTCCTGTAAGCAGCCGCAACTGAAAACTCACCTTCATCCCAACCAAACATGTCTGTACCAGCCGCCGGATGCAGTCCCTCCAACTCAGCCAGTAATGTCTGGAAATCATGCGTTCTTGCATCTGACAGACTGCCAACAAAACGCGGGTACCACCCACTATCCCACACCTCGGCCACGGACGCCACCTTGTTCTGGGATAAGGCAAACAGTCTCTGAAATCTTCTACAAAGCGCACCACCACCTGTCCAGTCATCCTGCCAGAATCTGAAAATCTCCCCTGTTCCCAACACAGGGACGAAACAGTTCCTCACCCTCGGGGCCACAGTCGACAAGCCTTTCAGGAAGTGAGAAGCACCCCTAGGCGGAGACACCAGAAAATCCCAACACATCGGACAACCATATGCCGTCTCAAACACCTTGCCCAACAGATCCCCCCTTCCTTCCAACAGGCGCCCCACCCACTTCGCCAACCGACTGTCATTAGACCTCTCCAAATCCCTCACGCCTAGCCCCCCGTCCTTCAGCGGTCTGCAGACCTCCTTCCAAGCAACCAACCTGGCACCCTGTCCATATGTCCCCTGATTGGACTAGAAGAAACCCCTCATGGTTCTTTCAATCCTTGCAATCATTTGTCGAGGCATCTTCAGTACAGAGATGAAATATGACGGCATCGCCGACAGAACCGCCTTGAGTAGGATCAGCCTCCCACCTCTAGACAAAAGCCTGGACGCCCACCCCTCCAGTCTCTCCACCAGGGGGTCCAGTCTCTCACCAGAATCCTCCCATCTGACAACGGTAGGCCCAAATACTTAACCGGAAGTTTACCCTGTTCTGTGCCAAGACCCAAACTGCATCCCCTTGCCTCCGTCTCATTCATGTTGAATGGGACAAAATCCGACTTAGCCAGGTTAATCTGCAATCCGGATGCCTCACCCAGCAAGAAAACCAGGAACCTCAACCTTCTGGCCTCCACTTCTCCACCTTCAATAAAGAAGATCGTGTCATCCGCATACTGGAGCAAAGGGATACTCGTCCCATCCCTCAGGGAGAAACCACTCACCAGTCTTCTCTCACAGGACCTCCTCGCCGCCCTAGCAAGAGTATCCACAGCAATCACAAAGAGCATCGGGGCCAGCGGACAACCTTGCCTCACCCCCCCTCCTAGGCTGGACCCAACCCCCAGCTGGGTTTCCATTGATAAGAACCGAGAAAGATGTCGTGGTGACGCACCTCTTCATCCACTCAATCCATGCCGGCGGGAACCCCCTCTTTACCAAGGACGCCCAAATAAACGACCACTGGATCGAGTCATAAGCTTTGCTGAAATCTACCTTCCATAAAAAAGCCTTCTTCTTTTCTCTCTTCCAGGATGAAAGGATTTCCGATGCTACCACAAAACCTTCCAAGATATTCCTGCCAGGGACAAAAGCTGTCTGCACTGAATCTATGATCCCACCCAGCGTCCTCCTCAATCTGTTCGCCAAAAGCTTAGCCACCACCAAGTAAATAGCATTCGAAAGAGCTATCAGTCTGTACTCCCGAATCTCTTCAGCGCCCTCCCTCTTCGGCAATAAGAACATATAGAACTTGTTCAGTCTGTTAAATCCTGAGTTGCCCGTTCTAAACTCTTGCACCACTTGCATAACGTCTTCCTTCACCACCGGCCAGAACTCTCTGTAGAAGGCAACCGGGAAACCATCCGGCCCTGGACACCCATCCGCGTTCAGCCCCCAAACTGCCTCACGAACCTCATCCCCCTCAAAAGAACCCGTCAAAAAATCCACGTCTGCCTCCCTGATTTGTGGTATCCCAGATCCCAACCACCTCCACCTTCCCCCCCGCCTCCACCCTGTGAAATCTCTAAAATACCTTACAGCCGCCTCTCCCACCGCTTCCTTTCCCACAAACTCCTCCCCATCCACCACCAACCTGTCAATCCAGTTCCTCCTCCTGCCCAACGCAATCATATGAAAAAAGCGAGTATTGGAATCTCCCTCCTTCAGCCACTTCTGCCTAGATCTCACCCTCCACTCCACCTCCGCTTTCCTGTCTTCCTCCTGAATCACCTGAGTCAGTCTCGCTCTGTAAACCCTGTCATCTTCTGAAAGGAGCCCAACATCCTCTGCCCTGTCCAGGCGTGTAATCGCAACAAGAGCCTCATCTTTCTTCCTCCCCCGTTCCTCCCTAACCCGCTTGATGTGGGACTTCAAGAAAAATCTCAAATCCTTCAGCTTCGCTTCTAACCTGGCAGCCGCCGACCCATCCACCTGAGTAGACCTCCACCGTTCCTCAACCAAACCCCTAAAGCCCTCCTCCAAAAGCCACGCTTTGTCGAACTTAAAATAAGTGCCATGCCTCCATACCTCGTTCGACGTCCATATCAAGGGGGTGTGATTCGAGAACGGACGTTCCAAAGGTCTAACCTCCGCCATCGGGAACAACTCTGCCATCGCCGTCGAAACCAGAAACCTGTCAATACGGGGTCGTTGCCCTCCCGCATTCCTCCATGTGTAGAGACATGACAACGGAAGCAAATCAATCAGCCCCTGGTCTACCACAAAGTCCGCAAACGCCTCAGAGCCCTGGTCCAATCCCCCTCGGTCGCCCGGTCTGTCCTCAGCCCGCAGAGTAATATTAAAATCCCCACCAATCAGCCAAGGGACCCCCTGGAAAGCTGTCGCAGCCTGGTTCAGATCTTCCCACAAGACTTGTCTCCTCCGACCCTCCGTCGGGCCATAAACCGAGGAGAGGAGCAAACACGTGTCATCCCGACGTCTCTGAAGTCTGACAGTGACAACGTTGGATCCAATCACAGAGTCCAGCAAGGAGAACTCCTCCCTCCACCCCACAACAATTCCCCCCGCACTCCCAACCGCATCCAGGGCTAGGAAACCCCCACATCTCTCTCCCCCCACCTCCCTCCACAACCTTCCATCACAGCTCCCCAACTTCGTCTCCTGGAGAAAGATCACATCAGGCCCCCATCTCTGAATATACCCCCGCAGAACCGCTCTTCTCGACGAATCATTCAGACCCCTCACATTCCAAGATAAGACCTTAGTCATGTGGTCCTTCGGGAAACGCCTCCAAACGTCAGCCGTCTAAACCCCATCATCTCTGCCACGACATTCTCCTCCTCATCCAGCAAACGACATCGGTCCTCTGAGTTTCCCTCACCATCACATACCTTAATTCCACGTCCCACAGCTACCAAATCCCCAACAGCCTCGAAAACCTCTTCGCCGGCACCAGCCCCCAGCAGCTCAGCCTCACCCCCAAGCTGCCCAGCCACCTCCGTCATTCTCTTCCCCGCCTTCGCATCCCCCAGCTCCCCATCTCCACCACCAGCCTCCGCCGCCTGCCGCCCCTCTGCCAGCCCAGGGAACCCCGGAGCAGACAGGTCCCCGTCGCCGCCCTCAGCAGACGCCGCCGCTGACGAGGCAACGCCACCAGACGTCCCCAGCCCCTCCGGCGAACGGCGTCGGTCGACCCCAGCCTCCCCCCCAGACGGGGTCCTCCGAGCCAACCCCCTACGGTATGACCACCGCGGCCAATAGAGGAGTTTCTGCGACCCGGCCGTCTTCCGCTCCCATCGTCATCCGCTCCCCTCCCCGCCAATCACCACCAGTCCTGCCGCCCGGCCCTGACCAGCCCAGAAGAGCTTTGAAACCCCTCCAGCAGCCTTCCGCCCCTCCTCCGCAGAAACCAAGGGACGCGGGGACGAGCACGCAAAGGGATCCGACCCGGCTACAGCACCGGAGCCCCCAAAACCTGTAACCGGGTCGCGCTCACCCGACCCGAGACCGCCCCCCGCCACCTCCTCAAGAGCAGGAGCCCGCGCGTCGACACCGACACTCCCACATCCAGCGGGGCTGCCCAAATTCAGCGTCGCATTCAATTCCCCCGCCTCCTCCACCGAAACCGCAGCGGCCCTCTGCATTCCCGCCGCATCGTCTGCCACTGAACGCGCCACGGGAATCGCATTCACCCCGAGATCCCCGCCATGATCTCCGCCACGACCTTCGGTCTTCCCAAAAATAGATCGGCCCACCTCCGCCCGTCTGCCGCCATCGCCACCACACGTCGCCGCCGCTCCGCCACCCACCACCTCAGCAAAGGACCTAGGGTTCTCAGAACCCCAGGAGACTCGGAGGAGCCAGGCGGAACTTCCCCACCGGAGCACCGATCTCTCCACCAACCGCCGCCCCGGCTTCACCTCCACCCAAGCCTCGATCCGCGACAGGTCCGCCTCCTTCAAGCCAGTGCCGCTACACCTGCGCAGCCTCGCAAATGGGGCAACCACCACTGCGACCACCTCCACCATGCGGAGGAAAAGCGGGACCCCCTCAATCAGGACCCTCCTCCTCGCGCCAGACGGAGGCCTCTCCGCCAACGCCCCATTAGACCTGACCGGCCACCGACATCTCACCACACCCTTGCCACAACGGAGCACCCTGAAGACCAGCCGCCCCAGCTCCACTCGGCTCAGCCCCAGCAACACCATCCGCCCTCCTCCCAGAGAAGCCACCCTCACTCGACCCCCGTCAGCCCCCAAGTAGGCGGCAACTGCCTCCCTCAGGGTCTCCACCTCCACCAAACCCTCCAAGACCACCGCAACCAACGCCGAGGCCAGCTTTCCTTCCAGCTCTCCCAACTCCTCCGACCACGGTGCTTCGACCTCCACGAGGGGCGCACCCACCGGGGGGGGGCGGAGGCGTCTCCCCTCTCCTCGAGGAAACCACCTCACCCGACCTCCGTCGCCCACAGCCCGATCTCCGGTGACCCAGAACGCCACAGCGCAGGCAGCGCACCGGGTCCCTGCACACCGCCGCCAAGTGCCCCTCCCAAGGCACTTGAAGCACCTCACCGGCACCGCCTCTCTCCTCGGCCTCCCGCCCACCACCGTCCAGCCCGGGCCAACTCTCCCTGCCCCGATCGCTAGACCTCTCTCTCTCATATCGCCCTCCAAGTTCGGCAAGTAGAGACTTGTTCATTGTGCATAAGTGAAGCACACCAAGGCCGCCTTCCAAGACCAGCATAAAAAACCTTCTTCCAAGGAACCAAGGAAATTCCACTACCATCTGTCGACGCCCCTCTGATTTTTTTGGCATCCGGAAAACAAGAAGAAATTTGGAACTCCAGAAAGTATGCTTCACTACTGAACCAACCTCCCTCCTTTTGATAACAATTGTGACCACCAACCCACGACTATTTTCTACATCCTTCTAATGACTGGCATCCAATCTTCAAACCTGAAACTTCCATCATTAAGAGGCAACCCAAGTATCTCAGCAGCAAGTTACTCCTTACAGTATGTAACTTTTCACCGCATGCAGCACGTTCTACTCCCTCCATACCCAAAGACACAAAGGGCAATTTATAATGATTGACCTTCAACCCTGAAAAATCAGCAAAGAGTTCCACAAGTAGAGCTACATTTGTTGCCACCTCGACCGCCCCTTCAATAAAGAAAATTGCATTGTTTGCATACTGCAGTATAGGCACGATGGGACTATCACCTGGAGGAGAACAACCAGCCAACAAACCACTCCAACAAGAATAAAAGTGCAAACACCAAGGCATCAACAGCCACAACAAAAAGTACAGTTACATGAGGAGCTACATTTGTTGCCTCCTCAGCCGCCCCTTGAATAAAGAAAATTGTATTGTTTGCATACTATAGTATAGGCACAATGGGACCATCACCTGTAGGAGAGCAACCAGCCAACAAACCACTCCAACAAGCATTAAAACTGCAAACACCAAGGCATCAACAGCCACAACAAAAAGTGAAGGTGCACGAGGACATCCCTACCTTGTTCCTCATTGCAATTGTATCCAAGCCCCATCCGGTGTACCATTGACAAAGATAGCAAAAAAATTCGTCGTAATGCATCTCTTCATCTAACCATTCCACTTGTCTGAAATCCTATTTTATGAAGTGCACTCCAGAGGAAATTCCAATCCAGTGTATCATAAGCTTTTACAAAATCTACTTTCCATAAAAATCCCTTCCTCCCCATTCTCTTCCGATATCTAACAACTTCATTTGCCACAGCGAAGCTATCCAACAAGTGCCTACTTAGGAGAAAAGTTGATTGGACCTCATTAACAATACCCCCCAATAGCCCTTTTAATCTATTAGCCAATACTTTTGCCACAATAAAGTAAATAACATTGGACAAAGAAATGGGTCTAAAACCTTCCACCCTTTCTTTTTTTGAGAAGGAAAATGCAAGGGTCATGTAGGCCCCTACCCGCTGTATTGTCATGCCTCAAAGGACCAGAAGAAAATGATTACATTAACGCGTGGATTCCCAAAATACAAGCTTGGAGGAAATAGAGGCAACAATATTCTCCACATATGGCTTGTCCCCCTTGAACACACCCCAATCCTTTCCATCCAAATCCCTCACAAAATTGCCAAGACCCTAGCCCTCTCCAATCTCGATCTGAAAACGAATCCACCTAGCTCCATGTTGCGCCTACGAAAGCTCGTCTAGAACACTTCCAAAGTGTAAGTGTCAATCCACGTAGGGCCTACCCATCTCCAAACCTGCATTACCACATCACACCTGAAGAAAAGGTGATGACTGTCCTCCCCTATACCGCACATCTGGTAAGTGGTGTCCATCCCAAGAGCCCATCTCGCCCTCTTGGCCGCGGTGAGTTGCCACCCCCTTTTGAGCAACCATGCAAAGAGCCTTATCTTGAGCGGTCAATCTGTTGCCCAAAGGAGCCTACGGTCCCATGCCAAATCAATCTCAATCAGCAAGTTGGATCGCATCAGCCTGCAATAAGCCTTCCGCACAAAGAAGTCTACCTCGTCCTATAATAGGTTGTCCCTGCCCTGCTCCGAGCCCCATCCCTCAAGGGCCCCAAGTAGGTCCTATAACTCTTCATATCTCCTATCTGCCAATGCTCCTTTGATCCCTAAACACCAAGCGCCACTCCAGCAATCTCTGACCATCGCCTCCTTATCAACAGCTCTAAAGTAAAGCCTAGGAAACCTGTCGCACAAGGGTCCATCACCCTACTAGTCATCTAACCAGAACCTAAAGTCTCATCTGTTCCCTAGGACCGATGTGAAGAACTCTTTGATCCTTAAGACAACCTCTGCCAGCTCCTTAACGAAATGTGACACCCCCTTGTCCAGCGAGGAGAGCAGCTTCCACGAGGCAAAAGGACCATACTCCATAGCACTTCCTCATCACATCCTCCAGCAGGCCCTCCTTTACCCACACCAATTACGCTATCCACTTAGTGAGAAGGCTCTAGTTGACATGCTCCACCTTTCGTACCCCTAAGCCCCCATCCTGGACCGATCTGCAAACATCCTCCCATGCAACAAGCCTGGTGCCCTTTCCCACATTCCCAAAGCTGGACCACAAAAAGTCGCACAGCACAACTGTTATCCTCTTCTCGACCTGGCACGAGGCTTTAAAGACCAACAAGAAATAGACCAGCATGGAAGACAGCATCGACCTAAGTAGAGTGAACCTTCCTCCCCAGGATAGTAGTCTAGAGGCCTACCTTGCCACCCTCCTCTCCGGCTTCTCCAACAATGGGAGCCAATCTTGTAGCCTAAGTCACCTGTTTGAGAACGGAAGCCCAAGGTAGGTAATGGGCAGGGACCCCACCTTCACCAAGACCGTCCCACAATCCTACTGCTCTCGTGACGTCATCCCAAAGGCCACAAGGGTGGGCTTATGGAAGTTGACCCTTAGGCCTGAGGCCTCGCCAAACATGTCCAAAAGCAACCAGACCCTTCTCACCCCCTACAACCCCTCTTCTACAAAAAGCAAAGTGTCATCAGCATATTGCAGCACGGGAACCTCACAGTATCCTCGTGCTCTAAAACCATGGAAAACCCCCCAGCTGCAAGACCACGTTGCTGCCATGGCTAGCACATCGGTCGCTAAACAAACACTAGCAAGGCCAGGGGGCAACCCTACCTAACCCCTCTTTGTGGCTAGACCCAGCCCCCTTCCAGGTTACCATTGACTATGACAAAGAAAGACGTCGCAGTGACAACGCTTGGTCTAGTCAATCCATCGCTGCAAGAAACCCCTCTTCTCCAATGTAGGCCATAAGAAAGACTACTCGATCGTATTATATGCTTTAGCGAAGTCAACCTTCCATAGGAAGGCCCACCTCCGCTCACTCTTCCAAGCTACAATGGCCTCAGTTGCCATCACAAAACCATCAAGGATCCCTCTACTAGGGATGAAAGCTGTCTACACCAGCGAAATTAGGTCTGCCAACAGGCTTTTTAGTCTGTTTGCCAGTGCCTTTGCCACAATGAGGTAGATAACATTAGAAAGGGTTATCGGACGGAAGTCCTCAATGTCCTTAGCCCCTTCCTTCTTCGGGAGAAGAAAGCGGTAGGACCTATTGATCCTATCAAAACCCCCATTGCCCTCCTAAAACTCCACCACGACCGCCATGACATCCTCTGCCCCTTCCTTCCTTGGAATAAGGAAGAGGAAAGATCTATTAAGCCTCTGAAAACCCGCATTTCCTATCTACAATTCTCTGAACATTCCCATAACATCTTCACAAACCGTTCCCAAAAATTCCTTAAAAAAGAGAACTAAGAGGCCATCAAGGCCTAGTGATCCTTCGACATTAAGACCCTTGAGAACCCACTTGACCTCATCTTCTCCAATTTCCACATCAAGAGAAACCACTTGCTCCTCACTAAGCCTACACGCCCCTTGCCCACTCCATCTCCATTTGGAAGCACTCCTCTTCCTCGTAAAAGAACGAAAATATTCTGCAATGTGTGCCCAACCTCCTGTCTACCCAACCTGTCTCGTCCTTGCACAACCAAGTTGTTAATGAAGTTCCATCTCCTCCTTTCATTTGCAGGCATGTGGAAAAATCTCATGTTAGCATCCCCTTCCTTCAGCCATAGTTGTCTCAACCGATGTCTCCATTCAATCTCCCTGTTCCTATCCTCTTCTTGAATAACATGTTGATGGCTTCTTCTTTCTGCCACCTCCTCCTCAGTTAGATCGCATGAGCCATGCACCCTATCAACCTGTTGAATATGATTCAAAGCCACCACTCTTCTTCCATTCCTCTCCTCTTTCACGTTTTTAAATTGGATAAAAAAAATGCTTCAGACCCGCCAGCTGGGTTGCCAATCTGATCATTGTGGACCCATCCACAAAAGAGTCTCTCCACCATTTTTCCACCTCTACTCTCAAATCAGGTTCCAAAAGCCATGACCTTTTAAACTTAAAATAAGTTGAAGGCCATAAGTCCTCATTCGAGCACCACAGCAGGAGAGTATGATCAAAAAAAGGATGTTTTTGGCCCTAAACTATAGAAAGGGGAAATTTTTCAACAAAATTAATTGCGCAAATGAAACAATCCAATCGAGATCTCTGCTCTAATGCCATGCTCTTCCACGTATAATTACAATTACTGGCCCCTATCTCATCATGCCATACTCAACAATAAACTCCCACAACTCCGCAGAACCAACATCTGCAACCCCACCATTTCCAGGCCTATCCGTCAGCTCCAAGGTTACATTGAAATCTCCACCCACAATAAGCGGTACTCATAAAAGAAATCCGCCACCTGACACAATTCCGCCCGCAGGTCTAATCTTCCCTCAGGTGAAGCCGACCCATACACACAATCCACCGCGAATTCCTTCCAGGCCACCCAAACTCCACCCGACCTTCCCACAGCAAGAATATTTACCATCCCAAAAAGAAGAGACCCACCACAAACTGCCCACTCCCTGTTTATACATGTCTCCAACATAGTTGCCTGCAATAACACCACATCTACCCCCCCATTCCCTCAGATAGCCCCCAACAATCCTCCTCTGCTCATCTCTCAACCCCCTTGACGAATTTTCCTAAATAGGGTAATTAGGGATAAATATTCCTTAAATACTGTATGGGGGATTAAAATTCGCTAGTAACAGTGTAAAAATTGCCTCTACTAGAGGCGAGTTTGATTTTACACATACCTCCCCTCTGGTAGAGGTGCTTTTATGGCATGAGGAGGAAGCGGCAGTCGCGGATGCTGACACGCCAGAGGGCCTCGAAGGTTGGGGTGCCGGAGGCCATGCGGGGGTGGTGGTGGTCCGAGGAGGCGGCGACGCAGGAGCGGAGGGAGAGGGACTCGAGGCGGAAGAGGCAGGAGAGACCGGAGGCGTTGAGGCCCGCAATGCCCTCAACGCAGAGGACCCCGATGGAACCGCTGTGCCTGACGATGGCCTCGAGGGTGGCGTGGCCGAGCTTGAGCTGGGCGAGGCGGATGCGGGCGAGGTTAGGGAGGTGGCTGACGATGGAGACGATCCCGGCGTCGCCCACCTGGGGGCAGTGGGAGATGGACTGGAGATGGGAGAAGCAGTGGGCGAGGGCGAGGAGGGAGCGGTTGCCGACGAGCGGGCAGGACTGGAGGGCGAGGGCGGAGAGGTTGGGGCAGTTGCGTGTGATGGGGACAAGCCCCTCGTCGTCGATCCTGCGGGAGTTGGAGATGTCAAGCTTCTTGAGGGCGCGGCAGCAGCGGGCGATGGAGGCGAGGCCGGAGCTACCCACCTTGAAGCAGTCCCAGAGGGAGAGGAAGAGGGAGAGGAGGCTGGGGAAGGACTGGGACACGGTGAGAAGGAGCAACAGCTTCTCCTCGTGCCGAACTCGCCTCTTGATCTGCCGAGGAAACCGAAACACGACTCTACTGGAGGCGAGGAAGCGTCCCATGGTTCAAAACCCAAAAGAAGATAATTTAATCTCAGACTACGATATCGGAAATTCAATGTTAAATACTCCTTGATGACCGTATGAGTATTGTAATTATGTATCGAATTGGTTTGAGAAGAAAATAGAAAAATGATATTAATTTTATTTTTTCATTATTTCATCATTAATGTAAATTAATTAAGATTAATCTATGATCAAATAAACTTAAACATTTAAGAAGTAAATTTACATTGATTGAATCAGGATTTCATGTATTTTAAGGAAAAAAATATCACTGAAAATCTTAATTATTAACTTCAGTCAAATTGAAGGGGTTTTGCTTGAGATAAATTCAATCTTAGCCTCCTAAAATTAATTTAAAAATATTTTAAAAAGTTTGGTACCTTCACTTTAATCATCTGAACCCATTTTGATCAAAAAAAGGGATTCTGATGGGAAGTTACCCTGATTTAGGTTCCTATGCAATTTACCCAATCAAATATGGTCAAAACTCAAAGTCAAGTTCACCATTAGATTCCTTGGGTCAAAATTAGGTTAACACCAAAATTTGAATCCAATCAGAGTCCATCTTAACCTAGTTTACAATTCAGTCCCCAAATCACTGTTCATTTCAGTTAAACTCCTACATTTCACACTTTCCTTACAATCAAGCCCCTAGCTTCTCATCTCTCTTACAAACAGGTCCCTGTCGCCAATGCCATCAAGAACTCCTAAAGCACCCAAACCACCAATCTTCACGGGGAGCTTTCTCCTCCAATTTTGGGTCAAATCCCTCCAAATTTGAAGGGATTGATCCCAAGGAAATCTCCTTTCAAACCCACCAAATCTTGGACTTCCATGTGAAGCCAAGAGCTCAGGCAAGCTCAAGAACTTCCAAAAATAAACCTTCCAATTCCACGAAGAGAAATCAAGAATTCTCTGCATTTGAAAGCCTAATTGAGTCTATATAAAGTCCCCTAACTTCCCATGACTTCCCTAGCCAAGAATCAGCCAAAAACCACCTTCCACCTCTTCCTCCAAATCTCCAACTTGCGCTCCGGCAACCACCTCTACCTCCGTCCTCTGGTTGTCCAACAATCAAATTGGATGACCTAAACTCTTCCTCTCACTCTTTCGTGCCTGGTGTGCCATAACCAGGGCTTCCACCGCCTTCGTCGTTGCCGTTCTCCCCCACCAGAGTTCATCGTCTTCCTCGCGTCCGGCCGATCAACGTCGGGCGCGCCTCGCCTCTCCCCTCGATAAGCTCTCTAATCTTTCCCTCACCTCCTCTAGCATCGTTCTATGCACCTAACTCTTAATTTAACCCATTGTACACGTAACTCCCTGCTTATCTTCCCAAGTCCAGCGAGAGTTCCAGCAAGATCGTGCCAGCAATCCACGCCACCAAACAACTCGCTAATACCACCCACACCTTCCTCTCCCTCCATTGATTGAAAGCCCCAACATTATTGGGCTTTTGACCACGCATTCCACCCCCCGAACAACCCACCATTCCGCTTCCATCTTCAACACCATTCCACCTCCACACACTACCAATCACCTCACGATCACCACCATTGCACTCCACGTACTACGGTGAACCCTGTGAACCTTCTAATTAAGGCATTTAGCCCATATTTTGTTTCAGGTCTTCTTCGTCAGACTGCCATCATCGCCTACCACCGCCATCGCCGACTAGTCATCATCTCCACCGCTGCCACCTCCCACAGTTGCGGATTCAACCAGGCCCTTGATTGGGTGATCCAACAACCACAGCAGCAGCAATTGGATAGAGCTTCACATGCCAAAACATGAAGGAAAACAAAGGCACACATAGTCCCACATCGTGGAAAGAGGAAAACAAAGGCACACATATTGTTTTGACTCCGCTACCCTCTCGCCCAAGAACACGATGGGTCGAGTCTCTCTCCCACGCACCTATACGCACACCTCACCTGTGCTCATGCCCCGCAAGTCTGGTCCCCAGGCCTGGTCTAATTACTCAACCCGATTAGGAAGATAGAGGAGAGAAAGAGATTTCTAAGAGGAGTTGGGGGCTTTTGCTCTCGAGATTCGTGCCTAAGGACTTAGGCAAATTTGCGAATGTGTTTGGGGATAAACACTTAAGACCATTTATTGGGCTTGAAGTAATCATTTAATCGAGGCTACTATTGGCTTTGAGAAGTTGATCTGATTGTGAATTAAGCCAAGTGTTAAAGGCTTAATTAGTGGTTCCAACCACCACTTTTTAGGCTTAGTAATATATTTTTTGTCTATTGAATTTAAGATACAATTTGATCATTTATTGAATATATTTGTGAGTAATTATTCACTGCATATCATTACTTGTGATTTATTTATTTGTGCTCATCATTTATAATTGATTAGTGGATTGAATTCCAAAGCTTGCTCCGTGCGAACAATCTCAGAACTTATGGTTTCTCGAGCTTTACAAATTTTAAATGTTGATTCATTTTTTGTCGCTATACTACGACGTGTTTTCCTAAACTACAACAATTTCCGCTTCAACAGTCAACTCTTGAAAAGTTAACTTTATTTCAAGAAAAGTTGACTGTTTAAGAGTCGACTTTGTTGAAAAATCGGGTTGTGCTCAATGATATAACAAAGTCGACTCCTGAGGAGTCGACTTTGATCAAAACCACTGTTTGTGGCACAACAATGCAACTACCTACTGCTGTTCTCTATGGCACGACAATGCAAAGCTGGACGATGACATTGTTGGTGTCATCTGTGTTTGTAGCAATGGAACATGTACCGTATAATATTTTAATCCCACATACTTATGCATGCTACACTATAAATGCCACATAGGAAAAAGAATAATAGCATTCACAATAAATTCAAGCATTTTTTTCATAGCACACTATATTCAACAACACAAACAAATAAAAATATTTTGGCCATTGATTGTCAAAATGTATTGCACCACCTAAATAAGTTTTTGAAAAAAAAAATATGCATATATTACACACAAATATGATACGTTCCATAAGTGGGAAAAACATGAAAAGAGATCCCATAGCTTCTTTCTCTTCTTCCTCTGATATGTCTTCAATTGATTTGGAGGCGGATCAATCTTGATCGGGAAAAGTGCATCAATATCCACAATTTGAGAGCCTCCAAGACTCGCAAATAATGGAGACCGACATGGATTATTTGAAAGAAGGGAGGATGAGGCCTATGATATATCTCCAAAGTCACCGCCTCATATCTTCTATGGCATTACCGAAGTAATCGGAGCAATGCCTATTATCGATCCTAGGAGAATAACTAGCCGAGTTTCATCCTCCGCATCAATATGCTGTGGCTGTTGTACATCATGTTGTGCTTGCTCCATATCATGTCGTGCTTGCTCGACACTAAGATGATGTGGTTGTATGTGCTCTGCATCAAGCTATGGCTGCTCCATAAGAGGATGCTCTGGTTGCTTTGCATCGTGTTGCACCTGCTCCACATCAAGTTGTGCCTGGTCTACAACAGGATCCTGTGCCTGCTGCACCTCATGATGTTGTGCCCGCTCTAGATGATCATATGCCTGCTCCACACCAAGATGTTGCACCTGATTCGCAGCTAGATGTTGTGGTTGCTCCATATCATGCTGTGCAACTCCTCGCCTCCCACGTGCCTATCCCCGTCCCGGTCCTTGTCTTCGCAGCTATCCTCATCCACAGGCAGGGACAACGATAGGCACCTCATCCATAGTAGCATACTCATCCTCCTTGTCGTAATCATCTAAAGGGTCAACGGATGACATCTCAACAAATTGGCGAGAGATCCCAAACTCTAATATCTGCTTTGCCTCCTGTGCTATGGACTTGATAGCTGTCATCTCGACCATGTCCCTGCAAATACCTATAACCTGATCCCATCTCTTTAAGCTGAAAAGAAAATATACCACTTGTTAAATTTTAAAGATAATAAAATAACGTAAATTTTTAATTATGCAACGATTGGTAATGGGTTAACCTCACTCCAGATTGGCTCACCATGGTGTCCTATGCATCTCCATGTTATTTAACGATACTACAAATCTTAGTCATCTGTCACCATCGCTGAAGTCGATACCGCCTATTATTCCATCCAGCTATATGCATTATATGTTCTGATCTCCAATCGATGTCCTTCTTACCTCTAAGGTCAATGGCATGCAGAGTCTTATCAGTGTTGCAATCTGATGAGGGATGATGGTAACACCATCATTATCCATAATTAGCTTGAATTAGTCAAAATCAAAAGATAAATGCTCCTAAATGATCGCCTAAGGACAATAATTCACTCAAATCTATTTTAAGGAAAGAACATTAAAGTAAGTTTAATTTTGCAGTTTTAACATCACATCATGAATGCAGAGTAACCACGGGGTCACAGAGGGGCTAATTAGAGCTCAATTGAGCATTAAAGACCAAGAAGTGGCTTCACATCGACAGAAACAGGGTTTTACGCATTTTGAGAAAAGAAATTTTACATAAAACCCTAATTCTTAACCTCACTTAAATCAGAAAGGCTATGGTTAGGATAAAATTCCTATAACCTCCTAAAATTCATATAAAAATATTATAAGAGGTTTGGTACATTTGATTTAACCATCTAAACCTATTTTGACCTTGAATAGAATATCAGACGGGATTTTACCTTGATTCAGGCTTCTAAGCAATTTTCCAAGTAAAACATGGCCAAAACAAAAATCCAACTTCACCATTACATTCCTTAGGTTCAAATTAGGTTAAGGACAAAATTTGAGCCCAATCAAAGTCCATATTGACCTAGTTTGCAATTCAGTCCCTAAAATCTTTATTCTTTACATCTAAGTCCTAACTTTCAGATTTATTACAAATGGGTCCCTAACTTTTCATCATTTTCTTCATTTTGGTCCCAACCTCCACTGGTGTGAAATCGAGCTCAGCAACGAGATTCAAGGGAGGCTTTCTCCCTTAAATCAAAGCCAAATCTCTACAAAATTGGAGAGATTAATCCTCAAGCAATTCCCAATCGCTTGAGCCAAATTAAAGACTCAGAGAAGATCTCTAGAGCTTGGACGAGCTCGAGAAAATCATGGGGTCTTCTTCCCTGATTTCACTGCCAAATCAAGCCCCTCCCGTGCTTCTAAGCTCGATATAGAACCCTCCCTATAAAGAGGCCCTGATCCCTGACCGTTCTCCTAGCTAGGTTTTAGGCCAAAAGACCTCTTCTCTCCTTCCTCCGACCTTAGCTCCGGCGAGCTTTTCGATTCCCCTTTGTCACCCTCTACCACGTACAATAAGCAAAGGAAACATCTTCCCCGACTTCATCCGCACCTGGTGGGCCAAAACCAGGGCTGCCTCAACCCCTTCCTCCTCGCCGTCCTCACCTCTGGAGTATTCACCTTCTCCGGTGCCGGCCAATCACAACTGGCACCGAATCCATCCCCTTTCGTCCATAATTTAGGTCTACTCTCTCCCTCCCTCTCTCTCTCTAGCATCTCCCTAACCATGTAGATTATTAATTCAACCGACGATCACTTCCTCCCCCTCCATCTTCTCCACCTCCGGCTAAGCCGTGCACCTGCTACACTCCACCAAATCGCTCACTTCCACGCCTAGAAGCTTCGTTGTATCACCCTCACCAAAAGCGCCAACCAAATTTGGGCTTTCATCCACTCTACCACTCCCCCGAATGAACCCATCGCCGTCGTTCGTCTCCAACACCGTCCGACCACCATATGCTGCCATTCACCCAATCGACCTCACTGTCGCACTCCTCACTCCACGACAACCCTACCGAACTGTCTAAATAGGGCTTCAAGCCCGTATTATTGTTTTCAGGTGTTGCTCGCTCGACCTTCGCCTCGCTCTGCTCGTCACCATTGTTTGGACGTCAATCGCTACCAACACCACTTCCAAGTGCTGCGAAACCAGGCCACAAAGCCTTCTCAGCTTCCAATTGAAAGAAAGAACCATGGCAGCAGCAAAATTGAAGGTGAGTTGTTCATGTTTCTACGCGAAGAAGACGACCTCTGCTTAGTCCCACATCGTGTGTGTCCAGATCAACAACACCGAATAAGTTGATTTTGTCTCAGCGATTCTTCGCCTCTCACAGGGGGTGAGGTCCCTGTACCGCACTCTCTCTCACTCCTCACTCACCTTACATGGCCAGTGAGCCTAGACCCAACTCACTAACAACATTTTGACGTTATTGCCGGGGAGCAACGCGCAATTCACCACTAGTCTTATCATTTTTTTTGACTGAGTTAATTACTAACTGATAACTCTACATTCAATGATGATAATTCCATCAACTGGAGTTAGTTTTGAGGACAACTGCACACGAATAATATGTCATGATGGGCATAAGAGTACTGCATGCATTGCGATTTGAGATTTCTTTTAAATCAATGTTTAATGGCCATATGTACAAGTAAATGTTGAAACAGGCCTCAAATGAGCAATCAGACCGCACGGATGGATTCAGATCAATGAATGGAGTCCAACGGACTTGAAATCACTTAAATCTGACATCTGGAGCTCCCTCGATAAACCCAAGAATTCTGGTCGTTGATCTGATGATCAATGGCCCAAAAGCGGCCATGTAGCAGCCATCAGCCTCCCTTGCCAACACCAAGCCCCCGCTTCATCTTGCAGGAACAACCACAGCCATCCGATCTCCCATCAGACAGCTGAGGATTGGCGAAGAGCGCAACCATATCACGCGCGTATTGCAGCGGTCAGCACTTCTCCACGCTCACCAGGGCGCGCTTTCGAAACACACTTGCCCCCATCCACGTGTGCGATCAAAATTCAACCGTTGATGTGGGTGCGGACGGCGGGGATGAAGGCCATGTGGCGCAACGAGGGCGCGTGGATGCACCTGGGCAGGAATGCACGATATCCAAGCGCACGGTCACGCGTAATCGTTGCCGTTGAGGTGCAATCGAATGGTCGACACTCGTCCATCACACGAAGGCACACCCAACCACGGGTGGGAAGGATGATGTGGCGCATCTTCAGCAATCCGATGGCGATCCGCGCTTTGGATCCAATGGCTGAGGACACACGGGCACATATTGAAGGAAAGAAGCACGCGCGCCTCAAAGGACTGGTAGGCGAGGAGCTTCACTGACGCTTATGGAATGGGTTTAGCGATGTCTTGAACGTCACTAAAGCCCTTACCTAGTTTGGAAACCCCTCTTCTTTATATAAACCTCCTCAACCACCCCATTCAAAGACATTCAATTCACACACACATTCCTTACTACTCTAGCCTTCTCCTAGCTCCACCAAATACTCCATACCCTCCTTGGAGTTGTCAAGCCGCCGACGGAGCCTCCCTCCACCGTAGTGGTTGCCTTGACTCCTTCTCACACTCTCTCTTTACTTTAGTTTACATAGTATTTGTTTAAACTTTCATCTATTGTTGTAGTTGTAAACACACTTTAATTGCATGCTATATATTGATGAAAGTTTCATATATTGTAGCTCGCATCCTCTTAATGCTTGTCATGTTTTAAACACGATCCCTAACCCCACTCTCTCTCTCTCGCTCATTTTCTCGCAAGCAAGCAAACCACTCATTCCTGTGACAACTAAAGCGACAAAATAATCCGATTTTACGCCTCCTTGTGTTCAACACTTTGACTCACGAACTCCATTTCTTAAATTAAAACTGACGTCGCGAACGGATACTACAATGGCATAATTAAACAAATGCATTCCGCGCGCATCACTAACTTGCCCTCTCTGCTTTGTTATGTTTTGCGAGGTACATCACAACAAGATCTTCTATGCAATCAACTACTTCAGGGGTAGTGTTAGTTGCTTGAAATTGGGTTTAAAATTGTTGCGTTGCAATATAGTCGAAATCTCGCGAAAAACAGATAAAATTTATACTCAAAAAGTCTGACGTCATTCGTTGGGAGAAAGTAGGAATTCAATCACTAATTGCAAATAAAATGTAATTGAGCATAAAATTTAAGCCAAATAGATTACTCAGAAATGATAATCAATGTAAAACATGAGTATAACAAGAATTTGATATGATAAAAAGAGATCTATAACAAAATAATGGTGATTTAGATCACCAATTATTTAGTGTAGATATATGTATACTAAGGTAATCAATAATGCCACAGTAATCAAACGTCTCCTTTGGAGATCAGATGCCTTAAATGTTCAATTGCTACGGTGTCTTCTTTGTTTGTTCTTCTTTCTCTATTCTCTCTCCTTCTTCTTCTCTTCTTCCACGGCCCTGCTCTTCCTTCAGTTCTTCCTTGTGCCTCTTCTTCTGTCATGACTTCTCTTTTCTTTCTCTTCTTCACACACAGAGGGGGATCCTTCTTTAAATGGTGAAGTATCAGCCGTTCCTTTCTATAGCAAAACCCCCCAACCCTTGCTCTCTCTCTCCTCCCCCTAGGTCAGATTCTTTCTCAAGCACAACTAGGTAATCGGGTATACGGGTAGAGCGCACCCTGGACCAGGGCTGTGTGCATGTGATCACAGCCGAGGTGTGCCAGCTTAGGCAAGTAATCGGGTTAGTGTCAGACTCGTGTGGAACAGTGCCACGGGTGAGGCATGCGTGGGTGAGCGAGGACCTCACCCCCCAAGTGATTTGAAGCGATAAGCCTCTATCACTTTTTCCTCTTATGTAGCAGCGCTACTTCCAAATCCCATGATGTGGGACTATCCGCTCATGTCTTCTTTGCACAGCACAGCAGCAAGGTCCTTCCTTCAATTGCCACAGCTCACGAGGTCAAGGCATCCAATTGACCACCTGGGGCAATGCCTGAGGCGAATCCGCACAACCTGGGACTTCCACCTGGGGCTCTCGAGGCCTGGAGCAAGCTTGAAGCTCTTCGTTAATGGCGGCTAGGTGGTATACCTGAAATCCAAGAATACGGGTGCTAAGCCCCAGTTAGAACGCTTTAGAGGATCGTTGGTGGATGAGGAATGCGGTGGTGGTGGTTTTGTAGCGTAGGAGTAGGTGTAGTGGCCGGACGAGGCCAGGAACGACGACGAAAAGGTGGGTTGTTCGGGGGTGAGTTTGGGTGAGCGAGAGGATGAAATAGGAGAGGGGTTTTGTGCGGGAAGGTGAGGCGAAGGTCGTGAGGTGGTCGGCGAAGTGTTTGGAGCAGTGGAGTGAGCGGAAGGCTTCGCCGGAGGAGTGGTCGGAGATGGAGACCATGAGGGTGAACGGCGGTAGCGAGGGGTTGTTTTTGGTGTTTTGGGTAGGAAATTAACCTAGGAACCTAGAGAGACCTAACTACCTATTCTAAGTGGACAAAAGGGGGAGGACGACACCGGCTGGTATGTCTAGCGTTGGAGAAGATGAATTCTCCAGTGATGAAGAAGCGGTGAGGAAGATGTGGAAAAGGACGTCCGCTGGTATTGTGGCACGCGGAAGAAGTCAGGGAGGATGAATCCATTGTTCATTTTGCAAGATGGATGAGGAATGTGGACGGGGAACTCGCCGGAGCTCATGGAGACTTGCGGCCAAAGAGGAGAGGGGACGAGGGGGATTTCCAGCCAAAATTCAAGTTAAGGAGACTCGGTGAGGTCTGGCGGTTCTTTTATAAGGGTCTAGAGGGCGAAAGGAGCTTGGAAGGTTCACCAAAATAGGATACCCAATTCTTCTATGAGTTTGCATTAGGATTTGGGCGAGAATTGGAGCTCAAGATGCGGCTAAAATTGTAAGGAAATCTCTCAAGAGTCTCCCTTCCAATTTTAGAAGGGATTCGCCAATCAATCAGGGAGAAATCCCTAGTCGAAGGTTGCCAGAGTAGGAGTTCCTCCACGATAATGGTGGAGGGACTTGATTGCAAAGAAGATGACAAAGATAGGGGGCCTTTTGTAAAGAATTTGAAAGTTAGGGGTCTGAATGAGATAGAAAGAGTCTGACTGGACAAAAATGCAAACTTGGTCAAGATGATCTCAGATTGGGCCCAAATTTTGGTACAAGCCTAATTTAGACCAAAGGAATCCAATGGTGAAGTTAGATTTAAGTTTTGACCAAGTTTGATTAGGGAATTTATGTAAAAATCCAAATTAAGGCAAATGTTAGTCAGAGACTCTATTTTGGGTCAAGACGGTTTTTAATGGTCAAATCAAGCATACCAAACCCTAGAGAATTTTTTTTATGAATTTTAGAGGATTTAGGTGAATTTTATCCTAACCAAAACCTTAGTTAATTAAGAGGGTCTGTTTTTAGGGTTTCGAAAGTCATTTAATTCTAAAAAATGACCCTTGTTAGCCTTTTAGGACCATTTGACCCTTAATTAACCCTTGGGAAAACCCGTGGTTGTATTGCATTCATGATATGATGGTAAAATTATAGTTTTAACCCTGGTTTTTTATCTTTTTCTCAGAATAATTATGTAATGAATTATAGTCCTTTGGCGGTTATGTATGAGCATTTAATAACTTTATCAGATCAAATTGAGCTAATTATGACTCACGATGGTGTTCCAATCAGGTAGGTAAAATTTCTCTTCTTCCCTAATCATCTCCTAATCTTGAGAAAAAGAAAAAGGAAACAAATCAATTAGGATCCACTTGCCTTACTTTCATAATAATTATTATCTAAAGGTAAAAGTTTCCTAATCTTTGAAAATTGATTGATAGCTAATTGAAGATTGAGATGATTTGATTAGAGATTCCCCATCTTGCATTTTCGTACTTATTAGGGATTTACGCTAAATTTCACAACATCTTGTACTACTCACTTTCCTGTTTGAGTCTAAGGTGTTACATTTGAAATCAAATTGGACTTGACATAGAGCCAATTAGGGTTTCCATATCAGGGTTTTGAAATGTTAGTGCACATTTGCTTGCAATAAAAAAATTGACCCTCCCACATTTGTGTGCCACCCAAGCCCTTGTATGAACTAATCTATTCAAGTAAACCCTAAAATCAAGGCTCTAAATTCACTTGAACTCTAAAAGTTTGGACCTAATAACCTGAGAATCAATTCAAGGTGATTTTGGGTCTTGACCCAAATTTCATCTGCAACATTAGAGCAGGTCAGGTGAAGCTGGTTCACCCTGTGGATCAACTAACCTCCAAATTAGGTCACAAATTGAATCAGCTGCTAATCAAGTGAAAATTAAGGCACAATTAGGGCTAAAATTGGTAGACTTAAGGTTTCAATTCATACATTCCGATCTACTTGGAACCGTGGTGACAAGAAAGGTCGGGTGGGGGAAACCCTGTAACCTGTGGGGACGCTCTACCGTGTAGGAGTCTTTACGGGACTCTCCCTTCCTGGCTGCCCTAGTAATTCTCAGGTGTGTGGATTTCTGTTTCAGAGGTACACCGCTTCGAAACAAGCTTAGTCATCAAAAAAATTTTAGGTGCCTTGATTAGGTCCAATACACATCCATCCCTCATCTATTCTATAGTGCACATACACAGGAAAGGTCCCTAAGTTTGACCTAGAGGCCTCCCTTAGAGTTGATCTTCCGTGGGAATTCTGATCTGATCTAATCAATTCAATCTAGACCTAAATTTGATTATACATCCTAATTCACCACTTAATTTGGAAATGCAATCTGACAACATCGGAAGAATGTTCAAGGCACCTGAATCCCGTATGAACATGAAAGAGAAAATGATCGAGGCTGCTCTTAAACATCATGATGAGTATTGCAAAACCTTATATCCTTTTAGAAGCATTCAAGTTAATGTGTTAGAGACAACAACCGTCATTGTGAATTGTGTCCATCTGATGTTAACCCAAATGATAAATGGTTCAACTTGGGATGCCCTCATAACATAATTCAGTGAATTGTGGGAATTGCATAGCACATAGGGCTTACAATGTATTACAAATCCACAACTCTGGGAGATACACCAAGATGACATTGAGAAACATGGAAATATGTTAAATCTGTTGCAACAAGTCATTGATCAGACATACCCATATCACCACTTCGAAAGTGATCAGTGTGATTTCCCAAAGTCCAGGTTCAGAAGTAGAGGCTATTATGGACCCCCAACCTAAATGGAATCAGATTCAAATTTTGTGCAAAATGACATACCTGATCATGATTTGGGTTGGGTGGATCCGATTGCAGGTGTTCTCGATTATAAACCAGCCATAGAGAGTTATAAAGCTGGTCTATCATGCCTTGATTTACCAAACACCTGTGATGAGCTTGAGTTAAAACCTCTTGAAGATGTAATTCCTGCACCTTATCCTGTTAAGGAAATCCTCGAGAATGATTCTGACATCCCAATAGAACCATGCCTAGATTTTAGTGCCCCAATTCCTACCCATGACCTAGAATCTAGATCTGAGCCTATTTGGGATGATCATAAGGTCCAATATGATGAGAACTAGATTTTAGATCTGAATTTTGATTTCGAGCTCGTATTTGATGAGTATATCTCTTCAGACTCCTCAAAAGAACGAATTGATTTTTTGAAAGTTGCACCGATTTATGATACAGAAACAAAGGAGTTGAAAGAGTTGTGATTTGATTGGATCTACCCTAAATACCCGGAACCCGAGCCTATGCCCAATAAGGACACCTCTTTTAGCTCGGAATTTGAGACTAGCTTAGACTAAAGTCAGGTTGTTGATTCCATGCATCATGATTTATTCAATGGTGGAAATCTCAATCCTGAATCAAGTTCAGAATCTGATTGTCGCAAATTCTCCGACGATTTCAAATCATACTCTGATTTCGGAAAACCTTTGTTTCCAGATGATTATGAGCTAATTTACGACCTCAGCATTCATGACCCATTCTTTGATTCTGACTCTGAGGTCCCTAATCCCAATATCTTTGATTCAAAATCATATTCCATTGAACTGGAATCATCCTGTTATGATCTACAGGAATCATAAACACTTAGTGTCGAGAGTGTCTACAATCCAGAGTTCGAATCTTTTGCTAACTTAGATTTCCATGATCCGATAATCACTCTCTATGCATTTACACTTGATATAGATGAACATTGTGAAAAATACTCTTTAGATGAACCAATCTTCGAATCATTTCTAAAGGAGCCCATACCGCACTCTGATTTCGAAGAAGCCAAATCTCATACAGAGCCTTTCAAAACTTGATCCCAACCCTGACCCGACATCAGAATCAATTTCTACTCTGATCTGGTCGCATATGATTCACTACCACCTTTCAGCCGAGAATCGGACACTAATCAGACCAAGAATCACATCTCATCCTT
This sequence comes from Thalassia testudinum, assembly GCA_037157565.1. NCBI lineage: Eukaryota > Viridiplantae > Streptophyta > Magnoliopsida > Alismatales > Hydrocharitaceae > Thalassia > Thalassia testudinum. The sequence goes on from JAZHRO010000058.1 coordinate 12,572,670, forward strand.
TTCTAATCCCATTAGAAGGGTTCTTACATTTTCCACTGATCCACTACCATTTGAGGACCCCTACTTTGATCAGGATTCATATTTTCACATCTATTCGAGCCACAAAGCATCGGGTGGGCTCTACACCTTTTGATTCACATCTATCAACCTACCAGACTAATTGGGTTTGGTTTGCATCATCAGCCTATCAACCTAAATAAGCACCTAGTTCGACCAACCAGACTACTCATCAAGGTGCTTATTCTACAAAATTCCTTCAATTTGACCACTCCTCCTTAACCACCTTCTGCTCCGCTGAAGGTATTGAATTTAGCGCCTAACCGAAGGCAACCCATCATTCCAAAAAATCAAGACCCTTCTGATCATCATTTTGAGCGACATTCCTACTGCACTTTAGGGTTTAACTTTAGAACAACCGACTCCACCTTTGATACTTGTATCAAAGCTTGAAATCATCCGCAACAGTCATCTCGATCTATTCAACAACCCTTTGACCCTATTCAAATCCTTGTGCCAAGCTGAATTCATACCCACCTAGTTTATAATGAGGACATTGCAAAACTTAGGCATGAAGGGTATTAAAGTGCAAAACAAATGAAAATTCAAGTCTCAGAAAGGTTCTCAAAAAAAAAATACATATTAAAAAAAATGGAGAAAGGGGAGAAAAATTTTGAGAACTGATTGAAAATCTTTCTTATGGAGGAAATACAAAAGGACAAAAAGGAGCAAAAACAGAAACAAATCAATAGTCTTAGCAATTGATTATGGGATCTACTTAAATTCTAGACCAAATCAAAACAAGGATTAAGTCATGAAGTACAAGAGACAAGGAGATCAGTGAAGAGCACTAATCTTAGGCCTCTTGGGCCTGTTTTAGGGCTTAAACACTCACATTTTTGTTAAGATCCAAATTAGTCCTCAAGAGGTTGAGGAAAGTGCGAGGCTGATATATTAAGTTTAAAGCTTAGAGAGTATTCAACCCCATTGCCTACCCTTTGGTTTGCAGGACTTGGTAACCTAAGCACCCAAAATTCACACATCAGGCTGGTTTAGTGCGCTTAACGAAGAAATAATGCCAAAAGTGTTCTGTTCTGAAAATGTTTTTCTAAAGATCTAGCTTAGGAGCGGCTTGAAGACAAATTTATTGGACAAGTTCCCAACGTGGAGAGGTCGAATAAAAATACTCTCCTCGAAGATGTGTAATAACATATCGTCTCCTCGATACTTATCTCCTAGGATATCTAAATATCCTATCGGGAGCATGTACGCACCTTATGCTGATTCAGGTGCCATGAGCGAGATTATCTCGAAATATCGATTGCCAGGCCTTAATTTAGCTATAGAACGTCATGGGCGGTACTATCCTGAATAGTCCCTAGATATGGTGCCTTCCAGCACATTGGTGGATGGGATTGGCTAAAGGTCAACGATGCACTCAAGATGTTTGATGGAATGCCTAAGATGGTTGTGCTCCTAATGATGTGATGCTTGCATCCACCAGGCCATTTCTTTGATTTTGTTGCCAAATATCATTCAGGTCAAAGCTAATTGATCGACTTTGGAAAATGTGAAGTTCCTTTATCAGTAGTTCTTATCTACGTTATTCATCTTCATAATTTGTCATTCATTGACTAATTTGTTATGAGCAGTTACCATTTCAAGCTATTGTTGTAGTTACCAATTTTGTTATTCCATGACATTTAGATTTTTGACAAGAAAGGCAATTATTGATTAGTAAATAATTATTGGTTTACTAATTGTTGATTTTGTTACCAGCCTAATCTTCCAATGTCAATATCATTGATTTTCTAATTAATAACTAGTATTTGGCTGGTTATTGATTTTCTAATTAGGGTTACAGATCAATGTAAACTCATATCTGATATCAACAAGGTGTTCCTCTGTTCAAGATCTCTCAATTGATCTCTCAAGATCACTCACAACATTAGTTTAGCGCTAGGGTTATAGAATCGACTTTTTAAATTTGATTTGGGTTAGGTATAGGTTTGGATACATTATTTTTTGTGTTTTGTGGCTTATGATTGGACTTGGATCTCTCATTGGAACATACACAGTCCTAAAGAGAATCTCACATGGTGTAAATTGAGATTAGACTTATTTAAATATACATCATTTTCATTTTACTATTAACTGTACATACTTGGGTTTGTTGGTCAAGATTGGATTATGTTAGTTCTCATTATTATTTGCAGTTGATAGTATCTAATTTAAATGTTAAAGAAAATTCCAGTGAGTTGATACTTGATTATAGATATTCCAATGACATGAAATCCTACCTTTTCTAATCCAACGAAGATGTGAATTAGTGCTTGTCGGTTGCATTTTATATTTTTTTGACTTTCTTTTAGCGTTCATATTGGTCGGTGGTGTAGGGTGCAAGCTAGATTGATTAGTGTTGTTTCGAAAGATCTATGCAAATGGAATTAGATTTTGAAAAATCCATCGTTGTAGTTTGATTTGCGAAGAAACCCGTCAACAGATAAATTTACCGAAACTCTAAGAATTTCGAGTTGAACACAGGGAGGCGAAAATTTGATTCAAAATCACGTTTGTTTAATTGTCACAAAGCAGATTAGCTAATCGAATTGAATCTAAATTAGCTATCTACTTAAAGAATAAAGAATAGAAGACAGAAAGAATATTATAAATAAAGAGAAAATAGAGGTAGAATAAACATGGATGCCATCATCAAATGTTGTTCATTACGCTAATCATTACAACTAGAAAGCAGTAAATTTACTTTAGAAAGCAGTAAAGAGAATGGAGAGAGAAGTATCCTCCTCGATGATTGTTTGGAGGACGAGTCGGACAGGGTGACGCATGGAAGACGGAGGACGAAGTGGGAAGGAGAATGAAGAGGACGACATCGTAGCGGGATCCGCTTCCCAAATGACGATGAGAGGACCACCTTGGAATGCTCCATGAAGGGGATGAGAAGGTGGAAAAATTATAATTTTAACTCTAATAGAGCATCTCAGGTTTGGGAAAAGCTTTTGAGCTTTAGAGGGGGTGAGATAAGAGAGGAAGGGATGAAGAAAGTGTGGGGGTCGCAGGGTTATATATAGGTGTAGATTGGAGGGGGCAAATAGGTCATAACACTTTAAAACATTAAATCAGGGTCTTTAGTGATGGATAAAACCGTCACTAAAGCCCAGATCACGGGTGTAGATGCCACGTACGCCTTGCCTCCTCCTCTCCTCGTGCCTCAACGCACGCGCATGTACGCGCATTCTCAACCGTCCGATTGCAAGATCGGGAAGCTTAAAATCGCTCTGGTCCGCGCCTTCGTCGCGCTCCCGGTCGTCAGATGGCATGTGCAGAAGCGCGTCATTACGCGCATGCAGCGTGGTCATCATTTGGTGCTCCACGTCGCCACCTCCATGGCCACTCAATGAGGATCATGCGGCCAAATTTTGATTGTGCGCGCTTGCCCCCCTTGCCACAATTCGGACTCGCTCTCGCGGGCTGAGAGGCGCGCTCAAGACTGCTGCGCCAAGGCCGAGACTTCGTCGTGTTTCCAACCAAGGTGTGCATGCTCATGGCCGTTGGATCAAGATCCAACGGCCGAGATCTGATCGTGCATGCGAGGAGAGAGAGGGGTTGGCCCCTTTGGCCGGCGTGGGCGGCTGAGATGGCGCCACGTGGCGCCATCTTGGGCATCCATCTTCTATGTCTTGTAGTTGGTGCCACGGATGTTGGATTGGACAATTTTCACATTGTTGGGCTACGATCGTCGATCCGAACCCATCCGTGCAGTCGGATTTGTCATCTAAAGTATGGATTGACACCATCTTGGCCCCTCATCTCTGACCTTCCTCAGATTATATCTAATACTACGGAAGTCCAATCAAGGCAATCTTGGAGTCGTTGAACTCTGATCGTCGCCCTGATAAGATCCGTATGGTTGGATCTTCGATCCGAGGCCCTGATTGAATATCGTCCTATTACCTGACCACAAAAAGAGAAAATTAACCTAAGCTTTATACAATCTAACCTAAATGCAAGATGGTGCATGTTATGCAATATTTATAATGTATAATGCAACTCTACGTCTAAGAACACGTAAAAATAGATAATTTATGTGATATAAACGTGTTCACATCAATTAGGATCATTCATTTTATATGTTTAAACATGCCAGACACCATTGAATGAGCACATGAATGGGATTGTGCATGGAGTGAGGGAGTTTCATACAATCAATATACTCAACACTCTAAATAGAACAACTTAATATTCTGATAGTAGACAACAAATTACAATAAATAAATAGTCCTAACACAAGTACTAGATATCCCTAGGTATGGAATTTGATGCCTAATGTTACAAAGAGCTACATGAAAGATGCAAGTGTTTGGCATATTCCTATGTTGAGCCAAATTGTATGGTTTGGATTAAGGGACTGCTAGATATAAGAGTGTTCCAAGAAGGTGGAGAGAATCTAGATGTTAAGCTGAATCCTTCAAAGTTGGATCATGCGTCTGAACCTGATTCCTCAGGTTAGCCAACTTTTTTGGTGCTGCTAAAAAGAAATCATTAGTACCATATCACAGGCAATGGTGAAACCATGATATGTAGTGGTATAACCCATCTTTTATTGAAGATCTAGTTTATCAGCCAAATGTTAGTTGAAGGGCTAGTTATCTATTTATGAGAGTTGTAAAGTTGTTGAAGGGCCAACTTATTCCTTACATGGAAATGATTTTGCAGTTAACAATATCTAGTTACTTCTTTCTATGTTGTCATCAATTATGCATTTGTCATACTTTCTGCTAAAGTGCATGCTATTTCTATGCTAACATGGAAGTGCTATTTTTGGTTCTGAGAGTAGCACCTTTTTCTTTTTCTTCTTTGACTTTTCAAGAGCCTTCAAGATACACTAGCTAAATTTACAACTTTGGATTGGTCTATGAAAGATCCGAAAACAAGGTCTAACGATGGTAACCACACATTTGAGGTATGTTTTAGTATGGTATATATGATTACTCCAGGTATTGTTGACATCAATTTACAGAAATTTATCTGTTATGATGCCTTTAGCTCTTATATATTCATACTATCAGGTGATAGGTTTGTTGATTGGAATGGAGGATGTGTCTCTAGAAAAGCAATCTGATTATTTATCAGCTCTGCTGACCTCTCTTTGCAGTTAGGTATGTTTTGCATGCAACTTGCTTCTTTCATGAAAGTAATATAAAACTTGATTCAACCACCATTTTCCATTAAATCCTTTTGATTTTCTCCATAGAGCTTGCTAGTACGTAGTGTGACTGCGTCGATCACGATTCTTGCTTGCATATTTTTATTTTTCTCATTTTAAGTCATTTTTTTGTTTGGCCATTCTAGGTTGAGTTGTTGCTAATGGATGCTAATAGAGTTCAGTTAGAAGAATCTTCCTCAAAGATAGCTAGCGTTCAACAGATTATCATGGTAATCAATGCCCTTAGCAAGGTTTTATGCAAAATTTTGTTAGTGGGGACTTTTTTGTAACTAGTCTTTTGTATGTATTGATTTTTGGATACATTCTCTGTTAGTGTCCTAGCCGATGTTTCTCCAATTCTCAAGTCAGAGATTATTCAATTTCTTCTATGAGTTGTCCATCATCATGCAACCATTGAGTGTTGACCTATTGTAACTAGACCATATTGTACTTTACTCTGTGCTTAATGAGTGTAAATTTTTGTGTAGGGTTTTAGCAAGTGTCTTGTAACTGCTAGTCGCCTCGCTATTGGACACCAATCGATGCCCTAACACCTCTACCGAGTCGACGCTACTTCTCTCCCCTCAGAGTCTTCACCCTTGATCAAGCTCCACATTCTCGTCGACTCAGGTTAGTTAATATTGTCCCTTGCTCTCGCTGATGATCATCAAAGGTGGAGAGATCTCTTTTAGGGTTTTAGATCGATCTCTCACTTAGATTTTCCCCTTTAAGGTTTCTAGAACTCGTAGTCAAATCACTCCATTATTTTCCATCGATTAGATTCAACTTGATCAAATCTCTCCCATTTGACTTGATCTCTCTTACTCGACTTCTCTCTATCAATGTCTCTCACTATTCCTTCAATTAGACCTACGGTCCATTAGATCTCTCCAACTCAATCTCTCTCATTCGACCTCTCTCTCTCTATTGATTTTTTTTTTTGCTTTATTATATTTAGTCTAATCAATGATGCTCGATTATATAATTTGGTAACTTGATTAGGTATTTTCCTTTGTTCATATCTGTGTTCAATCGGATCTGATTAGATCTTTGGTAACTTAATTAGATCTATAGATGTTGTGATATGTATTCTGATCTTTGCTTGCTGCTAGGATGGGGATTTATTGGTTCCACATCTCCTTGACATTCTCATTGTAGACTTCCCAAGGTTCATATAGTAGATCACCATTGAAAGTTTGGACATCAATACCAGAATTTGTCAGTTACTTTTTAATAGTATGGTCTCGAACAAGAGAAATAGGATCTGGAGAAAAAAGAGAGTTACTGAGTGAACCAATAATAACAATTTGAGGTGGCATTCTAGAAGTGGAGTTGAAAAGTATTCATGATAATGCCAATTACACATGTTTCCTTTAATAATGAAACACAACCTCGATCAAAATAATTAGCGAGACATTTTCTGAGCAAAGTTTTTGATAGAGTAAAATAGCAATCACTTTACGCCAAGATAGATATATTTATCACAGTTAATATTATCCTTTCAAGGCCTTGCATTAGGAAAGTATAAATGAACTGCATAGCATGTAATGGCTAAACAAAATCCTAGCATTTTGAGTAATATATCAATAAAATGACTACAACTCTGGATTATACACCAATGGTGGGCAGTTGAACTATTTACTTGAAGCTTCTTTTGTGTTTCTCTATCTTATAAGGATTTTTTCTATTTATGATTCTTTCTATTCTTAACTGATAAATATAATATTGCACCAATATCCTATTGCACTTTGAAAAATTAGTTGAGATCAGAAGCTTTAAGCATTTCTAACTAGTTAGCATTCAACATAGCATAACCATCAAGAAACTAATGTTGAATTTCTAATATAGCTTCAAAAGAAGAGTGGCTTGCCTAGGTCTAAGACATGATTTCATCTTTACTATAGTAAAAAGAAAATAAAAACATGTATCCATCAATACACATGGACTATGGAAAGAAAATGAATATTTAGTTCTTTGTTGTACCATAGACAATTCACGCTATGACCTAATCTTAACTTAGGTATCATCACGATCCTTGGTATTTTATAAAGTTGAGCCAAGTTCAATTTGGCTTGATCAATAAAGTGAGTCTAGTTGAAGGTCAGCTTTTAGACTTGTTACCTGTAGCAAGGCTTATGTGGAAAGGTGTTTGTTTTGGTTGTAAGATAAGTAAGTGGTTACATGTGATAATAAGTTGATGTATTGTAGTAGAGAATTGTGAATATTAGTTTATTTATTTTGCATTTGATGTTGGGTTGTTTCTGTTATTATTATTTTTGGTTGTTAGTGGATTAATGAGGGATTGTATGTGATAGCTTAGATGAAGCATGGTAGATATGAAAGTATTAGTTGTGATTTATTTGTTTTATATTTGATGTTGGATTAATTTTTACTAGGAGTAGTAATGTGTTGTAACCTTATTCACCATTTAATTTCCTACTCTAACTCATGTGTGCAGTAGCAACAAAACCCATATGAAGTGGGTTCATCCACTAATAGACCCATCAGTAGGAGCAGTCCAATAGAACAAATGACAAATTCTTCACTTTCTTACTTTTCAAATATGGTCTTGAGATATTCAAGATTGGTGTTTTCAAAAAATCTACCTTAAATGATTGATAGAGTAGATAGTTATTTCTTACTTCTCAAGCATTGCATGTTTTATTACTCGTATAAGAAACTCAATGTGTGATTTTCACTTTACTGATCCTCTAACCCTAAGTATTAAGCCTCATGAATTTCTAGATAATCATATACTTATTAGCAACACCCTGCTTTGTGGAAACATGGAATGGTCATTTTTAAAACTTTTTTATCTACATGAAAAAGCCTAAAACTCACACACTAGTAAATTTCTTGATTAACAAATTATGCCCTGATTTTTACTTCATTTAGGCTTATTTAACTTTTTTTGTTCATTTTGGCTTATTCATTTTGTTGTAAATGTGATATGAGATTCATTAGCCTGTTTGTATTTAACCTCTTTTTATCTCTTTGTAGGTTCTTAATTCTTTCCTGCACCCTCTCTATCAACTTTTCTCTTTGATCTCTATAGCTAAATGTGTTATTCTTTTTATGCTTTTCGCATTGATATCATCATCTTTTCAAAAAGAAAAAAGTACTACTAGAGACCAAATGAATTTAGACAGTACAACTCCCTAGTCCTAAAATACCATTTGCAAGTAACATAGGTAAGACAGTTGAGATCAACCTTCTAGTTGAATAAATATTAATATAAAAAGGACCATGTGATGGATGCATTTCATATACAAAGCATAAGTCAATAAAAAAAGATCAAGATGGGTTGAACTTTTATTACCTTCTTGCTTGTTCACTGTACTTTAGGACTGTGGAAGAATTAAAGGCCCATTTAATAGGCTGGAAAGGGAAAAAGAATAGAAAAAAATCAATTTATTTAAGAAGAAACCATCCCAAATATAACATCTCTTTTTCATTAAGGAAATTTCAGAACAATTCTCTTTAAGAGAAAAACAACAGACAAAATTTCGTCTCAGGTCCTACTAAAAAAATTCAAGTGCGAAGAAAATGCAAGTGCAAATAACTATACAATTCTTTTATTGAATTTAGTTACAAGGTTAATGTGTTGTTTCCTCCCAAACCACCAAGCTAAAGAGTTTGACTGAGGGCATGGACCCTGGGACCTTGTACTATTTCTTCACTTGAGAGGATCAATATGAAGACTGGAGTTGTTTGTTACTTAAAGTAACTTGCTTCGTGCTATCACAAATTATATGAACTCATGGCCTTCTTGGAGCAATGATTCTTATCCTCCATTTTATCAAACACAACAGAGCAAATTTGTTGGAAAGGCAACAAACTTCAAGTATATGCAGAATTTGCTATCATCCTATTGCAAAGCAGCCTCTATACTACCAATGAAAGAAAAAGATAAATGATGTATGGTAGCAAATATTGATTTCTAAATTTGAAAATAGATAAGATACAAAACTTAAATCTTTTATTATTGAATAAATTATCTGATGATGTGTTGAAGAAAGGAAAAGAGTGGACCTCTTCATCTAAAGTGCTTAAGCTAAACTTACGAGCTGGCTAGGTATTTTTAAGGAATGACCCCTTCATTTAGACATTGAAAAAGATACTATTATCGTGTTGATGTTTCCATTGTTGGGAATTTTGGATAAAATTATTTATATGCCTATATTAAGTATACTATACATATATAATACATTGAATAAACGGGTTAACCGATCGTTCAAACCAAACATGACCCAAAACCAACCAAGTTTCAAAATCCCAACTCATACATGTTTTGAAAATAAATGGGGTGGTCAGATTGAGTTCCCCTCATTTTGTGGGAAATGGACATTACTAAAAGGCAAACAGGTGCAAGCACCACCCATTGGTATTCAATACTATACTCTGCCTTTATGCATTTTCATCACCCTTCCCTTTATGAATGTAAAATCCTGGAATTAATTATCCCAATCAACTATTTTATTGGCAATAGCCAATAGCACAGCTATTCATACTAAAGGCCCATCTGCACGTGCATCCAACAATCTTGGCTAAGTGTCATCCAACAATCTTCAAGATAGTGCCATCTAGATGTATTTCATAGTAGTAACTGTTGGCGTTAATTCTTTAAACCCTTAGGGGTTTAACTGAAATTAACCCACCTCTAACTTAGGATAGACCTGTATAACATCTTGTCTCAATTGGACTTCATACAAGCTGGGTACCGATACCAATGGACCAGTACCGGTATCTATGATTTACAGTTATGGGTTCCATATTCAATGGGTACCAGTACTGATGCCAAGTATCGGTACCTATGAGTTACTGTTTGGAACTCAAGTCCATACGAGTACTCATCCAGTACTCATCATGTACCGGTACACAAAACCAATATTGGTAGTCAATGAGTACAAGTATCCCTCCAGGAGCCAACTGATCTCAACAAGTACCGGTACTCATGAGGAGTACCAGTACTTGTTGAGTACTGGTAATATCACCTGTAGCCTACCAGTACCGATATTCATGATGAGTACCGGTACTTGTAATCTACAGGTTTTGGTGACTTCAAGTCAAGAACCTGACTTGGAACTCACTTGTACTAGTACTCATGATGAGTACCAATACATGCAAGTACCAGTATTGTGAAGGTTCGCCCTACCAGGAGGGATGACGTAATAATTGTGGAAATAAATAATAAACAATCTCACAAAATAACAATAGCACAAAAGGCACAAAGATTTTTAGGTGGAAACCCAAACCGGGTGAAAACCACCACCTAACCCTCTCGAGTTAGGATTTTCCGATCAACCAAGTTGATCAAATCCACTAAACCGAATCACTTTAAAACGAGGGTGATTCAACCTCAATTACAACCACGCTACTTAAACGAGGGTAGCGTACCTCAACCCCTTCTCTCCACGAGAAGGATTTTGTCTCGCGAAGGAGACGGGAATTTGCAAAGCGAATACCCAACCAAATAACAAAGATAAAATAAGTAATCCTATAGAGCCAACAAAGTAATATTTAACCTAAGCTTCTATAGGAAATAGGATGCTTCCCTTTGAAAGGAGTGCGTCGACGACGCGGATGCGTGAGCCACGGGATGGCGCAACTTCGCTCTCGTGAACTACGGCGGGAGAGCGGGTGCGCGAAAGCTTGATGCTCTTAAGATGAAGAACTAGCGCTTAGAGAGCAAGAGAGACACAAAATGGTTTGAAAGTGTATTACAAGGTGTGTCTTGGTGTTTCTTAGATGTATATTTTTGTTGCAAAGGTTCCCCTCTATTTATAGAGGCCTTAGGAAGGCTTTGGAAGGCTTAGGAAATGTTCCATAGCCGTTGGGTGAAAAGCCCAAGTGAATCAGCCCGAAATCAGGAACAATCATTGTTCTGACAGGCTTATCAGACGTCTAATTCTAGCATCAGACGTCTGGAAGATCACTTTAAGACGTCTGATTTTAAGGTCAGACGTCTGATTTTGGGCGAGTCTCTTCCTGACTTGGATCAGATCTAAACAGGGTTCTAGCGCAAGTCCATCAAACGACATACAGGACGTCTGGCACTATGTCTGGACGTCTGGAAACCTACTTTTTCGTGGGAATGGATTTGCAACGGCTAGAAAATCTCTGAGAAGAGATTTTCGAGTCAGTCGAGGCAAAACGGTCAATTATCAGACGTCTGGAAATGCCTAAGGATGTCTGATAAGGCTCTAACGGTCATATCCTTGAGTGTTTGTTAAGCCAGCTAACGGTCCACTAATTAGACGTCTGGCAAAGTCATCAGACGTCTCCTAAGACGTCTGGTCTAAGGTCTGGACGTCTGATTTCATCAGACAGAACTAACTATGTCCAGCCTAAATGTTATCAGACGTCTGAATCAACAGTCAGACGTCTTAAAATGTTTTATCAGACGTCTGATTTGGGAATTAGACATCTGGAAATGTTGTTTAAACCCTATATTGGTTTTCTAAGTTCTCTACAGAAAACCTAAGTATCCTAGGGTTGTGCCGGTGTTCCTAGAACTACTGTTAGGGTACTTTGAGGCTCTTTAACATGAATCTAAGTAACAAAAATAAAGAACAACAAAAGAAATGAAAAATACAATGAGTACAAGAGAAGGAAATCTATCATATTCTTCATCTCCTTCCTTCTTCAATATATCGCTTCTCGCGAATCTCTTCTGTTCTCCATCAAGCTCCTCCAATCCATCCTGGATGCGAGCTCGAATTCCGTCTAAACACGTCTACATCTGCAATTGACCTGAAATCTAAGACTCCAAGTGCAAATGTTAAATAACACGTGTTTTGTTATCATCAAAACAAATGATCGTGGTGGTCTAGCACCAACATATTGGACTTAAGACGTCCTGGAGTCGATCTGGAGTTAGCAATACCGGTACTCATGAAGAGTACCGGTACAAGCTAGCTACGGTTCACTTTATTGTGTATAAACAGTATGTAGCCTATACAGTACTCATCATGAGTACCAGTACTAGTGACGGTTACAGATTGTATTTTGAGTTTTCTGAGAATTCCAAAAGCTAGATCTAAACATGTAGATTACGGAATAACAAATAAGCTGTTTAACAGTACTATCTATACAAAAGAGGCATTCATTGATAATAAGACAATATATATGTATGTCAATATGCAAGCAAGATATATGAATATGTTCCTTGATCAGAATATCAAAGAGAGCCTATGGAGAAAAGGTTACCTGGATTCATTTTCAACAAAGAAGACAGAGGCTGTAGTATAGATCTTCCAAGAGTTCCTAATGATTTTTAGGAGAGGTCTAACCTTTGCTCTGAAAAGAAGAAGAACCTCTTCTTCTCCCAGCCATCTCCCTTCTTCTCTCCCTCTTACAGCTCACGATGGGGGCTTGCTAGAGAGAAAATCACACTTAGGATTCTTGGGAACCATGACTACCCTAATAATCAACAATTAGTGTGACTAATTGTTTGGGTGAATTGCAACTTCGCCCATCGAGAAGTCACTATTCACAACTTTAAGTCTCTACACCTATATATTAAACATCACACTAAACCATTTGCATTTACACCCATGCACTCAAAATAACTTAATATGATAACTCTAAAATGGGCTTTAAATGACAGTCACTTTACTTATTGTTATTTGATTATATCAATATGTATGTTTACACATACAAGTCAATACGTTGGACTTTAATCCAACAGTAACATCAACACCGATGAGAAATTCAATCCAAATGTGGGACAATATTGCCTCACAGTTAGGGACATCTGGACAGGGATGGATGCAATCATCAAAGAGGGGAAACCCATGAGACTTCTTTTTTTCATGTGTGTGAAAAGGTAAGAGGGCAGTCACATGAGGAAGCCCGCCTACCAATTCAAAATGCAGAGTTATAGAATGTATAGTGATTAAAGCCACTAGAGAGATTTCAGTGTTTATTTAATAGAGTAAGCTCGTCTCTGTATTGTCTTGCAGACGTGTAGCATAGATCAAGTACTAGACTCAGTATCTCTTGTGCTAATTGCTTCCCACATAAAATAGTGAGAAAGTTATGGATTTCCCCATTTATTACATATTTTAAATCTAAAGTCCCAAGCATGCTGTAATTAGCTGCCCTTATCCTCCTTTGGAGATTTACCGTCAAGGCCTCAGGAGCACCAACCAACTCCGACACCATTGGCATTGACGGTAGCTCCATGAAAAGAAATAGGAGAAATATTGAGGGCTCAATTTGGTCATGAGAAGCCAAACAAGAAAATGATGAGGAAGAAACCTAATGAGTTCCACTTTCCTTGTTAGGATAATTAGTTGGAATAACTTAGGATTTGTTTTGATCGATTAGGATTTGTTCTATTTCATGTTTTAGTTGATTGAGATTTGTTTTGGTTAATTGGGATATATTTTCTCTATAAAAGAGAACACGTGTACCCTTTCCAACTTGAGTTAGTGCATCATATTTTCAAATCATCTTCAACTCCACTCCTTCCCAATGCCAACTCTCTCCCTCTCTCTCAATGTTTCATGTGAAAAGAATCCCATTGTGGACTATTCTGTACACACCAAGGCCTCTACGCGTGCCAACTCTCACATAGACAATTTTAATCGATCAAATGTAAAGTTTGATTGATCACCATGGAGTTTGATCGATGAAAATATTATTTGATTGATCAAAATTTGAAGAAATATGAATAAAGTTTCTTGATGTGTTTTGATCGATCAATTTTCAAATTTTGATATATCAAAATTTATTTTGTTCAACCAAATTTTGACTTTGATCTATAAATTCTGAATTTGATCCATCAATCTTGAATGTACACTCTTTCACATCTTATTTTAATTAAGTTTAGAAACAAATTTCCTAGTTTCTTTCAGACTACTTAAAAGTTAATTCTAGAAAACTTTTAATTATATTAAAGAATTTTTAAAATTATTTTAATTAATTCTTTTGAAGGCTTAGCGAGAGATCTAAATGCCGATAAAAAAGCCTACTTCAATTGGACTCTTCTTCTTGAGCTTGCTTGCAATTTCGTTTGGAGTTTGCATACATGTACAACTTGAGTCTTTTTTTTTTACAAGTACGTTCATGCTTAAATTGTTCATTCCTATTTGGAAACTGTCTTCTTTGAAGTAAATATTGTGCTTTGTTTTTAAGGCTTACACTTAAATAATTCTTTTGTAACCATGATTATTAACTTGAATGCTCTTGTTCTTTACTTGAGCTTCTATCTTGACCTCCAAACTTGATCTCTACAACAAGGTTATCTTGAACAAAAGTGTAGCAATAATAAACTCATTTTGTTAACACCAATAGAAAATGCCCCATGCATCTGTCCTGGTTATGTGCAGACATTCATACACATGTATATACAGCAGAAAACATGCATCAAAGTAATTTATATTTTTATGCTTTCGAGTTTGTAAATTACAAACATGAACATGATTGTAAAGTGCATGTGGATTTATATACACATCTGCTGCTACCAGACTCGCTAAAAGAAGCTATTAGAATGTTAGGGGGTATTATATAAATCATAATGAGGACAAGCCTCAAGAGAATGGTGTGGAATCCTTGTAGCATGCAACATCCACCCTTGACCTATCTTCGCAAGGCTTTTCCTGAATAAATCAATCCATTGGAGATCCTCACTTGCAATTTCTTCCTTTTTTTTTTTACATCTTTCTGAAATACCTCAAAAAAATGGAACACAAAAGTAGGGCATGGCTCTTTCTTTTTTCTTCCGCCTTTCAAGTAGAGTAAAAAGTACAATAATGTATCTCAATATATGGGGCCAAAGGTCCTTCATAAAAAGAGCAGTTCACATGGGTACATCACCAGAGAAACCAAAAAAGCCCTCACATCATGCTTGGAGAGTTTAAATATTCCAGACTGAAGTCCAATCAGGCCAAAGAAATAAGAGACTAGCATAAGGAGATGACCCGTTAGAAGACTGGATTTGGGTTCTTAAATCCCTATCTTCTGTTAAACTTTCCCTTAGAGAGATTAAGAGAAATGCTTGGTGAAGGAGGAATGTTGCAGATTTGGCAAAGCTTGAAGTAGTTTGGATGCATTTGGGGCATGGATCACTAAGAAAGACATGGATCTCCAATTGCATATCTCGAGGTCTTTTCTTTGGAGTCTTTAAAAACTTCTTGAGCATCTTTCTTTCCATTAAACCATGCCTTTGTCAGGCTATGTTAGATACACAAATTAATGGATTATAAATCAAACAAATATGGGCAAGCCTGTCTAACAAATAAAAATCTATACAAAGAATACTTAACCAAGGCATAATGGATTCTCACTTGTTTGTGTAACAGTTAAAGATCTATTCAAAAAGTAATTACTTATGACATAAAGGGTTCCAAAGAGATAGAAATATATACGAAGGGTACTTAGCACAAAGGAGCCTTATTTGCCAAGAGTTTCCAGGGCTTTCATGTTTGTTAAATGGATCATGAATGAAAAGGTATAATTAAAGATATCTGATATAATAAAATAAAATAAAAGGGATCATGAATAAAAAGTTATAATTAAGGTATCTATGATGAAATATCTGCCGAAAGTATGTTGATATATATAGCTATAGTTCTCCATGTATTATGCAAAATGTATATAAATAATAATAATGGATTTGAAAACTTACCCTTAGCCGTATCAGATTTAATATGGAAATATGACTACATATCCACATACCTGTGTATTCATACGACATTTGATATTAAGTGTCATTATTTTCTTGAGTGATTCTGTTTCTGGGTCTCTTAAACTCTTACAGTGTATAATTTTGATTGCCTGACCTAATAAGGGAATTGCCACAGTTTTTACTGCTATTTCAAAGGGGTTCATCAATTAAATCTATGTTGTTTCAGTTGATACAGATGACCTGTCTGGAAAGAGTGATGAGTATGCTTGGTTAGAGGAGCGGGAAAAACCAGGAGACTTGGTTGTACAAGGAGGAAAATAGCAGGGACCAAAGATCTAACTCCCTCGATATGGGTTGAGAAGATGGTTGGTGCAACTTATGCGGCATGACATGATGGATGGCAAGAGAACATGGAATTCTTAATCTAGAGAGGGTGGTAAAGACTTTTGACCGGATAGCTTGTTGGCTATCTTGTGTGAATGCCTACCTGGAGTCTTGATTAGCTTAGGAACTGCAAAAGTTATAGGTGTTGGACATTTTATTGTTTCTTTCTTTCTTTTTCTTTTCCTTTTTCTTTTTTCCCCTTTAAGATTCAGCTTTGGGTGTAAGATAATAGTGGGCATTTAAATTTTAGAGCAGAAAGGAAGTGCTGTATCCATTGTCTCTGTGTTGGTAAATAAAAAATTCTCTGTTCAAATAGGTAACGTAAACCCATTTGGATTGAATGCTTGTTATGGAAATCCTTGATTGACTTGGACTTTTGCATTAAGGTGAAGTTGTCACTAATAAACTTTACTTTCCTAAAAGCTGACTACTTTGTTGTCGTAATGGCCAACTTGGTTTAATCACAATTTTGCATTACATGTATGATAAATTAGAGACTTACTCTATGACATCTAGGCTTGCGAACTAGTTTTATGACTTAATTGAATGAGTTATATAGACCACTTTTCATCCTTTAATTTCAAATGTGACTGAACTGGAAATTGCATGTATTTATAAAAAAATATTGGACGACACTTATTTTTAAGAAAAATATTACTTGTTTTTTTGTTCTTGCATTTAAAAATTCTAATAAACATATTTGCAGTTTTTGACCTGCATTATTAATGCAAATGATGCATTATTGCTTGAAATGGACAGACTTTTGAGACTAGGCGGATACTTTATTTGGACTTCACCTTTGATCAATTTACGGTCTTTACATACCAAGGAGAACCAGGAGAGGTGGACATCTCTTCGAGAATTTACTGAGAAGCTTTGTTGGAAGTTCTTATCACAGCAAGATGAGACAGTTTTGTGGAGGAAGACTCATAGCAAGAAGTGCTACGATGTACGGTAAGGGACCATTATGATTGTATTTCATTATCTAAATGTTCATAACTCAGAAAACTATGTACAATCGACCTAGAACATCTATGCCCAATCCTAACCTCCATTTCTTTTTTTTGTAGAAAGCTTGTCCTTGAGTTCTGTACAAAGGGCTAGGATGTTGAATCTCCACGTTGTCAGCCTCTTCAATCATGCATTGGTGGAACTCAAAGTTGACGTTGGATGCCCATTGAAAGCCGGACTCCTTGGCCATCTAGGGCAACATTGAGCTCTTCTAAACTTACATTTCCTAATTCACATTTCCTTACAAGTGTTTGTTTGTTTTTCCAGATAGTTTTGCATGAAGATGTTCTCTCAGAAGATGCAATCTATTAGAAGTCAGTTGTTCCCAATTACTTGTCTCTTCTTTCACCTCTAATTTTTTTTTATCACCCTAAAAGGCTAGGAGATGAGGATCCATCCCTACCTTTCAACATGTTGAGAAACGTGCTAGATATGAATGCTCGTTATGGTGGTTTTAATGCTGCATTACGTGAATCTGGAAAAGTTGTTTGGGTGATGAACGTAGTGCCTACAATTAGTCCGAATTACCTTCCACAAATACTGGATCGGGGATTTATTGGTGTGCAACATGATTGGTAAGAATTAAGAAAGGCACCCTTCATTAAAATTTTGTTCACTAGTCATCGCTTTGTAGTGCATGTAAATCTTCTAAACAACTGGTTTTTTGCCACTCACACTTGTATCTTACGGTTGAATGCTAGCGAGTGGTTTCCGTTTATCTTTCCACATGCCGAGACACATGAGTATCTATATGTTGTATGAAATTGTTTTAACATGTTTAAGTTATTAACATTGTGTCACAAAAGATTTTTATGCTATTGGAGATGGCTGCTCTACATTACATCTATCTAGAATGCTTGTGGCATGTGAGTGGTTGTTACATATGTTTACAATGTTTATGCTGCATTACCAAAGTCTCGTTTCTTATTAGGTGTGAAGCTTTTCCTACATATCCGATGACATATGACATGGTGCATGCTGAAGGCTTGCTTTCACTTAAGAAGCATCCAAACACGGATGCACCATGTTTGACTCATTTTTGGAGATGGATCGCTTTTTACGACTAGAGGTAATATGTTATTTTTTGATAGGTAGTAAATAACACCACTAAATAGACAACAAAGTTTCCTTATCAACAGCTCTAGTGAACCAAGATCAATTTCTTTTTATATAGTCGTTAGCTTTTGTAACTTTGCACCACAGTCATTTCTGGTAAATTAAAACTTGTAATCCTGTTGACTTTCTATAGTCATTTCTTGTGGATGTAATTAAAAAAAAAAAATGATGTGCTTTGATCTTGACGTGGCCTTTCATATTTTGGACAATTTAACTACCTAGGATTGTGATTGCATGCTTTGTTTTTCTTTTTAATCTAGTTTGATGCATTTTAGATTGTTTCCCTTTGCACATCTGGATGTAGGTAAGTTGGGGAATTGTGGCCCTTCCACATCATTTTGGGTTAAGTATGGGCTTTAATTTTTTATGTGTGATTTTTATTTTTGATTTATCAGGTTTGAATGCAAGTTCAGCTCAATTTGAAGCAGAATTTAAATGGCTTGATCCTACTAAGCCCATCAGAATACAAGATTGTAGCCATAAGGTATATCTATTGCATTTAAATTTTGAATTACCATTTCAATTGCTTACTACCTTTAAAAGCTAATCTACTTTACAATAAAATGCCTGATGTGACTGCTGTCCTCCTTGAATAACCCTTGTAATAAGGTATGATGCAACGTATCTTGGATAAGTGTTTCTTGGATAAGGTATGATGACTTGAAATGTGTTTATTTGGCATGAGGCATCTCGGCTACTATACTAGCTTAGCAGGATTGGAAGGTAAAACTAAAGTTTCAGTGGTCCTTGAATCTAGAGACTGGCTAGATTCGTAGTTTCTAACAACATTTGTCTATGATCCAAATTGATACATTGAAAGATATTAACTTATTAAGTTGTGATCTTCAATTTGCATAATTAAGCTTGTTGAATGATTCTTTCTATGTCGCTTTTAACTATATCGATCTCTACAATCTGGGTGATTCAATTTCACAATGCAATTCCCTTACTATATGGAAGTTGTTTGTAAACCAGATTTAACCAATAAAAAGCATGGGAAGCCTGTCATCTTTGACATGGATATGAGCCCTTGAGGTTTCCTCTCATATTCCTCGTGAAAGTGCCCATGGAAGAAATTGACTTAAAGTGTCATGAAGTCCTAGAAGGTATTCAAACTGACAACAGAATTTTGTATTGGAGATATTTATTTGGATCATTTCTAATCTTGCTCGAACCAGTTTATAAACGCCTAATATGATCCAAAGTTCATATAAAAAATCTTAGCAAATTACTGGGCAAAATAAGTTGGGTCTAAATGACATGTTTCTACAGATGTAGTGTTGACAATTCCGTGATATTTGGAGCTTGCCTAGAGTTAGACATTAGCATTGGAAGTCTGGAAGTACATTTCAAGTTATTTACTCTGCAGATGATCATGTATTATGTTTCCAACTTCTAATTCTACATTTTTGATAAAGCGGGTCCTAGAGAGCTTCTTACTAAAAATCGAACAGAGTAATTTTGTTAGTGATCTTTTTCAAAAGCCTGAAATCATTGTTTATTACTTGGTTGCCAAGCCATGCATATTTTCCCTTGGCTTTCATGACAAATTGTACTTTTCCCTTCGTTAGTGCCCAATTATCTCTCATTGCAATATGACTTTATCGATGTAAGCTAACCCTCTTGTTAGTGCTTGTTATTTCAATATGTTGCTTAGTGGGCGTTTAACTCAACTCATCGTTCTTTGAGTGCTTCTTTCTTATTGATCATATGATGCAGAAATGATTTGAATGTTCATTTTTTTCCTTATGGTTATAATGTGCATATATCTATATGGAACATGCAGAGATTTATACAGTTTTGCCCCAAACTAACAGCAAAACTGGCAGCGACAAACGAGTGCGTAGTGTCGGAATCGAAAAACGTGTAAACAAGTCTGCCGGAAACTAAAACCATACCTGCCACCACTGATCCTGAAGCTTTGGCATCCCTGTGTGTTAGGACGTTGATACGCCCCTCTGCCCTAGGTGCGGATGAAGCAGCCATACTCTGAGTCAGATGGGTAGCCACTGGCCGATACCCTCCCCGCGACTGCTATCCTCCTCGCGCCTGGAAACCGTGGCCTCTAGCTCACCCTCCAGTGCTCGGCGCGGGGAGCATCTGCTGACCTCCAACCCTAAACGGGCAGTCCCTCCTGATGTGGCCCAGCTGGCCACACTGGTAGCAAAGGGGGACTCGACTCCCGCCCTCAGTGGGTCCTTGTTGACGGCTGGTCGGGGGTCCGGTGCTAGCAGCTGGCCCTTATCGAGGGCCCCCAAAGACCGCTGACGGCCCCGCAAAGCGTGATGGCTCTCCTGCGGGCGCCACGTGCCTCCTCTCTCGTCGGTCCTGTGAGAAATCTGGTTGGTAGGGCCTCTTCCGCTCGCTGTCAGTGTCACGTGCGAATGGGTTGGTCTCTTCATACGTCATAGCTGCCTCCACCACCCTCGAGAGCGTAGGCAGCTACAGGGGTTTGACATAGCCCCTAATAGTAGGCTGGAGCCCCTCGGTTAACCTCCAAAGGCACTTCTCCTCGGTAGCCACGGCTGTCACTGCGAAACGAGACAGCTCCAGGAAACGCGTGCGGTACGCTCTCACGGTCATCGTCCCCTGGCGGAGAGTGTGGAACTCCTGCCTCCTCTGGTCCTGCCACGTCTGGGGGAAGTACTGCTCGCAGAAGAGGGTGATGAACTGGTCCTAAGTCAGCTCGTCTCTCTCCTGACCTCTGTCCCCCCCCACCACCTGTGTGCCACGTTCTCTAGCTGGTACGTGGCAAAGGCCACGCGGCACTCCACAAGGGGACTAAGGGTGTCAAATACCTTCTCGATCTGCTCGAGCCAGTCCTCAGCCTCGGTTGGGTCCTCATCCCCCTTGAAGGAGGGGGGCTTCAGCTTCCTGAATTGTCCGAATATCTCATAGTGGCGCTGAAGTGGAGAAGCTGGTACGCCTCCTGATAAGGAGGCCTCGTGCTTGGAAGTGCTGGAGGAAGGTGGGGGCGGTGGAGGGACACCCCCTCCCCACGTCCAGCGCCATGTCCGTCTCGTTGTCCCACAGAAGACTCCCCCTCCGCACCGCCAGGGAGAGGCGCTCGTGGCAGTGGATGAAGCTCCTCTCGCACGATCTCCGGTATCAGCTGGGCAAGGTCTTGGGCCTGAATGTCCGGGAGTAGTGGCTGGTCCACTGAGGCGTCGGGCTCAATGCGCCCGCCCCTCCGACCTCGTCCTCGGCCGCATTCGCGGCCTGCCTCGCTACCTCCTCGTCGAGGCATCTCCTGCAAAGAGATGCGAACACGGAACAAAAAAGGCATCAATACCAATCAGCATTCAACGAAGGAACCCTAAAATGGATGTCAAAAGGTACGTTGTGGTGGTTACTCTAGTTATAAGCACATGAATTGGTTATTTTCCAGCCAGTTGGTTCACTTCTCGGGACGACCTTGCTTTGATACCATCTTGTTACAACCCGATTCCCGAATCCCTACAGGACACAAGAATCGGACCGACTCGATTGATCCCATGACCCAGTCGT
The DNA here is from genome assembly GCA_037157565.1 of Thalassia testudinum. Lineage (NCBI taxonomy): Eukaryota > Viridiplantae > Streptophyta > Magnoliopsida > Alismatales > Hydrocharitaceae > Thalassia > Thalassia testudinum. The sequence continues at coordinate 12,594,542 of JAZHRO010000058.1, forward strand.
CCAACGAGAAAGTAACCAAAAAGTAGTAAAATAAACCACATTCACCATGCAAGTAACTAACAGCAACAAAAGTACAGCAGTAAAGAAAGTAAACTGCTACAGTACACACCACCACAACAGTAGAGAATTAAAAACAGGTACAGAAATATGAAGTTTACAATAAAAGAGTACAAAAGTGTAACAAAAAAAACTCACTACTACAAAACGGGTACAACACAAGTACAACTACTGGGCTTTACTAGGTCCATCACCCTCCGCAGCTGTAGGCTCTAGCTGCTCAACACCTGGTCCTGAAAAAGGTGGTAAGTACGACACGTCAGCGAAACGCTGAGTAGAGTGGCGACCAGCTAGCTAAGAAAGACAGTAAAGGTGTACAAGTAGCTGTTGTTTTTAATTTCTTTCTTTATTTACCTATTTACTCTTTCTTGGTTTATTTCTTAGGTCTTTCTCTTGATCTCGAATGTTACTCGCGGGAACGATCTTGATTGCAGTCTTTTCCGAAAAGTAGAAATATCACATGGTGCTCTCCTAGCCGGGAGAGTCCCCCGTGGTGGTCCTACCCTTAGTCAACCACCCCAAGGTCGCTGATAGATGTACGTGGTCAGTCGTTTCCGTTAACAGGTAGCTACCCCGCACTGGCACGCGGTCAGTCGTTTCCGTTAACGGGTGAGCCCAAAGCACAGCACGGAACCAGAATAGGGCAAAGCCCTCTCAGTAACAGGGGTCTAGCCCCTCCACAGTAACCAAACAAGGGACTCGCCCCTCCACAGTTTGCGCACCCTCGCCTGACTACCCTGGTTTGCCTAGTGGGCCAAACAAGTTGGTGTAGGACGGCTAGCTGAACCTCATGCCCCGTGGGGTGGCTAGCTCTCCCCCTACACTAGTAGCTCTCCCAAGTACCGTGTACGCGAGGGCCACAGAGTCGGTACAAAGTGGCTAGTCCTAACCCCGGGTCCCAACCCTAGGGCAGCTAGCTCTACTCTCCATTAAACAGGGGGATAGTCGCTCTCCTTGGTACTCCGTACTCAAGGGCCAGCTCACTTCCCCATTCACTTTCCCAGTTCCATTCTATTTATTTCTAGGAGCTCTACTCCTAATTCCCCGTAGGGTTCATGCTCATGTTTCTCAGGCCAAGCCATACTAGGTTTCATCATTTCAGGTTTATTTGCATATAGCACGTGTTTCCAATGTTCAAACTTTCTTTTCCAATTTATATACATGCAGCTCGTATTTAATTTCAAATAACAGGAATTTTATGTAGCAGTCACTAACAACAGTACTCTACATTTCACAGGCAGCTGCTATCCAATTACAGGCAATTATTTTATTCTATCTACTTATCCAAGATTGCAATTCAGGCATTTAATACAATCGCTCCAGTGTTTCTAGTCCTAGGATTCATGACATACCCTAGGATCTATCATTTATTCCAGACATGCATTTATATTTGTAATTAACTAAGAGAAGCCACTCTACCAGCAAAATCGGAAGTAATGGGGGCGTGATCGGCAGGTCCACGTGCCTCCGCAACAGAACGAGACCCTAACACAAGGATCAATCACAAGGAACAACTCAGAACAGGATAAAAGTATTTCAAACAAGTAGAGGAACTTATTCTGAGAAGAACGGAATCTTAAACGCAGAAATCAGATCTCGAACGAACCCTAAACGGGTCAAAAACGACAACTCTGACTCAAATCAGACGTCTGGAACATCTTCCAGACGTCTTAAAAAGGGTCCAGGTCATACCTCACTCTCCGCTGCTCCTCAGATGTCCAAGGATCCTGCTGAACCGTCTGGACCTAGTTCTAGACGTCCGACCACTTCTCCGAACGTCTGGAGATGCTCTCCACCGTATGGTGACTCGCCCAGACGTCTGAATTGCGTGGGAAGGCATGTCCTGCGCCTTCCCGAAGCGAATCCTGCACGCGTACGCAAAAATCCCTCAGCAAGGCACACGACAATGCTTCGGCGGAACGACCTGCGTGGCCGTATCCGCAGAAGGAAACATAGAGGAAATACGTACCTTTTAGTCGTCTGGAGCTCCCTCCGCATGTCGTCCACGTCGTCTGGATGTAGGTCCAGACGTCTGATTCTGGGAAAAAAATCCCAGAATCAGTACCTCCTTTGTCTTCTTCCTGCTGCGCGCGGCCGCGCCGCGCTCGTCCGCCCGTTGCCCGAGCTGCAGCAGCACCAGGGGAAACCTCCCTAGCACAATGCTCCTCCGCGCGCATGCCGGCAGGCCTCGATCTGCTCCTGCGATCTCTCTCCCTCACGGCATGCACGCTCTCTCCTCTTCCCTCTCACTGCACCTCTCCTCTCCGCTGCTGCACTCGGCCGCAATTGCTGCTCGCTCTCACCCTCGCTGAAGGAAGACAGGGGATGGATGGGTGTGGGGTGGCGAACGAGGGAGAGGGAAGGGGGTATTTGTAGGCATGGGGGAGAAGTGTCTGCAGGTCGACGAGGGGAGAGAAAGAGAAGAGGGCGGCGGGGTTTCAATCTGCACGTGGCACGCTCGCAGACTCACGATCGTACGCACGCAAAAATTAATTTCCAGACGTCTGGGAAGGCGTCCAGACGTTTTAAAGTGTTTTGATATCACGGGTCTTACCATTTATAAACTTCAAGTGATATTTCTGACACAAATGATGTAGTTCTAGAAGATAATCATAAAGTAATTTTCTTTATAATACTTTGCAGGTGCTCTCACATAAAGCTACCTTTTCAAGCTGCTTGTCTAGATAGTGCTTAATTGAGAACCAGCAATCAAGCCGAAATAATAATGATTACTTATCTTCTTATGCCAGTTGTAGTTTGATTGTTGGGTGTATCCACCATATTACTTCTTGGTATGCATGCACAAGTCCTTTTTCAGGTACAGAACTTCGAGAAAAACGCAGTAAACACATGGAAAATTCTATCGAATTTTTGGTAGATTTTAACCCCCTAATTAAATAAGTGGTCCCTACTTGTACCATTATAATGGATTATTATAACCCTAACTAAGTTAGAAACTGGGACCCTTACGACATCGCATCTGCTAATCTACTCCTAAACGTCGGAGGGTTAACGGGAGGTGACACTTCCAATGGAGTATTATATTCATAATGTTGAGTCAATACCTAATTTTGATTATGACTTTTAGGATCAAGTTCTTTTATAAGATATTTCAACAAGAGTGTAGATACATTAGTTGCTTCCTTTTTGGTAAAGGCTCTCCAAATCATCTTGTTGGTTATACTTTCTTTTAATGAACTACAACATGTAGTTGGCCATGTGATTTTCTAGTATGAATTTTTTTCATGAAGTTAGCATTAGCTTCCATTGCAATGATATGAAGTTAAGTTCGATTTTATGCTTTTCTAGATGATTATTGAGTATGTAAATACTTCGAAAATAATATGTGGTAGAAAGAACTCTTTTTTAATATAGAAGTATAAATATAGATGAGTCGATAGATTTGGTTTATGCATATAACAACTAATGATTTTACGTATACCTATACATTTGATTTATTGATATACATTATGCGCATACCAATGATATAAATTTGGTTTATGAATATAAATCTAGATGGTCTATGATTTTGGTCTATGTATATACCAATGTTTTTTTCTTACTTGACTTCTATTTTATTTGATAATTATCTTTTTCGTTGTTCTTTTTTTGAGTACTTTTAATAACGATAATCTTGATTCTTTTCTTAGGAAATGAGGATTAGTGACATTCGTAGAAGTTGGGGATTTGAGGATTGCTTTAAGTGAAAAATTATTTTTTTATATTTTACTGTATATATCATTTTATACAATAATTTGTGTTTGAAAAAAATTTGTATAGATAGTCTCATGAAACTTATGCACTTCAAGTTAAAAGAAAATGTTGGTTGATGATTAAAATCCCTTTTCTTTGTTATTAATGCTTGATGTTTTTAAAGTATGCCTTATTTGGATTGAATGATTTGTAACTTTAATTGTTTGTTTGCATGCTTAGATGATCTCATAAGAGGAAGAAGTTTCATTTATGTATGATATATAATAAAAAATTAAATATTAAATTTAGGGGCATCTCAATGATGATGCATTAGGGATATATTTTTTTTATATTCATTAAAGACTTACATTGATGGTAGCATTAACGGATATAAGCATTAATGTAAGTATCATCAAGAGGGATAACTTATTTGTTTATAGTGACGATTTTACCAACGATTTTTTCATTGGTAAAGACTTTTACATGACATTTACAAAGGCTTTCGTTAGCACTATAAATCTATACTGACAGTCATAAGTGTCATTGTTGGCATGATCAAAGGCTCTTAGAAACACGACTACCGCTATAGCTTCAGGTAAAACATTGATGGTTTTAACCGTCAGTATACCCTACAGCGACGCCTCTTAAGAGAACATTGCAAATGACCGTCGAAATAACTCTTTGGACCTACAATGATGGTAATGTTGACCTATATCGATGATTGTTGACCGTCAGTGTAGGTGCTGACTGTTGTTGTGGTCATCAAGGCTTGTAAGATAAATTTACATCTACGTTGTATCACATAGTAATTATATTTTCAAATGTCAATGACAATTCGTTTATGTCCATTTGAACTAATTTGGTGTAATCAGCTTCAAGAATTAGAGAATCAGATGAATGTATCGGAGAATACCTCCATTGACAAGAAAAGGACATCAATTTCAAAATTGGATGGAGTGATGCTTTCATCAATCCCATCGTCAGTTGTAGTACAAGTTATATAGAATTTGTGATGTTTGTAAATTATAAGACAAACATGGATGATGTTAACTATATGTCACTTCTTAATAAAGGAGCTAATGTGCATGATTCAAACTCCAAAGGATAACTTAGCATCGGCATCAAAAATGGTACGAGGCCATGCATTGACGAAAATGAAGTTTGGTAGATTTTCTCCAATCATAAAGTGTCCATAAATATTGTAGGTGGGAGCGAAAAGACAAGCAACATGGTTAAACAAGATAGAGGTAAAGAAGAACGATCGTGTAGGGATGGAGGCATTAAGAAGATATCGGCAACAATTTGTAGCAAGGTAACTAATATTGATAGATAATTATACAAGTAACAATAGATTCTTAAGGTAAGAATAATGAGAATAGTATATCATATTCTTACTTGCCATTGCATATTATACTTTTAGGTCATTGGTGCATTCCAAAGAATCTTGGTGGAGGAAAGTAGATCTCATGGGAATCCATTGAAGGTACATCTACTACCTATAACTCTCTCATGCAGTTCTTGCAAATGACGAGTAAAAATACGAAGGGATCTTATTTTTTCATGGGGATCGTATGAAGATCTCTAACATCGTTACAATACCATTGTTGACAAACTCACATTGACACTTGTTGGTCATCAATGTCCATCATGGTGTGGCAGTGAGATGACTCATTGCGTCGGCTTTAAGGATTCCAACAGCGAAAGAGCTTTGCACGAGAAGTGGTAAGAAGTCATAAATCTTCAGAATAATAGATAAATATATTTAAATTAAAGATTATACCGGACGATGTAATAAATTATTTTGCATTCCATCAGGCTTGAAGGATACATTCCTACTTGAATAGTATTAACAGGAAGATAACATTTGAGTGGGAGTTCATTGAAGATCATGAATGTCCTCAATAACAGGCAGACAACATCGACTGTGGGATATTTCTAATGAGATGGGTGGAGTGCCTGATGAAAGGTCTAAATCTTATACAGACAAGTAAGAATGAGGATGTGCACAACCTCGAACCGGAATATACAATAAGAATGTTGGACCACAAGTACGTCCTAAAGGACATAATTTACGAGATGTGATGCAGTTTGAAAGGAATATTTCATTTTTGGGTAAATGAAAAGGGTACTATTACTGTGAACATGATGTGTTTAATTTAGAGAACATTACATTTCATGCAAAATTTTGTTTGCATTTGAACTCTACTACCATTTTCACCATCTTGATTTTGAGTGTCAAAGGTGCATGAATGTAATATATTTGAGAAACAATTTAGCAACAGTTGTGTGAATTTGATGAGAAATTGTTGTCTTTATACCATCTATACAAATTGAGGAAACATCTATACAATCAGAATTTTCACTCAAACATTTACATGTGTTTTTATTTGAAGTGATGGAATCTCATTTAAATGGGATATGACTCAGAAGCTAGTGCTTTCTCCCATCAATATGCATTAAGTACTAAAAGTTACAATCGTTACCCTTCATCTTGAGGTCTTGTCCATTATGGTGATATTGCTACAAGTGTCATAAGTGTGATAAGGATGTAGAAGATCACATTCAAATTGATGACACTACAAACTCTCATTAGATAAAAATTCCCATTGCAAGGAAAACTACGTGTCTTTATAAAAGTGATAAGATAATACATGCTTAATGTATAACTTCTATCTTAAATAAAATTTGGAAGATATCATTTCAGGTAGACAAATTTGATAAGATAATCTCATCTCCTACAATAATTCTTTATGGATAAAAACCAAAAGTGTTGACATTTGCAATTTCTTACACTTAAATGTCATAGACTAATAATGTTACAAAAACTTAGATGGATTTAACAGAACCTTAGAAATAACATATAAAAATGCTATCATTAATTAAGAAAATCAATTCCTATAATACATCCATTCAAATATACAGAACGATCATCAGATGTGCCCACGATAACATTTCTAGTATGGGGAGAAGGTTCCTGCATAATGAATTCAAAATGTAAACGACATATACACTTTACTACATATTTCAGCATGTAAATGTAGAGATGCTTAAATTATCATATGGGGTGATTCGTTCTGGATGTTTACATGAGAAGAGGACAAACTGGATTTCTGCTTTTTTTTCCTCGTTCAAGTCAATCACAGCTCAACTCTAGACTTCTTCCTATTGCTTGGAGGGCGTCTAACATGTTTAACATGCTTCGGATGTTGTACTCTCTCAATAAGAGTATCACGATTCCCCCCATTAGCCTACAAAATGTGAAGTGTTAACCATTTTTTCATATAGATGAAGTGTAATTAAAATGTAAGTATATAAAACATAACGTACATTCATATTAACCCCAACCATATACATAGATATTCACATGCCTTTTCAAGAACTCGAACACAGCAATCATAGTTTGAAGTAGATAACGCCCTAAAATAAGCAAATCTCAATATGAGTGAGGAAACATCCTCATATCATTCACCAGCATCTTTTGATGAAAGGGCCATCTACACATGACTTCTATAGATATTTGGAATCTTCAAATTCTTCTGCCAGTGCTGAAGCACATACTTCTCTATAAGACTGTGCACTCCATGATCTGTAAGAGCACAAGCAAGATGCCTACAAATGATGCCATTTGTCTCAAACTTACGACATTCACGAAAGACTATCAAGGATGCTTGGTCAAAGTATGTCGAAAATTTAAGCATATGATCTCATGTGTATTTAGATACGTTCAAAGAAATAGAGCCATCAAAACAATTCTGGATTGACTTCGTGATTGAACAATAGATAATAGATGCCATCTCATCTTGAAACATTCCAAAAATCTTTACAGTGAATACAGCTTGGATTTGTTCCTCCATTGGGAACTTTATTCACAAAGGAACTAGACGATATAGTGAGTTAAAATCAACTCTTCTTAACTTTTCTTGTTTATCTTGAACCGCAACTTTATATTGCTATACAAATTGCTTTAGAGTTGTTTTTGAATTTAAATACTTATCAGTGAATGAATTCATGCTCTCACTGTGCTGCATTGTTGTTATCTCTACCCAAAATATGTATTGGAAAAATGTATGTACCCACATAGACCTTAATTTAAACATACTAGAGATCCAACTATTATGAGAAATTCTTATCGAAAGCCATTTTCTTCCAATGACGTTCAAATTCTTCAATTGTTCTAGGTGAATGGACAACTCTTTTCGAATGGTCTCTCGTATTCGGATGACCTCCAAATCTTTGTGACAACATCTGATGATCTGCCAAAGGCAAAGCCTATGTGGAGTAGGAAATATAATAGAAACTGCCTTAATTATTGATTTTGCTTGATATGTGATAATCCCCTTATCGACTGTCCGGAGCGCATATTAATTATGGTTAATTATTGTTATAATAGTATAGTGTCGCAACTTCGACAGATGTCATTTTATTTATATACACTTTTTACTGATTTTATTCTAAGTAGTGCACTGAGAGATAGTTATTGATATACATCAATCTTTATTATCCAAAGTCATCTTTTATTACAAAAATGTTAAGCTTATTTACAAAAGAATGGGTCATCAAATCTCTTGCGTATATTTCCTATGATTATTTGTTTGAGTTGAGGTTCCTATTCTAAAGGCCTTGATCAACTTCTTTTGGCAAGTAGAATATTGTAATATATATAATTTTTGCCAATATGTAGTACATCAATGCGATTTTCTTATTCCTTATTGAAAATGACATGCTTGTGTTGGTGGTTACATTGCTTTTGCATTTTTTCATTCTTTGGGAAATATAAGTTTGACGATATTATCTTAGGTTAACCTTTGATAAATAAATATGCATGTATGGATGGGCTTTTTAGTGTATGATGTTAAGATTAGTTATTAATAAGGAGAGAAGAATAATTTTTTGGGAGAAAAGTATTGTGGTTAAGGTTGATATTTCAATGGTCTAATATTGAAGGGTAGCATCGATCGTTTAGATGATTTAGTTTAATTAATAGTTCATCTGATTTTTTACTTTCCTTTTTGTATTGGTTATTGAAATATGTAATTTCTTCTCGAAAGTATGCATCATTTTTGTTAATATGTAGTACACCAATGCATTTTTCTTATTCTTTATCGAAAATGATATATTTGTGTTGGTGGTTACATCGTTTTATTTTTTCATTCTTTGTGTTTTGATTTGATTTTATGAATCTTAAACACTTATTTCTCTTCCATTTTAAGTTGAGAGGTTTTATCAATATTTTAACTCTTATTTAAAATTTTGCACTTTGATGTTGTCCTTGGTGGTACTTAATATTTGTGTTGCATAAGCTGGTAATACATTTATTTCTTTGGTCTATTTATTATGTTTGCTTATGATGGTTATCTTAATTGAATATCATATAATCTAAGAGTTTAAAAACTTCTACATTACGTTGCTTTCAATTTTGATATATGTTCTAATTTTTGGGTGAATGTTATAAGGTTAAATGGAAGTTTATCATGAGATCAAATGCTTTTTAATCTAGCATAATCGATGCTTTATTTGATGTGTAACTATTATTTGATGTGTAAATATCAGATACATGACAACATTTACTCTAAGTATGTTTCTTTGAGTAATGATTATTGGAATGTAAATTTTTTTTATCGCTTGGCTTCCAAAAGGGCAAAAGTGCCATTTTCTACATCTACTTCAATGTATGGGGGTAGGACGAGTAAGTTGCTTTAGGTTTGAATTCTACAATCTTATGCCTTAAGAAATTTTGTAGCTTCATTTTCAATTATTTGGTTACGATTTTTTTTAAGAACGAAGATTTGGTTGAGTTTTATTTTAGTTTTTTTTATTCCTTTGCTAGTCTATACTCTATGAGGTTGGTAATGTTTGTTATGCTAGCATTTGGATTGATTTAACTTTAGATGATGTATATTTGTGGCAAATGTGCTTTTTGCTTGTGATTTTATTGAAAGTAAGTGGGAACAAATCTATGACCTTGAGGAATATGAACTCGATAATATTATCTTGGGTGACTTTTAATAAGTAGATAAGTATATCCTTTAAAAAAGAAAACAAGTAGATAAGTATGTATGGATGGATTTCTTGGTGCATTGTCTTAAGATTAACTATTGACATAGAGGATGTGCATGGACTTTGTGATTGCATTGTTTGGGATTCAAAATGATTTTTATGATTGTACGTAGAAAATTAGGTCGGTATTTGGATTATTTCGACTCTACATCTGTCACTGTCTGATAAATGTGAATTCTTGTTGGGATGCTTTTCTATGCTCTAGGGGATCATGAATTTAGTATTATCATCTTGGATTGACCTTTGATAAATAGATATCTATGTATGGATGAGTTTCTTTATATATAATCTTAAGATTAGCTATTGATAAAGGGAGAGGATGAATTTTTTTAAAGAAGATTATTATCCTGATAGACGAACAACGAATCTAAGAAATTTTAAAATAATTTGATATACAATCAATTAATTTTACTAATCACCATTTTTACTCTCGCAGCAAAGTACAGATTACAAACTATTATTATTTCTTGTTCTTTGCACGTGAGAGCGTTTTCGATAAGTGCAAAATGTTGAGAAGGGGGGGGGGAGGGGGGCGTGTTTCTAGGTGCGGGAGTTAAAATCCCTAGCCCTAAGCGGTGAAGTTCCGTCGATACAGTCATCCCCCACCCAACCGGCGTCCTCCTTGTTTTCTAACGCCTTTCATCCCCAGTAGACCACACCTCCTCCCCCAATCTCCTCCACCGTCGACTACCCTCAAGTTGCGCTTCCTGCCGGCGGTGACCTCCGCACAACACCACCTCCAGCGAACTCCTCTCGTTATCTCCCCTTCCTCCACCGCCGGTTTCTCCCCTTCCCTTTCTCGCATTCCTTAAGCCCTCATGTTTACCTCCTCTAATTCTTCCCTCTTTTTCTTTGGATTTAAAAGGGGGGGATTCAAGAAGAATGGAGGAGGGGGAAGTGGGTTCTACCGCTGGGATTTTTCTTTTTCCTTTGAAAGCTGTTGCACGGCCTTGAAGTCGAGGAGGAGGAGCCTAGCGAGGAGAGGGAATGCCTTGAAGTCGCGCGGCAGCTGCAACTTCACCGCCACCACCCCCTTTCCATCGACCGAGGGAGGAAGGTGGGGACTTTTACCTTGCTCTTGCTTTTAATTTCCCTTGATCCTTAGGATGTGGAATGGCTTTGCATGACCAAAAGCAGGGAGTTGGATCATGATTTTGGTGGTTTTTTTGCTGCACGTTGGAATTATGTTATAAAATAGGGGGTTATTCGGGGTTAACAGATGGCAATGTTATTAAGAGGGATTCAAGGGTTTCTTGATGGTTTTGTTGCTCTCTCAATGTTCTAATTGGGATGATGAAGTTTCCATGACGAGCTTATGGTGTCTGAGGGTTCAGATTTTAGGCTTGGAGGCCAAAACCGACATCTGCAGGTGGCTTAACGTTGGTAACCGTGATTTTGGGCATAATTGGGTTCTATGATGTTTACACCCTAATTAGAGCTAAGGTGAGCCCATCTAATCTAGTTTGTGATTAATGGCAGACTTAGACTTGAATGCAATACGCCAAAATTGCAAAGCTCTCATGGCCTAATGCATGGTTTAAACTAAGTCTTAAAGCTTCCTATTAAGACTAAAGGGGTCCTATTTGGCTAAGCAAGGCTTAGCCAGGGAATGATAGATTAATAATCCTGTCTTTTTGAGTCTTGTTGCCATGGGGTGCATATACTAGCTTGAGAGGATAGATGTGCTAATTGGAATTTAAAGGGAACCCTTATTGGGTAATGTGGAGCTCTATCTTTCACTTATGTGGTTATCTTGTGCATTTGTAGGGTGCACCTACTTTTCTTTTATTTGTAATATTGTGGTGAGGAATGCATGCAGGTTGTGGGGTGTGTCCACATTAGATTGTATTGTGTTGCAGGTTATTTGTATTTGCAGGCACGGATTTGGGGAAAAGCATGATATAACAAGGGAAAATTTCTTGGATTTTTGGTAGAATGTCACCCTTAGCTAAAATTTTCCCTTTTTCTATGTTGTGTGAAGAAATCGTAGGTTTAAGAAGCAATTGAGGGTTGGCTAAATAACCTTGGATAAGTTGCACTTAGGAGTACAACCTAGGATGTTTAGCTAAATATGTAAAAATATTTATGCTTGACTATGAGCTAATGAGCTAATAAAGTCGGGTCAAGATCTCACAATTGAATTATCCAAGAGAGGTTATTGTATGGTTAATAATCAAGAATAAACGAGAATCAGTTACAATTGGAGGAAATGAGATAATTTATTATTGAGTCCTACCTCTCATTATATAATGGAGAGGTGGAAAAGTTGCAGTATAATACCATGGCAAGTAATAAAATAACAAAGGATCCATCGTAAAAAATAGGTGCATATGTTAATACTCCCTTTCAAGTTGGGAGTATAGATATCTATCATGCTCAGTTTGGATATACACAAATCAAATAAAGACTTGGGCAAGGGCTTGGTAAAAATATTTGCAATCTGTTCCTCAGACATGACTGGTGTTGTATATAACAGCGCATTCTGAATAATATCTCTAGTATAATGCCAATCAACCTCTGCATGCTTCGTTCTCTCGTGAAATGCTGGGTTGTTGGCAATGAAGGTAGATGCTCTGTTATTACACCGCATTTCCATTGGGCTAGAAAATTGGGCCTCCAAATTAGTGAGTAGGGACTTGATCCACATCATCTTTGTAGTCATATGAGCCATGGCCCTGTTCTCAGACTCGACACTCGACCTAGCAATTGTGCCTTATTTCATGCTTCTCCATGTGATCAGATTCTCTGCCAAAAAAGGTGCAGAACCCTGTAGTGGATTTTCGATTCACATGACATCCAGCGTAGTCTGCGTTAGAATAGCCAACTAAAGTTATAGAAGACCCCTTGGAGAAGAGAAGTTCTTTTCCAGGGGCCTTTTTGATGTATCTGAGCACTAACAACGTTGCATTCAAGTGCTACCGTGTTGGCTTAACCATGAACTGACTTAATCACCCCACTGCAAAGGAGATATCAGGCCAAGTAATAGTTAGATATAACAACTTACTTACAAGCTGCCTATATTACCTGCTATCCACTAATTGTGCATCCTCATCATAAAGTGGCATCGTGGAGCCCATAGTAATGTTGGTTGCCTTGGCCCCAAGTATGCCCACCTCCTATAGAATATCCAATGCATATCTCTTCTGGGATAGGACTACGTCCTTCCTTCTCCGGGCAACTTCAATACCAAGAAAGTATTGTAGAGACCCCAAATCTTTCATGACAAACTGCTCCACTAGAATGTGCTTGATCTCAGTGACACCCTGCACATTATCCCCAGTAACAATCAAGTCATCAATGTATACAAGGATCATCGCAGTACCTCATCCAGTTTTTGTAACAAAAAGTGAGAAATCAGCCTCCTGAATCTAGTTGCCTTCACCAACTGAGATAACCTCTGGAACCACACTTTAGGACTCTACTTGAGGCAGTGGCTGGCCTTCCACAGTTTGCATACACGCTCCTCCTGAACCTCAAAGTCTGGTGGCTGCATCATGTAGACTTCCTTTTGGAGATTATCGTAGAGGAATGCATTCTTCACTTCCAGCTGATGTAGGGGTCAATCAAGCTTGATTGCCACTGCTACCAACACCCGTACTGTAGGAAGTTTGGCAACTGGTAAGAAGGTGTTAAAGAAGTTCACACCATAGGTTTGGGTGAACCCCTTCGCCACGAGGCGTGTTTTGTACTTGGCAATGCCTTTATCTAGGTTGAACTTCATTGTGAAAACCTATCGACAGCTAACAATCATAGCTCTGTCTCGAAGTGGAGTGAGCTTCCAGGTCTGATGACCCCTAAGAGTAGCTATCTCGTCCTCCATAGATGCTTGCCATCTCGGATCAAACATGGCCTCGTGGTGAGTCGTTGGGATGTGAGTAGCAGCCAACGCCTGGGTGAAGGTTGCAAACCTAGGGCCTAGGCTGTCAGTAGCAAGTGTTTCAGCCGTCGGGTAAGTAGCACAAGTTCGTGGCCTCTTCTGAACAGCTGTTGGAAGATCCAGATCATTACCTGTCACATCATTTGTTCTGTCCCTGTGACCAACACGTGGCAAACAAGCGTCAATGTCTAAGGGATTCACTTGAGAATCTGATGGTGGAGGTGAGGGAGGGGGCTCTCGAAAGGTAGTGTGAGGATAGGTATATGTCTGAAGCAGCTCAGTTAAACGTGGAAAGGGTAGCGTAGCAGATAGCGGTGGGACAGTAGGAACGGGAGTCGTTGAAAAGCTTCCAAAGTGAATAGGTGTAAATGGCACGGGTGCCAAATCACCCTCAGAAGATAACTCAGCTGCAGATGTGGAAAAGAAGGGTATTACCTCTTGAAAGGTAATATCTACCGAAACATAGTACGGAGAAGTAATCGGATCAAAACATCGATACTCCTTTTGAGTCCGAGTATACCTAAGAAAAACACACTTAACCGCTCTCAGTGCTAATTTATTCTGGCCCGGTCCTAGCAAATGGACAAAAGCAACACAATCAAAGGTCTGTGGGGTGACATGAAACAGGGGTCTATCGAGATAACCTGAAAAGGAATCTGCTCGTGTAAAGCAGTGTTAGGCATTCGATTAATTAGAAAACAAGCCGTCAAAATAAAGTCACCTCAGTAAAGAGAGGGGACCGAATGGTGGATCAACAAGGTGTGAGCAACATCAAGTGGCGGTGCTTCCTCTCAGCAACGTCATTCTACTTAGAGGTCTGAAGGCAAGTGGTCTCATGAATAATGCCACAACTGGAAAAGAAAGTACGCAACTAAGTGGTACAAAATTCTAAGGCATTATCAGACTGAAAATGCTTAAAAAAATATGAATGCTGAGTTTTTATTTCTTTAACAAAATTTTCAGCAATTTGTCCCACATTGAACTTATTTTTCAAAAGAAATAACTAAGAAAGATGGGAAAAATCATCCACTAACACCAAATAATATATGTTTCTAAGTCAATTAGGAATATGAATGGGACCCTAAACATTTATGTGAACCAGATCAAACATAGCAACAAAGGAAACATAAACTGACGTGGAAAAGTTAGCCTTGTGGTGCTTGCCTAGCTGACAGGCATCACAGGTGAGAGTAGTAGTGAAGGGTATGTGCGGCAGAACTCATCTGAGATGATCAATAGGCAGTTGACCAAGGCGGTGATGCCACTGGAGAGGGACCCATTAGAACCAAGGCCCTGTGTAGCAGAAGTAGCAACAACAATACGACTCAGACGGTATACCCCCCGTTCCTCACACCCTCCACCAATTGTCTTCCTAGTGGGCTTGTCCTGCAAGACACAAGAAGACACATCAAATATAGCTCGACGGTTTAAATATCTGGTAATACTACTAATAGACAAACTTAATGGAAAAGCAAGTACGTAGAAAACATCTGTCAATCGCAAGGTTGGAGATAGAGACATGTCTCCTTTGCCAACAAGTGACGAGTGTCTCCCATCTGCTACTTGTACAGTCCTGACTGATGTAACAGGTGCTAACTAATAAAAGGATCTTCTATCGTCACATAGGTGCTTAGATGCACTAAAGTCAATCAACCAATCGCTAGGAGATAAAAGAGACGATATACCAGTCGTAGGTGCCTCAGAAGCGGAGGCAATGGTTGCAGCGTTTGGAGGATGAGAAGAGGATGCTTGGGTTAACTGAGCAATCTGCTGCCACAGAGTCTCAATTTCTGTACTGAGTGAATTGACATCAGGACTCGAGGAGGCTCCATTAGTGACCTCAGTTGCCTAATTGGCCACAGGTAGCCTATCATGTTTTTGTCAACATGTAGCCTTAGAGTGGCCTATCTTACCACAATAAGTACACGGAGATCGAGTACGTGTACTAGAAGAGTGTCCATGTCCATGACCACGTGCAGGGAGGGGGCAGCCTTACCAAGTCCAGGGATTGTAGCCAGTGCGGACGTATGAGCACCAGAGTCAGGAGCAGAAGTGTGTACTGCTGTTCTGCTGAGTCTGTTATAGGCTTCCTCCAGAGTAGGAAGCTCAGGAGTGGTGATGATTTGATCTCTGGCTGTCGCATACTCAGGTCGAAGGCCTGATAGGAAAAGGGAGACTGCCAGTTGTCTTCGAAAGCTCCTCCAGGAGTCACAGGCACACCCTGGCAGTTAGGAGTGATGTCTCTCCAGCATTCCCTTTAGGAGGGAGTAAAACTGCGAAAGTGTGCGTCCCTTTTGACGCAAGTGAAAAAGGTTGTGAAAGACTTGAAAAACACGTGCAGAGTTCTTGACATGTAGGTATGACTTACGCAAAGACTCCCACATTTCCTTCACTGTCGAATAATACATGATCTCATCCCCTATTCAGGGAATAACAGTCTGCATAAGTCATGCACACACTATGGCGTTGTTTCTATTCAAGTTGGCATGTATGCCAGTCTTGTTTGTAGGCATCGGATCCATAAGAATATGATCTTTCCCATGACCCCTGACAGTCACAAGGAAAGTCTGGGACCACTATGGGTAGTTGGTCTCTTCTAATTTGATGATGTGATCGAAGAACGGGTTTTTGAGTACCTTGGTATTCGAAAGAGAGCCTAATGTCACATTAGACTGATTGGGCTGATCTGAAGACATCTTCGCAATCCACGAGCCTTAATCAACCTTTCAATATCAAAGAAACAACAGGAGATTTGAAATCTTGTTTCAGATCTGAATCTTCATTGGAAAGCCCCCTTGAACGGGTGTTGGCCTAACCTGGGTGTGGGGAAAACACTCGAGACGGCCCTAAGGGGACCTAAAGTTCTCTCCTTGTGACTACAAGGGGAGCAGCCCTAGATTAGGGCTACAAAAACCCCCTCGCAGTTGCTCGACAACTGGCGCAACCCCCTCCTACCGACGCTGCAGGTGGTGGAGAACCACCTACAACACTGCTGCCGCCTCTGCTAGGGAGCAGGGATAGCCGATCACCCTATCTAGATCACGAGAGTGCACAACAGGGTGAATCATTGGCCTTTAAGCGTGCGTCGAGGTCGAGATTTGCCGCAAATTGAGGCGTTCGCCATTGGAGTGCTGCCGCGAGGCATTGCGGGGAGGCTTGCTGGAGGTGGTGGCACCAGCGTAGAGGGAGAGGGGGGATTTGGTGGTTAGGGTTTTGGAGACTTAGGGGTGGGATATCTAAAGCCTCGGCCTAGGATCGGTGCTCTGATATCAAATTGGAGGAAATGAGATAGTCTCTTATTGAGCCCTACCTCTCCTTATATAATGGAGAGGTGGAAAAGTTACGGTACAATACCAAGGCAAGAAATAAAATAACAAAGGATCCCTCATACAAAATAGGTGCATATGCTAACAATTAGTAAGAGGTTGCGATGGAATTTCAACTTGGACGAGGGGAACAGTGGATCCGCAAGAACTCGAAACCAGACAGTTCCTGATGGTAGAGTTTGGTTGAGGATCTGTAACCAAGACTAAAGGGTGCTTATGAACGAAATAGTTTTCCAAGGATCTAGAGTAGTCTTGTTTGGAATAGTTTTCCTGGGATCTTGAGCAATCTTGTATGGAATAGTCGTTTAAGGAGAGGATCCAGTTTGGAATAGTCTTTCAGGGACCTCGAGTGAAAGGAATCGTGAGGAGCCTAATTGGAATAGTCTTCCAAGGATCTCGAGTGATAGAAATCGTGGGAATCTTGAATGGAATAGTCTTCCAAAGATTTGGGGTGATGGAGAACAAGCGGATCCTATTTGGACTAGCCTTTGAGAGATCTCAAGTGTTGGAATACGTGAAGGATTCTATTTAGAATAGTTTTTAGGGATCACGAGACTAAAGTAGGGAGTCGCTCCCTTAGAATCAATTGGACCAGTACTTGAGGAATCCTGTGCGGAATAGATTATAGGGACCTTGAGTGTAGTCAATGTTTTGGTGCCCAAAGGGGGTATCCTTGTCTGGAGGACATAAGTGCTTTAATATTTCTGAAGGTCAAGGAGGGGTTATTTGTACAAGTGTATCAACGGGGAGCATATATCACAATGTCCTTTAGGAGGAAGGGTTGATTTACCACTCTGAGGAACTAAGTGGTGAATGAATGACTCACCGATGGTTAACAGTGGAATGACTAAAGAATTAATGTTAATTAAGGGGATTGACTAATGGGTTTGAACCTTTGAGAGTTGGTAAAACTAAGATAGGTTTGAGAAATGAAACCTAGGGTTGGGGTAAGCTAGAGATCTAACTAGCTGGTGAAATCATGCACTACCCTATTTTACTGAAAATAGGAGTTTTTGTCCCTATTGAGCCGATTAGCTTAAACTATTTTGTGACATACTTTCAGGGACTGTCGAGTCGTTAGGTGATGACTCATGAATCTGTCAGGGACTCTTGGGTGATGCATAGCCAGTAACGTTTGTATTTTGGTTTAATGGTGGACTGAAGTAATTATTATTATGCCTGCTTATTGTAATAAATCGTGAATTGTCATCAATGTACCATTTTTCGCATGCATTTTTCCATTTGATTTGATCCATGGAAACCAATGAATATTAAGCAACCTAAATTAAATAAACTAGCACCTCTATTGTTGCCTCCCCCAGTAACAATAGTAACCTAGCCTTTGTTTGGGGAATGCGATTTTGGGGTGTAACAGCTTTAATGGCCTCTTCGGCATGAACCTAACATGGGACCAAATCTAGAATAAGTGAAAGACATTGAAGACCCAATATGTACATTCCAGTAGTTGCTTGGTAAGAGTGGTTGGGGTTGGGACCATGAGAACTAGGTACCTGTTCCACCATATCCAACAGCCTGGGATGAAATTAGCACGTACCTTCTCGATTGAATTTCAAATTGTAACCTACTCTTCATTAGTAGTCAACTTTCAGACACGTTTCTTATTTCAATTGGAGGAGATGCATAGGGAGTTCTGAAACAACCCTTTCATTTTCTACGAGTAGATGCATTGCATTCGGGGTGACAATACGATTGTTGGTGACCATATTGTTGCAAGCATCCAAACACACTACGATCAACCACCAGAGACCTACAGTCCAAGTTACTCTTTGAGGCGAGTGAGAGCATTGCTGTTGGCCATTCAATTTGAAGTCATTAGAGGAAGTTCTTGAACAAGTACAT
Organism: Thalassia testudinum; assembly: GCA_037157565.1. Classification (NCBI taxonomy): domain Eukaryota; kingdom Viridiplantae; phylum Streptophyta; class Magnoliopsida; order Alismatales; family Hydrocharitaceae; genus Thalassia; species Thalassia testudinum. The sequence continues at coordinate 12,613,412 of JAZHRO010000058.1, forward strand.
GATGATAGCGATGAATATATTTCTTACATGTCTCAATTAGGTGGGCGGGCGTAAAGTGAGGAACTCGTGCAACATCAACCTTCAGAGAGGAGTAAGAGCGAGGGGAGTAGTTTGGATAACATCCAGCTGGAATGATTGGTCTTGCAAGCCACAATTGAGCTAGTTTAGCAAAACCATTCTTGATCGGTCGATCTTTTGGGAAGTATTGGCGATGCCATTGTGGCTCTCTAGAGGGCTAGGCCAAACGTCGACCTAATGAAATTTGCTAAAATGGTTTCAGTGTTTGAAGACCTGTCGAAGAGGTGTACCTTGTTGGAGGTGGTGAAGCTCCCATATTACATGTTGAACCGGTGGATGCAATACTGGCTTGGCGAGCGAAATGATTAGAATAAGGATGGAATCTACCTTTAGTTTTAGAAATGGCCATTGAACTTCATATTTTGCTTCATGTCTACAAAGCATCGTCCACACATAATTTACGTTTTCCTTGTCCTTTATCACATTACTGTCTATAATGTTTGTTTCATGCTATTTTTATTGCCAATCTAGATGGTGTAGAACATTTTACTATGTTGATTTTTGACGAGGAATTTCATGATTGTAGTGTAGTTGGCATGGATTTGAGTAGGCTACACTTGTATAATGACCTACAACTTTCTGTTGTTGCGTTGAATCTTAACTTTGTTGCTAGTCTATTAAAAGAGTCTGAATTGTACTCGTCCTATTCTGAGGCCAATTCACATTCACTTATGGGTGGTCATCTCTGGATAGTGGAGATGATGCAGGGACATGAGGTTCATTTGTATCGAAGCTTCCACATGCATCCAGGTGCTCTAAAAGAAGAAGGCCAACAGATTTAGTGTCCACTTGTTGCCATCGACATACCACTACCACCACCATTGGAAGACTCACATCCTTGCCACTGATGGCGAGGTGGGCTATGATGGTTTGGTGGTGATGCACGCCCTTGCCTATCTCTAGTCCCTCATGTAGTAACCACTTCAGCAGCCCCTCTACTCAATGCTCATATCTCCCATCACTTTGACCTTGTCGTTGACACCAACCTCGTTGGCATCCTCGTCACCCTCACCTTTTAGACTAATCCTCCTTCCACCATCCATGATGCTGCCAACCTCCTCGAGGCTTTCGGATCTCTTCAAATACTACTAGTGATGGTTGGGGTTGTGGAGTAATGGGTTGTTCTTAATGAAGAGTTTCGGGAGGGTGGTGATGAAGGGGGTGTTCAAGGGGATGGATGAAGTGAAGCATCTGTTGATTGTTGGGGAAGAGGAGGGAGTTATTGAATCTAAGAAGGGAGGAGGATGAGTGAGTTGCGGTAACAATAGAAGAAATCTCGTAGTGTTAAGTCCTAGCCATCTTGCATGCTCTATAGATCCAACGGTTTGATGACCACCTTGTCTTTTTCCAGTTCAACTTTGACCATGATGGCAAGATCTTCACCTTTCGGCTTGGGTCTATGCTATGGATAGACACTCGGGATTATTGGCAAAGGGATTTGAAGGAGGAGGCTCAATCAATGATGTGAGTGGTAGGTTTGTACTGAGATGGATTCATGGGGTGGGAGTTCTTATGGGCAAACGGGGTGAGCAATCGAGGCAAGAATTCTTGTGTTGCTCTAGAGAGGTGTAAGAGTACGATGGTGGCAAGAGGTGGGAGGAGTAGGATAGTGGAGGGAGTAGGTAGGAGGGATGGATATGGTGCAAGGAGAGAATAAAACAAAAAAATCAGTTAATGCCATTAGCTATTAACGTCGTTAATTACCAGAGCAACATATAAGTAAATGGAGCAAGTTTTTAGTGGCATTTAGTTAAATATTAGGAATGTGATGGAAAGTGAGTAATTTCGATGGTTTGTAGTGATATTTATGTAAGAATCCCTTATTGTTTATGTATTTATTTATTTTTTTTCCTCGAGAAGGTGGGGGCAAAGCTCAAATAAGGATCTATTCATTCCAAATTTCCAATACAATGTCTGTCCCTCATCCTTCTTCCTCCCACCTGACTCGCGAGTTGAGGGTGTACCAATACCTAATGTCAAGGATGACAATGATGGATAACATCGGCGGTGGAGAATTGTTGCTTCTTATCTTGACGTGAGGAGGTAAGGGAAGATAAATAAATAGGTCTTAAAGTTTAGAAGAAGAAGAAGAAGGAGGATATCTCATCTCACTTCTTTGACTCCTAAACCACCACCTCCTGTTGTTTCCTTAGATTTGTTTGCATCTCTTGCTGAGTGGAGGGGATTGATCTCAGGATCCTCATTGGGTAAGGATGATACGCTTTTGATCGCTACGCTTTCTTCCTCCTTTCCTCTTCTCAAGGCATCTGATCATGTTTGTGATGATGATGGTGATGAAGCCTTTTTTGCTTCTCATTTGTGTCATGATCGGGTTAATCTACTTGCCTCTTGTAGCTTCGATTTCATAGGTGGGAAGTGGCTTTTCTTACTAAGAAAGAACATGTAGTGGATCTTGTATTGGAAAAATTCTAGTAGAATTTGATGCAATCAAGCCGTTTCCACTTTTGGATGTGTGAGCAGTCTCTCTTCACGTCCGATGAAGCAACAAGTGAGCTGTTATTGCACTCATCATGCATGCTAAACCCAAGGGGCGATAATAGTACAAAACCCCTTTATGTCATTCTCTTAGTCAACAAGTTGCATTTTGGATGAAGTGTGGTGTGCAAGTTAAAAGGGGTTCTGCGGGGCTTGAGGTAAACGGTGGAGAGTGGATGGTAGGGTTTATGAGGGGTGTTTTCTCACATCTTGAACACAAGTGTAACCTCGAAGATTATGATCCTCAAACATTCTAGTTTTGGATTTTCTTTGTTCTTGTTTTTAGCACTAAAGACATCTAGCATGGTGCTGCTCCACACCTTTCTGCCTGGTAACATCACTGTGAAGTTTTGAGAATAAAGAAGGTGCCACGTGGCATTTGATGCGGCATGCAGCATGCGCGTGAATTGGTGCGTCTGTGGGCATGTGAAATTATGTGTGTGCATGAGATGAGTTGGTGATGATTAGTTGTTTGTGATTGTGATAGGGTGGGTTTAGGAAAGTTGCTAGAGTCCAAATTAGGAGTGGAGTCAATTTTGGATTAGTTAGTGATTTGATTGAGTTGTTACTTGATTGTCTTCTGGAAATAAAAGAGACCGATCATTTCTATTTGTCTCTAGAGCTCAATATAATAAAGATTATCTTCTTTAGAACTCCAACTCTATTCTCCTTCCATGCCAACTCTTTTGTGAACATCATTTTTAGTAGAAGCATAGAATCAGTTAAAATCATTATGGGAGCCCTACACCTCTTTATAAAAAGAAGAGGTGTGAGAAAAATAACATGGTCTACAAGAAATAAAAGAAATGCACAGCGCTACTACAACACTACAAATAATTATCGTCTAAAAGTCCCCCTTAAGCTGGAGCATGAATATCAATCATACTCAGCTTGGAACAGCATGCCTCAAAAGCAGATCTTGCCAGGGGCTTTGTGAAAACATTTGCTGCCTGCTCTTCAGAAGTGACACTTGTGGTATGTAACATCTCACGTTGAATGAGGTCTCAAGTGTAGTGGAGTCAATATCCACGTGCTTTGTCCTCTTGTGGAACATATGGTTATTGGCAATGTAGGTTGCTGTACTGTTATACCACATCTCGATAGAGTTGTCCAGAGGAACATGAAGATTTGACAGAACTGACTTGACCTAGACCATCTCAGCGACTGTTTGGGTCATGGCTCTGTACTTTGACTCTGCATTGGATCTAGATGCAACTGCTTGCTTCTTGTTCCTCCATGCAACCAGATTGGCTGCAACAAAGGTGCCAAAATCTGTGGTAGATTTTCTGTCTCCAGCATAACTAGCATAATCAGCATCAGAGTATGCTACAATCCCCATGGGCGTTCCTTTACGGATCAATTATCCTCGTCTTGGTGCTTTCTTCACGTACCTAAGCACCTGCATTGCAGCCTCCCAGTGGTGCCTTGTTGGCTTATCCATAAACTAACTAAGCCTCCCAACAGACAAAGACAAGTCTTGACGGGTGATGGTGAGGTAAATGAGCTTACCCACCAACTACTTGTAAGCCCTATTGTCAACCGCCTCAGATCCCTCTTCATATAAATGGGCCTTGGGATCCATGGGAAGATTTGTTGGCTTAGCTGCTAACATGCTAGTCTCTTGAAGAAGATCAAGAGCATACTTCCTTTGCGAGAGTATCACTCCATCCTTGCCATGTGCAACCTCAATGCCCGAGAAATACCTCAACTAGCCCAGATCCTTCATGACAAACTTTTCTGATAGATGCCTCTTGACTTCATCTATCCCATCTCTGTCATCCCAGTAATGATAATATCAACATATACCAGAAGCACCACAATCCTTCTGTTAGTCTTCCTGGTAAATAAGGAGTGATTTGAAGTAGATGCCTTAGACTAACCTGTCGGAGCACCTTTGATAACTTCTGGAACCAGGCCCTTGGACTCTGCTTCAGTCCATAGATTGCTTTCCTCAATCCGTACACACACTCCTCCTGAGTCTCGAATCCAGGTGACTGGTGCATATACACTTCCTCTTCTAGGTCTCCGTACAAGAAAGTATTTTTCACGTCCAGCTGATATATATCCCAATCATTGTGAACAACCATAGAAACAAGGATCCTGACAGTCGATAGCCATGCCACGGGAGAGGTGTCAAAGAAATCCACCTCATATGTCTTGGTGAACCCCTTTGCAACAAGTCTAGCCTTGTATTTGAAGATAGTGCCATGTTGGTTGTACTTGACAGAAAACTCCCAGCGACACCCAACTATCTAAGCACCAGAGAGAGGCAGCACAACATCCCATGTCTGCCTGGAGAGTAGGGTAGTCATCTCTTCCTCCATGGCCTGACGTCATTTTGGATCAAGAATGGCCTGCTGGTAAGTACTAAGAACCTGTACCATTGACAAAGCTGTAACAAATCTACCAAAGGATTGGCCTAGATTTGCCACAAAAGCCTGATCAGGCACATGATAGTAAGCACAACTGCGGGGTGCCTTCCTAATAGCAATAGGAAGATCAGAATCATTTGGGACTCCTGTCTGTTCCTCATTAGAAAACATTTCATCACTATCATGATCAACACCATCAGGAGGATTAGGATGAACCAAAGTGTCACTAGTGTCAGGTACAATCTCAACTGCCTATGAACCATCAGCTGCTGGTGAGGGAGGAGGCCCCTGAAATGTCATGTCAGGCCTGTGATACGTATGCAATGACCTATGCAATCTTTCAAAGTCATCCAGGGAGGAGGAGCTCATTTGTCCAATAGCTAGTGATCTAGATCGAGGAGCAGACGCCTAAGTCTCTGTAGATGGAACATGCAAGGGAAGAAAGGCAGCATCATCACATGAGCTTCTCTGTCCGGCAGTTGAGAAATATGGTGTATCCTCATGGAAAGTCACATTGGCGCTAACATAATGTCTGTTCTGTAGAGGATCATAGCAATGGTACATCTTCTGTGTCCTGGAGTATCCCAAAAATACGCACTTGACAACATGAGGAGCCAGCTTGTCATGACCAAGTGACGACATATAGACGAAGGCAACACATCCAAAAGTCTTGGGAGGCACATGAAATAACTCACCATTTGGATGCAGAAGAACCGGTATCTGCTCGTGAAGAATTAAGCTGGGCATCCTGTTAATGAGATAGGCCGCTGTCAGAATTGCATCCCCCTAGTATCTCTGCAGTACATTGTGATGAATCAAAAGGGTACGAGCAACATCAAACAGGTGCCTGTGCTTCTGCTCTGTGATCCCGTTCTGCTGCGAAGTGTGAGGACAGGTGGTCTGGTGGATAATCTCACGGGTCTTATAGTATTCCTTAAGTCTGGAAGTGTAGAACTCAAGGGCGTTATTGGCCCGCACCATTTACACTGTGGCTAAATACTATGTGTTGATCTCTAGAAGAAGAGTCTTTATGCATCCTCCAACCTCTGCCTTATTCTTCAACAGAAACACCCAAGCTGCTTTAGAGAAATCATCTACGACAACTAGGTAGTATCGGTGTCCCATCCAATCTGTGACCCTACTCGGTCTCCAAACGTCCATATGAAGCAGCTGAAATAATGTCGAAGATCCAGTAGAGGTGTTAGCCAGAAATGAGGATCGGTGGCGCTTCTTAATTGGTAAGCATCACATTGTATGGTAGTAGCTGGGGAAATGTGTTATCACCCTCTTGAGGCGATCTAGAGACAAGTGGCTAAGACGAATATGCCACTGTAGAACACTCCTGCTACCATATCCAATAGCTCCTGCGAATGGCTCTTGTCCTAAGTGATAGATGCCATCCTCTGCTTTACCTCTGACAACAATCCTTCTGGTGAGCTTGTCCTGAATAATGCATCCGACATCATTGAGGATCACTTTGCAGTTGAGATCCTTCGTGATTCTACTTACGGACAACAAACTGAGCGAGAATTTTGGCACATGCAATGTGCCAGACAGCTGCAAACTAGGGGTCACAGCCATCTCCCCCTCACCTCTAACTGGGGCGTATTTGACATTTTCCACCTGTACAATCCTGCTTGGGGGAACATATTCCAACGAATGGAAATAGGTCTGATCATTGTACAGATGCTGTGACGCACCAGAGTCGATCAACCACCTTGCTCCATGGTGCTTCTGTAATGCTCTTGGTACACCAGACTCACAAACTTTGCCATTGGTGTCAAGTAGACCGCATTCAAGAAAAGAAGACGAATGTAGAGTCTGTTGTCCGTGACAACTCATCCACAACCAGAAAAACAAATGCTTAGGTCTGATTCAACGTATTTCAAATCACGTGGTGAAGAAGATGGAGATTCAACTCCTAGACATGAATCCAAGGAGGAGGAACCCTGGATCCATGCTTAGATGTTGAATAGGAGCCCCTCGGGGACCAACGAGGAGCGAGCTAGGTCTGGGACATACCTAACACACTCGCCTAGGGGTGGTCGTCCTCCTTCGGCTAGCGGTTCCGGTGTGTGCAGGTGGCTGGCGACGGAGGTCGCCCACCAGTAGCATAGGGTGTCGCCCCTACTGGCGGGGACGCACTATGAGGGTGAGTAGAGGCACACGAGCTTGGTCTGCGGTCGCTAGAGGTGGCGGTGGTGGCAAATCAGATGCTCGTGGTGGCGGCGGGCTCTGTCGAGCTGCTGCACGCAATGTGCTCGTGGCGGCGATGATTAGGACGGTGGCGCGTTGCCCTCTAGCCGACGGGGAGGCCGGCGACCCCTATTGCAGCCGCTAGATGTCGGGGCAGAGGTGATCCGGTAGCTACTGCGCCTGGAGGACAGGTAGGGTTTTTCGTGGATGGATTTTCGTGGTTTGTGGCGGTGGGATACTAGAACCTGATCTAGGATCACGCTCTAACACCAAGTAGGAGAAGAGAATAAGTTAAAATCATTATGGGAGCCCTACGCTTCTTTACAAAAAGGAAAGGTGGGAAAAATAAGATGGTCTATAAGAAATAAAAGAAATGCACAGTGCTACTACATCGCTACAAATAATCATTGTCTAACATTTTCAATGCCAACCATCTCTTTCTTCTCTTTGTGGATCTTCTTCATCTCCATTTGCACTTGTTGCAAATGAGATCACTTAAAGTGCCTCAAATTCTTCACATGGTATTCGACTAAGCGACCTTGCATGCCTGAGGCCTTAAGGATTCACACTGGGAGCTTTGCTGGTGTGGAACACGAGGAGCAAGTAGCCAAAGCTTTGTTAGGCCCCAAGTTGAAGAAGAGGCCATGTAAACCATCTCTTGTTAGTGGGGTGTTCCCCTACATGTACTTGGGAAGGATCAAGGTGTCTCCTTGACTTCAGGACATTGAAGAGAGTTAATGTGGAACCTCTCTAGTTAACCTGGGAATGATCGTGGTGTCCCCTTGACTCTCGGCAAAGTTGTACGCATAAGTAGTGTTACTCGAGCTATGGTGGATGTTGAGACTACGATCATTGTGGAGGTGAAAGTTCAAGGCATCACACTCGAGGTAATGGGAGCCTCAAACTATAGGATCTTCGTAGGAGGTCAAGCCAAACTCCACATGCTCATAGAGAGCATCGGAAGCACGTGAAGGAGCCAAGGCTAAGAAGGAGAAAGAGAATTATCTCACGGTGAACAATGACGGAGAAACTATTCTTCATCAATGGAGCCTTGTCACATGGTTTTTGTTTGTCATGAGAAGGGTTTTTTCCCTTGGAAACAAGCTGCTCATCAACATGCATTTGAGGATTGACTACGACTATTCCTTGACCACTGCCTCATAAGTTTTGCTTCCTACAAGTCTCTCCTCTTTGGGAGTCTGACTTGGAGGGGAGTGTGAAGTTTTGAGAATAAAGAAGGTTTGACGTGGCGTGTGATGTGGCATGTAGCATGTTTGTGTCGGCACGTGAAATTATGTGTGTGCGTGAGATGAGTTGGCGTGTGTTTTTTTTTTATGAGAGAAAGTTGGCGTGAGTTGGTGATGCTTAGTTGTTTGAGATTGTCATAGAGTTGGTTTATGAAAGTTGTTAGAGTTCAAATTAGGAGTGGAGTCAATTTAGGATTAGTTGGTAATTCGATTAGATTGTTAATTGATTGGCTTCTCTCTATAAAAATAGACCAATCATCTCAATTTGTCTCTTGAGTTCAACATAATAAGATTATCTTCTCTAGAATTCTAACTCTATTTTCCTTCCATGCCAACTCCTCTCATGTAAACATCTTCTTTCACGCCAACCCTCTCTTTTCTCTCTGTGTGGATCTTCATCTCTACGTGCACCTGTTACATGTGAGATCACCAAAGGTGTCTCAAATCCTTCACAATCACCATTGAAGGAAGTTGTTTTGTGGTGGGTTTTTGAGATTCACATAGCTGCATCTTGGCTAAGTAGATCTAGATTGTTTGCACTGTAACTTAGTAAGTTGTTTTGCAAATTATATTCGATGATTTGAGGTCATGTGGACACAATTTTTTCCGTTTTGACTTTTTTATGGGAGTCTTCGCATTGGATGTGGTGGTCTCCATTGGCGGCATTTGTAATTTCCTATGGAGGGGGGTGAACTTGAGCGTGATAAACGAAATATACAGAATAAAATATCACAATCACAAAATAACCAATATAACAAGCACACGAAGGATTTTTAGGGGGAAACCCAAACCCGGGTAAAAACCACCACCTAAACCTCTCGGTTTAGAATTTTTCGATTGGCCTGGTCAATCAAATCTACTATCAAAGTCACTTAAATGAGGGTGACTTAACCTCTTATAGCCACATTATTATGTACGAGGGTAGCGTACCTCAACCCCTTCTCTTCACGAGGAGCATTTTGTCTCACGAGGGAGGTGGGAATTTGCAAAGCGAATATCTAAACAAAGATTATACAAAGTATGTAGTAGACCTAGCTACTATAGGCAAATAAAACTTTTCTTTGATGGAAGTACGTTGGCTAGCAACGTGGGGTGCGTGATCCACGCAATGGCACGACAATGCTCTTGTATTCGTAGGTGGGAGAGCAAGTGCACAGCTAGGATGGTGCTCTCAAGATGTAGACTAAGGCTTTGGAGAGCAAGATCACTTTTCTATCTCTTCTTGGACACAATATGAGTGGAAGTAGTTTATCAAGGTGTGCTTAGCTCAGGAAGGGTGCTCTTCTATTTATAGAGGTCCTAAGAAGGCTTTAGAAGGCCTTGAAAGCCTCTTATAGCCGTTGGGAACAAGGCTCAAGAGAGTGGTCCAAAATTCTATCGAAATCTGGGTCATTTATGATTCTGACAGGGTTATTAGACGTCTGGTTTTATGGTTAGACATCTGGGTCATCGTCTGATCTAAGGTTTGGTCGTCTGATTTAGAAGGGTGGATGATCTGATCAGGGTTGGATTAAGACAGATGTCTAAAACTCACTTTTAAGACGTCTGGGATACTAATCATACGTCTAATCCTAAGATGGATTAGTTCCTATTTTAACAAGATCGAAATAGGGTTCTAAGGTTAAGTTGTTCAGACGATGGGTCGGACATCTGGCAAGAAGTTTGGATGCCTGGGAAAATAATCCTCTATGGGAATGGATTTCCCAAGAGGCTCAACAGCTAAATCGTTTGACAAAAAGTGATTTGGGTCAGATCTTAACCTAATGTCTATTTGTCAGACGATTGGGGTAATCTACGGACGTCTGAAAGTGTTATAGAATTAATTGTAAGGTAATCACAGAGGATCATCTTTTGAGAGTCCAATGGTTCTATTGTTGGACGTCTGTTAATGGTATCAGACATTTTCTAAAATGTCTGGACTAGGGGCTGGTCGTATGAAATTAATGGATAGAAAGCACTAAGTCTAGCCTAAGTGTTTAGACGTCTAAACAAAATGTCAGAGGTCTTAAAAGTCAAGATCAGACATCTGATGTTCAGATTGAACGTCTGATCAGGCTGTTTGAAGCCTATTTTGATTTTTTGATCTGTCTAAGAGTTTGTCTAAGTGTCCTAGTAAGGTGTAAGGTTTCCTAGGACTAAGGTTGGGTACTTTGGGCTCTTTATAGGAATCTAAATAATAAAAGAGTAAAGTATAAAATACAAGAATACAAAAAATACAATAAAGAATATTTCTATCATATTCTTCATCTGTTTCCTTTTTCAAGCTCTCGCTCCAAGCGAAGCTCCTTCTCCTCTATCAAGCTCCTTCAATCTACCATGGACGTGAAGCTCCTTCACACTTGTATCATTTGCATTTATCCTGAAACTTGTAAATTTAATTGCAAATGTTAAATCACAAGTATTTTGTTATCATCAAAATTAACGATCGTAGTGCCCTTGCATCAACAACATTGACACGAGCAACTTCTACATTAATGCTTGATGATGTCGTTGAATACGTAGTGCTTTGTCCGTGTCATATGAAGGCAATGCGTTCACTGCTTGGATTACTTGGGAGGTGTTTTGTATGAGGTCTACTTGCCAGGTACTTGGTTGAAGTGAAAGCAAAATGCTCAAGTAACATGTATTCATGAAAACATGAAATCAAACTGGGTGATCAACTGTGTAGGTATAAAAAAGAAGCATGTCTTCACATTTGAGTCAGCTGGTGCTGTTTTGGTCTTTCAAACTGAAAGATGTCGTGCTTGGAGTTGGATTTGTGTGTTCAAAGATGTGAGCGGCACATCATAGAGGATCACCATTATAGGGCATTTCAGAAGCATTTGCTAGAAAGTCTGGTTGGGGACTTAGGGGGGATTGTCCGTACATAGAATTTTCAAATTGTTGACAAATAAGGATTCTGTTGGAAGTGGGGCTTCTAAAAGTCCTCAGATTATGAGCCTTGATGTTATTACTCCCATTGGAGATGGATGCCCAATTGGCAAGCCATTATGATAAAATATACTTATGATCAAGGTTTTAAAAAACGTAAGGCGGTACCGAGGCGGTTTGACTTCATCGAGGCGAGGCGTAAGCCTCAGGAATTGCATAAAAAACATAAAACATAAAATGATATATACTTATTAAGTGCTAATAAGGAAATAAAACCTAATGAATAAAATTATCAAATAAATGACCTAAACTTGATAAATAAGTAAAACTATCAAATAAATAACAAAGGTTCCACTTTGACAATTAGTATACATGCTGAATCAAGTCATTCACTAGTGCATTCCCTCCCCAACCTTCGACGCTGCTACGACAACCTTCTGCAACGCTGCTACAGGCCTGCATCATTCACTATTTTGCGATGACAACCTTCGAAGACCCAACCTCCTCGAGCTCCGACGTTGCTCCTCCAGCTCCTCGAGCTCTGATGCTTCGCGAGGCTTATGCTTCCTGATGCTGCGCGATGCTGCGCCTCCAGCTCCTTGAGCTCTGATGCTGCGCGATGCTGCGCGATGCTGCGCCTCCAGCTCCTCGATGCTGCACGATGCTACTCCTCGACGCTGCGCGATGCTGCTCCTCGACGCTGTGCGATGCTTACGCCTCCAGCTCTTCGACGCTGCGCGATGTTGCTGCGACGACGCTTCTCCTCGAGCTCCGACGCTACCGCGAGATGCGAGCTTCGACGTTGCTGCGGTGATGCTCCGCCTCAAGCTCCGACGATGCTGCAGCAGTAGCACCAACCCTTGAAGACCTAACCTAAGCCTCCTTTCGCAGGCAGCTGAGGTGGCGCCTTAAGTGCGCCCTCATTGCCTCGAGCGCCTCAGTCCGCCTCAGCTTCGGCGAGGCACACGCCTCTTGAGTGCACCCCAAGGCTATCGCCTCGAGGCTATTTGGGGCTGCCTCGCCTCGAGGCGTACGCCTCTATAGCCTCGAGGTGCGATTTTTAAAACAATGCTTATGATACAAATGGGGATAGCAAGGAAAAGAGACAGTCGTAAGCATCTTCTGCTAAGTTGATCAACGATCTATTCTTATATACTAAAATCGGGTTTTGAGTTGCCACGTGTTGATCTCTTCGCTACTGGCACTCCCCGTACTCTCCCCCCTTTCTCTCTCTTATTAAATGTCGCCCCTGCCTCTCTCTCCCCCCTCCCTCCGTTTGGTTGAGCACTAACTTCTTTCTTTTTTTTTTTGAGGAAAAAGTTTACGTAACATCCTCCTCTGCAAAGTTCACACACACACATGTGTGCGCACACACAAAATATATGTATTATTAAATAAATTCACACACACAATATGTACATTATTAAATAAATTATATTAAAAAATGTTTATATATTTAAAATAATATACACCATAATCCTAAAATATACATTGTGTATTTTTTTGTGACTTTTTTGACAAGTTATTTTAATGTGTCTCAAAGGTGGATTTAATCGCGTTGCTCCATGTGTGTGAGAGACATTTTTCATTTATTTATTTATATATGTATTTTATAGGTAAGACAACTATTTTTTTTAGAATAATTTGCTTTGCATTAATTATTGTACATCATGCATTAATGTCATTGGATATAGGGATATAAATACAGCTAAGTTTGGGTTGAGTTTATATATTTATTTTCAAGTTCAATACCCATACGTTCGTGTCCTACCTACTTACTCATCAAATTTTTAAATCATAAATCCATATCAAGATCCATTTGCTCATGCATGATGTACCTATTTAGTTTTTACTCATAGGATACCTATTTAGTATATACTCATAGCATTTAATCGCATTTAATCTCTCTCTTTCTCTCTCTCTCTAGCATCATTTAATTTGAAAATAACTCAGCTTACAAATTTTGTAAAAGCAAATCTGAATCTCCTTGCAAAAATATTGAAGTTTATTTACCAATCCTTTGTTTGTGCTACCATAAAAAAGTAAATTTATGTCCATCTATATATTAAACTACAGTATTATTTACCATTATATGGAACTTTTCTAGCTATATCTTTGCATATAGGTTGTTTAATAAAGTTTCATGTAATAACTATGAATGTTGTTCATAGTCTTTTTGGTTTTTCCCATTTATATTATACACATCATATATTCTTAGTGGATCCCGTTGCTCACACGGTTGGTGTTATTTGATCACTAGCATGGATTTCCACATCTCTCTCTCTTTGTTCACCGGTCCTGCAGCAAAGTGTGGGATCAAAAACACTAGTTATCTATATAGTGAAGATCTTGCAATGTGGGAATTGAAAGTTGGCGAGATTACAAATTTGGAGGTCTATCTTTTCATAAAATTGAAGCTCGATTTCCCTTCAACTGATGTAAGGAGAGAGGGGGTTGGAAGATATGGCAGTCTTGCAGTTGCCTCAATTCTTCTCTAGATAGTCAATCATATAATTGATTCAATCTACATAAGGACTACAATGAATCAAAACTCATACTTCTTGGAAGTTAGGACCCAGAGTTGTGGAAATTTAGAAATGATTAGTAGTGATGAACTGGGCAACTAGAGAATGGTCTATTGGCTGAGACTTCACCCATGTGTAGGACCCAGTGAAATCCGCACATAAGAGACATGCCTAGAATATCTAAAGTTGCAGAATGTGGCTATTTTTTATAGATTGGGCCTCTCCATTCAAGCATTGGTGTTGGGTTGGATGCTCTCACATATCCCAACTTGCAAAACTGATAATGGGACTTCAGACTGTAATCGCTTATTATAGAAATTTGGGCTCTATTATTGATACATCTATATTGCAAATATCTTGCCATTCTTCTATCTTCGTTTCCTAGATGATAGTTGCATCTTGTTCATACATCAAGATTGTCTAGCAGAGCCATTGCGTTGCTCATAAAATACTGTGTAAAAGAAAACACATGCTTCAAACTAAGGTTTTAAATATCGGTATCGATATCGTATCGACAAGTAAAAAAAACGGATATATCGTTGATATTGGTGAATTTTGGGAAAATTGCTCAGAAAGGCATAAAAATCACAAAATATCATAAAATTTAAAGGTTGACATTTTTATGAATAATATATCATGAAATGATGCCTAGAAAACGTGTATATGTGTTATATTAGGGATATATCGTCGATATCGATAATTTTTTTTACGTGTGTGTATGTGTTCCACCACCATTTTAGCATTCAAACCCAGCGCTAGCGCTGTCCTGCCATTTTCAACTCTTCACACCTCTCGCTCAACCATTTTCAAATCTTTCTGTCGATATATCGCCGATATCTTGGGGATATCGCCCGATATATCGCCGATATCTCCCCATATCGGCTAGATATTGCCGATATCCTGGAAAAAAATACCTTTAGTGGTATCGATATCACCCAACTCCGTCGATACCGATATATCGGCGATATATCCCGATATATTGTGATATTGCAAACCTTGCTTCAAACTATTAGATTGAAAATTGTAATTACTGATGTACACACTAATGCATTATAGATGTGGTAAACTTGACATACATTATGAACCCTTCTAGTAAAAGGATTTTGCCATGTAAAGAGATGTATGTGGCCAATACTAAGGGTTTTGCCATGTAACGAGAGGCATGTGACCAATTGCTTATATTTTGTGTGTGCATCCAAGGAATGTGTTTGTACACTGATACGTCTGCATTTGTTCATGCCTCCATAACACAAGGTTCCAAAATCCTTTTATACCTGCTTGAGTCAATTGCCTACTTTTATTGAATTCATTTGGAAATATACCTAAGGATGCGAGTCTAACACCCTTTTGCAATTATTGAGCTTGTTATCAATTCAGTTTAGAACTTCTGTAACCTTTGTTAAGCTTAAGCTGGAAAAAAGCTTCAGGACCCTGAATTTAAATAACAAAATGCTTCTGCTGTTGAGATAACATTGCTTGGAGCTTGAAATTTAAATTTTAACTCTGAACAGACTTGTTTCCAAAACAAAAATAGAAGTTTGAACGGACTTGAGCATCAATATATAAGAATCAGCCGTCCTTGGAAGGTATTTGCATAGTTAGAGATACTTTAGGAATTAAAATTAGGAAAGTAGAATTATCTCTTTTTATGTTTTGTTTCTTTCGAAATAAGGATATGATTTAGTTTGTTTGTGTTGTCAGTTTTTTTCTATTTTAGGAATTATGCTTGGAAGTAGGAATAATTTGTCTCTATATAAAGGGATGAATTCTATGTATTTCTTTGAGATTTGGAATAAAGTTTTCTAGTTATCAAAGTCTCTATCTAGTATCAAAGCAGATCCATCATGGGACCCTAACGTGTTCCATTATGCTCTAGGGGTGTCGTCATGACCTCCCTACCTTGGGGTGCATGCGTAGCTTCGATGGCTTCTATTTGTGACACATTTGTAGCTCTAATGCCCAGATCTTCATTTTGGTTCTTCTTCTTTACGCGTCGATCTTCATCTCGCTTGAAGCGATGCCAAGTGTCAGTGCTTGGTCTATTTCAGATGCAACATCGATCAAGGGGGACCAATTTGGTCCTTGCATCACTATGTAGGCCCCTATCATGTGGCAAGAGCTGTTTTGTGACCAGGCAATGCCACACAAGAAGATCGTACCAGTTTTGGCTCAATCCAGCAGTCCAGTCCAGTCACCTTCATCGCCTCGATTTGTATTGGTGCTGATGATATTATTGGTGCTGTTGGTGCCAATGATGCTATTGTTGTATTTCCTCTACGTGGCTGTGGGTTAACACACTGGATTTTGGATCTAAGTGGTCTAACGATATGTTTTAGAATCGCTTCTTATTGATTCGTACCATGGGGGGCTCTACCCCCTGCCATTGAAAATTGAAAAAAAAATTCACGAGAATTGCTGTGTTAGCGATCTCTTATGAGGATCAAGGTCTCTTCTATTTATTCTATTGCCATAAATCTTATGGCCAATACCATTGCTTGGGAAAGTTTCCCATGTTTGGTTGTTAGTATTGCTACGATAATTATGTTATTGATACTTCTACTACGGTTTTCATGTCTTGCTGCTACTCTACTCCAACAACTAACGAATGCTCCTTCTGCTAGAGTCTGTATTACTCTGTGCTCCTGTAATTGCCTGCATTAAGGGGGAGTTCTATTGGCTCATAGGACTTTACTGAAACCTTGAGCCACATGATCGACGTTGAAGACGTCGATGAATGGTGGGGTAATTGAGCCATGCACTTAGCCCCATATCTAGAAGTCCTACGTCAATTTTTGTCTTCTTCTAGCATGAATTTTTACTAGTGTAAGGTGACTATCAATGCTTGAGATCGTCTCTTGTATTAGTTTCGGTGCTTAGGATCGTCTTCCTTATCAGTATCGGTGCTTGGGATTGCCTTTTGTATCAATATTAGTGATTGGTATCGTCTCTCTTATGGTCATTGGGATCGTCTTTCGACTAAAGGTTTTGTTCTAACTCCAAGGGAGTTAGGTATTCATTGGTGAAGAGACAACTATTTGCATGCTTGGGGATCTGTTCAATTGCATGCCAAAGTTTCTCTGTCTCTTTACTTGCATGCCTACCTACCTACTCTTGCCCCGAACTATTTCTATGTCCCTTTACTTGCATGGCTACCTGCCTACTCCTGCCCCGGACTATGTCAGATGAGGGAAGCTCTCTTGCTGGTGCACTGCTACAAATTTGGCGTTATATGCTCCAACTTGGGGAGAGGGATGTTAGAGATAATTTAGGAATTAGAATTAGGAAAGTAGAATTATCTCTTTCAATATTTTGTTTCTCTCCAAGTAGGGATACTATTTAATTTGTTTGAGAAGTGATTTGTTTCTATTTTAGGAATTAAGATTGGAAGTAGGAATGATTCCTCTCTATATAAAGGGATGAACTCTATGTATTTCTTTGAGATTTGGAATAAGGTTTTCTAGTTATCAAAATCTCCACAAGTAGTTTCATGGAGTTCCTTGTACTGTACTCACATACTTGAGGTTTCCGCAATTATTTATTTGCCGGACAAGAAAATGCTTCTCTTCACAGTTAATTCGAGTTGAAAGCTTTGCCCATGATCTTGTTCCTGCTTACAGTTTTCTTCAGGGATGGCATCTTCTCAGCATGTTGAGCTTGAAGCAGCAAAATTTCTTCAAAAGCTTATTCAAGAATCAAAAGACGAGCCTGCCAAGCTTGCTACTAAACTTTATGTGGTTTGAAACTCATTCACTACGTTTCATCTCTACAGTAAACTATTTTTATTTTCTTGATATAATGGTAATAAAGCCTTGAGGTTCACATTCATTGTTTCTCTTTTGGAAATGTTACAGATATGCCAACATATGAAAATGAGTGGGAAGGAGCAGTCGCTTCCATACCAAGTCATATCAAGGTGAGTTATGTGCATTTTTATATAGCTGTCATGGTTCTTTTCTGACACGTTTTCACATAGGATGCGTCTTGTTTGTTATGTTTCAGACACTTATAATGAAATACTAATGTGTGGTATTGATTCTATCTTTTTGATTATGGGTTCCTTATCATTTGAGAAACTAATTAAACACCAAAAATATCTATGCCCTTATAGTTGATTTCTGTGCAGCCCTGTGATTAATGTTTTTTTTACCTGTCAAGATGTTCAAAGTACATGAAGTGATACAAGTAATCAGATTCAGTTGTTTAAAACATAAAGCTCTTCGATTTTTATTTAGTAGGGTTATACTTGTTGTCTTAGTCTCTGCCAGCCAGTTACTTATTTGTTCTTGGTGATTGTCAGGGCTATGGAAACTGTTATTACACAGAATGGACTTGACAGGGATGCTTTGCGATCTGCGCGTTTCCCTTTAGCCGGCGGTGTTGGCAATCCAAATATGGTAAGAATGAATGATAGGGAGGTAGCTGAAGCTCGTGGCTCTGATGTGGTTCTTGATGGTGCTCCTGTTGGTGCATGGCATTCTTCTCCGAATAGCCATGCTAATGAAGAAACCTATGGATGTTCAAGCCAGAATTTTGGAACAATGAGGAGCTCTGATGCAGCTCCAGATGACGTTGACATGACCTGTCATGAACCATCCACTTCAGGGAGGCCAGTTATGGGACCAAATAGAGCTGAAAACTTACGACGTGATGTTTCACAAGGGTCTCCTTGTCAAAGAAGCAGCAAGTCTTTGGACCGTGGTAGCCCAACTAGTGTGCGGATGGAGGAGTCCTCAAACTCACAGGAAAAGCTGGAGATGGATTCTGATAAACAGGTCAACAAGAAGGATACTAAAAAGACTGGTTCTAAGCGTAAAAGGGTTGATACTCGAGTGACATCACAAACAATTGTGGACAGCCAACAGGTACCGAATGTGGTTGGTACCAGGGCCAGCACGAGGAAAGCAAAACAGGCAGACAAAGGTGATGCGGAAGGTAATTCTCTTATAAGCTTTGGTGGCATACCCTCACTGTGCTATTGTCATCACACTTTAGCATCACACCTTTTCTATTTATTCTGGTTTATGTTAATTGACTGGAATATAAATGAAATGATCAAGCCAACTTGAATTAGTTACTTACAGAAAAAAACTCTTCTCTTGCTCTTATGATATTTGGCTGCAGCATGGGTTTGGTTATTCAGTTATAGATGTATCAATGGTATTTCCTTGAGTACGCAGGACCTCATAATACCAACAATGATACATCTGGCTCTGGAATGGACTTCAAGAATAGCTCCCATGGAACAATGAGCACCAACAAACAGGTTCCATGTGCACCTATGAACATGGATGCATCTGGAAAATTTAACTCGTCTAGTGGTTTCACTTTGTATGCTTCATCAAAGGTATGCTTTTCAAGAACTTGTGGTTCATTTGACATTCTTTATTCATTTTTTTGATTTTTTAAAAAAATTAAGTTAAGATGTGATTAACTTCTAAGATCTTCATTTTTGATATGACTTGCTCGGAAAGAAGCAAAATTGATGTTGACATGCCTTTACTCTAAGCAGCAGATATTAGATTCAAGAAGCTAAATGCAAAAGTTTGATATTTTGATATGTACTTTATGTAGGCTTGTACATAGGGAATACTAATACCGTCATTGCAGTTCTCCATGTCTAGTTATAAATTGAGCAAAAAACTTGGTGTAATTGAAATAGTAGCTAGCAAGGGAGGAAAAAAAATCTTAGGCATCACTTGATTAGAAGGTTATGCACATTTTTTTTTTAAAAGGAGGTTATTCACCCTTTTTGAGTGGATAATGCTATTTTCTTGATTGATTACTCCAACACATTCTCACAAAGGACAGTTATATTTCATTAACCTAGGCTGGATATGATTTGGGGTTATGCCTCTGAAATCCTTGGTCAATTTTCTTTCACCAATAGAAAACAATAGCATTGTAGGAGATTTTTTTTTTCTCTAAAAAAAGGCATTACAAAAGAAAGAAACATTATGTGTTATATTGAGATCATTGTTTTAGTTGTATCTTTCTGGAGTTTATTT
The DNA here is from genome assembly GCA_037157565.1 of Thalassia testudinum. Taxonomy (NCBI): domain Eukaryota; kingdom Viridiplantae; phylum Streptophyta; class Magnoliopsida; order Alismatales; family Hydrocharitaceae; genus Thalassia; species Thalassia testudinum. The sequence continues at coordinate 12,633,202 of JAZHRO010000058.1, forward strand.
TTTTATGTAAGCCTCTACTTGTATTCTTTTTTCTCATATTTTCTATGTAGCTAGGATTATGGTATTGGAGTTGTGAGGATTCGCAATGAAAGCGAGGTGGAGTTTTCGCATGGTGATCCCTCGCTTGGAGGGTGCATGAGAGAGAGAGTTGGTGCAATGGGAATTTTGGACCCAAACTCCAAGCAAATCCTTAAAGACCTAGGGTCGCTGGCCCTTTATTGGACCCAAACTCGTGCCTACGTGGACTGTCCACGTGGCCACTGTGCCATATGGTAGCCCATATGACATTACTCCGTCACACTCCCCCTCAAGTCAAGGTTGGAGTAAGCCGTAGACTTGTGCACTGTGCTGAGGTTAGAGCCCCCACCACTCTTCATTGTCTTCTACGTTGACCTCTAAAGTCGTTACCTCATGGGAAACCTCAATAGTCATCGCAATGGTCGCTGTGGTCTTCTTATCATCTTGATGTATCGCACGGATCTTCTCTAGGTCCAAAGGAGAGAGAAAATTCACATTGGGGAGTATATGCGCCATGTGGGGGTGTCTCAAATTCATCCCAACACTAGTCATGTGCATGATTTGTGCGGCCGCAGTACTGAAAAGGTGGGAAGGTTTGGCCTGAAACTTGGCCTCTACCTTTCCCATATCCTGCGCCACCATTAGTAGTGGCTAATGTTGTGTTCTCAGCCACCGTAGTTGACTCCACCTCAGGTTCTCTAAGTTTCTCAAGACGACTATAAATCGTCTCAAGATCTATCTTCTTACCCAAGGTGAGAATTTGATCATGCGTCAGTTGATATCAGGGATGTAACCTCGATAGAAATTTCACTTCTTGCCACCTCTCATGCGTGGTGGTTTGCTTGTCGTAGCAGACATGCTTGAAATCTTGAGCTCCTCAAGTAGCGCCTTCATCTTTGAGTAATATTTATTAAGGGGAATTTTCCTTTGATTTGCTGGCCAAGTATAAAGGTCGGTGATGCGGGCGTTGTTGGACTTCTTGGAGTACCCCCTCTCCAAGGAATCCTACATCTCGAATGTCAACTTCTTGTAGAGAATATTGGAGGCGATGGATGAATTAATTCATTAACCAATTCATCATGACATAATTATCTTTCTCAAGCTTCTTCTTCGAGTCATTGATTTTAGAGGCATCTTCAAGCAACATGTAGAACTTCTTCTATCCTCCTACGAATATCTTGAATGCCCTAGCCCATCTGACACAGTTGGATGCACCTTGAAGCTTTGATGGTCGTCTCTTGGGCGATCACCTTGCCCTCTCTGGTTGATACCTGGGCCTCGTTCTCCGTCGTCTTCTTCTTCGAACAATGAACCTCCCGCTACCTTTGTGCTTTGTGTAATGGCGTTGGATGTAGTAGCGAGAGGATTCGTCAGGAATCCCCTACTCGATTCCTTGGGCCTTGCGTAAGGCGCCAAGATCTTCCAAGGAGTTCCTTGAGAGAATTCCGACATCAGATGAAATAGCCACTTATCACGTGGCTTAGGGTGACATGTGAAGGGTTCACGCACAAGAGAGATTCTCTCATGCGTGTACTTATCTCTTCTCTTTTTATAATAGTTTCAGTGGGGATCAATAAAATTTGTATAGCCCAAGTCTCTATGTTTCGAGCTTATTAAAAATAAATAATTAATGAATCATGTTATAGATTTATTTTTCTTCTTTAACTCTAATTTGGGCATGATTTGATTGTAAAATTAATTTATAAATGTGTACCCGATTAGTAAATGGATACTCGATGGGTATATAGGTATGGGTTTAGATTTTTGCACCTGAAGGGTAAATTGGTAGGGTATGGGTATGGTTTTCGTAAATGAGTATGGGTATGGGTTTGCCAAACTCGACCCGTCTGCATCCCTATCTTCATGCTTGTGCAAGCAAGGGTTTAAGTGTCGATTTCGATGTTTCGATAAATTTTCATGTGCACACATCGGAGTACGCTGTGGAAATGATCATGCTTTTGATGTTGGATTTCGAGGATTTAGAGGACACGGCTGTGTTTCAATGCACGCTGTGCCCTCAGAAATTCTTCATTTCAAGGGCACATTGAAAGGATGTCGATGCATGTTGACAAAGATGACAAAAGCCTCTTAAAATAATTAAAATTACAAGTAAATTATAAATTGAATTTAAAAGATTATGCAAGAAGGGTATATGCGAAAACATAAGTGTTGTATGAATTAATAATTAAATAAAGTATGCATATCTAAAGTCAAATTTAAGTACATATTTGCACTTTAATGTACAACCAAGCTAAAAATTTAAAAGAAAAAATGAAAATTTCAAATACCTTATCAAATTGTCCAGATTTTTGAAACTCTGGATCCATTCCATCATCATTGTTGCCACTTGGTTGATTCCATCACCTATTGTAGGTGTTGGGATTCAAGTCAGCCACATTGCATTGCCATGTAGCAACTAACAGGCCACATGGCAGAATCTCAGGCCCATGTGGGTTGGCGGTTTAGAGTCCAACATGACCAATTTTGGTGCCTTATTTGGGTTTGCTATTTTTAGTAAAGTTGTTTTTAGGAAATATTTTTGGGATTTGTTTTAGTTAGATGATTAGATCTTTCCAAATGAGATAGAATCTTAATATGGATAGAATCTTTTGTTTTTATTTGTAGGGATATGTTCTCTCTATAAATAGAGAGCCTTCCTAACTTTTCTATTTTGAGCAATATCAATATTTCCCACAACAACTCAAGGCTCTTCTCCTCTCTATCTCTCTCTCTCTCTCTCTCTCTTCCTCGTCGGCCACCAAGGCCACCGTTGGCCACCACCTAGTCGACCACCAGCCCACATGGTGGTGCTCCTCCACGCCTCCAGGCCCACACGTGCATAGTCCCACATGTGAACTATTTTTCCCATGCACACGGAGTCTCCACGCTCCATTATTTTGTCAAATCTTGATAGTAGGATTGTAAGGCTTGAAGTTAATCATAGTAGAGGTCCTACATCATATATGAATAAATGGTTTGGTAGTTTATCACTACTTGTCTATAAGCTTGATCACTCGCATTAACTAATATGTGAAGATGATGATATCTATTATCTGTGTATTGGTTGCTAAGAGATTGACACTCGGATTCTCTGTCTTAAAGTTCTTTATGATAATGACATTGGGTCTTGATAAGGTTGAGGTGGCGGCAACATCAATTGTGGGGCTTGATAATTTACGAAGAAGCCATACCTGGATGTATTGTATGAGCAGGCGTCATTGGTGTATCCTTCATTCCCTCACTTGTGGTATGATGGATAAGATGGATATGAAGAAGGTGGTGGTGGTGGTGCAAATGATCACGGTTTAGAATTGTGACTATATGATCCAGTGTCATGACTAGGTAGTGCACCAAAAATTTGGTCATCGATCTTAATGGAACCCTTGGACGAGCGAAAATCATCCATGTAAGCACCATGACCTCCATATCTGTTGTAATCCATCGGTGTTGGATTGGGAATATGTTCACCATGCACATTGATATGTCACTCTTTATAGTCTCTAGAACTTTGGTATTCACTACCATGAGTTTATCTTCCTTTCATTCTATTAGATTGTTTTAATTTAGATCTACTGGTCATCATTAGTTGCATCCACATCATTATTGTCTTTGTCATCAAAGTCAGCCTTTGATTTAGACTGTGATAATTGTTTTTCTTCATCCCTCTCATCAAACACTCTGATGGGAAAAGTATGATGACCAGATTTAGCCATATGTTCTTTAATATCGGCACCAATTTTCTGAACTAGTTTTGGATTTGGCGTTGCCCTGACCTCCTTCGTAGGTTCTCCAATATCATTCATTTAGCTCTCTAACATATTATATCCTTTATTAAAAATGTATGCTAAATCAATTGGATTAGCCTTCTCCTTATTATAGCTCTCCTACCAATGCCTCATTTTCAACCTTGTATTTTAATGGATGAACCCAAGATCATTAAGTTTGTTGCTAGCTAGTCTATTTCTTCTTTTGAAGTGGTTGAGGTTGAATGTACTTCAATTTCTTTCACATGCACCAGTAGATGTTTGTGATGACTCCTTAATAGCTACCATAAGCAATTTTGGAGTAGCCGTCTTATAACAATGCTATCCTTTAGTTGTAAAAGAAAAATATTGCGATTATTAATCGGTTATAAGTATGTATAAAATCAAAGATCGATTATTACCACAAAAAATACTCTTAATGGATTATTATTCCAAGTTAGTTACAAAGGACATCATCTTCTCTCTATAATATTTAAGTTGCACCATAAAGATCATATTTTAGTCAAAACATTTTATTTATTCATTAATATATGCTTTATAGGTCTAAAATTAAACTCATTATATCTATAATATGCATATCTCACTCATGCATAATATTTGATCTTTTGTGACAAGGATAAACTTCTCCACCACTACTTGCAAGGCATTGACAAGATTTTCATGCATGCTAAAATTGTGCTGATACAAATATTTAGGATTACATTTAGAATTTCTACATTACAAATTTACAATAGGAGATGATTAATAATTAAATAGTATCCACAAGGTACTTAATCTTTTTACATGGAATTTCTACAAATTAGGAAATATGCTTACTAACAAGGTAGAATCTATGTTAGAACATATCACTCTTTTCCCTTATTTTCTTTAGAAAAGGCTTTTTGGAGTTTCATGCATTTTTTGCCACCTCCTCCATTAATTCCATTGCTGAATTTCGTAAAAAAAATCATTTCCATTGCTGCATAGATATATCCTATTGTTGGCTTATTGTCCTCATCCACCATCTTCAATGCTAAGAGGGTAGACTCTATGATATCAATATTGCGGCTATAACCATCCTAAAATCTCGTATTGCATATCCTCTACATTCTTCCTGGCATGCGTCTTACTCAGGTATGTTATACCACCTTTGGGAGTTCATTATTGCCTTCAAACCAACATTATCTAAAGTACTTTTTAAGGCATTGTAGTTGGTAGTGAAGTGTACAATTCCAGGATAGATCAATTTGCCATTACAATAGCTCTCTTATTAGGAATAATACATATCCATGATTGTAGATAAATGATGTAACATTTTGTTTCATTTTAGTAATTGAAGCAACAACCTTTCGTGCCCAAAGTCTTTTAAAATGAAGTCCACGCAATGTATAGATCCACAAGATTTCATGCTTATTTGATTTCGTTATTTTTTCTCCACCTTTTTGATATTTGTACCATATGCTCCTTCTCGATCTCATTGATATTATCTTTCATCTATTCAAAAATATACTTAAAATCTTTCACTTTATCTAAATCATCCACGAATTTGACGAAAATGGATTTGACGTCACAATATATAAGGAAGTTAATAATCTATCTCCTTGTATAGCTAGTCCACCCATTAGCCGTAATCGTGCAGTCATATTATGGCCATAGCATCTTCTATTCATCAATGTATTTGTTGAAACAAAGGAATTGCATTACTTATAAAAGAAAACCTTAGCTTTCTTTTATATGAAAGAGAACCGAGCTAATTACATAAGTACCTCCTGAAAATAAATTAAAATATCAACACCCCTTTACAATTTAACACTCTCTCTCAAGTTGCGGTGTATATGTCAATGAGCCCCAACTTACTGCTCAAGAAGTCATGGTGTTTCTTCTTAAGGGCCTCAGTAAAAAATGTTAGCAACATATAGCTCAGAAGAAATATAAGGGGTACTTATCTTGCTCTCCAGGATAGCATCTCGTATGAAATGACAATTAACCTCTATATGGTTCGTGCTCTCATGAAAACTGGATTAGGGGCAATATACACTGTTGATTTATTATTACAGCAAAGTGTCACTGGGGTATCAACTACCACCCCTAGATCCTGCAAGAAACCTACCATCAACATAATCTCATATGCAGCCTGTGCCATAGACCTATACTCTGCCTCTGCACTGGAGCGAGTAACAACACTCTATTTTTTGCTTCTCCATGAAACCAGATTTCCTCTCGAATAGACAGCAAAGCTTGATGTAAACCTCCTGTCCTCTATTGATCTTGCATAGCCTGCATCAGAGTAAGCCACAAGGTTTAGAGTGCCATTGGCACTGTAATACAAACCTTGTCTTGTGGTGCCCTTTTGGTATCTGAAAATGAGACACACATCATGCCAATGACTGTACCTGGGACTTTGCATAAATTTATTGGCACGACTGACTGCAAAGCTAATGTCTGGACGTGTAATCGTCAAATATAGCAAATGACTAACCGTACTCCGGTACCTGGTAACATCCTCAAACAAGGGATCTGTCTCATCTGAGTTGTGACCAGTAGATGCCTGGTATTCCTGATGGTTTGGACCCAAGAAGTCCAGCCTCCTCTAGAATCCGTAAAGTATGCTGCCTTTGTGATGAGGATAAACCTTCCTCATGATGAATAGCCTATATCCCCCAAAAGTAGCGAATATCACTTAAATCTTTGGTGACAAAAGTTGATTGGATATAGGCTTTTGTCTCGGCTATCCCATCGGTATCATCACCTGTTAAGATCATGTTATCAACATAGACTGTTAAAATAACCACTCTTCGTATCCTACTATGGTCATTCTGTCTAATACATATAGAATGGTCAGTGGTAGACCTTTAAAATCCCAGCTACTTGATCTCAAGATTGAGCCTCTCAAACCAGGCTCGTGGACTTTGCTTCAGGCCATACGTGGTCTTCTGTAAGCGTCAAACATGCTCCCCCTGACTATCATAACTTGGTGGCTATCTCATATATACCTCCTTGGCTAGATCACCATATAAGAAGGCATTCTTTATATCAAGTTGATGCAATGGCCACTCTGTAATCACTGCAAGAGACAAGATAATCCTGATGGATGTAATGTGTGCAACAGGGGAAAAGGTCTTAAGATAATCCACCCTATAAGTCTAGGTGAGCCCCTTGGGAATAAGTTTGGCTTTATACCTCTCCATCGTCTCTTCAGACCTGTACTTGATGGTATACACCCATCTGCAACCAACAATTGTAGCACCCTCAAGACATGGAACATGCTCCCATGTACCTCTGGTTTAAAGAGTGTGCATCTCCTCATCCACCCAATATCTTCTTAGCATTTTACTTCCCACTTCCTCTACCAGAGGCCTTTCCCTTTTCAGGCATAGTGTTTTTGAAAATTACAAATTAAGTAACACATATAAGCATCCGTCATCTCTTAGGAATAAGGACTATGATACTAATAATACCATATTAGGAATAAGGACTATGATACTGATAATACCATACACCACATTGTATTTACATTTTTACTCTGTCTTTAATAATTTCATTTTAATTTACATGTAGTAGTTTCATTTTATATAATACATCATAATGCATTTTAACCTAATTTTTAGTCATATAATTTAAGATCTGAATTGTTCTTTTTTTTATGAAAAAATCATTTTTATTTTTAATTTCGATTCTAAATTACTAGATAACTTAATTTACACGTACATGTACTAAGTATTAACTACTAAGTGCTAAACTACTACACCTGAAATCTTGGGTGATATTTGATTCATGACATTCAAATATTATTGGTGATATTTTAATTTTGAACTAAATATTATCGATGATATAAGTTTTGAACCAAATATTACCATTGATATTTAATTTACAATGTTTAGATGACATCACTACATCTAATACATACTTAAATACATATAATACACGTAATACACACCTAAATACATCTAAGTTACATCTATAATATACCTAAATATGTCTAATACAATTACATATATACGAGTATTACAGTTGGGTATATACGGTTCGATCTTATGTATATCTATTTGTAGATGAGTAGATCTAGACTAGATCTACTCATCTAGCATGCCACATGAATCACAACACATGTATATATGCGTATATTTAGAGGAATAAATATTGCATCCTACATTAAAAGATACATCTATACACAAAAATACATACAATAGAAGAAGAGGAGATGATAATGTACCTTCCCAATGTAGGGAGAAGCTTGAGAAGTGGATGGAGTTGGAGATCCGGACGGAGATCCAAATGGAGTGTGGCTTGGAGCCTTGGAGTTGGAGCATGAGGCAGTGAAATTGAACAACTACCAGCAGCACCTAGCATCAGTATGCAGCAACAGAAGAAGCTTGAAATGAATACCTAATGTTGCTATGTGCTGATAAATATCGGCGATGTGTCGAATTGCTGGGCACATGGTGAAGTTTTGCCAATACCCATATATTTTGACTCATATTGTGTCAATTTGTCCCTATCCAAAAAAGGCTATATTGACGGCATGCCATTGGCATTTAAACAAGGCATTGACTATGCTAAACAAGTTTGCGGATGCCGTGATGGTTGCTTATGATGATCTCTTACAAAAGTCGACTCGATATGCCACTTCTATCATTGCATTTGCTACTTGTGCTTCTACAAACATTGTTGCTTTTGCTAGTCCAACAAGTACTCTAATTACTTTATTTGTTTAACGCTTGCGATTTATATTAGCTTGTGGATTCTAGAGCATCTCCCCATCTCTCGGTGATGAAAGCCACTTTCAAAGCATCCAAATATTCGAGCAAGGACAATAGTTCAAATTGCTTATGAAAGGCGTTTGCCATTGCTGCCTGGGGGGAGGCTCATGTTACCCTAATACGAGACTGATAGATATGTTACTTGTTCCTGTTAACAGCCTTTGCTTCTTTCTAAAGGAAGCCTGTTAACAGCCTTTTGTCAGTAGTATTAGAAAGAAGCTCCCATAGGATGACATTTTACCCTATATCTTGCACTTTTTAAAATATTTTGATACGGAAGATGATTGGTTTGTATTGGTTGTAAAGGAGTGCATTGCCTACCTTTTTTTTAAGGGGATTATGTTGCCTACCTCACTCACCTTTTAATTCCAATCTCATGATGCTTGCCCCGATACTGCTACCTACAATCTTCTAGTGGCACTTTTGTTGAGGTTCATGCTCCCTTATCTGGACTCCAACATGTTATTCTCTCAATTCTAGCCTGCAACTAAGATTGACTACAAGGCATGCCAACTTGTGAAGCATCATTGGAATTCATACTCATAAGGGGTAATATTCTCTGCCTGACTTATTTCATTAGGATGTCTGGGTCTGAGTCGTATTCTTGGTATATTATGACGACACTACTATTTGGTTGTAATTGATGATTTTTTTTTTGCTTATGTTGGGATTTCATATGAAGTTTAAGTCTGCTAGCATGTACAGGAATGTGGCAAGGGGTATTCTCCACTATGATACGGCTTGTCCTATTATTGAAAATTTTCGTCTGGAAGAAGGCTTGATTTGGTGTTGATTTGAAAGTTAGATCTGACAATGCCTTAGTCTGTGTTTAGATAGGGTTAGTGTTTAGCACTATTGGGGTTTCAAGAAGTGCCATATTAGAAGGGTGGTGGGTTAGTTGTAGTGAATTTGATGTGATATATGCGTTGATGTGATTTAAGTATTTGGAGGATTGTACTTTATTTTTTTTATATTTGATATTGGATTATTCTTTGTTATTGTTTTGTTAGAAAGTGGAGTAATTACTGGTTGGATGTGACAGGTGAGTTGATATGTTATAGATAGGGATGTAAGGTGACACCTATCATAGACCACAAGTACTCCACTCACATAATTCATTTGAGACTGCCAACTTGCTTGAAACTTGCCCAAAAACCTAAATCCAAATGGGGCCATAGAATTTTGCTCTTTATTGTTACTTGGCTTTCATAAATCTTAAGGGATCATACATCAGATTAATTGCCTATTGGTTGCAATAGAATGGTGTTTGTAGATTACAAAAACACCATTATATCTTGGATGTTGCTGGAACATTATTGATCTAAAGGTTCTTCTAGTTGTTATCCAAGGTGGTTGGGATCACAATCGGGAACATGAGTGGGAGAGGGAGCAATGGGGTGGCTAAGGGAGGCGAAGATGGATGGGTGGTCATTGGGTCGAGGAGTTCCCGAAGGAGGAGGCTGAAGGGGATTAGATGCTTCAAGTGTTTGGGGTGGGGGCAGTTGGTGGGAAGTTGTAGAGACCTTACGAGGTGTTTGAGATGTGGAGCTCTTGGCCATTGTCGAGGGACATGCCACCGTGAATAGGTCTTGATGTTTAGGAATGATCTTCAAAGTCCTCCTCGTAAGGAGCACCTTTGGTTGAAGTGTTTGTGCCATGGTGTGCACATGTCAAGCTACTTGATAGGGAACTAAAGGGGGCTGTTGTGGGTGAGGTGTTGCGTAGAGAGGTGGATGAAGTGAAGCTGAGGGAGGACTTGAGGTTGTTGTGTGGCTGGAGGGGTGGCCTTCATAATGGTGATGCTCTGTTCGGTGAGATTCCTCATCTTTGGCTTGCCTTAAAGGGTAGTGTGGAGTCTCGTATTCATGATCTTGGCATTTGAGGGAGCAGAAGTTTGGTGGAGGTGGATGTTCATGCATGATGGAGCCACGACAAAGAGGCTCTCGACGAAGTTGAGAATTGTGGTGAATGTGGAAGGTGTACCTCTGTGGCTATGTACAAGGGAGGTAATGGAGGCAATCTTTGAACCTTTTGTAGTGGTCAGAACGTGTTCTGGTCTGGGACTTGTTGAAGGAGACCTATTGATGATCAGGGCAGTCCTAGAACTCATCCCTGGCAAGGAGATTATGAGGAAGATCACTCTCTGCCTCGAGGGTTTGTCTTGGGTGGTTGGGATCTTCTTCGTGGAGGAGGTTGGGAGGTTTTTTGCTTAGGTTGTGGTTGATGGTGGTTGGGGAAGGGAGAGAGGAGTTGCCACCTTAGGGTCAACTCTAGTTGGTTGGTTGATGGTGTGAGGTAAGGCTGCCAGGCATGGCGGCACTGCCAGGTTTGGAAGCTGAGAAGTTGCATTGTGGATCTCAGGGAGGGTGTGATTTCAGCACATCTAATTGCGGCTCCCATCGATTGCGGTGATGCGATGGGAGAGGAGATTGATGCGATTGCGATGTACAATGATTGTGGAGATGGCACACGTATTTTGCAGGAAGATGGGGAGGCGTGGGCTAAGGTGGAGAATGTGGTCCTTATTGAGTAGATATTTGCGAAGTGGATTCCCGCACTTGGATCCTGATGTGGATCCATGAGAAGATACTATGCTCGGACACTTTGCGTGGATTCGAACTTGATTGAGAGGGTGCTTTTGAACTAGATAGAGATGGTGGTCTCTCAGGTGAGCAATGAGCCCCCTTCGAGGGGAGTCTTTGTTCGGTGGAGGCTTATGGCATGGTGCGAGGAGGAGCCCCAACTGAGCTTGACAAAGTGGAGGTCGACGAAGCACCACGCGCCAAGGATTTTGCTTTGACTGAGATGGAGCATTTGGGGGAGAGTGTCAAAGGGATCAATTGTGAGCTTCGATGGTGATTTCGTGATAGGGAGAAGTGGTAATTTGAAGCTTTAGGCGGCAGGAGGTGGTGCGTCCATGGTGATGGGATTTGCAGCTCCCCAGTGTGATGTTGACATTGATGGTGTGGAGGCGAGTTCGACTGGGGGGGGTCGGGATGCTGCTCCACCGATGGTCAATATTGATTCTGTTGGTGTTGGCGTGTCCGATTGGCAGGGAGACAACGATGGAGTGTGTGGCTCCTCGGTGCGTAGGCGTCATTGATGGTGTGGAGACGAGTTTGGGTTGAGGGTGATGTTGCTTTGGCGATGGCTGACATCGATTTTGCTGGTGTTTGAGTGGCGAGGTTGATTGGCAGGGAGGTAGTGAGGGATTGTGTGGCTTTTGGTGAGGCTGTTGGACACGAGCTTGGAGGTGATGGGATGGCTCTTGGTGTGGTGGCTGTCGGGGGGGGGGGTGTTGTAGTGGAGTGGGAGTGGGTTGTGGATGTGCCAGGTTTTATTTGCTTGTTAGGGGGAGGTGGTAAAAGTGATTTATGATGAAGATCCTCTCTTGGAATGCCACGGGGTTGAATGGTCCCTCAAGAAGGGCGACGCTTAGGGGATATCTCCAGTCATGGAGTCTTGAGGTGGTGGATTTGTAGGAAACGAAATTGAAGCAGTGTGACCGGCACTTGTGGAGGGAGATGGGGGTGGATGGATGGATAATTTCGTTGCTTTGAATGTGGTAGGTCGTTCAGGTGGTGTGATTGTGGCATGGAAGGAGGGTGCTTTTATTGTGGAAGATTGTTGTGGGCATGTTTGGTGTGATGGTGCAGCTTATATGACGTCGGGATAACTTTCTCTTTGTTATCTCTTAAGTGTATGGACCAAATGATGACGCTAGAGGACCACAACTTTGGGAGGTCTTGAGTCAGGTGGTGGAGAGGTTTCTGGGTTGCCGTTAATTGATTGGGGTGACTTCATTGTTACATTGCTTCCTGAAGACTGGCCGGATGATAGGAGGGAGGGTATCGAGGCTCGGAGGCGTTTGCAGAATTCATTTGTTGCATGGCCTAATGGATTTGCTTTCAAGTTCGTGTGCTTTCACCTGGAGGAGTAGTGGAGGACAATGATCTTTGATTGATTGGTTCTTGTCGACTGTGGAAATCGTGAAGTTCCCTTTGGTAGAGATGTCAGGCCCTTGGAGAGGCCTTTCTTAGATCATATGCCTCTTATGTGCCAGTCGAATGAGGGCAGACAGCTTGGGGCTTACTTCAAGTTTGATAAATCCTAATTGATGGAGGAGGGGTTTCGAAGGCAAGTAGAGGAGAAGTGGTGATCTTTGTAGGAATTGAGGACGTTTCTATGGTCCTATAGAAAGAAGATTAGAGAGGAGCGGAATAGGAGGAAGGGTGATGCATTGATTGAGATTGCAAGGTTGGACAGGGTGGATGACTTGATCCTCCTCTCTTAGGTGGGCTAGATGGTTAGAGATGTGCACTTGAATACGGTTCAAGTAGTGGATCGAAAGGCGGAGGTTGAGTGGAAGATGAGATCTAGACAAAAATGGTTGAAAGTGGGGGATTCTAACTCTCAGTACTTCTATTTGGTGGCTTCTGGGAGGCGACAAAATGAAAATGGATATGTAAGTTTCAGGTGAATGGCTTGGAATATGTAGGTAGGGAGGTTATAGGTGTTGTGGTAGCGGAGTACTATAGGGAGTTTACTGGAAGGAGGGCACGAGGGAGATGGAGATTGTCAGGAGCGGAGACCCTGTGCATGAGTGGGGAACATGTTGAAGTGCTTACAGTGCCTTTCAATGAAGATGAGGTTTAAAGAGCTGTCTGGGGGTTGAATGCGCTGATGGCAGCCTCTGTCCTAATGGATTCTTAGTGTTTTTTTATAGGGAGTTTTGGCCTCTCGTTAAGGAGGACGTTCTGCAAATGGTGGCGGAGTTTGTGGATGGTAACCAAGGATTCAACATGCTTAATAAATTTTTTATGTTCTTATTGCAGAAGAAGGAAGCAACAGAGACTATTGAAGAGTATAGACCAATTGCTTTGCTAAGTGTGATTTACCTATTGTGATGAAGGATCTTACAAATAGATTAAGAGGGGTCCTTGATGGGATTGTGTTGCTTGTATAGATAGCTTTTGCTTGGGGTAGTAATCTCCTGTATGGCTTTCTTATTGCGTCTGAGATTCTCATTTTCTAGAGGTGAGAGAGGAAGAAGGCTTTCCATTTGAAGGTGGACTTTAAGAAGGCGTATAACTTGATGCAATGGTCTATTGTTTGGGCTTCTAGATAAAGAGAGGTATCCCTTAGTGGGTGAAGTGGATGAAGAGGTGTGTGACGACGACTTCCTTCTCTATTCTTGTTAATGGAAATCCAACAAGCAGTTGGATTCAACCGAGGAGAGGCATTAGGCAGGGGTGTCCTTTGGCACCTATGTTGTTTGTGTTGGCAGCAGATGCATTTGTGAGATCCACTGTTAGAGCGTGTGTGAGGAATCTATTAAAGAGCTTTTCGATGGGTGATGAGACAAAGGTCCTAATACTTCAGTATGTAGATGACACATTGTTCATTGTGGAGGGCTCCGAGGTGGAGGCAAGAAGGATGTGTATTTTATTGGAGTTGTTTAGTGAGGTGTCGGGGCTGTAGGTAAATTACTCAAAGTCAACTTTTGTCTCTATGCAAATGACAGCAGAGGAGGCTAGCAGGTGCAGTACGACTCTTAGCATAGAGGGTGGATCCTTGCACATCTTTTATCTTGACCTTCCTTTGACAAATGAGGTTCTTTATGTAGGATTGGCTCCCCTTGATTAACAGGTTGGAAAGGAGGCTGGTAGGTTGGGCATCCAAAGTTCTCTCTTGAGGGGGAAGGTTGGCGTTTCTAAAGGTAGTATTATCTTCTTTGCCTTTTTATTTTACATCTATTTTGAAGCTATTGTAAAGTATAGAGAAGAAGATTTTGAGCCTGATGAGAAGTTTCTTCTGGATGAACTATGGGTCGACAGGGAAAGGTGCACGGATGGTGGTCTGGGAGGAGGTATGTAAGCTTGTGAAGGATGAGGGTTTGGGGGTTAGAGATTTGGGAAAATGACTGAATGTTTTCTATCTAAGTGGATTAGTGGACTAGTTGAGCATAGAAATGACTTCTTTGGGAACATTGTTCAGGCCTGCTATGGCAATGTCATGAACTGAGATTTCTTGTCATCTCCAGGTGGTGCGTATTATTTTTTTAGAGGACTGATGTTGATGTTGCCCAAGATATAAAGTTTCTTTACTCCCTACATTGGCATGACTGTTTTTTTCCATTTTTCGCTGGATGTTTGGATGGGCAGGGGGAAGTTGGAAGATCGGTTCCCATGACTATTTGCTGTGGCTGCCTTTAGGGATGTGAAGGTGGCTAAGTGTTGGGATGGTTCTTGGTGCCTTTCCTTTTTGGGGAACGTATCGGATCAGTGGGTATAGGAGCTCCAAACTTTGTTGCTGGATTTGGATGGTTATCAACCACAAGGTGGAATGGATTCTTTCTTGTGGGATAATGGTGAGTTTTATGTTAAGAAGGCTTATATAAGGTTGGGAGATGGTGGATTGATGACAGATGTGGATTTCATTTGGGACTGAAGATGGATTTGGTCGACCTCTTATCCACTGAAGATAAACATTTTTGCCGGTTGTTAAGGAGAGGTAGACTCATGACGAGAATGTGGAGAGGTAGATGGGTGCCGGAGGTAGAGAAGATTTGTTTGCTTTGTTGTGTGGTAGAGGAGGATCTGGATCACTTATTCATTGGATGCTCATTTTTTGCATGTGTGTGGAGGCATTTTAGTTTTGAGTGGATAGAGCATTCATGCTTTGTTGATTTCTTGAGGTCCTTCTGGAGTGGCATTTGGAGGGGGGGCTAGAATGTTTTCAGAACAAAGAAGGCAAATGCGTTGGCGATCTTGTGGGGCATTTGGTTAGGAAGGAATACAACTATTTCAAGGGTCAGCGCTCTTATCTTGAGAATTTTATTGCTTGTATCTTGCCGTTGTCTAATTTTTGGGCTTGTAACTTGTAATTTGGCCATGTTTTTGGGCCCCTATTAATATAATTTCTGGGTGGTTATGAATCGGATAGCCACTCTGTCTCTCTTGAAAAAAAACACTATTGAAGTAAAATATTTTTCATTGTAGATAACAAACACTATTACATCATTGACATTGCAAAAACACTATTGATTGAAAATATTTTTCATTCTATTTATTGGGATGCTCGTTTATTGACCGCCTGCAACCTTATCAATCACATGCCACCCTCTGTTATAAATGAGCAGATGACATTCATTATATATATATATATTCTTTTCATCCATGGCTATTTGGTGCTGATTCTTTTGTTCACCTAACTGGTCCTGGCATGGATAAATTGGCACCAAGGACAATTGAGCGTGTTATTCTTGGGGTACACTAACACTTAAATGGGAGATTGCTATTACGTTTCTGTGACTCCCTCGGACATACACCTTTTAGATGCTGAACCTGTCTAACCTGTGTGTTCTTGGTTGTGATTGTTTTCTCTTTTCTGCTCTCTCCTAGTCCGCTTGTTTTCTGGAATCTCTTCTCCGGGAAATCAACCAGAAAGCCATCTAGAGACTTTTTGGCTGCATGATTTCACACCAGGTTGGCTAGATTTAAATTTTGATCGGCTTGATTGAGCAGATGAAGAACATTTTTGGTCTAGTTTCAGCAATGGATGCTGCCTTCCTGGGCCTATGTATTCAGATCTAAATCGGAAAGTGCGATTTTTTTTTTTTTTTGGGTAATATGATTGTGGAGGAATGGGGTGACCTTTTGGGGCGAGAGAGTTTATGTTGAGAACTTTTATCTTTTGTATTGTCTCCCTGATCTTGCATGGGACGAGTTTCTGTAGTGCTAGCTAATTGTACTTTAGATATTTTGATTGAAGTCACCCTTTACTGTCTCAAAGAAAAAATGTTCACTTACTCTATGAGGATAGATAATGAGAAATGGTTCAACAGTCCTTATCAACAGGTGGTTATGGGGGGTCATTGAAGATCACAATGCATGTTCTCTTGGGTCCAATGATGCGTGCCTCCTATTCTTTTCAATTCCTAGAGGACACATGGTATTTGTTGCAGACAACTTTTGTAGTCCTCAATTTTCGACTGCACTTTGACAACTGAGAGTTTGTTTTTATCATTCTTGCGTAGTGGTTGTTGGGGTTGTCTTGTTTTCCTTGTTCCATTTTGGCACACACCAGGCATCCGTCAACAGGCACATTTCCATATCTCTATCTAAACTGACTGGAAGATGGGTAGGAGATCCATTGTTAACAAGTCATCCCATCATTTATCTTTCAAAAAACCGACAGAGTTTTTATTAGAAAGGATAAATCAAATATAAGTAGATCACCATAACAATCTGTGTTGTCCTCGTCCTCCTAGAAAATCTGCATTACCATTGTTAGTTTGCATTTAACTGATCAGCTATTAATTCGTTATCTTCACCACATGGCATGTTGTAATAACTTCAGACAATCCTTGTGATTCATCGGTGCTGTACCTCCATAGGACCATCAGGGGTAGGGGGTTTGAAAATTTCAAATATCAAGACTGCTGTTCTGCCATAATGTAACATAGAGATGTTAGATACTCATGTAAGCAACTGGAGTGATAAACACGGGTAACACAACCTTAATGAAGTATGGATGTATGGTAATGGCAGGCAGATGGCTACCTTAGAGGGATTCCATTTTTTTCGATATACATAGGGATGGAATCAGGTAAGCACTATGCATCTTGGTCATGGATCTGGAAATGAGTGATCAGGAGAGAAACTTTCTTCAGTGGGTGACAAGGAAGTCAACACCAAGAATATTTGATACATGGCGTCAACTATAGTTGCACTTTATCACCATTGAATATGGTTGTGATATTTTGCACTGTAAATTTCTCCTGCTGCTCATCAAGGTTAATAATTAAGATTCCAATACACATTTGATTTAAGATGTTTGGCCATAATTTTTTTCCAAATATGCAAAGAAGGAGCTTACTATTTCTTCATACATATAAAAGGTTTCTTCTTCAAGAGCCTTTGTTTGGTAATTTCATTATGAATCATGGCATGTGGTTGGTGTTGGGATCCCTTACTGCTGATCAATTTTGTTTCTGATGTGTTCTTATTGTCATGTAGAAGCTCACAAGTTCCTGCTCTTTGTAATATCTTGCTGGACAATACCTTTTTATTCCCTTTCTTTGGTTATTGCACGTTTAGGGAGTTGGACATCTGGATCCGCAAATCAGTAACAGTTTGGCAGGAAGAGAGATGCTTGATGAAAAGAACAAGACTGCTTTTGTGAGATTGTCTGAGACTCATTTCAATGCACCATCCAGGGATATTAAGAACATGGAGATGACTTCTGGTGTTAGGACAGCAAATCTTAGAGATGTGTCTGGAACTTTTTTACCCCATGTGTCTCCATCTTCTAACTTGCCCTTCAAAGAACATCAACTAAAACAGCTGAGAGCTCAGTGTCTTGTATTTTTAGCATTCAGGCATGTTTTAATCCCTTTGGCATCCATTGCTATGTATCCTTATATGCACTATTTTTATGCAAATGGAAGACGTGCGTTGGCAGCAACCACACTTACATTCCTTCTCAATTCTATTATTTCTGCAGAAATAATATGCCCCCTCGGAGACTTCATCTTGAAATTGCTTTGGGTGAGAGTCATTCTCGAGAAGGTAAGTATTTTCAATTTATACACTTTTTGGAGGTAGCTCTCATGTGCAAGGAATTAAAGCAAATATATTGTTGCAGATGCAGCTGTGAAAAGAGAAGTTGCTTGCAGAGGAAAGGATGTACTTGCAAATGAGCCTTCTAGCTCTCATGATCGCTCCAATGTCTTCAGCCGACCTGGTGATACCACAGGTGCGGGACTAGAGATGCCTGCACACATAATCCAAAAATCGCTCCATACTGGGAGCTTAGGGGAGACTGGGTCTTTGACAAGGGACGTGGAAGAACCTAGAAAAAAGCACATGAAACTTGAAACTGTGGAGAGGCCATTGACAGCTGGGGTATCACAGCTCAGTTCTCCATTCAGTCAGAAAATCAAAATGGAGTCACAGATCCTTGATACTGTTGCCCAGATAGCAAATAAAAAAGAGGGTTCTGATTTATTGACTAATCCACAAAATTCACCTAAAGCTTCGTACAAAAGGGACAATTCTGATTGTTCCAACGATCAGAGTGGTTGCATGAACCATTCTTCCCCATCTGTTACTGGTAATCAACTGAATCCTGAGGTCAATGCTTTGATGAGATCTGGGGTTGATGGATTCAAGGAAGCATGTGCTGTGTCCCTTGTGCAGTCTCAGCATGATGGTACTTCTGGGAGAATAGACAGCAATCTTTTGAATGCTAGAATATACAATAAGGGTGATGGCATGGATAATCTGAACAAACCTGAATCTTCAATGGCTGGGACAGGTGGACCTGCTTTACAGCCTAGGGACATGAATACAACTAGCTCCTCAATTGAAGGTGAAAGTTTGAAGCATGTGGTGCATGCTACAGGTGATGCCAGGGATAATAGCTTCTCTTTTAACTGATACAATGTGAAATATTACTTCTGATTATTGTTTGTACAGGAACTAACGGCCTCAAAGAGCATAGTATTGCTGATACTCAAAAGCAATCCACTGTGGATGGATTCAAGACTATAATTTTCAATGACACGCAAAAGAACGGGAATGTTAGTGTGCTTGGAAAATCTGTTGAACGTGAAGAGGGAAACATGACCCAAATCAATGTAGTAACGGCTTCTCCAAAATTTACAACCACAGAGAAGTGGATTATGGACTTGCAAAAAAGGAAACATCTTGAAGAGCGTAATTGGACAATGAAGCAGAGGAAAGCAGAGGAAAAAATTGCCAAATGTTTCAACACATTGAAGGCATGGAGTCTAGATATTTTATTTTTAGTTGTCATTGTTGTCTATTTGTTAGGAAAATTGTAGACCGTCTGCATTGGTAGATACTGGGAGTATAGATCTTCGGTGGAGGGATAGCTTGGTTTCTGGTAGAGCGAAGGGCCTTTTCTCCAGCTTGTCATTTTTTCTTTTACATTTGTTGCATTGACTTTGGAGGGCTTTCGGGTTGGCATACTTTTCTTTTGACTCGTATCTGTTGATTTTTTTAGTCTCTCAGACTTATCATGAATGAGGATTGTTAGTTTGGGTAGATTCCCACTTTAAGTGGTAACTGATATCTGTTTATGCAAATGCTGGTGTAGGAAAATGTGAGCTCATCTGAAGATATTTCGGAGAGGACAAAGAGTGTTATTCAGTTGAAAAAGCTTCAACTTCTTCAACTGCAGCGCCGTTTAAGAAGGTAGGAGTCAACTTCATTATCTTGTAGTGCTCATCTGGTTATATACATTCTGCATGCTTGTGTTAGGCAGCATATCCAAATGCTGCCATCTAGTTCTTTCTTTTGGCTAACTTTTTTTTAATCTTACTGTGGCAGTGACTTCTTAAATGATTTTTTCAAACCAATTTCATCTGACATGGAGCGGCTTAAATCAATTAAGAAGAGTAAGCATGGAAGAAGGACAAAACAGCTGGAAAAGTTTGAACTGAAGATGAAAGAGGAAAGACATAAGCGGATCAAGGAGAGACAAAAGGAGTTTTTTGGTGAAGTAGAAGCGCACAGGTACTCTTTTTCATTTTCTTAGATTATGGCTTTCATGGGGTGCTGATGAGTCATGGGCATGTGAAAAAGTTATTTATATCACCTTCTTTTATTCAGAGAAAGGTTAGATGACTCTTTCAAAATCAAAAGGGAGCGCTGGAGAGGTTTTAATAGGCATGTTAAGGAATTCCATAAGAGAAAAGAACGGGCACATAGAGAAAAGATAGACAGGATCCAACGTGAGAAGATTAATCTTCTGAAGAACAATGATGTTGAGGGGTACCTCCGAATGGTTCAGGTAACTTCAGTTGTTAACATTTCAGCTTGGTGTGATGCATTGTATGGTAATAGGTTCCTTTTCAATATAGGATACAAAATCAGATCGTGTTAAGCAGCTTCTCAGGGAGACTGAAAAGTACCTTCAGAAGTTGGGTTCAAAATTACAGGATGCAAAAGCTATTGCAAGGCAATTTGAGATGGAAATGGATGAGAATCGAGCTGCAAATATAGTGGAGAAAAGTGAGGAGTTTGTTGGCAATGAAGATGAAAACGATGAAGCAATGGCAAGCACCTTTTACAGTTCCTTCTCTTTCTATCAATGACTTACCAATAAACACACTGACAAATATGTCTGATCTTACACTTTTTTCATAGATTTCATCACGAAACTTTATTGTTTAGTGCATTTGTGGTCAAGTCACTTGTCTTATTTGTATTTCCTTATATTGGTATCTGCAGCATTATCTGGAAAGCAATGAGAAGTATTATTTGATTGCTCATAGGTATGCACCCTCTTTACTTAGCTACAACCTCGAAATTTTTCCCTGGAGTTTACATTGGACATTCTCTCTGCTAGTCCTCTTTATTTAGCTACAACCTCAAAATTTTCTCAAGAGTTTACATCAGTAATTTTGTGTGCCAGTGTTGCTGGTCGTCTCACTTTCGATAATGTTTCCCTCCATAGAATCTTTGGAATTAATTGCTTTGATGTTTCGTTTCCATGCTTCATGAGATGTTACACAATAGACTATATTTCCTGCTTATTTGGCTGTTCAAAACTTAAACATGACAAAATGTTATGTGGGTTGTTTTTTTAAGAGTTACAACCTGCATCATGTCTGAATGGAGTCCTAAATCTTCAATTAAGATTTATATCATATTTGTTGAGTGGAGAGTTGTAGTGAGACTTGTTTTAGTCCCACATCGTATGTGGGCAAGTTTGTTAGGAGAGTGGTTGCCTATATAAGGCCCATGTACCCCGCAGTTTATTTTGAGAGGAATAGAAACATGTCGTCCTATAGGGGCCTTCTCCTGTGATTTTCTCCCCGTTTTTCCTTAGTGGGGTTTCCAGGTAAATTTAAGTATTTCTATTGCTGTGTTTTGAGATTATTGTCCATTATTATTCCGCATTATTTATTTCTTAACACGGTATCAAAATAGGTTGTTCGTGGATTTTATCATTGTTTTTCACGTTTCATATATCATTTTTTTCTTGAGTCTTTGTGGTGACAATTTCACAAGAAATTGCAAGATCTTGAGAGATTGCGATTGCCATCTTTCACATGAGATGGTTGTAGCAGGATGGAGGTGCACTAGTTGTGGCAAGATCGTGTGATGGACAACATTGTGATCTCTATTGCCTCCATGCGTGGACAATAGTAGTAGCAGAGCAAAGGAGGAAGAAGGCAAAGAAGGCGAAGACGATGGAGGCAATGGCGATCGTAGCGGCAATGCAATGTTGTAGCAATAAAGAAGAAGGTGGAGCACGTGATGCACCTCCATGCATGGTCAGTGTGCCAACGAAGTCATGGTGGCAAGATTGACTACAACGATGATGGAGGCGCACGAGAGGAGATTGTTGCAATAGTGATGAAGAAACCAAAGGAGATCGTGGTGCTATTGTGGTCAAGGTTCGAAATGCCGATTTTGACGTTGTGCCGATGAAATTTTAATTGTGTATTTCGTGGGCAAGTTGAGGGCACTTCGTGGAAATGCCCGTTTTTCAATGGCTATGCCAATGGGTACGTCGAGGGCACGTCGTGGAAATACTGAAGGCATGCCGACAACATGACAAAAAATTACATAAATAGTCAAAATGATATCAATTTCAAAAAATACTAAAAAGTATTCAAAAAAATTAAACAAATTGTGTGTGTGTGTGTGTGAGGGAGCCATGATTAGCGGTGTCGCTTGCAAAGAAGATGGCGATGAAAAAGGATTGCAACACTGCGTCTCTTAGGTTCTTTTGAACCCTTAAGATATTTTGGTATTATTACACCTTTGCCCCTTTGGTTTCCCTTTATATGCTTTTGTGTCACTTCTTAGCTTTGCAAAGAAAAAGGGGCAGGAAAGAAAGAAAACAAAAAAATGGGGAAGAAGAGGATAGTAGGAAGAAGATGAGAAAAAAGAAAAGAAAAGAAAAAAATAAAAAAGAAGAAAAATATAAAAAATTGGTGATGAGAAGAGAGGAGACGCTCTTTTCTATTTGATTTTCTTCTCTTGTTTCTTCTCTCATATGAGCATGGGAGAAAGGGTGAGTGTGCAAGCCTCTTTAAGTACCCCATACCAGACTCTTTTCTTTGAGGTCCTCACATGGGAGAGACTCTTTTTTCTTTTGGTCTGTATATGAGAGGAATAAAGAATTCCTGTATAGGAGAGGCTACTCTCTAGGTCTCCAAAGGAGAGACCTCTCTTTGAGTTTCCATGTGTGAGGGGCTCTATCTCTTGGTCTCTATGAGAGGTCCCCTTTAGAGTTTTCAAAATATGATGCACAGGCACTAGCGCTAACTTCAACTATTTATCTCCAGACTTCGACCTACACCTGCCTATAAACATGAACTAGGATGTAGGGAAGTTGGTGACCCAGCAACATTTGTTGAAGTCTCTTGAGTGTTGTGTTTATTGCTTTGTAAAGTGTGGATTTCTTTTGTACAAGTTGAGCGCTCTGTACTCCAGCTTGAGGGGAAGTGTTGTAGTGAGGCTTGTTTTAGTCCCACATCGTGTGTGGGCAAGTTTGTGAGGAGAGTGGTTGCTTATATAAGGTCCATGTACTCCCCAGTTTATCTTTGAGAAGAATAGAAACTTCTTGCCCTATAGAGGTCTTCTCTCGTGATTTTCTTCCTATTTTACATGAGTGGGGTTTATATGTAAATCAATGTTTTTCTATTGTTGTGCTTTGATGTTATTGTACATTATTATTCTGCATTATTTATTTCTTAACAATATTTATTATTTTTTTGTTTTAATTGTTACACGTTCACGTCACATTTTATAGGGAGCTATTCACAATGGAGGATGTTGGTGAAACCATATTACTAAACTAACGATCATATGATCTAGATTCATGTGAGATAAGGGTAGAACTGTAGAAGTACCCTGCAAGCACTTGCATGTTAGCTATCCCAGGCAAGCCTTGACTAGGCATGTTCTTTGAGCAAAACCTTTCAGGTGTGCTTGCTGGCTTGACGTGGCCATTCTCACTTTCCCTGTTTGGAGCAAGGACCCGATGACAAGAACAAGAGCACCTGCTTCCAAGCATTGGCAATTCAACATTTATGTACTAAAGCTCTTCACAATGTCTTCCAAGCATTGGCATGACTACCCAGTCTTAACACGTTCACCATGGCTGCAATGGTGTTTCCTACCTAACAATCTCCCTCTTTATTGATCAGAACCAATGCCAAGTGTCCAAGGAGCCTCTCACATTATCTTTGAGCAATCCATACTCTCGGAAAAAGGAACTTGCCCCTTGTCGGTAGTGGGTCCTGTTGTCATCTATGAGACTGTGGGGATAAATAGTTGCCATGAGAGATGAATCATTGCCATTCTGTCGATATAAGTGGGAATCTTGAGGCACCCTCAATATTACTTGTCAGTCTTGGCAACCCTGATAGTGCAGACAATCACAGACAGTCATAAATCTGCTATTATTGAAAATCACCTACTTGCTTTGTGCCCTGCACCATTGATGCATCTGATGCTCTTCCTCATGAATCAAATGCAAAAAGGATTCTTTCCAGCCAAAGGAAGTGTTGCGTATCTCGATTAAGATTCCTTTGCTTCATTATCTTTGACCATTCATCACACAGAATTGCATATTCTTTTTGAGTTCCTTCCTTCCTTGTCTCATGGTCACTCTTTGATGTTTAGGTGCACCGTGCACCAAAACATTGCTCAAACTACCAGATGGTGCCAATAATGACAATACTCAATGCGATCTTGGAGAAAGCAATACCATGTCCTATTGCATGAAAATCAATAAATATCTGTGAATCAGATTTCTGCTATACCATGTTTAGTTAATCACATATGCACAACATCATGATAACAAAAGACCACCGAGATTTAACATGGAAAACCCTTATATAGGTCCATGGCTTTAATCCTAATCTCATTCCTGCTCTTATTCCCAATCCCAATACTAATCCTATTTGGTGTTGACCAAATTTTTTTGCTAACAACATAACTTTCAACAAAGTTGATCCCAATCATTCGCGAGCACATTTTGCCATCAAGAGGAGTTGCTGTAGCCTTGCTTTTGCTGGCTGTCTTAGAACGTTGCAAGCAAGTAGAGCCTGGGGAAATTTCACAGAATGGAGGGAAAAGGTCGACCCATTGTTCTTCGATGTGGAGAGATGCCCTACCCTAACATAAAGAGCCCATAGGCCGTCTTCTTCTCCATTTTGGATAGAGGAGAAAGGAAAGCAATCAGTAAGAGAGATGGTACTCGTCTTGGCTCCTCATAAATGATGTTACGTGCCCTTGCTTTTGTTCTTTCCCTCTATTTCTACCTCTTGGAGAAAGGGAGTGAATGACCACCCACATTTGAAAGAGTTAGTTGCCCGAATTCTGGATTGAATCTTCCTCTGAGAATTCCCCTCTTCACTTTACCACGCTCACCATCCTCTGTTTGAGCCAAGATCAACGGCACAATCGCGAAGAGCTTGCTGAAACTCTCTAAGTTTGATCTCATTTTCTTCCTTTTTGTCCTAGGGCTTGCACTGTCAAATATTGTGAAACAGAGCGGAACAGAATTCAGTGAAGTGATGTGAAACAGAGCAGAATGAGTGAGGTTGTAGCTTCAGCTCACTGCAGAATGAGTGAGCTGGCAGCTAGTCGGTGTTTATGGAGTTATTATAGCATGTTGCTTAATAATTTTGTTTCACCTAACTTGGCTTTATGACAGAAGAACTTTCCATTACATGAGTGGAAATTGGAATTAGATCTGAAAAATGTCACAGCAACCACTTGAAGCTCGCTTAAGGTGCTTTTGAGCTTTCTCCCGAGGACCTAAGGTCAGGACAAAAGAAGCATATGATTATCGCCATGGCTACTAAGAGCAGGTCAAGATCACTAGACGGTCTTCGTTAGCAGGTTTGCTTGTTGTGTTTAGTTGCCCAGGTTTGTAAGGATTTGTTATAAAAGAATGATGCATTGGAGACCATAATAGTGACAAGCAAACAACGATTCCATCATCATTGCTACAAAGGACAGTGAGTGGAGTTGCTGAAATCTAGAGTGCCTGATCCTGAATGTGGATACGACAATGTGCTGGCCTTTTCCATCCCTTTTTTATGTGTTTTAGATGAAGTTATCAACAAGGCAAAGAACTCTCCATAGTCAGTGGTATTAAAGCTTTTTCCTTCATAGGTGGAACTCCCTTATGCCTCTTGAATGAGGTGTCAAAAACGTGCATTTCCCGTATGCATCGGATATTAGATGGTTTTATAACGGGAAAAGATGTTGGACCTGGTGCTTGGCTTAGTGTGCACATAGTGGTAAGTAGCATTCCCATGATTTTGAAATGACCCTTTCATTCCTCAGTAAATTTTTTTTTTTTTTGAAAATGAAGAAAAAACACCTTGACAATCAGTGGCAGCCTTTTCTTCAAAAAAAAAAAAATCAATGGCATCCTTGGATACGTTATATGTGAAGGCTTGGTTAGGCCTTTCCCTTCCTTACTGGTAAAATGTGGATTTTCCCAACACGACTACAAAATTTAACCCTACCATGGTAGAGTTGACAACTTGAATATATAGAATATTAATGGATGAAATATGATCCAACATGCATAATACAATGATCATTAGAAATTCACAAATGAGAAATGCTACAATATACCTTTTCTTATAACTTTTAATATGACCAACTCACACATTTTGTCATCAACAGGAGTTTGACTTATTTATTTGGTCGATAACCGATGAGACATGCCAAATGGGATGAAAGTAGTATGGTTGATTTGCAACCCAGAGCCTCTTTGGTAATATGTCAAGAATCGCAATATTTTCTACCTCTGGCACTCCCCCTCCCAGCAAAACAAATTCTCATTAGCATAGCCATATATTGTATGCACTAGGGAGGTTGCCATCTTTGATCATGAAGATGATGATGAATCATCTTTTGCTTACATCTTGAGGGACATAAAGAATTGAATCACACTCTTCACCTTCTTTGATGTGGCTGGGGCCGTTGCTGCTTTATATGTTGTTTTAGCTCTCCCTACTTATCTGACCATTTGGAATATGAGTTGACTTCTTTGCAACATTGACATGCCATGTCAAATGGAGAAGGAAGAGATCATGGAGTACGCTCTCATTTGGAGAAGTCAACTGCTCAAGAATGTGATCTTTGACTGCGAGCCTGCTTCAGAATGAGCTGGCGACTCATAGGAAGTGGCTTGGTTAAGGCTGGAGTTGGAAAGAGAGTCTTCAGAGTGTGCGATGCTACAAGAGTTCTCATGCCGGTGCAAGACCAATGCTGACAATGGTTTCACTTTAATAGACTTCCTCTTTGTAGGAAGTTCCACCCACCTTCTCCAATGGAACATCTCTACCATCTACACTTCCATCTCAACTAAGCCTTTGGCTGGGAAAGGAGGAATCCTCTATGCACTCGAGGAGTCAGTCGATGCCTATGAGCTAGAGATCAAGCTTTTTAGAGAGGTATGTCATCTTTGTATGATCCCTACAATATCTATTCTAAAGTTAATTTTTTTCCACCAACTCAACTATATTAGGAGAGCAAAATAGTTGTTTTAGACAATGTAGATATGGTTAGAGAATGGAAAGCAAGACCAATGTCAAGTCATTCTTGCACTAGAGACATCTTGGAGTGAAGAAGAGCTCCTATATGAGTCTGGTCCTTTTGGGGGGGGGGGGGGGGGAGACACTGAGGGTAGCCATCTTTTCCTGGAGTCTGAAGGAAAGGGATGGGTATCTTGTAATAGTACTTCTCCCTTACACATTTAGTTGGTTACTGGATGGTCTCCTAGGATGGAGGCATAGGAATGGGTGGCCTTTGAGGGCTACTATAGTGGACGGCTTGAGAACAAGAAAACCAAGAGGGACTTAAACATGCTTGTTTTAAATAGGGCTTGGTGCAATTGTTAGGTTCGGAATAGTGATCAAAGTCACTTGATTCGATCTCATTTATATGCATAATATTGTCCTACATCACGAGCCTAGAGCATCTATGCAATGAAAAACTATAGTGGTGCTAAAGGACATTCCGACCTTATTCCCCTTTGTGGCTACATTTACCCCCTGCAAGCCTTGCATTGATCAAAATCTGAAAGGAACACATGGTGTATGTTTCTTTATTGACCCTATTTAGGTGATTGAGATGCCTTATTGCCTTAAGGCCAGCCAAAGTTAAAATCGGAAAACAAAGTTTTGGGCCTTTGAGAAATCCACATGAAAAAACCTTGTACAACTTTGTTACGAGAGATGGAGATTTCATGCAATTGTGCTGGAAGAAGATCATAGAAAGGAAATGGATTGTAGGTAAAAATTATGGCAATTGTGGCTTAAAGAGGGTGATGTCAACACAAAATTTTTCCATTTGGCAGCTAGTACGAGGAGGAGGAATATGATAAATACTTTAAAGGTGGGTGATGATGTTTTGAAAAGAAGAGAATAGGTTTGCAACGCTTTCTTTCTTTCTTTTTTTTGAAAAAGCGAAGGGTGATTATCCGAAAGATAATTACCCATAATTATACATTCCATCAAAAAACAACTACATCATGAGTTACATGATGGACCTTTAGGCCTCACTCTGGGAGAAAATAGCAGATACGAAGTTCTCTACATAAGGTCTTTCCCCCATAAATGCCACCCTATTTCTCCCCAGCCACACCCCCTACAAAATAGTCAGGATCGTGGCTCGATCATGCTTCGAGCGAAAGGTGAAAGGACTGCTCCCCACATTACCCTTGTGAAAGGAAGATCAGAAATTGTCCGCGTCCTAGTGGGAGATCCATCCTATTTCCATCTTTTGCCAAATCTGCTTTACAAACGGGCACTGGAGCAAATGATGCTGCACATCCTCAACCGCTCCCCCGCACAAAGGGCATGCCAAGTTGCCGGTGCCAGCCCATCTTGCTCCCTACTGCTTTGTCATGATCTGTCCTCTTCTCACCAACCAGGCAAAAATCTTTACCTTCAGCGGGCATTTCACCGCTCATATCAGTTTACAATCCCGCATGAGATCAACATCTACATCCGCCCCTCCTATCCCCAGCCTGCGATAAACCTTCGCCACCGAGAAGTCACCTTCCTCTCAATGAAAGCAGTCAAAGCCATCACTCGGTGCCCAACCCACCAACTCCTGTAGTAGTCGCTGGAACTCATTACACCTCTGGTCGAAGAGACCCTCCGGAAGACAGGACACCAGGATCCGTCCCAGCACTCTCCAACCTTTGCCAAAGAATCCAACACACTGCTCACGAGGCGAGGAAACCTCTCCCCTAGAGTAGATCCAGCCCCCTGCTAGTCGTTTAGCTAGAAGCGAAAGGAGTCTCCTGCACCAAGCACTGGGTCAAAAAAACCTCGTACCCTCCCAACCATCGTCGCCAGGCCCCTGAGGAAGGGAGACACCTCTGGAGGGGGGGGGGGGGGGGGGGGGGAGCACAGAGGTCCCCACAACAGGAAATCTTCGTAGCAACGCTGCATAACCACTCTGAACAGCCCCTGTTCCTGCCTTACCAGCCTCGCAATCCATTTTGTGAGGAGGCTGATGTTCGTTCTGTCCACCTCCTTGACTCCAAGGCCCCCTTCTTGTGCTAGCTGACACACCTCCTTCCACGCTACCAGCCTCGCCCCCCTACTCATGGCCCCTGTGGTGGATCGAAAGAAGTCTCTCATCTGTCCCGAAACCTTCTTCTCAACCTGGCCCGGCAGATAGAAGACTGACAAAAAGTAAGACGGCATGGAGGCTAGCACCGCCTTCACCAAGGTCAAACGCCCACCTCTAGACAAGAGCCTGGAGGACCACCCAGCCAACCTTCCTTCCATCCTTTCCAGCAATGGGAGCTAGTCCTGTAGTCTCAACCGACGGTTTGATAGGGAAGGCCCAGGTACACCAACGGCAATGAGCCCCTCTCTGTCTCCAGAGCTGCACCCACCCTCTCCGTGTCCGTAGCTGGTAGATTAACCGGAACAAGCTTCGACTTCTGGTAGCTAATCCGCAGCTCTGACACCTCCCCAAAGTGCTCAACTAGGACGATCCTCAGTTCCCTTGCCTCCAGTCTCGTTCCTTCGACTAGGAATATCGTATCATCAGCATATTGTAAGACCACCACCTCCCTTCCTTCGCCAAGGTCAAAGCCTCTAAACAGCCCCCTGCTGCAAGCTCTGTGTGCTTCCCGTGCCAGTGCATCTGCCGCAAGAACAAAAAGCATGGGCGCAAGAGGGGCACCCCTGCCTGACCCCTCTTCTAGGTTGGACCTAACCTCCCGCCGGGTTCATGTTGATAAGGATTGAAAAGGATGTTGTCGTCACACACCGCTTCATCTAATCAATCCAGATCGAGGTGAAACCCCTCCGCAAGGACATCCACAAAAACCCCACTGAACCGAATCATATGCCTTGGAGAAGTCTACTTTCCATAAGAAGGCCTGCTTGTTCTCCCTTCTCCATGCCGCCAACGCCTCCATTGCAATCACAAATCCATCTAGTATGCCCCTCCCTGGAACAAAGGCTGTCTGGACCAGTGAGACAAGATCCCCCATGACACCCCTCAGTTTGTTCGCCAAGACTTTGGCCACAATAAGGTAAATTGCATTGGACGGGGCAATCGGCCTAAAGTCCTGGATGTCCTTCGCCCCTTCCTTCTTAAGCGGCAGAAACAAGTAGTATTTATTTAGTCTATTAAAGCCTCTGTTGCTCGATGCAAACTCCTCCAGTACCCGCATCACATCCGCGCCCACTAAGGGCTAGAACTTTTTGAAAAAGAAGACAGGGAAGCTGTCTGGGCCAGGGCACCCTTCCGCATTGATGCCCCACATCGCCACCCTCACCCCCTCCTCTGAGCAACCCGCCGTGAGACCCTCTGCCTTGGACTCCGAAATATGCTGCACATCCATCCCCCCTCCACCTTCATCCTTCCCTTGTCCGCTTCCCAGTGAACTCTCTAAAGAACTTTGCCGTCGCCTGCCCTACCTCCTCCCTATCGGAGAAAGAGTCCCTGTCAATCACCATCTGGTCTATCCAATTCTTTCGCCTCTTGGCCGAGGCCACTTGGTGGAATAACTTGGTGTTGGAATCACCTTCTCTCAGCCTCTTCTGTCTGGATTTCACCTTCCATTCCAGCTCCGTCCGTCTGTCCTCCTCCTGGATCACCTTCAACATCCTCGCCTTGAGCTCCTTATCCTCCGAGGATATAGGAGCCTGGTCCTCCTGCCTGTCCACTCTGCTAATATCTGCCAGTGTCGCCTCCTTCCCCTCTTTGATGCCTTGATCTCCTTCCTGGCAAGCTTCAGGTAATCACGCAACATGAAGAGTTTCTTTGCCAAACACACGGCCGTCGAGCCCTCCACCTCCATCGCCTTCCACCTCTCCTCCACCAAAGCCTTGAACACCTCCTCCAGAAGTCACGACTTGTTGAACTTAAAGTATGTGCCGAAATGCACCTCCTCATTCGGTCGCCGCATTAGGGGAGTGTGGTCCGAAAAAGGTCTCTCCCACGCACAAACATTTACCATCGGGAAAGCCTCAGCCAGTTCCACATTGGAAAGAAACCTATCAATCCTGGACATCTGGCCATT
Organism: Thalassia testudinum; assembly: GCA_037157565.1. Lineage (NCBI taxonomy): Eukaryota > Viridiplantae > Streptophyta > Magnoliopsida > Alismatales > Hydrocharitaceae > Thalassia > Thalassia testudinum. The sequence continues at coordinate 12,664,289 of JAZHRO010000058.1, forward strand.
GTTATTTCTCCAAGTGTAAGTGCAGGCCATGGGGGACCAATCCACCAGCCCGTGAGCCTCAACGAAATCGTCAAAAAGATCTGACCCGAGGTCCTACCTCCCCCGTCCACCTGGCCTGTCTTCCACCTTCAATGTTACATTGAAGTCCCCCCCAGCAACCAAGGACTTCCAGCGTAATCTGCCGCTGCCGCCGTAAGCTCCTCCTACATTACCCTCCTCGCCTGAGTGTCAGTGGGGTCGTATACCTCAGTAACCCTCAGTTTGGTTCCTCTAATCCTCCTGACCAAGCACACCGAGATGATATGCTCTCCACATCGGACGTCCTCGAGGGCGAAGACATCCTCTCTTCAACCAAGGATCTGTCCTCTTGATCTACCGCTTGCGGTCAGGGCTTGAAACCCCTCCATCCACGACCCTCCAATCTCTCTCCAAACCCTTGCTCCGCAGTCAGCCATCTTAGTCTCCTGCAGCAGCACGACATCCGCCCTCCACTGTCTAATGTATCTCCCTAGAGTCGCCCTCCTTGTGGGGTTGTTGAGGCCTTGCACGTTCCAGGTGATCACTCCGTTCATCTAGAAAATGTTGTACTCTCTTGTGTGGCCTACCTGAAGTCACCAGCTTCCGCCGTCTTTCGCACCTCTTCGTCGTCATCGTTTAATGCCTCTTTCGTCTGTGGGTGCTGAGGATCTCGTCCACGTCCGTCCACTACCACCCTTGGTCTCTGCCTGCCCCGAAACGACCACCTCTTCAGATAACGGAGGCCACCACCGCGCCCCCTGCTCACCAAGCGAGGTATCCACCATGTCAAGGCAATCTCCACCTGGTTATCCCCCAGGTTCCCATTCGGTTGCTGCATTGAATTCACCTCTGGGACCTCCGAGTTGCCTCCTCAATGCTGCCTCATCTCGCCCATCGCAGGCCCATAGTCATCTTCCCCCAATACCACCAATGATTGAGCTGCTCCTGGCAGGGGCCATTCCTCATCACCCGCTCATTGCATCGCTAAGGATCGGTTCCCGGACACCATCTGTTTAACGCCATCCACCTCCTGCACTGATCCCAGGGGCCACGGCGAGGAACTGGAGGGGCCTTCACCCCGAAGCTGCTCATGGATTGCTGCTGCAAACTCGGGCTCGAGCAATGATCCGCGAGCTGCCATCCCAGATCCGGGTTCGAAGGAGAGCTCTCGAATCGGAGTTTTAAATCCGGGCTCCTGTCGCTCTTCGGTCCGGGCTACCTCCTGGGGTTCGGATCCCTTCTGTGTGGGCCGAAATGCAGCTTCAGATCTTTGCAAAGGATTTAGATCCGGATCCAGATCAACTTCCTCTCCGCAGCTCCGCAACCCAGCACATGCTGCGCACGTGCTAGGGTTTAAAAGTCCATTCCATTCTCCTCCAGATCGACCCTCCACAGATGCAGCTGCCGACCTTTCCTCTTCCGACGCACCTCGAATCCCGCGGATCTCGGTCGTCCTCTGCGAGATCTCCGCGGATCTCTCGGGCAAAGAGACCTCGTCTGTGGCGCGACCCTTGGGCTTCCCCTATGTAGACTTCGTAGACCCCTCGAGGGCCACATCCACGTCAGCGACTCTTCGACTCCGCTTAGTAGCCTCCGGCCGCCGCTGCCCCTTCCTCACCACCGCCCTTGCAGCTCCGGCTGTTGCGGCTGCGCGCCACCGTCCTTCTCACTCAAAGCGTTCCACCATCCAGGAGGATCCTCCTAGTCGCAGCAGGATCTTCCTCAGTGGCTTCGCCCCGGCCTTCAGCTCAACTAGCGTCGTCACTGGTCCCTCCGCCAGCTCGAGCGCTCTGCAGCTCTTGACCCTCGCGAATGGCGCTACGATTGCCTCCACCACCTCGACTGAGCATAGCCACCACGAAATCCCGGCGATGGCAAGCTCCATCACCGGTCGCTCGGGTGGGCGCTTCGGCAGAGCCCCATCATGCGGTGACGGGCGCCTCCACGCCATCTCCCTCCCCCCGCAGCGCACACAGTGAATAACAATTCCTCCCACTTCTCTGCCGGGAGCCCGCATGCTACGAAAAGCCCCTCCCCCACTTGTACCACCCTCGGCCCTCCCCTTCTCGCCGCTTCTCCTAACGAGCCGTCCACCGCCATTTTCGCAACCCTCCCTTCCACAACCTCCCCTACTAGACTTCCTTCCACCAGACTCCTTAAGGCCCTAACCCCCTCCGACCAAGGGGCCTCCACCTCCGTCTCCGGCAACACCTTTGGCGGGGGCGACAGTAGCCCCCTCTTCCTTACGCCCACAGCGCCCCCTGGCACCCACTGCTCCGATGGCCCAGCCCTTCGCATCTCCAGCACCGCCACGGCTCTCGGCAGTCTTTGATCCAGTGATCGCCGTCGAGCACTTGAAGCAGCAGCCCTGTCCGGTCTCACCCACCTGGCTCCTTACAGACCTCTGGCAGTTCGTCGAGCCCCGCTCCACCCGGTTCCGACTTACCACCTCCGACCAACGTCGACCTTCGGCCACGTCACCAGTGCCCTCCTCCCTCCGAAAGGTCTCCCCTCCACCCTCTGACACCCTCTTGCCCCTGCCCACCTTGTTCTCTCCCTTCGACGCACCGCTCGCCCTCTCGCTGCTGCTCATTGCCGGCACTCACCTCAGCTGCTACTGCTTGCTCTCTCTCTCTCTCTCTTCCTTACTTCTGGGATTAGCTCAACTCTCCTTTCGGTGGTTCGGTATGAAGCTTCTTCACTTGAAGACAACCTTGTGGTGATTGGCGATTGGCAAACTTGGAGATGGAATAGGTTGGGGAGGAGGCAAAAGTGGCACTTATTAAGGATGTGGATGTCGAGGAGATTTTGTGCACCTTGCATGGCTTGAAGGCTGAAGGAGCCTCTGGTCTTGATGGTTTACAAATCATTTTTTTTAAGGAAATATGGGATGATTTTGGATTTGATGTTGTGGCTATGATTGAAGAATTCTTCAAAGGGAATGAAGGCATTGAGCGGTTGAATAAATTCTATTTATTCTTGCTACCAAAGAAACCTGGCTCGGAGAAATTGAAGGATTTCGGACCCATTGTTCTATCCGAGTCCATTTATTTGTTGGGTGCAAAGATTCTTGTGAACCGGTTGCGCACCATTTTGCCTGACATCATTTCATTGGTTCAATATGCTTTTATGAAGGGGAGGTCTTTACAAGATTCTTATGTGTTGGTAGAGGAGTTTTTGGTGGCTTGGAAGAGGAGTTCCTCTTTCCTTTGGAAAGTTGATTTTTCCAAGGCTTATGGTTCTATTTCCTGGAATTATTTGTGGGAAATCTTGAAAGGGAGAGGTTTTTCGGATCAGTTGGTGACTTTGATGAAGAGATGTGTTACTACATCTTCCTTTTCTGTTCTGATTAATGGATGGGCTAGTGGAACTTGGATTCAACCATAAAGGGATGTGCGTCAGGGTTACCCTTTGGCATCAATGCTATTTAACATAGCTGTGGATACTCTTGCTAGAATGGCTTTTAAGGCTTGCAATGGTGATCTTTTTTCCGATTTTACAGCTAATTGTGATGGTAGGGTGCTTACTTCTATTCTACAATATGCTGATGATACGGCGTTCTTCATTGAAGGGGGAAGAAGGGTGGCAAATCATGTTTCATCTTTGGTGCAGATTTTTACGAAGATTTCTGGCTTGAAGATTAATAGGAACAAGTCAAGGTTGGTTCCTTTTGGCATGGGGGGACTGGGGAGTGGAGGAGAATGAGATTTCTACAATCTTGGAGACCCCGGTGGTACGGTTATCTATGAAGTATCTCAGTCTTCCTCTGAAAGGTAAAAAATTGACGTATCGGATTGGAAGCCTTTGATTGAATGTTTCTCAAGTAGGCTTTATGCTTGGAGTGGTACATTGTTATCCAGAGGGGGAAGATTGGTTCTCCTTAAATTTGTTCTTTACTTCATTCCGGTGTTCTTTTTGTTTGTTCTCTTGCCTACTAAGATCTTGAAGCAAATTGATATGATTAGGAAAAGAGTATTTTGGAAGGGACCTGATTTTATGGAAACCACCTAACAGCTGCTCTGTCAATCAGATTCATGTCCAGATCATACGAGTCACCAATTAAGGTGGAAACCATGGAAGGCTCCCCCGAAAGCAGCTTTACCACCCGCTTCAACAGTAACGCCTCATTGAAGGCATCCAAATGCCTCACCCCAAGGCCACTACCTTCTTGGGTACGCAAATGTCACTTCAAGGGACCATTTGGGCAAACCTACCCTCATGTTCTGCCCCTTTCCAAAAGAATCTCGTTCTAACCAAATCTGTCAGCGAAATAATCTTCTTTGGTGGTTTAAAAATTGAGAGATGGAAAGTCGGAATAGAGGATAGCACGGACTTTAGAAGAACAAGCCTTCCTCCTCTAGACAACAACCTACCACTCCATGAAGACAACCTTTTCATCATACGGTCCACAACACACCTCTAATCGGAAGAGACCAACTTCTTTCCTTTTAATGGAAGCCCAAGACAACGAATTGGAAGATGGCCCACCGGCGACTCCAGAAAGTTGGCGATACTCTATACCTGAGAGTCCATGGAAGAGAAAGGAACAAAAATAGACTTGGCCCTATTTATTTTGAGGCCAGATAGGGAAGTAAAAATCCTCACCAAAGAAGAAACATATTCAGCCTCAACCACTCCTCCCTCTATAAAAAAGGTTGTATCATTTGCATACTGTAGAAAAGGCGTCAAGTGTGAACCATTACCCTGGCAAGTAACACTCCTTAACAGATGGCTTGTACAAGCTCTAAAAGCCATAACAACGAGGGTGTCAATGGCTAGATCAAACAACATCGGTGCTAGAGGACCTCCTAGCCTCACACCACGCTGAGGTTGGATCCAGGTGCCACTGGCCCTACCATTCACCAAGATAGACAAAGACGAAGTGGTAACGCATCTCTTCATCAACGACACCCAACCTTCAGGAAAACCCCTCTATTTGAGGATGTCCCACAAATATCTCCAGGAGATAGAATCATACACTTTGGTAAAGTCTACTTTCCAAAGAAAAGCAGAACACTCCTCTTCCAAGCTGCCACCATCTCCTCTGCTAACACGAAGGAGTCTTGCAAAGATCTACCTTTTATAAATGCTGATTGGACAAGAGAAATAATATCTGGCAAAACCAACCTCAGTCTATTAGCCAAAACCTTTGCCACCAACATGTAAATGGAGTTTGACAAAGTAATAGGCCGAAAATCATCTATTTGTTTTGCGCTTGGCTTCTTGGGCAATAGGAACAAGTAGGAATGATTCAACCTGTTAAAACCTGCATTGCCCATAAAAAATTCCCGAATGAGAGCCATCACATCCGACCCCACCACCTCCCACATCTTAAAAAACACGACCTACAGACCATCAGGTCTTGGAGATCCCTCCGCCTTCAAGCCCCTGAGTGCACACAAAACCTCTTCCTCATCAACCTCCTTAAGAAGACCCACCCTCGCCTCCTCCCTGCCTGATTGAACTCAAAGGCACCCAAGTGCCAATCACCACCATCCTGCCTCTGGGTGAAATCATGATAATAAGATCGGAAGGCATCACAAATCTGACCTCTTTGACGCAGAACATTCTCCCCTACCTTCAAGGCACTGATCATATTCACCCTCCTATTGCTAGCTACCAAATGAAAGAATTTAGTGTTGGCATCACCCTCCTTGAGGCAAAGCTGCCGCGACTTTTGGCTCTAATCCATCTCTTTCTTGTGATCTTCCTCCAACACAATAGTCTGCATCTGCCGCCGCTTAAGACAATCACCATCAGCTAAAGGGGACACCTCTTCATGCCTATCCAGCTCGGAAATTTTCTTCAATGCATCGTTCCTCCTTGCCTCCCTACGTGACCGCAAATCACGTTTGAACACAATCATAGGCTCCTTAATGGCTTGGATCCTACATGCCACAGTCCGGGCAGCAGACGAGGATGGTGGCATAGACAACCACTTATCTCGAATCAACTCCCTGAAACTAGGCTCTTTCAACTAGTACTGTAAAAACTTGTAGCTTCATTACTAGATCATAGCAAAGGAGTATGATCTGAGAAAGGCCTATAACAAGCGACCACTTGTGCACCATGAAAAGACTTTGCCATGGAAACATTGCAAAGGAATCTGTCTATACATGAAGCCGCATCGGTGCCACTCCTCCAAGTAAACCTTGCCCTAGTGACGGGCAAATCAACCAACTCAAGATCATGGATAGTATGTTGAAAATCAACAAAGGCTCTGTCGCTTCTCCCATCTAGCCTGTCCTCCACATGAAGAGTTGCATTGAAATCTCCCCCTATCGGCCAAGGCCTACCATCCACAGGCAGAGATACTTGGCAAATCTACTCCTAGAAGTGCAATCTAGCAGAGTCGTTGCAGGGACCATAGACGCAAGAGATCGCAAAGCCAAAACCATCTGCCTTTCTACTAAGAACAATGGTAGCCACTCGACCAACCACCAAGGAGGACTCCAAGTCAAAATTATCAGCGTGCCATTGCATAAGGATACCACCTGATCTGCCTTTTGCCTTTACTTCAAGAAAATTCGTGTACCTATCACCACAAACGTCCTTCACCACCTTGTCCTCCAAATGGGTTTTTTGCAAAAGCACAACATTGACATGCTAGTCCACCAGGTACCTCCTCAGAATAGATCTCCATTTCATGCCCCGAAGCTCATGAACATTCCAGGAGAGGACCTTAGTCATGATGCACACAATTAGCCCCTCCTCTGGGAATTTTCTTCACAACAACCACTCTGGTTACCTGTTCATCAGTCCCTTTTGCTTCCTCCTGACTGTCTGTGGAACTTGTCTTGGGGGTTGGCTTCTTGGTCATCCTCTTCGGCTTATAACAAGCACTAAGGACCAATCTGTGCTTCTGTGTTAGAAATCTTGGACGGGACGGAGATTTACTAGAGGAGGAACGAACCGCAGCGTCGTGTTTCTGACCTCCATTTCTTTCTTGGTGCCCCACGCCACCTACATCAGATACTGCATCCTCAGATGGCGCAACCTTGGATGCAATCTGTCCCATCAGCTCAACCACGTTCAGGAGACCCAGATCACTGCGGTGCAGGTCCTGATCTCGAGTGAAAAAAATGGACCAAAATGTTGTTGGAATGGCCCCATCTTGCACAGAAATAGGAGCAACAACAACAGGCACAGGGACTAGGATAGGAGGAGGACAAGAGATCTTCGGAAATAGTGTGCTCGCAGCAAACTCACCATGCTCAGACCCATCACTGGGTCCGGCATCCACTTGCGAATGGCAAAGACCATGCTTAGAACCCCTGAGCCACCCCTAGGTTGCAATGTTGTCACAGAGGCCACCGCACGATCGGTATCATCGCTCCCTACCACATGTTGCCAACTGTTGCCAGCCTGTAAAGACACAACCCCAACAGCGATGAAAGGACAAGAGATCTCCGGGAAGAGCTTGCTCGCTGCAAACTCACCTCCGGGTTTGGCATCCACTTGCGAATGGCAAAGACCACGCTTATAACCCCCTGAGCCACCCTTAGATTGCATCGCTGTCGCAAAGGCCATCGCATGGCCAGCATCATCATCCTCCACCATATGCTGTCGATCGTTGCTAGCCTGCATAGACACTGCTGCAGTAGCAACGAAAGGAGGACAAGAGATCTTCGGGAAGAGCTTGCTCGCATCAAACTCACCACGGCTGGACCCATCTCTAGGTTCGGCATCCATCTGTAGCTGGCAAAGAGTCCGGTCAAAACCTCTTGACCGCACACAGTCACACAAAAAGCCACCCCTGATCACATTGTCGCGTCAATGGTTGCATGATCAGCGTCAGCACCCTCCACCTCACTCTGTCGAGCATCGCTAGCCTGCACAGACGGAGCCGCAACAGCAAAAGGGTCTCCATCGTCGAGAACCCTAGGAGATAAAACACAAAACAAAGCAGTGTCCGAGTCACCATGCCTGAATCCATTTTCGGATCTAGCAACCACTTGTTGAGAGCTTGCGTTGTCCCTCTTCATGTCAACAACCAAATATGGTTTGTTAGCCAAACCAAGAAGGGCCCCAACATTGCCAATATCGTGCTGAAGATGGCACGTCGAACTTGGAAAGGATCCCCTGCCAGGCAAAACTTGTTGTGCACGAGTCGCAAAAGGAAACTTGCCACCCCAATCATTGCCTAATTCAGAAACCCACCTCCAAACGAGGCATGAATCTCATTGATGATGGTTGCGCTGCACCTCGGCCCTTGCAACACGCCTTTGATCGTTCATTGACACCGTTGGAGCTCGTTCCCGACCAATCACCTCCGTCGAGGCACCCACCGGCTAAAGATGACCATCGTTACAAACAAGTCCCTCCATCGGCAGCACATAGCAGCCAACCAATGCTTGAGCATATGTTAGCGGCCTCACAACCTTCTCTCCAACCTCCTTGAAAGAAATAATGCAGGTGCACCCCCCCAAACCGAAGAATCTCCTTGATCGGTAGACTCTTCTTAGCTAGCAAATCTCCCTCTACCATGAGTGAGGACACATTGCCTTCCAAAAGACCAATGCCCAGACAACGCCACACCTTAACAAGAGACTCACAAAGCAAGACAACCGTCCCAACCATCCTCCACCTCAAAGGGACACCATAAGTGCAAAACAAGAGGGAAGGTCGAGACAACACTCACTTAATCGTAGCGCCTTCGTAGATGCTTGGGGACGACCACCGAATAAAGGCTTGGTTAGAGTCCATCACCTCGAACAGCAAACGTGCAACATCGTCCTTACACAAGTTGAAAACCAACACCTTCACGTTCGAAAAAATGGCCACCTTCCAAGTCGATGAAGACAAGCCGGCACGAGAAAGAACAGACCTAACCAACTGTATCGATGACGCACCTGTTAGAAAAGTTCTGACCATAGAGGAGTCCAAGGCAGCCTCAATAGTGCCTACCTCATTGGACCATGAAGAGTGGACCTCCAATGAAGGACGAGCACTTGGTGGAGGTGGTAAAGGAGAACCCTTAGCCACGCTTTGCACCTTCAATTGCATTGGACACACGCTCTGCCGATGCCCAATGCCCCTACATCGAAGGCGCACCAAAGGTTCTTTATAGTCCCTCACCTAATGGCCTCGCCCACGACATTTGTAGCACACCTCCTTTCGTAGGCGATAGAGATGAACAGACCCACCATCGTCCTTCCCCCTCTTTCCGACTCTCATCCTCTGGGATGTTTGAACGGTTAGACCAAAAATTACCAGATCTGTTCAAATGCCTTCATCTTCTTGTAATATTTGGTAAAGGAGCGATCTCCTTGACTGGCTGTCCATATGCGAGTGTAGAGATCAGTAATACGTGTGTTATTTGATGTTTGAGCGTACCTTTTTTCAAGGGTCGTCTAAATTTCATACGTGCTCTTTTTGTAGAGTATGTTTGAGGCGATAGATGGATCCATCGAGTTCATTAGTCAGTTCATGACAACTTAATTCTCCTTCTCGAACTTCCTTTTCTTGTCATCCTTCAACTCTGGTGGCTCCTTAAGGAGAATGTTAAGCTTCTCCTTTCCTCCGATAAATATCTTGAAGTGTGAGCCCATAAGACATACTTGGACGTGCCACTAAGCTTGATGGTTGTCCCAGAGACAACCACCTTGCTTTCTCATGGACGAAGTGTGTTGTCTTTGACTGTCATGGTTGATTTTGCCATCTTCTCTAGTATTCCTTTTCTGTGTAAGGCATCAGATTTGTCAAGGAGAATTTTCTGGATGCATGGACCACCAACGTGCGGTCAAATAACCAACCTGCACAAGGAGCCTCGACCGAAGTCTCTGATACCATGTCAAGATTGGTGTAATTCAGAGCATGGAGGCTCCGTGTGCGTGGGAAAACAATGCACGTGGAACAAGGAGAGAGGAGGAGAGTAGCCGATGGCTGCTTGAGGGAGAACCGGCGGCCTTGGGTGGCTGGCTAATGTGGCCAGTTGCTCTTGGTGGCCGGCAACTTGTAGAGAAGAAGAGTGAGAGGAGAGGAGCCTTGAATGATTGGAAATAGTATTAATGACTCAATTGAGATTACAAGGGAAAACTCTTTTATAGAGAGAACATATGTCAACTATTTGGAAACAAATCATATCTCTAAATAAGGAAATATCTTATCTCTAAAACAAATCAAATCCCATACTATTTTTCCTAAAACACATTTACTAAAAATAGGAAACTTCACACCTAAAGCAAGACCCAAAATAGGTCCAAAGGGACTTATTTTGGGCTTTGCAAAATAGGCCCTGTTGGGCCTTTATTCTGCTGTCACATGGACTGTCACGTGCCCTGCTGGCTGCCACGTGGCTGTCCACGTGGCCCTCTTCCTTCCTAACAGCCTTCATGCCATGACAATTGCAGAAGGCTCAATGAAAGACTAATGCAGGGATCTCCCACCAATGAAGATTGACTGCATAATAGTGGTAATTGCTTTCTGAATCACATCAATGCAATCTGTAAGCCAACATCTTATTCACAATAATGTAGAGTGCATTTAACATTGCAATGGGCTGACTGTCTTCAATCCCCTTGTGGCTGACTTCTTAGATAGCATGAACAGGAAGTGTACATTCAATTTCTCAAAACCATGATTCCCAATCGTGAACCTTTTATTCAATCCACTACATCCTCAGCCAAATTCTCGAAGTCCCTGAAGAGAAAAACAGGAAGCTCGTTGAGCCCTCTATTTTTAAACTTCCTAAATCATCAGGGACTTCCTAGTTAAGTCCCTCAATAATTTCCTCTTGATGGTCTGGAGTGACTTGGAACTCCCTACCCACCCACTCCCAGCAATCATGCTTAGCATTGAACTGAAACCAAGTTCAGTTTTTTGGTTGTAAAATAGAGCATTATGAGTAACTTAAAATAAGGGTAAACAAGAGTTTTACTTATTTTGTTGATTGAATGTTATCAGGATTTAGGTTTTTACCCTCAAGAGGGATCTGGATGCAATGATAACTTAGGAGTCAAAATTGACGTAAGATCACAGTTGCATGTTTGATGTTTCCACCTCCATTTTTGTTGAAAAGGGTAAAAGGATAGCTACCAGGTAATAGTAGCCATCTAGTTCAGTAAAGCAACTTTAGTCAAAAGTTACAAGCACTGACTGCCTGCCTACAAATTTTTTCAACCGAAGCTCGCCTAATTGAAACACCACCTTGTTGCATTGTAGCCAAATAGATCACAAGCCTACAAAAATCTTAGTCATAGGTGAAGCACCATCCTGCATGCCATCTCTAATAAGGCTCCAAAAACCATCAAAAGATGCCACGTCAGCCAGGTTTATCTGGAAATGCTGCCAAGCCTTCCATGAGAAACAGCAGCAGCAGCAAAGCCTTTTCCCACACTAGGTGGGTCAGCCATTGTGAGCCATTTCTTGGTTTATATTATTGAGATCATATTTAATAGTTTACTTCCAACATTTATTTCGCCTTCTTTGGCCCCTCCTAGACATTCAACATTCAACTTCTCACATTTCCTTATTGGGTCGTTAAAATGCCATCTTTGCAAATGTCCAAACCACTCTAACAAATCTCCCGCGAGAAACCACAAAGGCAGGTACCCTCATCTGCAAGCCCACACAAACAGAAAGTGGGTTTGGCTGCCATCTTTTCCTCAAAACCTTCATTGTGAATATTCCTCTCGTAAGAAACCAAGCAAAAAATTAACCTTCAATAGGATCTTTTGCTTACAAGAAGACAGTCTGGCCCAATGTTACCGTCTCCATTTCCAGTCACTCCTCTAAACAGGTCATAGACACTCTTAATTGTAAACCGATTTGTGCACCATGATAGAGGATCACATCACACATCCTCTTCTTAGGCCAAAAGCCCTTTAGCTCAGAAAGCAACACTTGTAGGTCCGGAAGCCTTGCGTTGGAAAGGTTGTCACCAACATGTGGCATCCAAAGCCCCCCTTCTCTTGCCACTGGTCCACCCAACAATCATAAACATGGGCATTTTTATCCCCATTCGGCACAAACAGTTTTCGCACTAAGAAAGCTATACATCCTATTCTTGTCCAATCATCATGGCCAAAACTCAAAAACTTCTAACCTCCCCGAAACAGGCTGGAAAAATTCCCCAACACGGTGCGATGTAGCACATAGGCTCTTTCAGTCACTTCCATGAATTCCTTTTTTTTTTGCTGGAAAGAAAACATCCTTTTTCTCTCATAATGCACGTGATCAATGAAATGCTCCAGAAATGGATTGGTCATTATTCCAATTGCCCGATCTATAATAATTGATCATAAGAGATTGATTGTCCAAGCGTTAATATCATAACATAATTCACACTTCTACAAGGTCAGTGAGATTTTCCGATTTTTCTTGAAATTTATCTTGTTGGCCTATTGTGATTCCTAATATCAGGATCCAAATGGGCACAAAGATCCATATGAATTCATTGATCTCTTTTAAGAAGTCCAACAAGAAAAAGATGGGACAGTTTGCACTTTCCTTGTATCAATGATCATTTCAATGATCCACCTCCCTATAACGATTCCTATTCTACCTGTTTTTATCATGATACAGCCAATTCATTCTTTGAACTAGTTGGGGAAGAATTTGCAAAGTGACGAAGGTAGGTGGACGAATTTTCCATCTCCATGGAAAAACACTCTGATCTCCCATCAGAAATCGGCCTTAGTTGCAGCAAAGTTTCTGGATGAGTACTCTTAGGGTAGACATTCTTTTCTCTTTTTAAGTTAATTTTCTTCCATCAATTCTTATTCTTTATATTTTTTCTGGTCAATGATGTCTGCCCTGGCATTGATTCTGCACTTTTTATTTTTCATTTTTTGCTTGACTCCTAGTGACCTTTTTACAGTGAGATTGAGAATTTAGTTGCTCATTATGATAATATGCATTCCCAATGCATGAGCGAGCAAATTTTTAATTTATATGCTACTATATGATTTTTGTATTTGTGAAAAGACCAGTTTGTTGCTTTGAGACTTCATGTAGGTGCACTTTATTTCGTGGCTTTGTTTTTCGTTTTATCACAAGATCTTGTTGCTGAATTTGTCCTCTCTACAGTGTGAAAGAAAGTATCGAGGAGCAACCTGCCTCTCTTCAGGGTGGAAAACTTAGAGTGTGAGTCAAGCTATAGGCATTGTAGCATTGAAAGCTTGTTCATTCTTCTTATTTTCCTTAGGTTTTTATAACTTGCATGGTTCCTATGCATTTTGCAGTTGCGTTAGTCGTATCCTGATGTATGTACCATTTGTGCTACAGGTATCAGATGAATGGCTTGCGTTGGTTAGTTTCTTTGTACAATAACAACTTGAACGGGATTCTTGCTGATGAAATGGGACTCGGAAAAACAGTTCAGGTTCGTACCTCTAGGAACATCATTGTGCTTCAATAAGGATTGATGCTTTTCTTTGAGATGGTGAAGCAGTGATGCTCTGGTTTAATTGTAGGTTATATCCTTGATTTGTTATCTCATGGAAATGAAAAATGATAGAGGCCCTTTCTTGGTGGTTGTTCCATCTTCGGTTCTGCCTGGGTGGGAATCTGAATTAAGCTTCTGGGCACCTGGTATAAACAAAATTGTATATGCTGGCCCACCAGAGGAAAGGCGCCGGTTATTTAGGTAAGTGTATTGCATTACCATAACCTGGTTATTATGAGGATAATATCTAATGCTGTGAACTGCAGGGAAATGATTGTCCATCAGAAATTTAATGTGCTGTTGACCACATATGAATTTTTGATGAACAAGCATGACAGACCGAAGCTAAGCAAAATATATTGGCATTACATTATTATTGACGAAGGGCACCGCATAAAAAATGCATCATGCAAGTTAAATGCAGATTTGAAGCACTATCCGAGCTCCCATCGTCTGCTGTTGACGGGAACTCCTTTACAGGTACTACATTGTTTTTTTTTAACCCAGTCTAGTAGCCTGGAGTTGATTTTGTTTGTATCTTTCACTCTTGTGACGGCACCTTTCTGTTCAGTGACTTGGATGCAAGTTACGATCGTAGCATTTTAACATCTTGCCATTTGCAATTTCTCTTTATATATAATTTTATTATATTCATCAGAATAACCTTGAGGAGCTGTGGGCATTGCTGAATTTCCTTCTACCTAGCATTTTTAATTCTGCTGAGGACTTTTCTCAGTGGTTCAACAAACCATTTGAAAGTAATGGTGATAATTCTATGGATGAGGTAAACTTTTCCTTGTTCCTTTTTGATATGCTCTGACAGGGTTACAAACATGGATTCTCTGGGTAATCTTATATATATTTCTTAATATGAGCAGGCATTATTGTCTGAGGAAGAAAATCTGTTGATCATAAATCGTCTTCACCAGGTGTTACGACCTTTTGTACTAAGGAGATTGAAACACAAGGTTGGTTTCTCTACCAAGATGAATACAATTTTTTTAATTAGAATAGACAATTGGTATTGGGGAAGGTTTCAGTTTGATACAAGCCCTTTTTTATTTGTTCTTTTTTTATGTTGATTGTACGAAATTTATACTTCAGAGCCACTTTTCTTCAATCTTGTTGTCTGCTCATTTTGTAAATGTACTTGTTACATGATTGCATATTGATCATTTTGTATTAGATGCATGTTTGATGAACAACCAGTCAAATTCTCTCTCTATTAATCTGTGATTGAAGCATTCTCCTTCTAGTCCCTTTTGAATTGAAAAGAGGGAAAACTATTGATCCTTGAACTGCAAACTATAGTTAAAGGTCCTTTGATCTTAGAGCAGCTACTTAGGGTTTTGAAGGCAGGCTTGCAGATCATGAGAAAGAAGGTGCATTGCAATTTAGTGCATACCTTTTTGTGAAGGGAGAGGAGGTGGGATACAAGGAGAAATAAAACATGACAGCTTGTTATGAGATATTCTTTTGAAGGAAAAATGACATATTGGAGATCTCTTTTATTGTTTATTTATTTATTTATTTATTTTTTTGGGGGGGTGGGGGGAGGGGGGGTTTAACAAGCTTGGAGAGAGATTTCAGTAACAGCCGAGCCATTTCCCATTTGTTTGTATGCATTCTAGTGCTTATAGTGTTAGGCAATGATTCAATAATTCTTCTTAAAGTAGTTTAGTAATTCTTACATGAAAAAATGAACTGAAATTCTTCCTTTATACATTGCCATCATCTGGCTTCACAGTGAAGAATCCTTACTTCCTGCTTGAGTGTTTTTTTCTTTGGCATCTGTGTGTGATGACTATAGGCTGATTCTCCTTCGAATTTTGTGAAATGTTAAAATCTTTGGGTGGTTGCTTAAAAGAGGAAGGCTAGTAAAAGAAATGATTAGATGGAGGTAAATGTTAGATAATGAGGTTGGTTATGCTTGTTTTGGCTGTGTGGATAAGGATATTAAGCATTGTTTCTTTAATTGTGAGAGAAAGTTTGATGGATAGGTAATACCGAAAGTTGGAGAATTGTATGCAATTTGCAAATTTTGACAGGGAACAGAGAAATGCAGCAGGAAAGAGGTTTGGAGACATTTACATGGCATCTCAAGGGATATTTCATTATGTGAGGACTTCTAGTAGGTTTTAACAAGGGGAAATCTGTCATAAATGGCGTTTGGGAGAACCTTTTTGTGGTATTAAGGTCCATATGGAAGCAAAGGAATTGGTTTGTTGCAAAGGTACAATACATCTGTCTGCCTGATCATTCCATTGGTATCTTGCATTCACACTCCCTCTATGTTGTCAAAGTTGATAAATTGGATTCAAAAGTTAAGGGTTTTTTGCATTTAAGGTCCCCTAAATTTATTTCCTTCCTCTGGTTCTCTTCCTCCATTTTCACCTTCTTTGTTTTCTTTCTCCCTTAACAATCTCTTTTTTATTCAACCAACACAATGATGTCCCTAAATGAGTCAAACACCTTATAGATTCAAATGGAGCCATCTGGGGTTCCTCAGCATGTGGAACTCAAAGGCACAAGAGCTTGAATGGAAGAATCTTTTATTTTTGAGTTTAAATCCATCAAATTTCATATGAGCAAAAGTTTGATCAAGGAATACATAAATTGAGAGGTTATTATTGTAAACAAGTAAAGTTTTCTAGGGCATCTTGTAAATAGCGAGAAGTTAGGTATATCTGTGTTATTGCAATTGATTTTAGGGGCACTTGTTGAGAGAATTGTGTGTAAGTGGCCATTTACTACCACATTGTCTGTTGTGGGAATGTAGAGTATGTGGTAGCTTATAAATAGGCATGTACTCCTTACTTGTTTCTTTGAGAAGAATAGATATAAACACACACCCATAGGGTGCTTTTTTGATTTCTCCTTGTTCTTCGTGAGTGGGGTTTTCAAATAAATGCAAGTGTTCTTGTTTATGCTTTGATATTATTTTGCTTCCACTTATTTATATTGTCTAACTTGGTATCAGAGCAAGTTGATATTGGGTTCTCTTGTTAAAAAAAAATTGTTATTGTCATTCGTGTTCTTGGAGGGAGGGCATCTCGCAACAGCAACCAAAGGAGCGTGTTCATTGATGGGAGCCTTATGATGGCGAGGCTGCACTCGATGAAGGAGCAGGCATTGAGGAAGGAGGTATGGTGGTGCTGTTGTGTCCTACGTGGCAGTGCAAAGAGTGCGAGGTGCATGTGGCGATGCATGTATTGCCTCCATCATTGCTCAAGGAAAAGTGCGAGGTGGAGATGATGGCGTGACGGCAAGCGTGTGAAGGTGGTGTGAGCATCGGTGACAGTCTCGAGGTGAGGTGAGGATCTTGCATTGGATTGCGAGAATAGATGTCGTGGCGGCGATGAAGGAGGCGAGATCGTGGGAAGGCGTCGGCTGTTGGAGGCACTGTAAGAGTGGTGATGGTGATGAAGACGAAGGAAGAGATGTGATCTTTGCCACCGATGTAAGCACTGATGAAAGCTCTCGATAGTAGAGATGCGCCTCCGAGTTTTTTCAAATATGCTGGCGGTGATTGAAGCCGATGAAGGAAATCATAACTTAGCCATGGTTTTTGGGAGATATCTTTTAGGTCTTTTTTTTAGCTTTGTCATCTTTATCGTTAGGTTTCCTTTAGGTATTTTTTTCGTATTGCAAAGGAGTAGAAAAGGCAAAGGAGAAAAGGAAAAAAAAAAACAAAAAAAGGAGAAAAGAAAAAAAAAAACAAAAAAAAGGAGAAAAGGGAATGTTGCAATGGAGCTTCATCTTGAACATGAGTGTGATTAAGAGAGAGAATAAAACAATTGCAAGAATCACCTCTTCCACGATCTTTTCCCTCGCGTGCTCTGGCAACCTCAACGCCTTGATCTTTGCGGCTCCCCCTGCGCCTTCGATAGCACTTGGCGTCCTGTTCTTTATCTGCAGGAAAAAAAACTTGAAGACCACAATGTTATACTAGAAAGATTGGACAAATCCTGTAACATTGAAAACAATGAGATCGGGCCGCTAATCACTTCCTGCCTCTAACCTTTCTCTCGAGACGGTTGAGCCTGCATGTGGCGATAGTGGAGCTTGGAGGTGGGAGAGGTGCGAACCTTGTGCGTAGAGGTAGTGAAGGTGGGAGAGGAGAGGGCGACACCGCCTGTGCATGGAGCTTGTGAAGGTGCAGCTGTATGGGAGAGATTGAGAGAGTGTAGGGTTAGGGAGAGAGGTAGTTGTTGTTGTTGAGGCATGGCTCATGGTTTATGAGCTTAGGGTTAGGGGTGTTTATGGGTGAGGGGAATTTAGGAATTTGGAGTGGTTGGGCAGGAGTTTGTCATTTGGGAGAGATTGGGTTGGGAGAGTTTGGCTCCCATCATATATATATTATATGTATGTATGTATAAAATTATAAATGGGTTGTGTCGGGTTGTAGGTTAGGTTCGATTGATTAAACCTTAAACCCAATCAAACCCATTTTTTATCAGGTTAAGAAAATCCCAACCTAACTCAACCCATTATAACACTCAACCCAACCCAACCCGTCCCGAACGGGTTGGGTTTGGGTTGAAACTGACCTGTGTACACTGTTAGCATTATCCATCGGAGAAGTCCTTGTACTTCTCAGTATAATGGTGTGGTAGAACAAAAGCATTGGCATATCTTGGATGTTGCGCAACCACTCTTGTTTCAAAACAATGTACTAGATAGATATTAAGGAGATGCAGTGTTGATTGCATGCTATCTGATTAATTGAATGCCAAGTTTGGATGAGCAAGTTCCTTATTCCGTTTTATCTTTAGATAGTGATATATTTGGAGTATCATCTAGTGTCTTCAGATGTGTTGCATTTGTGCATTTCCATGGACCCAATAGGGATAAGCTCTCTTTGTTCTGTCAAGTGTATCTTTCTTGGGTATTCGAGGACATAGATGGGGTATGATTGTTATGACCCAGTTGGAGAACATCGCTATGTTAGTGCAGAAGTCACATTTCATGAGTCCATTCCTTATTTTTCCACTACTAGAAGTTTCTCTCCTGAGGTTGCTGAGGCACCTATGGCTATTCCTCCTATGCCCTTTTAGGCAATTTCTATACCTGACTTCGTAGTGTCACCATCTGAGCCAACACTCTCTGTGCCTGAGAGGTTTCATGAGCTCCTAGTCACATATAGGCTTCCCGTTACCTACAGATAGTAACCTCCTTCTATGCCTGCTCCTCCCCTGCCTCAGATGAGCACTGGCGATTTACACACTGATGAGACTGTGCGTGGTGATAATGTAGGGGGTCTACACGACGACAGTGGTCAGGCTATAGCTAGTGCTAAGATGGAGGCCTCCTACGACAGATGGCCTTGATCTTCCCATTTTAGTTTGCAAGGCATCGCAGAGTTGTGCCTGATATCCTATATTACATGTCGTGTCCATCGCTTTTTTAGGAGGGTCCTATAGCAAGTTTTGCCAAGCTCTCTTTGGCACGTCCATTCCTCAATGCTTTCAATGCGAAAGGCGATACCAAGGCGACAAGGCCCATAATCGCCCGAGGTGAGAGGTGATTAAGGCGACAAGACCCATAATCGGTCGAGGTGAGAGGTGACAAGAAAGGTGACAACCTGAGTGGATTACGGTGATCATCTTTTTATTTTTATTTTTTGCATATATATGCCTTATTAATTCCTTGTAAAAGCAACAAGTTTATAAACACATTTCTAATAACAATATTTTAGACTTAAGTAAAAGAAAAACATATGAATTGTATTGCAAAAAATTGTTTTACATAATTTCAAATGGTAAAGAAAGAAAATTCTCTACTAATCAAGATGGAAAAAAATAAAATTGTCGTTGAAGTGAACAAAACATAATAGCAACATATATTGTACAAAACAATAACACATAATATTTATTAACAAGTACTCATTCTGATTATATTATTTAATCAAAGTAATTATATTTTGATTTTTCTTTTCAAAAAGTTATATTCTGGTTTTTATTTATACTATAATTATATTACTTTATTTTTATTCTTGTTTATATCTATGCATAGTACTTAATTCATATGTTAAGTACTTATTCTGGTTTATAAACATTTTCTATATAAATTCCATATATTATATACTATACATTGACTAATTAGTAATTAGATAATATTATATACATATATTGTATTGTACTTAACATTATTTGGAATATTAGTTAATACAAATACTAAATAGGACCTAAATACTAAAGAAATGTATCATTATGATAGTAACGTATGATATCATACTATATGTAACTAACCCTAAATAATTTCACATATGTTGCGACCAAGAAAAAAAAATGAATGGTTTTCGTTTTGGGGAAAAAGTCCAAAGGTGATGCAAAAGCAGCATAGGCACTAGGGAGAAGTGCACGCATTGCGAAGGCAATGGCGAGGACCTGACCTTGCCGATGATGGAGCAGTAATTGCAGCGGAAGGGATGTCGGTGATGGGAGTAGTGGTGGAGCAACGACTAGTCAGAGCTTGAGCAATGATGGCAGATGGTAATGGCGATGAGTCCCAGTGTCGGTTCAACGCCATTGAGGCGACATTAAGTCGAGGAGATGGGGCAATAGAGGTGCACCTCAGGTGACGAAGCATCTCGCCTGATTCAATGCCATCACCTGCAGCTTCTCTAAGGCGACAATGGCTAGGCTCGCCTCGCCTGGTTGCCTCTTCACTTGAGGCACTCGGCTCGATAACTATGCCATTCTTATTAGTCATCAGCAGGCCATGCTTGATCTTAAGTGGCGCTAGGTCATGGAGGTTGAGATGGTCACTCTCTGCTCCTGTGGCACATGGGAACTTGCAGACTTGCCTCCAGGAACTTTAGTTGTTGGGTGTTGATGGGTGTTTACCATTAAATATAACCCTGACAGGACGATTGCCAGACACAATGCTCGTCTTGTGGCCAAGGGGTTTACATAGACTTATGGGGTGGATTTCTTCGACACTCCCTCTAGTCTTGCGTCTTCCTATTGTCCTTAATCTTGATTTCTGTCGCCGTGCAGCATGAGTGGCCTTTTCATCGGTTTGATGTCAAAAATGCTTTTCTGTATGGTGACCTACAGGAAGTAGTATACATGCAGTCGCCTCTTGGCTATGGGGTTTAGGGAGAGTGTTCCCGAGTGTGTTTCCTACACATGGCGATTTATGGTTTGAAACAGACTCTAAGGGCATGGTTCCAAAAACTGTCAGAGGCTGTTGAGATTCTGGGCTTCTGGAGGTCTTGTTTAGATCGCTCCTTGTTTGTCAGGAGGATAACATATGATGTGGTGGCACTGCTAGGTTATGTGGATCATATCATTCTTACGGGGAGTGATGAACATGGTATTGTTGAGGTCAAGAAAAGTTTGGCAACTAATTTTGTTATAAAAGATCTTGGTCCTTTTAGATACTTTCTTGGGTAGAGATGGCCCAGAGTAAAAAGGGTGTTGTTCTTTCCCAAAGAGAGCATGCACTTGACTTACTATAGGAGACTGGCATGCTGGGAGCAAAGCCAACCAATATTACTATGGATCTCAAGGTGCATTTGTATGATGAGGTGGCTGGGCTAGTGATTTAAATGCTAGCGGCATGTCGTTGGCATGTCGGCGAAATGATGGATTTTGGAGATGTCATCGAAATGCAGGTGTATCATTGGCATGCTGCTGGTAAGCTCGGCATGCTGGTGGCATGCTGCTGCTCCTGCTGTTGTTACCGCTACTTCTGCTGCACTGGTTATGTATCGATATATTACATCTGAAGTAAAAGATAAGATTTAGGGCTTAAATGGAAATAGTTATCCGTTGAAATAGTTGCTTTTAAAATTCTAATCATTTTGACTACTTTTATCATTTTTGTCGGCATGTGTCAGCATGCCCTTGGCGTGCCCTTGGCATGCCGACGAAATGTGCATTTGGAAATTTATCGAAATGATGTTGAAATCGGCATTTCAAACCTTAGGCTGAGGTAGTGGATAGTTAGCAATATAGAGGGCTTCTATATTTGACCATTACCAGACTTGATATTTTCCTCGTTGTTGGGAAATTGAGTCCACTTATGAATAGGGCAACTAGGCAGCATTGGGATGCTGCAATGATGGTGTGAGGTACTTGAAGAAAGCACCAAGGAGGAGGGTCCTATTTACTTAAGGGGACCTCTATGAGTGTTGTGGCCTACTCGCATGTAGATTATGAAGGGTGTCTGGCAGATAGGAAATCTACTACTGGCTTTTGCACATATGTGATAGGAAATCTAGTGACTTAGAAAAGCAAGAAGCAAGCTGTTGTCTTTGTGCCTAGTGCAGTGTCAGAATATACGGCCAGGGCATACATTGTGTCCAAGATGATGTGGGTGAGATCTCTTCTTGCAAACTTGCATGTTCCTGTTGATGTACCTATTGAGATGAGGTATGATAAGATTGCAACTACCTACTTTGCCAATAATCCGTTGTTTCACGAGAGGATCAAGCATGTGGAGGTTGACTGGCACTACACATGTGACTTGATTCAAAGAGGTCTTATTTTCACTACCCATGTGTGATGACCAAACAACAGACATCTTCACTAAGGTGCTGGCTCGATTATCGTTTGACATTTGCTGTTCCAAGCTGAGCATGATAGACTTCTATGCTCCAGCTTGAGAGGGAGTGTTAGCCCCTACGGTCTAGTGTTACTTATGTTATTTTGTTTATTACCATAGTTGTAGTATTTCTTTTTTATTTAAGGAGAATTCATATAATTTTCCCACCTTCTAACTTATTTTCTTCTGGGGATCAAGTATGATTACTTAGTTGTGTTAGTTGATTTTTACAAGGTTGGCGAGGTTGGCGTGCTGTGTAAGAACCTTTACATTTGTGCATTAGCAGTTGACCTATGGATTGCAATTTGCTTCTTGATGTGACTAAAGTACCCTAGTATCTGGACATCATTGGTGAACTAGGATTGTGAGCATTGGAATTTGCACACACATCAAGATGTCCATATCTTCTATGTAGAAAACTTTTCAAGGTGATCCTTACAGATATTTAAGAATAAGACCTATGGCCTTACAATGGCTATATTGTGATTTATCCATAGATTAACTTGAGCAGCAACAGAATCCATATGTGGCTTGGTAAGTGTTACAGTGTAAGATATGGTTGTTTGCCAACTATCTTTGTGAGTCACTAAGTTTTGAACCTTCCGGTTATACAAAGGTTCTTTTGAAAATTCATGTTTTCAGAGGATGGATTGGTCCCAATATGGCATTTTTTTTTGTGAATCTCTAGTGTGTGTGTATTGTTGTGACATAAGCAAAATGTGATTGCGCTGTGTGATTTCTACACCTAGAAAGTATTTTTATTCACTGAGGTTCTTAGTCTCAAGAACCTCATTACGAAATGCCTTTTTCTGTGGAATACCAGCGATGTCATCACCAAAAGTGGCACATTAAGAACATAGACAACAAGAATAACCACACCATTATCTCCACATCTAATAGATAGTATATTATATTTAGATGTTTGGAAGCCAAGCTTTATCACTTCTTGCTTAGTGTATCAAATCAAGCCGTAGATCCACCACCTCAACCACATAGCAAGGTAGTGAGGACATATAAATCTTGTTTAAATTATTATACCAAGAAAGCATTTTTGGTATATACAGGCACATATCCATCAATAATAATAGAAATAATGATTCGACAAAAGTCAAAACAGTCAATTTGAAAGAAAGTCTTGGAGTTGGTTAATATCTGAAGTCTGTGTAATATTTAGCAATAAGGCCTTCAACCTTTCAAGTGGGCCATCGGAGAATCACACTAAAACCCATGTATAACCCATGTTGAACCAGTAAGAGTCTCACCCAAGAGAAGTGAAGAAAGAACCTTCATGCCATGGGGCAAAAGTCAATCTATTTCCTCTGCAGCCTCATGATGATCTCTGGAAACAATAGGGTAACCGTAACAATTCAAGAAACCGCCTTTCAAAAAAAAAAAAACCTTAAGAAATGTGCTCTCGTAGGATAACTAGTAAATTAAACCACATGTACAAAGAAGTTTCTTAAAAGCAATTTGGAGATTGGGATCAGTCTTACCTGAAGCATTAGTAGCATAAGGTGGCAATAGATGATCCAAAACAACATCCTGGAATGATTGTGAAGCAAGTGGTTCATGACCTTAGTTTTAGGCCAAGGAACATGGATGGAGGGGCTAAATTACGTGTATGATGAACATGCAAACCTGGAGAGGCAAATCTGATGGAGCTACCTTCAGAGTAGAAAGTACCATTTGTAATTACAAATCACATTTGAGCAATTAGATCACACAAAAGGTTTCCTTTCGTGCTTTTATAGTAACTCAAGAAGATACATTTGATAGCCCTGAAGACAGGCTATAATCCCAGAGAGATGAGCAAAGCACGTGCACAGATAAATGAAAGATTTTACTCCCATTATGTAACATGCGAAGGAACCTCCATGTAGTATTAGAGGGAACTAGGTTGCTTGAGAGCAAGAAGCAAGATCGCATCACCTAAGAACAAACCTTTTTATGAGTTAATAGAGACATAATAGCATCAGTTTAGCATCATAAAATAATAAATTTATCCCAGCGTTCCCAGTTTGCTTAGATGTATGAGCATATGATATTTGGTGGATAACTTGCATAGAAGCAAAAAATAATTGAAGTTAATGGTGAACAAATTTTAAAGCATCGCTACTCCGATTTAATAGAAGAGGATTAAAAGTTCTTAAGTTGCACAGAAATTTTGTTAATAAACATGTATAAAAAATTTGGCTTTCACCCACCCAACTTGATTGAACACACACCTCCACACGCATCACTTGTATGACTGCAAATATCCTAGTGTTGTACACACACATGCAAAGAAGGATGGAGTGCTGTCTGCAATATACACAAACCACTTATAAAATGATGAACCCTATAGGGTGATATTGTGCAACTGGTGGCTTGCCACTTATCTATGCATGTGTTCCACTTATCTATGCATGTGCACCACTTAATGTGCACTCGTGCTCATTGTCGGTGATGTAGAAGTGGAGCCAATGACCAATTGAGCAGTGCTTAAGTATGGTGTTCTTAAGTAGATGGTTGGAGTGATGATGTTGGCAACAATGTTGGTGAGTATTGATAGAAACGAAATAGAGTTGATGGTTGGCTATAGTGATGTATGGAGGGCTACTATTGCAGACGAGGTAGAGGTGATAATTGGTGATGAAGATGGATAGAAGGCTGACTAAGTGTGTTGTTTCTCCATTGATAGAGCTCTTATTTTGAGAATGATAGAAAATGGTGGGAAGGTGAATGGTTGGACCATGGCATAAAACCCTGAGGCTGCTTTGCATGGGGTTTTTAGTTTAGCTCTGGTTAAAAGTGTAGGAAGAGTTAAGATGCGGGAGTGGTGGAATAAGCAGTAGGTTAGTGGGATGGGTGAGTTGATATGTTATAAGGTATATTTTTATATTTGAATTGGGAGTAGGGAAGTTGTTCGTAATGATTGGTGATGTGTATGCATTTTTATTTAGGAAATAGGATTAATTGGGACAAGAGATGGAGTAAATAAAAAAATTTAACTTTGGAGAGAAGCTTTGTGTTGAGTTGTATTGAGGGGCATATTTATGTTTATTTCTTTCTATAAGGGTGTGTCATGTCATTTACTCATGTACCTTTCTATATAGAGGTGCTGTAGGTCTCAGAATAAGACTTGAATCACTTATTTTTTCTATCATGGTATCAGAGCAGTGGCCCTAGATGGGTGGTCTGGTATCCCACCAAACCTAGCCTCTAAAACACCCACCAAAACCCTAATTCTCTCGTCTTCTGTCACTTTGTGCTGTCGACACTCTCACCGGTGAGTCTTCTCCCTCAGGGCCACCGCTAGCGACTCTTCTCCACTTCAACAGCTACCGCTCAACCCTTGCAATGCCGTTGCTCGCGGCTCCTCTTCCTCCAGCGTCATTACTTGGTGCTTGAGGGCTTCAGCGATGCCACCTAAGCGTCGCCCCTGGTCTGCGGTGCTGCTGGGGGCCCTCTTCGACCTCTAGCGGCATTGTAACACCTGCTGCAAGGCCTGCTCAATGGCTGGGAGGCCCCAGTAGCGCCACCTAGGGCATCGCCCCTTCGGTGATGCTCCCCGAAGCCCACCATGGCCTTTAGCAGTGCCGTTGCACATGTTTCAGGGCCTATAGTCCCTGTTGCAGTGTTCCAATTGTTCTCCTAGGCGTGGGGAACATCTCTATGGGTTAATTTCTAGTACTTGTTGAAGATTATATGATTTGAATTTCAGATCCTACAAATTCAGAAGCGTGATATAACGGATTGGGAACATATGGCAAAATCAAAGGACAATATAAGAGATTCAGTGGGGAAATCATCCACCATGAGTGCTCCCCCTGACAAGCAAGGAACATCTATCAAGTTGGATGGATCCAACTTTTTACTTTGGTGTACATTCTTTTCTCGGTTTGTTGGATCCCATCGCAAGAAATATATATGGATCGAAGATGAGCCTACCGTGAAGTCTGTAGATTGGGAGGCAGATAATGACTGGGTTGTGACATGCCTCCTAAATAGCATGACCTAAATGATTGTGAAGGAGGTCATGGCATATGCTTTTGCCAAGATGTGGAAGGTGTTACATGAAATATGCTCCTACAAGAGTAATATCACTTGGCTATATCGTGTTGTGGAAGACATACATACACTCAGGAAGAATTTGTGGGATGAGCAAGATGTGTATCAACCTACATCTACTGATGTAGCTGTTGTAGCCAAGTAGCAGGAATACTGTGTCAAGGAAGAATTTGTGGGATGAGCAAGATGTATATCTGATGTAAACACAATTACACTACTTAAAAGGTCTATTTTTGCATGTTCTTAAGCATAGGATTGCATTTCATGATATAAATATTGCATAACATGCATCATGTTGCATTTAGAGTAGTTTGAATAAAATGGAGGTTAATTGTCTCCTTTTATGTGCTTGGACAGGGCAAACATTTTATTGGGGCCTCGGATCAAAGATCCAACCGTATGGATGTGATCAGGGCGATGATTGGAGTTCAACGACTCCAAGATCGCCCTAATCAGGCATCCGTAGCATCAGATAGAGACCGGGGAACCCTAGAAGATCAAGGGCCAGGATGGTGTAAATCCGCACTTCAGATGATAAATCCGACCGCACGGATGAATTCGGATCGACGATCGCAGCCCAACGACACAAAAATCGAGTCAATCCGACATCCGTGGCACCATCTACAACTTCCAGAAGATGGACGGCCAAGATGGCGCCACGTGGCGCCATCTCAGCCGCCCAATCGGCCGCATGCATCTTGTGAAGACCGCGCACTGTCTCCTCTCCGCCGTTGGATCTCGATCCAACGGCTGTGGCCGCCCGGCGCTTAAAACATGCGCTCGACAATCCGCGCCCCGCAGCGTAGCGGTCGAGCGCGCTTACGCGAGCGCGGGGCGCGAGTTCGAGCCGCAGCGAGGGAGCGGAAGGCGCGATTGAGCGGGCGCGGATGAGCGTCAGATGGAGATCCAACGGCCGCGTGCGCTCAATCAGGACGACGCGCGATTGGATGCCGGGCGTAACGCGCGATCGCACGCGGGCGGGCGCGCTACGCAGCGGGCGCGGACGCGATCTAAGCCGTCCGATCTCGTGATCGGACGGCTGAGACTACGCGGAGATCGGACGGCTGAGACTACGCGGACGTGCGTAGGCGTTACGCGTGCGGGCAGCCGAGCAGGCGCGCGTGGGCGCGGCGGCGACGGCGACGGCGACGTCGGGGCTTTAGCGACGGTTTTATCCGTCACTAAAGACCCCTTATTTATTATTTTGAAGATGTAATGTCTATTTTACCCCCACTCCTTGCAACTATAAAAGGAGACCCCCTCCATACGAAATTTTGATCCCTTCCTTCTCCTCTCTACCTCTCCAAAGCTCAAGAGAAGCTTGTCCCACACCCGGGATGCTTCTCGCGAGATAAAGTCCAAATTTTCGTCCCCCTTCGGAAGTGGATCCCGCGACGACGACAGCGTGCTGCTTCGTTCCCGTTCTTCTGCTTCGTCCTCCTTCGTCCCGCTTCGTTCTCCTTCGTCCAGGCGTCGTCCCGTCCGGCTCGTCCTCCAAGCAACCATCAAGGAGGATTCTTTCTCCCTATTCTTTTTACTGCTTTTTAGTATAGATTTACTGCTTTCTAGAGTAGTCTATTCGTCCTCCGAGCGATCGTCGAGGAGGACATTTCTCCCTCCATTCTTTTAATGCTTTCTAGAGTAATTGTTTTATATTTTCTAGTTGTAACGAATGAATTCTTTTATGATAAATTCCTTGTCTATTCTACATCTTATTTTGATTTCCATGTGTAGTATTCTTTCTCTCTCTCTTACTCCCTCTCTCTCTTTTATTCGTTGTAGATACTTAGATAGTTTAAATTGAATTTCTTCGTGACAAAATAAAAATAAACGTGAAGTTTTTAAATCAAACGTTCGCCTCCCTGAGTTCGACCCGGAATTCTTTTTTCGGTATAAATTTTATTTGTTGAACTCGAATCCTTCGCTTTCGAACTACAACGACGGGTTTTCCAAAACCAAACACGTTAGCGTAGGTTCGTAATAGTTCAACAATATCAACCTATATCTACTGATGTAGCTGTTATAGCCAAGTAGTAGGAGGCTATTCATTGCATTAAGCTTCTGTCTAACCTTGGCTTTAAGTACAAGGCAAGCAAGATTCAGTTTATGACGATGGATGAGATTCTCACTCCTGCTCAGATCTACGGTCGCCTGTTGAAACTTGATACCTTTGACCTTGTTCCTATGTCCGATTGCTCTGCCATGGTTGCTGTAGGCTGTGGTCGAGGAAATCCTGGATGTAGAGGTAGTCGTGGCTGTGGTAGTGTATGTGGCGGTCGTTGCCGTGGACGAAGCTCCCTCTTCTGTGAGTACTGTCACAGGAATGATCACATTATGGATCGTTGTTGGGTCATGGATGGATATCCTTATGGAATGGATCCAGGTGCTCACCAGGTTTCTCACATGAAGTTGATGGTCAAGTCTCTGTATCTAGGGTAGAGTACGAGTGGTTTATTGCTTCTCAGGCCTCCACTTCTGCTGGGCCTCAGTTTAGAAATTCACAGGTATATTAGCCATGTTTGTTAGATCCCAAGTTCTTGCCTGGATTGCTAACTCAAGTGCCTCTTCACATATCACTGATACTGCTTTGTTTTCTTCTTTTCAAGATTTAGCTACCCCCGTTAAAGTAGATGGTGGTTTGTCGCCAGTTACTAGACTCGGGAATATTTCTGTCTCCTACTTTGCCATTACCTAATGTTATATATGCCCCAAAGTTTGCTATAATTTGATGTCTATCAGTCAGATTACTAGAGACCTATAGTGCAGAGTAGTGTTTCAATTTGATGTCTATCAGTCAGATTACTAGAGACTGCAGAGCAGTGTTTCATGACCAATATTTTTTCTTCCAGGACCTTTAGACGATGAGGCGGATTGGTGGACTTGAGCAAAATGGCCTTTACTATCTCCACTTTTCACCACTTTCTACTGTTGATGCTGTTTGTGCTACTACTATGCCTTCAGTAGCACCTTCGTCTTGGTCACCCTAGTCTGCTTGTACTGCATCATTAGTTTCTGGAGCTATCCCCTTTAGAATCGTTTCGCTTAGAGGCTTGCCAACTTGGCAAACACCATTCTCTCAAAAAAAGGAAAAACTTAGCAAACACCATAGGTCGTCTTTTCCTTCACAGAATAAGTGTACTTAGTCTGTATTTGAATTGATTCATGTTGATGTGTGGGGCCCGTGTAGGGTCCATAATCTTAGTGGTTTTTGGTACTTTCTTGTACTTGATGATTTTACAAAGATGTCCTGGGTTTTTATGATGAAAGAGAAGTACGAAGTTTCTGTCCTTATTCAGAATTTTGTTCAAGAAGTAAAGACTCGATTTTGCATTGTTATAAAAATTTTCTAGAGTGATAATGGTTTAGAATTCGTGAATGCCAGGCTTATTTTTTTAGTCTCTTGGGATTATTCATAAGAGATCTTGCATTCATACCTCTCAACAAAATGGGATGGTTGAACGTAAACATCATTATTTGTTAGATGTTGCTTGTACTATTATGTTTTAGATAAATGTTCCCTCATCTTTTTGGGCTGATGCAGTTTTGATTGCTACATATTTGGTGAATCGTGTTTCTTCGTTTGTGTTAGGTGGTAAAACTCCACATTCTGTTCTGTTTCTTGACAAAGACTTGTTCACTATCACTTCTGCCGTTTTTGGTTCATTTGTTCATGGTGGACAAAATCTTGCCTTAGTCAGTGAAGTGTATTTTTTTGGGCTATTCTAGGACACAGAATGGATACAAGTGCTACGATCCTATACCACGACGTTTTTATATTTCAGTAGACTTTACTTTCTCTAAGGAGATCCCTTACTACCAAAAGAAGGGGGAGCCTTCCACACATGTTATTCCTCAGGAAGTTCCTCTTCCTATGCCTTTTGAACCAGCATAGCCCTCTGAGCCTCCTATACAGAAGGCAGACCTGCTTGATCCTGCTGCCTTTCTACGTCATCTTGATGTTATCGATATCTTTCCTAAGCATTTTCAACACAGGTTTGTGGATGCTCCTCTGGTGGATGAGCCTTTGTCTACCATCCTAGCTCATTTCTTCTTAGCTGTCGATGACTCGTCTGAGGATTAAGTACCTTTTTCTCTTGATAGCATTGCTCTGGACCGTCCCATAGCACAACCAAGGTTCGAAATGCCGATTTCGACACCGTGCCCATAAAATTGCAGGTATGCATTTCGTGGGCATGCCTAAGGCATCCTGTGGAAATGCCCGTTTTTTGATGGCAGATTTCGACGATTTTGATGGCCCGAAAAAATGACATTTCGAGGCAAGTCGAGGGCATGTCGATGCATGCTGACAGAAATCATTAAGATTTGAAAGACAACTAAATCAAGATATTAGAAACGTGTTTACATGTTTTTTTTATATTAAAAACATATTTACAGGTTATTTTAGCCTGTGTGAAAAAAATCTGTGTGTGTGTGTGTGTGCTCTTCCCCTTCCCCTTCACTCCAGCCGGCCATTCCCAGGAAATTCGTCGCGCCCCCATTCCCAGAAAATCAAAATTCCCTTCACTCAGCCATTTTTAAAAGCATCCCGCTCAGCCTTTTCAAAGTTCCCGCCGCTCTCATTCTCAGCGCCGCTCAGCCACCGTCGACATGCCGACGTTTTGTCGGTAGCTGTCGGCATGCCGGCAAAATCCTCGGCATGTCGATGGTTTCCCTGCAAACCGACATCATCTTTGTGTCGATATGCCCTCCCTCCAAAAACCCCCTTATCGACGGCATGCTGGCAGCATGCCGTCGGCATT
This sequence comes from Thalassia testudinum, assembly GCA_037157565.1. Classification (NCBI taxonomy): domain Eukaryota; kingdom Viridiplantae; phylum Streptophyta; class Magnoliopsida; order Alismatales; family Hydrocharitaceae; genus Thalassia; species Thalassia testudinum. Next base: position 12,695,057 of record JAZHRO010000058.1, read on the forward strand.
TAAATCACAGAGCACAACAGAAGGCTTAACGATCTTTTGCCAAGTATTCTATTTCACAATTTCTTTTGACCATTTACCTGCAGGACGACGACTTTCTTTACTTATTGATAATCATTAGGTACCATGGGATCATTAAGATGCATTCCAAGATCCATCTTGGACACTAGCTATGGAAGAAGAAATGGTAGCCTTGCGGTCTCGTGGGACATGGGATTTGGTTTACCTTCCCTTAGGAGGTGCAATTGTTCGGTGTAGGTGGGTATTCACCCTTAAATGTCGTCTTGATGGTATTATGGAGCGTTATAAAGCACGCTTTGTTGCTAAAGGTTATACATAGGCATATGGGATCGATTACTTTGAGATATTCTCTCCAATGGCTCAGTTCAACTTTGTCAGAATCCTATTGTTAGTGGTTGTCAACAAAAGGTGGACTATCCACTAGCTAGATATCAAGAATGCTTTCCTTTATGGAGATTTGGAGGAGGAAGTGTATTTGCAGCAACCATTAGGGTTCATAAGTTAGGGGGAGTGTCAGAAAGTATGCATGCTAAAGAAGGCCATTTATGGCCTAAAACAGAGTCCGAGGGCATGGTTTGAAAGATTTAACAAGGTTGTACAGGAACACGACTTTGCTAGGTCTTCTACAGATCACTCTGTTTTTACATTTCATGGGGAGGCATGTTCTATGATTTTTATTGTTTATGTTGATGATATACTTTTGGTTGGCAGTGATAGGAAAGGCATAGAAGATACTAAAGCATTACTGCAGTCGTAATTTGTTACCAAGGATCTAGGCCCTATCAATTATTTTCTTGATATTGAGGTACAACAGATAGAAGGACTTGTGCTATCTCAATGCAAGTATGTTGTTGACATGCTGAAGGAGACTGATATGTTGGCTTGCAAACCTGCACTTATGGATGCCTCTTTGCCTCTTGTAGATGGTGATAGCCCCTTATTGTAGGATGTGACTAGATATTGTGCCATGGTTGACAAATTATTATATTTGACAGTTTCTTGACCTGATATTACCTTTGTAATTGGGAGACTAAGCCAATTTATGCAGGCACCTATAGAAATTCACTGGGATGGAGTTTGTTAGGTACTTGGATACCTGATGCGTGCCCCTTGGAAGGGGCTTCATTTGCTGAATCAGAATATAGAGTTATTGCTCAGATTACTTGTGAATTGTAGTGGGTTTAGTCTCTCTTGCAGGACTTTGGCGTCCATGTCTCAAGATCGATTCTTGTGTGCTGTGACAATAAGGTTGCCACTTGCATTGCCAATAATCCTATTTTTCACAAACAAATGAAGCATATTGAAGTTGATTGTCACTTAATCAGAGAGGCTATTGCAGATAAGAGCTACACACCCACCCTACATTTCTACTAAAGATCAGATTGCAGACATCTTCACAAAAGTGCTTTCTAGAAAGATACTTGAGGTTCTATGTTCCAAGTTGAGCTTGTTTGATGCCTATGCTCCAGTTTGAGGGCGAGTGTTGAGTTGTAATGAGGGGCATATTTATATTTATTTCTTTCTATAAGGGTGTGTCATGCTATTTACCCATGTACCTCTTTACATAAAGGTACGAGGTGTTTCAAAATAAGAATTGAATCACTTATTTTTCTTATCACTTTGGAAGGTAAAGGCTTTTGTTCAAGCAAGACAAAAACTGAGTATATGGAATGCAAGTTTAGTGGTGAAGGAACATTGAAAATTGGAGTAGAGTGCATTCCAAAGAAAGATGTTTTTAAATACTTAGGATTCATTTTTCAACAAAAACATTGAAATCAATGGAGATGTTACACATCAAAGGACAGGAGCATTTGGTATTCTATGTGATAAGATGATTCCCTTAAATGCCAAACTATTATCAAGCAACTGTAAGTCTTGCCGTGTCGTATGGTTTAAGCTTGGGTTGCCTATTATAGCCATGTGAAAAAGACATCTTTGATGGATGTCTAGCCATATAAGGTTCGTATTTTTATTGAGATTATTTTGGAAAGGTTGTGGACGCATTAGTAGAGGATAAAACGAGAGACACGTTTAAGGTGGTTTGTGAAAATATGCATTGGAGGGGGGGTGAATAGTGCACGATAAAATAAATAAATGAAATTGAAGCACTAAATAATCATCATAAAAAGATAGGTGGAAAACTCGTAAAGGTAGTGTTTAGGAAGTTGGCCACCTAGGTTGAGTAGGCGGCCACATAGCCGTTAGCGGACCCCTCCCCGAACTGTGCAATGCCATGTAGTGTTATAAGTACGTCTGGTGAGTAGGCGGATCGAGTAGGCATTTACCCGGCTGCATAGTCACCCGCTTTTGAGATAGAGCCACTGATGGACTCTTCTAAAAAAGCCCACATGAAATATAGCTTCAGGGTCCTACATGAAAAAGCCCACTTGAAAATGAAACTTCTTGGATATCCTAATAAAATGTCACCTAAATAACCCCAACCCAACCCATCGAGAACATGACACTGATTCCTGATCCCACGCAAACTCGCGAGTTGTGAGTCTTGCGACATTGTTCTTGCCCTAAACCCCCTCCCATCTTCGATCACCCAAGCTTCCATCGTTGATCCCCATGCTGTCGTCGCCACTCAGAGACTGAGAAGAGGAAGGAGAGCGGCGAGGAAGGCCCCTACGCTGCCATCGCCCTCTCTCTGAGTCTCTGCCATTGCCCTCCAGAGACTTTGAGACTAAGAGGAAGGGGAGCGTTGAGTGAGGAGGGCCGCAATGATTTTTGGGATCTCACTGTGTCTCACTATGAGACTCTCATGATTTTTAGGTAACACTGTCGCTCCCCTCTCTCTAATTTTTTATTTTTTATTTGGTCTACCGTGAAACAGTATGTTAATGTTGCTCAAACATACTGTCTCATCGTGGGTAATACTGTTTATTTGTGTCTCACCATGAGACAATATGTTAATGTCTCTCAAACTCTCAAAACACCACCAAATACAAGATGTGCATTAGTCTGATTTTATACAAGATCAATGGCTAATTTTAGGGTATGATGTGCATTTTATGGTCTAATATTTAGGGTGTATTTTTTATTTGGTCTGATTTTGATAGGATTAATGGTCGATTCACTAAGTCAACCGACTTTTGATAGTGCATCCACCCCAAGTATTGGTATACATTTACTTAATAAATAAACAAATTGTAAGTCCATACAAAAGAAAAAGGAACAAACTTGAATATAAACGAATGAATGATTTGGTATGTATAAAGTTCAATTCCAAGTTACGGAAGTATCAACTTAAGAAAAAGGATCCCTTGGCCACAAGGGATAGAGCTCATATGTGGGATTGGCTAGAAGGTGGCGAAGGAGAGGAACAGGTGTTTGGAGGAACATGGTTGACATGGAACTTGGTTGGTGAAGCAAGTGGTGCGGAAGAATTGTTGCAGAACAAGAGTCAAAGGTTTTCACATCCTTCAACAATGTTGCAAAGTTTAGATGAAGAAGTTCCATCAGATGAGGAGATTGATGAGGAAGATGGTATTACCGTCATAGATTTTGAAGGTGGATCTGATTCAGAATGACTCTTTTAGGCTTTTAGTTAAGTGCTTGTTTGGATAAATATTTTGAGTGTTTAGTTTTTTTTATCTTAACTAGTTTTCGAGTATTGGGGCACTATTTTGGATAAACACTGATGGCTATTATTTTGTATTTCTTTAAATGAATATCTGGATTTTAATATCTACATTTTCTTTTTCCAAGATGTCAAATTTTTTATATTCTAGGTTGTATAGCAATTAAAGAGAGTATTAACTATATTTTTTTAATGTACTACTTGAGACACTTGCATAATTATAGCATTGCATATAACACAAAATTTAATAAATGAACTTATTATTTTATATTTTTTAAATAAAAAATGAAAAATCGCATACTTGTCTGCGTACTCATTCAAATGCTGCATACTCTAGGCGGTGATCCTACCGACCGCACACCGACTACCTGAACCTTGCGTAAAGGTAGAAACCACCATTTAAGTCTTCTTGACTTGAGATTTTCCTTGATTGGTAAGTTGATCAAAATCCACTAGCACACCACGTAAAAATCAAGGATGGTGTTGGATCAAGTACAACCACTTACCGGTCACAATCAATGTGTATATTGCCTCGAAGAGATGGGAATCCACAAATCGGACACTCTTACAAGAAGAAAAAAGAAAGAAAAAGAGTACAATCACTCGATAGAGCCCTTGATTAAATCAAGTTAAAATAATGCTTCTAAAGGGTATGAACTATTTCCCTTGTGGAGGAGTGTGAGTGCGGAAGCAGTGTGACGAGGAGCTCTTAAAGTTAAGTTGTAGAAAGCAGAAAGCAAGAGCACAATTAAGTACTTGTAGTGAGTATGATAGAATGAACTCGTGCTTTTCTGTTAGGCCATGGGTTTCCTCTTAGGTATTTATAGACATGGTAGTAAGCATCTAGATGGCCTAGGAATGACGATATGGTTGTTAGAGATTAGGCATAAAATTTTTCAGCGGATAGGTTGAGGAAGTCAAAGAATTAGTCAACATACAATACATGTTGGTCGACCCTTGGAGAAGGTGGTCGGTGCCCAAGAACTATATTTTTCGCCACCTGAAAGGGCACTGGTCAACTGAAAACAATTGACCTCAATAGTTTAGTAAGGTAGAATATTGGTTGGCACTTGCTTCTTGTGGTTGATGCCTGTCTCACTTGTTGGCTCTGTTCTAAAAATTGACCGAGTTGGTCAAGTAGTTAGCAGACTACCCCTAGTTAGATCGCTAATCGATCGAACCCATACTTGGGCACATAGTTGGCAGCCCCGACTACTCAGCCAGGTAGTCGGTCTACTCGGTCGACTATGCGTTTGATTTCTCCATTGAACGCTAATCGACTAACTCTGATGCTGCTCTCTTGCTTAGTTGCTTCAGCACTTCAATTAGGTTTCCCACCTCTCCTATCACTTTAAAATTTCAATAATGGTAGTTTTAATTATTAAATGTAGTTTACTTAGGAACGATTACATTATTACTTTGGTTGTTTAAAAGGTTTTTTTGTTTTGTTTCATGTTTAAGAAGTTAAATTTTTATAATCTCGAACTTGAAAATGGTATATTTCACTATCCCTGACTACTCCCTTACATATTATATACTCTTTAGTTAGTAACTTGGCCAATTGAATACCGACTACTTTTACAATACTGTTTGTTGATTGGCTTAAAATTCATTTTAGTTGACCAACAATTGAAGGCCATCGAAGCTCCTGGGTTGAAATTGAGTTGGTGCAAGTTGTCCACTCAAGTTTGGACGTTGCCTACTCAATGAAGGAGTGATCGTCTGCAAGTGAACATTGTGTGTAATGTTGATAGAGTGGCTGTTGCCTAGGTATGGAGATCGACTGAAAAGTGTGTTAGTGGTTGATGCCTAAGCGTAAAGGTCAACTAATAACTATTGCTTTGGAAGGCTTCTTGCTAGTTTGTCGACCTATGATTCTATCTTTCGCAAGTACTTAGGAAAGTTGTTAGGGTGATGTGAGGGGTTTCTTATCCTAGGTCTTTAACGGTTATGAGATCATTTATGTGAGTTTTAATTTACCAGGGCTCTTTAACAAGGCTTCTAAAAAATTTACATCAATAGATGACAATTAATGCTACTCTTTAACAACAAAAAGATTTGTTCAAATCTTCATTTAAGCTTGAGATCCTTGACCTTCATTTATCATAGCTAGACTTCATTTAGCTCGAGGAGCACAATGACATCTCATAGAAAGAAATCTATTTTATTCTCAATCCCATTTTGCTAATCATGAAAACTAATGGATCAGGAGATGTGAGGAGTTGGATGTTGGACCTAAATCATTTTAATTTAAGCCTAGTAATAGAACAAAATATATTGAACAGTAGGTAAAGAATCTATGTAGCCAACCTATTACTATGGAAAATGTCTCTGTTTTTGTTGTAGAAAATAGTAGTGGAGGAAGCTGGGGTGATTCTTTTTTTTGTTGTTTGCTTTTAAGTTGAGTTGGGTTTAAATATGTCCCATCCACATGTATATGTTCAAATGCCAATAATGTTTCACTGGGTAATGGCATGGACACATAAAGGTTACTATGATCTAGGTTGATTACATTCATTATTTAACTACACAAAAGGGGAAATATGGGTTTCCCAAATTACCACAGATGTTAAATATGATGCTCCACTCCATTGATGTTAATCAATTTATATGTTTTATTGGAAAGGAAATAAGTTGGAAGTGGGGAAAAACATGGAAATTCAATGATAAAAATAACTCTGATGTGTATCGCTCAAATGTAACTAAAAGCCACAAATTTTGGGGAATGGCAAGCAACAGATAGAATATATACTGAACTTCATCAGTCTCAACTGATACATTTACATAAATTGAAACAATACGTAAAAGTAGACAATAGTATGGAAAAATCAACAATTTATTAGTACAGCGTAGAATGCTGGAGAAAAATGGGGATTGCTATGCGGCACCAAAGACGATAAAAATTATATGCCTGAATTACATCCTTCGCAACTTTTCTGTAATTGTGGAAAAGTATGCATAACTTATTGATAGATTGTACATGATGTGAAATGATGAAAGTTAATAGTTAATACCTCTTAAGAAAATTGAAACAGTACTAAAATGCATAATATAGAAGAAGGCAGAGATCTCTTGAAGACCATCATTCGTAACTGTTCATATTTAACAATTCAAAGATTAATAAATCTCTATTGGAGTGATCATCAACAAATGAAATAGGTGGTGGATTCCTGGAGTAAAAAATGAGAGATATGGAAAATAGCTCAAAGGTGATCGTGAGTTTTGAGATGAGGTAATGATGAGCATGCAGTAATGTGATAATGTCCCATCAAGGTGTCCATTGCATCCCATGGCCTGAGGCCCACATAGCACCTTGCATTGTTCACGTTAATATTTATGTTGGGAAACCAGCCTACTTAAACCCCATTCAGTCAGGGCCTAAGGGAAATGCTATGTTTCCATGTGGAAAGGGAAAAGAGTGGACTTACTATTTTAGAAATGTTAATGCCAATATATAGATTAGATGGGCAAATTATAAAGTACTACTCAAAATAATAATGGAAATGACATAAGCATAATATGAGGTGTAAATCCCAACACCTTCTTTGTTTTTGAGAAAAAAATTGTCATCATATGTGGTATGTTAGTTGTAATTATCATGGTTTCCTTACTAGATTTAAGCTATTGTGCAAGTTTTGTCAAAAAGAAAGTGATTTAATTCTTGCTTAGATATGTATATGGTCGTTTCTGTATCCTTTATTCTTGTGATGGCTAGGTCGAGAATGAATTGCCTGAGAAAATTGAAAGACTTGTACGGTGTGAGGCTTCTGCTTATCAAAAGCTTTTAATGAAGAGAGTGGAGGAAAATCTTGGTTCCTTTGGAAACTCCAAGGTATGGGCAGTGGCTTGTTCTTGGTCATTCATAGGCTTTTAATCTATGTTTGAACTTGTATTGGATTTTCGTTCGCTTTTTTCTTAGTATTTTGCATTTTAATGCAGGGTCGTTCAGTGCACAATACTGTGATGGAATTACGTAATATATGCAATCACCCTTATTTGAGCCAGCTTCATGCTGAAGAGGTACTGCCCTGATATTCTGTCCTGTGTTACGGATGGTCAAGCTTTCAATTTTGGTTCTTCTGGTTATGCTTTGCAGGTTGATAGCTTAATACCCAAGCATTACCTGCCTCCTATTGTCAGGCTTTGTGGGAAGTTAGAGATGTTGGATCGCATACTGCCTAAGCTGAAAGCCACTAATCATCGGGTATCAACTCTTTCTCATGGCATGCTTTAAACTAATATGAGTCAGTCTTCCTTAGGACTGTACTATTTCTAATAGTGGAATTTATTTAAATGTATTTAAGGAGAACTTACTTTAATTTAAGTTCTGAAATGGTAAAAAATTGATTTGTGTGGAGGCAAAGAATCCATATAGCCGATCCCACTTAGTATGAGAAAATGCTTGGTTGTTGTTGTTGCTGTTGTGAATTCAAGGAGAATGCCATATTTAACAGTTAATAATCGTGGTCAACTTTTCATGGAATTGAACAATTTTGTCTTATTGGAAGTTTGGAACTCACGTTAAATGGATTTGAAGACCATGCTATATTTGTCTGTTAACAATCAGTCTGATTTATAAAATGATGTCCTGAAAGTTTGAGGTTTCTAAAGCTTTTTATAGGTTTTAGTAGATGTTGCCATTAAGGTAAATTGGTTGCTGGACCTGGATCTGGCCTGAAAGCTTGTTTGCTGTTACTGGCAATCTAAAATTTTGCAGCATTTACGCCCGTTCCATCAAGGCCTTGGTACCTTTTTTTCCTGCGGCTTTGTTGTAAGCAAGCCTAATGTGGGACGTGTACAAATTAGGCTCTCTTTCACCCTGATATGATAGTATTTTCATTGGCAATCATTCATGGCTAGTTGAGTCATGGGCATGAGCAAACAAATTTGTGCTCTTGGAACAAGTGCTGTAATGTCAACGATGAGGTGATGTAAATGCGCAAAAGGATGGAGTAAAATGAAATGCAGTCAAAGTTGCTCGTGGCCTAGAGCATCTATGAGAATGGACTAGCATGGATTAGGAACTTTAGTATTTTTATTCACTATTTATAGTGGCAATTTTATTATGAACTGTCAATTATTTTGTTTCCCATTGCTGCACTTCTATGGGGACTGAGTTTGTAATTTCTGAACCGAGTCTAATTGAGGGGCTATGATCTGCAGAATGTATTGGATTGCTTCTACATGGTGTTTGAGGTTTTTTCATTAAAGAGAATAGTTGAGGAACGACTGCGAATATGCAGTATGAACTTTAGACCACCTCAGAAACACACATCAGCATATCTAGACCTTCTGAAGGTTGATCTAGTAGTCCCTACTTCTAGAGACTGTTGAAGGGCTGCATAAAGGATTAGACTGCCATCTGCTAGATTGTCTAACCAGTTTTACCGTTAGTCAGAAGATGTGTTGCAGACCTTCACATGGAAATTGGGGAATTCCACAATATAAAGCAAAATCTTTATAAATCAACCATATTGGATGGTCTTGTGCTCTTCTTACAACAGGATTGGCTCTGTTCATAGTTTTGCCTTCCCTTGCTTATTCCAAGGACAGAGGTGTATTTTATTTGTTTATTAAAGTTGCTAGCTGGGCCATCATCCCAAGAAGGACGTACGCCATGGGGTTCTAGGGTCATTGATCCTTTGCTTAAAGTAGATTCTGGCATTCTTCAGTTATAGCATATTTTCTTTTCTGTATTCCTTTTCAGTTTAAGAGGCAGTTTTTGTTTTCTTGTGAAGTTATAATGCTGATATTGAGTTTTAATTAATGTTTGAAAATGAATACCTACCATATATCAGAAGACATTTTTAGGTGAAAGAAACAAGACATCATTGGTTACCTTGATTCTGCAGGTTCTATTCTTTTCTACCATGACTAGACTCTTAGATGTCATGGAGGAATATCTGACTTGGAAACAATACCGCTATCTTCGTTTAGATGGCCACACATCTGGAAATGATCGTGGAGCACTCATTGAGGAGTTCAGCCGACCAGATTCTACTACGTTTATATTCTTGCTGAGGTACTCATTGGCCTTTACCTCTGCTTACAAGGATTCTTTCTCTGGTATTTTATGCTTTCTTTGAGCAAAAGGGGAGAGCTATTGAGTGATGCATTGCATTTTTCTTTTTCCTTATAAAATGTGATTTTTTTAGAAAGGAAAATGTATCGAATTTCGCAAGAAATTACTCTTATTTCTCAGTATGTTTGTCCCATATTGTTAAGAGCAAATATCTGATGGTTATGTGGGTTTTGTATGTTCATTTATAACCCTCTGATTAATGTTGGAGATTTGTGTTTTCTTCCTATGCTGGTTTTTCTTGCTCCGAACTTTCTTGTGTGCTTGCATCTGAGCACTTGGTTTAGCCAGTTATAGGACTACTGCATTGTTGCATGTACTGCAGACTAGTCTTTCTGATAATAAGCATTTGATATGTGCTTTTCCTTTGTAATGTGATGCTCATGCATCCATCTCTGGGATCTGTTTTCCATCTTGCATCTTCTCCAAGTTGCATTTAAAAACTTGACCACCCAAATGCACAGAATGCTTCCATACACACTCACCACAAAAACCGCTTCTCAAGCTGCCAGCTACTATGTTGGTTTCTAATGACCGAATTCTTTTCCATGAGTCTAATTGCTCCCACTGCATCTAGTCTGCACATATCTGTTGTCTATTCTCCCATCATTTTGGTACTTGTTATTTCTGCCAACAGCCAACCCTTCCTCAAATGAGGATGGGGGAATCTCATTTTAAACTGCACCAACCACCTTATGATATGAAGGTAGGAAAAGACATGAACATGTAGATAATTTCATGAAACTAAATGAGTAAAAATAAAAAAATATATTCTCATCCTGTGCGTCCTTCATTGATGGGATGATACCCTCTGTAAGCATCTGTAATTTCACTGTTGCATACTCTGGTCTCACATGAAATGACTTGTGTGGATGAAATTTTGGGAAATTAGTTGGTTTCCAAGGGGAAAAGGAACTAAACAACTTTCATCTACTTCTTTTTGCTACTTACACATCTCAAAATAAAGGGGATAGTTATGTTTAACTTCTCAAACATGGATTTTAGGTCAAAATACTATTGAGGCGTGGCCGTCTCGCTTGTAAGTCACAAAATTATTCCAAAAATGCCTAGAGAGCTTACTAGCTTTCTCAACCTATGGTTTAGCATATCATCTCACGTGCAGTGTGATTGGCCTTGCTGTACAGCAACTATTACATGACTTTTCATGTTCAAGTTTGCAGAAATATCGTCCATCTCCCATTGGGTTTTAGGTTTGTTGGGAATAAAGTGGGACACGTGGTAGTGCCACATGGCTGCTGGTCAGGGGCCCACTTGGGCACTGGTTTTGGTAGTCCTTGAGTCCTATTTTAGGTCTTGCTTTAGTTGCAAGTTTTGTTTATTTGGTATATTTGCTTTAGTAGATTTGTTTAGAAGATTTGGTATGGTAATTAGGATTTGTTCCTTTCTATAATTAGGAAATAAGATTTGATTAGTCACTATTTTTAGAGGATTGTGATATGTTTTCTCTTCTTTAAAAGAGAGTCTTTGTAATCCCTCTTATTTTTGAGTAATACAATAATTCTTCCAACTCAACTACTCCTCTCCCTCTTCCAATCATTGCTGGCCACCCTCTTTTTCTCTAGGCAGCTGGCAGCTGCTGCTGCTCTCTCTCTCTGTTCAACGTGGAACAGTTAACCCCTTGGACTGTTTTTCCACACGCCTAGGAGTCTCTACGCTTTATGCTTGCGGCAAACTTGACACGGTCTATGCTATGTATTCCTTTTCAAGGCTAGTGACAGATGGCTGAAAAGTGTACCATCAATGGTTTTAGAAGGAACCATCTAGCTTGATGATATGACCCTTTGAGATGGGGTACCAAGGTTTAAGTGCTGATTTCAATGCTGCCTTTTCATGTTAAAAAAGGAACATGGCCATGTTGTGCTGGGGAAATCTTGGAAATGCAAAACATTGCCTAAAATAGCCATTTTGAGCTCATATCTTATGAAATTAGGATTCTAATAATTACCAAATGTATAAATAGGTATTTGTCTGCACTCTACAACATAAAATTTGAAGGGAAATATATTATTTATAATATTTTTTTTAAAAAAATTTATATTAAAAATGATAAGCCTTGAGCAAGTTGTGAGGCCAAATGTTAAAATATAAAAGGATTCATAACAATTAACTCGTAGAACTTAATAATACAAGTAATTGATACATTGACGGAAGGTTTAGGAAGTTAGCATGCGGTTGGTTGGATCCAAACATAGAGTATATGGTATGTGGATGAGTATGTGATTTTGTATTTTTTATTTTAAGAAATATAAAATAATTAGTTAATTTATTAAAATTTGTGTTTTGACAAACAATACATAAGTAATAAACATCAACTACAACTAACATGGGACCTAAACCTACACTTAAAATCATAACAATTACTCCTACAATAAAATCAGACCTAAAATATCTTTTTTTTTAATAAAAAAATCAGATCTAAAAATATTCTATCACAAAATTGGCCAACTATTTGCTCGACTACTCGGGTATTCGGCTCAAGTAGTTAGCCTTGCCTGCTTAGTGGACCACCCGAGGATATTCAATGTGAAGAGGGTAGCGTTGACAAGTACGCAGTCTCATAGTTGGTCTACTTGGCTGACTTTTTGAACATTGCTTTGATGCTAAGTTATGTATAAACACTAGTTAGATAACCTAACCTAATCTTTTGTTTGGGGGGGGGGGGGGGGGGGGGGGTGGGAAGATAAAAAATAAGCAATCCTATTTTGATAGTCCAATGTGAGCTTGATAGTGTATGCCTAGTAATCTAAGCTTTACGATATTGAATTACTTTAGTAGAACCTGGTTCTACCTAAGTCTAATATGTGCTTAGATCTATCCTAGTTGATTGATAAAAAATCAGAGGTTGAGAATCTAGGTTGGAGAGGTGGAGGAGATGGAGTTTCCTACTAGATAAAAAGGACATCTCCGTTACTACATTATCTACCCACGCTATCTTGTCCCTAAAAATCTTTGCATTCTACTTGACCCATGAGGACCAAAGGGCAGCTGCTGCTGTAATCTAGGTGATGGTAGTCTGAATGCCATTCCTGAATGAGGATTAGAACCCATTAAATGAAGAAGGGTCAACCCCATGAAGGTTCAGGCTGGACCATATCAAGCTTGGAGAAGTCACACGGGCAAAGCAAGTGATGGATGTCGAAGTCAGCTAGGCCACTCAAAGAGCAAGTCACATCCACATCATCCATCTAACATCTTCTAGTGACCTTCATGACCAGCTTGTCTCATCTAAGCTGCCAATGGATGAGCTTAACGTTGAGGGAGACCTTCGTCTTCCAAGGGAGGTGGCAGTCAATCACAAATTCATCAACAATATTATTTTTCCCTCGCAACAGCTCAAATTTGGGTACTTATGAGAGAAGAGAGAGCTCAAAATCAAGGTTCGATGTGCCAAACACCATTTTGATGATTTTCGAAATGCACATTTTGGAGGTTTGCTGAAGGCATGTCGAAGAATTTGTGTGAAACAGATGCGTTGATTTTGGCGCCTGCTAGACGCGTGTTGGAGGCTTGTTGATGGGAAGTTAGATCGAAAAAAAAGGAATTTTATAGATTTATGATTGAAATGTAGTATATATAGTTGACTAAATACAACTTAGTAATAATATATTGTTGAGAGAGATTAATGTTGTTGGGTTATTAGATAATGTGAGATCCAATTACAACTTGTTTTGTCCTACATAATGGAAGTGGGGAAGAGCGTTTGTGGCGACCTATATAAAGGCCCTTGTATCTCTCATTTGTCTTGGAGAAGAAATAGTGAAGGATGACACCAATAGGGGTGCTTCTCCATTGGTTTTCTTATTCTCTTTGTGAGAGAGGTTTCCACATAACCCCAAGTATTTTTTTATCTGTGATGCTTTAACATTATTTGTTTGATTTCTTTTGATTATTTATTTTAATATGGTATCAGAGCAAGTTGATTCTTGGGAGATTATCTTTTCTCGATTTGGGGATTTTATCATTGATCGTGCTATTATTCTTAAGTTTTATCAAAAGTATGTATAACAATCACCTTTTAGATTTGCTGCGGTTTTAGATCTATTGCCATTGTCGGGATCTCCCATCATTGTTTCATCTCAATCTCGTTCAAGAGAGGTTGATTTGGATATGCAAGCTTACCTAGAGTAGAAGCCCACGGTTGTTGTTGGCTTGGAGGATGAGGTGTAGGAGATCCTCAAGGAGTTCAACCATTGAGCGATCAATGATGCAGGAGAAACCAATCAAGGCTGTGGCAGTGTGAAAAAAGAGTGCATCAAGTTGCACACGATTCTGAACCTCGCAATCACAGTAAGGGAGGTGGTGATGGTGCTGCACAGTGATGCACACCATCATTGAGTGGTACACCGTTGTCGAAGCGATGCACAAACGGAGGGTTGTGTAGGCCCTTCACAGGACATCCATGTCCCGTCGAACACATTGCTATAGGGGACATCTTGAACGAGGAAGGAGCTCATCAATACAGACCGTAAAGAAGAGGAGGTGATTAGAGAACCACTGTTTACATCTAATGGGGTCTCCACCACGGCCACCAATGTTGGAGAGCATCGTGGTGGTGCACAATGTGGCGAAGCGATATGAGGGGACCCTTTCCTACAATGTGGTGGCCATTGAGGTGTCGGAGTTGGTGATGGTCGGGTGGGACTTCAACTCCTTAGGTAGCCAAGGCTCCATCTCCCATCTCTCCTTTCACCACTTCTGCTTCCTCATCAACTCCTAATGCTACCTCCTGTAAATCATCGTATAGAAAAGTGTTCTTTATATCAAGCTGATGCAACTGCCAATCATAATGTGTTGCCACGGAAATCAAGAACTGCATAGTTGATAATCCCACGATAGTAGAGAAGGCATCAAAGAAATCTACTCCATAGGTTTGGGTGAACTCTTGCCACCAATCGTTCTTTGTATCTGGCAATAGTCCCATCTGGATGAAACTTGAGTGCAAATACCCATCTGCACCCACAAGACTGGCCCTGACGGAAGTGGTGCAAGCTCACATGTGCTTCTGCTCTGAAGTGTGGCCATATCCTCCTCCATGGCCTTGCGCCATTTTGGATGAAGCATGGCTTCCTGGTGAAAAGTTGCCATGGTAGTAGAGACGGGGGCTCTAGTAAAGCTAGAAAAGGTTGCCCCGAGGTCAGCTATCTGTAAGTACCCAGCCACATGGTACCTGGCATACGGCCTAGGAGCCTTTCAAATGGCAATTGGAAGGTCACTGTCCACCTGAGCATCATCATCTGTAGCCTCCTCCTTTATCCCTACATCATCACTCGGCACCAAAGTGTTACTGTGTAAGGATTGTGTGCTCACCTGATGTGGGGAGGCTAGAGACGTGGAAGGAGGCTGGAGATGTGGCGTCTGATAGGTAACAACAGGATTGTTAAACTGGCCTCTCTCACAGGTAGAAGTAGGTTGCTCCACAGGTATTACACCAAAAGGAATTGGTGGAATAGGCATAAGTGCCACATCAGTCATAAGAAACAAGTTACTACTAGTAGTAGAAAAATATGATATAGCCTCATGGAATGTCACATTAGCAGAAACATATGGAGGGAATTATGTGGATCGAAACACTTGTACACCTTTTGGGTTCTTGAATAACCCAAGAAAACACACTTGACAGCACGTGGTCCTAGTTTGCCTTGTCGTGGACTTAAATCATGGACAAATGCAATGCACCAAAAAATACAAGGGATGACAGAAAATAGAGGATACCTAGGATACCGAACCTGGCACGAATTTTGCTTATGAATGGCATAGTTTGACATCTTATTAATAAAAAAAAAGGCTGTATGACTATCTCCCCAATACAAGGGAGGCACATAATGGTGGATTAGTAGGGTGCGTGCAACATGAAGAAGATGTCTATGCTTCCTCTCAGATGTGACTGTGTGGCAACAATTAGATGTGACTGTTGCGGCACTGGAGGCGATGCATCACCACCGATGGTGCAGTAATTTGTGGAGAGGCCCCTGCCTACTCTTTTCTCTGCTTGGTGGGTGGCAGTGGTGCTGTGGAGAGGCGGCAGCGGCAAGCGGTGTTGTGAAAGTTGGTAGTCAGTATTCAGTCGGTCATGCCACTGACTAAGTTGTAAACGGTATGTGGGAGAGTAGTCGAGGAGTACTCGATCGGGCATTTTTTAACTTTTAAATATTATATACACACACGCACACATCAAAAATTAATATCCAATAAATTACAAATTTAAGAATTAAACCAAGGTATAAACCATTACAAATACATTACCAAGGGCAGAGCAACATCAACCAAGAATTAAAATATGCTTGAATCAAATACAGTACAACTTTAAGCGTGTAGTGGTAGTAACATAAACCAAGGTATAAACCAAGTCAATAAACCAAGGGTTTATGCCACGAATATAAACCAAGGGTGGAGAGGCATAAACCAAGGAACTAAGATGCAACAATAGCTTGGGCAACTTGGGCGACGTAGGAAACTGTAAACCCTAAACCAAGGAACTAACGAGAAAGAGAGGTTAGACCGTAAGAGGAGCAGCAATAGTTGCAATACCAGTGGTAGTAGCATCTGGCTCTCTCATCGCAGCAAGGAGTACTTGTCGTAGCAGCTTGGGTGACGCAGCAAGGACTACTTGTTGCCTGCTTGCCCTTGGGGCTTGGGCGATGTGACAGCCTGGGTAGAGGTTGCAACAACACCTTGGGTGATCGAGTGCTTTGGCGATGGAGGGGTTTTTGCTTGGTCGAAGAGTCTCACGTGAAAATAAACAGTGTTAGGGGAGTGGTTAAGGGAGGAGTGGTCGAGTAGGGTTTTATTTGACCTATATATATATATACTTATATACCTTTTTTTTTTTCCATGCTTATACTCGACTGACTACACCGACTACTCGGCCGAGGAGTCGGTGTTGCTGACTATAGGGCCGACATGGGCTATTCAATTGGGAGGGTGTCGCGTAGGATTACTTGGCTGATTACTTGGTCGAGTAGGCCAATTTTTACATCACTGGTGGCAAGCCCTGCCGGTGGTGCAATGGTTAAGATGGAAGGGGTTGGTTGCTTATTTTGATGGGTTATCTAGGTTACTGATCTAGGATTGCTGCTCTGATATCAAGTGGGAAGAAATGAAAGGCCTTATTTTAGTATGGGAGCCCTACCTTTCTTTATAGAGAGAGAGGAAATGGGAAAATAACATTACAACCCCTACAATAGAAAAAGGTGTACAACACAACCTTGCAAATAAATGTAAAACAAATAAAAACATCAAAGTCTTTCTACATAGAGGAAAAAGGAGTAAAGAAAAAGGAGATGGAGTTTAAAAAAAGAAGAAAAAAAAGAAGGTAGTTGATGAATTTTTATTTAAAGAGATGCATAAGATGAGTTAAAAATAGAAAAAATAAAGAAAAAAATGAAGTAGAAGAGAAGAGAGGGAGAAACTCTTTTATATTTGCTTTTCTTCTCTTTGTAGTTTCTTCTCCCATACAAGTATAGGTGAAAGAGGGAGTGCGAGTGAGAACCTATTGTGACCCCATATAAGGGAGACTTATTCTTCGAGGTCCCCACGTGAGAGCTCACTAATTGGTCCTTATATAAGAGGAATACTTTCCTGGTCCCTATATGAGAGAAGTCTATTGAGAGATTTCTGTATGGGAGTGGCTAGCCTCAAGGTCTCCAAGGGAGAATCCTACTTCAAGTTCTTGATGGGAGAGGCCATTCTTAAGGTCTCCAAGGGAGAGGCCTAGTCTTGAGGTCTTTGAGGGAGAGATCCACTTTTGAGATCTTCAATGGAGAAGGCACCAACACGCGTTGATTTCTTTAGGAGAGAGACCAATTAGAGCCAGTTTCAACAATTCATCTGCAAGACTCCAGCCTTACTGATGCGTCGTTATCAATGCACTCGCATACAAGCAAGAATCGTCCTGCAACTGTTGTCATTTGCTTGGAGGAGAGCCATGACCTGGTTGCACCTGTTGAGTGTTGTGTTCAGCTTGTGAGAGTGAGGATTTATGTTATATAAGCTAAGCATTCCATGTTCCAACTTGAGGGAGAGTGTTGAGAGAGATGAATGTTGTTAGGTAATTGGATAATGTGAGATCCAATCACAAGTTGTTGTGTTACACATAATGGAAGTGGGAGAGAGTGTGTGGTGGCCTATATAAAGGCCCTTGTGCCCCTCATTTGTCTTGGAGAAGAAGTAGTGAAGGATCACGGCCATGGGGACGCTTCTCCCACGGTTTTCTCCCTTCTCTTCGTGAGAGGGGTTTTCACGTAAATCTAAGTATTTTTTAATTTGTTATGCTTTGATATTATTTGTTTGTTTTTCTTTCAATTATTTATTTTAACATATATCATTGTATTATTCTAGAACACTTCACTGAAATCATGAATTTCAGTTGGGTTTTATGTGACAAAGACTGTTCTCATCTTCATTGCTTTGTTGGTGCAGGTTGTACCATTGTATAGACTCAATTATTCACAATATGTTGACCATGTCATGTACGAGCACATTGTGTGGCATGCTGACAAAAAGAACCATGCTCAAAATGGGTACAAAATTATAAAAGCCTAGATGTGTGGACAATTCGCATTTGAACCACCCCATTTCTGCCCATTTTTGGGAAATTCCACTGAGATGCCTTTCATACCTGCAAAAGGCACATTGGGTGTTTTAACACACCTGAGCTTGGGATCACAACATGAAATTAGGGCACAATACAATCATGCTAAAAAAAAATCATAACTATGGGACTATTGATTACTGTCCAGGAAGCATAGTGAGTAATAGGCTAGAACTTTGTTTCCTCATCGCCGATTTGCATGGTCACAAATAAGTCCTTTTTTGGTGTAGAGGGAGATTGCCATGAAAGCAAAGAAAGCTCCTTCTCTGCCAGTCCCTTGAATGAAGTGATCAGGCTTCTTCTAGAAATTTGAAGGGTGAGAAGACAGTCCACTAGACACAAATAAAAAAAAAGTTGTGTGAAGAAAAGAAAGCACTCATTCTTATCAAGTAGCAGTAGGTATGCTGCTGGTAGAATCAGCCATCAGGACCTGAACTATGCACTGTCATCAACCAATTACTGTGGGTGTACATGTGACAAAAAAGACATCCTTTGTAAGGATTGGCATGTACACGGTAAGCGTTGCATGCATGCATGAGAAGAGAAAGCAAATCACAGCTGATGCAAGTGTATTCAGGTGTGCGTTGTGTACTGGTGATTTGCACGCTAAACATGACGTGTGTTCCACAGATGTGGAGCCTCCACTAGGAATGTGCTGGCATCTAGAGGTGGGGGTGGTGGTTAGCATCCTATGGCTTTCATACTACGTAGCAGAATGAATCAACTTCTATAGGGAACCACAATGATTAATGCAAAGGACAATTTCAGACCTCCAATGAATTGTCCAAGTGGAATTTGAAATTATAATCAATTAAGACTGTACAGCTCTTCTAGGTGATTTTTCTTTTGGAAATGGTGTCTGCATGTCTAATGCATTATTACATCTTTTTAGACAGCTAGGGACTTTGCAAATCGGTAAAAGCTAGTTTTATGTTGATTTGGCAATTGTTTTCAGAATTCTTGCAATTTGTTTATGTTGGGAATAAAGCCAGCCATGTGGCAGCCTGCAGGCCACGTGGCAAGTGCTAGTGGCAGCATTTGAGGGACCCACAATGGTTGACGGTCATGGTCCAAAGGGACCAACTTTTGGTGCTTTGTTTAGATATTAAGTTTGCTATTTTTAGTAAAGTTGTTTTTAAGAAAATATGTTGGGATTTATTTTAATTAGAGATAAGAACTTTCCTAATGAGATAAGATCTTTTCTGGATAGAATCTTTTGTTTCCAATTAAAGGGATATGTTCTCTCTATAAAAGAGTCTTCCCTCTTGTAATCATTTGAGTCTACTAATAATATTTCCAAGTTACTCAAGACTCCTCTCCTCTCTCTTCTTAAACACAGTAGCCGTCCACCCCTTAGCAGCCGGCCAACAGATCAGCTGGCCACCTCAGGCAGTCGGTCCACCATCATAGCAGCCAGTGGCTGCTACGTCTCTCTCCCTGTTCTCCACGTGGGTAGTCCCCTTGTGGACTTTTTTCCCACGGCAAGGGAGCCTCCACACTTTACTTGCTCAATTAGCAACAATTTATATATTAGAGATATCATTCACGAATCCTCCTTGAAAAATCATTCGTGAATCTTGTGGCGCTACCATTTGCTCGGAGCTTGTGTTGGTGGTAATGTTACCTCCGTGAGATTCTATGGTTTCTTGTTCTATAGAACAACTGTTAAGAGAGCTACTTTTTACTTGTCTTTTACTTATATGTCTTTTGTCCTTGTTTGCATATTTATTATTCTAGTAAGGATAATCTATGTTATTTACCTAAAGGGCTCCTTTATATAAGAATCCCTAGGGTTATTGGAATAAGATAAGTTCTCTCATTTTCCAACATGGTAGCAAGGCAACCGTCTTAGACTGGGGCTTCGATATCCCAATAAAAACCCTAGCCTCCTAACTCTCCACTGTACCCCTCTCTCTTCCTCTCTCCTGCACTGTTGTTGCCTAAAACAGGGCCAACTGACCCTTCGTTTCTCTCCCACAACGACCCACAGGCATAGTCGCTTTGTCTTGTAGTAGCAGACCCCTGCAGTTGGGCTCCCAAGCACCACCAGCTCTTGCCGAGGGGCTTTGCTGGTGGAGAGGAGGCACAACTAGGGTCTTTCTGATGCCTTACATGCCTTCTCCACACGACTTTTATTTAGATTGATTCTATGATCTAAAAATGTTTTCTTAGATTTGTTGTCGTCTCTTGGATGAGTTTTTGACTTGTTGGCTGTCCTCTCCCAAGATAACCATGTTTGATCTACCTTTTGTGCATCATGGGAGACCAAAAAGATGTGTTGAATGATTTGGTTTGGAAGATTTCTACAACAGACGCTTTGCCTCATATACAACGTGCAAATATAAAATTGGATGGAGCCAATTTTTTGTTGTGGTTTACCTCCTTTGCACGATTTGTGGGTTCTCATAGAAAGAAGTATATTTTGTTGCGAGAAGAGCCAACTACGACATACAAGGTGGAAGATAGGAAAGTTGATAATGATTGGGTGGTTACATGCATGCTTAATAGCATAAAGGAACATATAGCCAAACAGGTTATGTCATATGCATTAGCTAAGAAAATGTGGGAAGTGCTGTATGAGATTCACTCTCAAAAGAATAATATTGTTTGATTATACGGAGTTACATAAGAGATCCATACCTTCAAGAAAGGCACCATGACACTAGTCGAATGCTATGGGACGATGAATTTATTGGATGAGTAGGATACATATTAACCCATTACAGTAGATGCTGTTGTTATAGCCAAGTAGAGGGAAGCTATTCGGTTTGTACAATTTTTAGCCAGCTTAGGTCTTGAATACCTGGCAGTCAAGGACCAATTGTTGACCTTAGAAGAGATAACTATCCCAGCATAGATATATGCTTGCTTATCACGCTTGGAGATTCCTGATCATGCTTCTGGTGTAGATTCATTTGCCATGGCTACCTCTGGTCGTGGACGTGCATGGGGAGATTCTAGTGGACAAGGTGCTCGTGGTTGGGGCAACTTCAGAGGAGGAAGTGGTCGTGGTCAGGGAGGAAATTTATTTTGTGAGCATTGTCACAAACAGAGCCATACTATAGATAAGTGCTAGTTGAAGCATGGCTATCCTCAGGATTAGGGACCTAATGCTAATCAGGTTGCTGCAGATGAAGAAAGTGGACAGTACCAGATGGATAAAGGACAACTGACTATTTCCAGGGCATCACGGACCACCACTGAAGTTGGAGCCTCTACCTTTAGTGCTACAGGTACTGCTGCATTATCTGTTGGATCTCATGCTCTTGCGTGGATTATTGATTTAGGTGCCTCTTCACACATTATTGGTGATGCTACACTTTTTTCTTCTCTTCGATCTCTTGCTGCACCCTTCCAGGTTAGTGTGGCAGATGGTGGCTTATCACCTGTTACTGGCCTTGGAGATATTACCTTGTCTTCACTTAGTTTATTTGATGTTATGCATGCGCTTTGATTTGCTTTGAATTTGATGTCAATTAGGCAAATTATCAAGGACCTTGGATGCAGAGTAGTTTTTATGATCAATTCTTCTTTTTGTAGGACCTCCAGATGATGAAGCATATTGGTGGAGGATTTGAGCAGGACATGCTTTACTATCCGAGTCTTCACCTACATCCATACATGCCACTTTTGCTGTCGTTGGGGCCATTACTGCCTTATAATGGCACCTTCACCTAGGACACTCGAGTATCACCATGCGTCGCTGTCAATTTCTCGAGTTGGAATTTCTTGAGGCTTTTAATTATGATGCTTGTCAACTTGGCAAGCGTCATTGTTCTTTTTCTAGCAAAAATAAAAGATTTGAGGCTCCTTTGGCTTTGGTGCATGCGGATTTGTGGGGGCTTGTAGGGTTTGTAGTGTAAGGGATTTTTGATTTTTCCTTGTTTTGGTGGATGATTGTACCTATGTCACTTGGCTTTTTATGATGAAGGAAATATCTCAAACTCCACTCATTTAGAATTTTTTCAATGAAAGAAAGAATTAGTTTGCCACTATTATTAAAGTGTTTAGAAGTGAAGTGACAATGGTCTTGAATTTATGAATGCTCAGTTGAGTCAGTTGTTTACGTTTATTAGAGTTATCCATCAGACTTCTTCTGATCATACCTCTCAACAAAATGAGCTAGACGAATGCAAACTACATCACTTGCTTGATGTTTCTCGGTCTATGATGTTTCATATGAGTGCTCCTTCAATGTTTTGGGCTAATGCTGTCCTTATTGCTATATTCCTTATTAATAGGGTGCCGTCTTCTGTCTTGGGTGGTAAAACACCTATTATCTTTTGTGTCCTGACCGTGAAGTGTTTTCTCTTCCTCCCATGGTGTTTAGGTGTATTTGCTTTGTTCATTTATTCAAAATGGACAAGTTATCTCCTTGGTTGGTTAGGTGTATTTTTGTGGTATACTCGCATACTCAGAGGGGGTGTCGATGCTATGACCCATTGGCTCACAAATTCTATGTTAGTGCTGATGTAACATTTTTCGAAGAACTTCCTTTTTACCCAAGAAAAGGAAGCTCTTTACCTCCTATTGTGCCACAGGATATTTCCTTACCTGTACGTTCTGCACCGCCACAAGTGCCCTTTGAGCCTGACTCACCTCAGACAAATATTCCAACAGGAGACACTTTTCCTAGAAATCCTAAAGTCATTGATACCTTTCCAAAACATTTCCAGCGTAGACCTACGCCCATTACTCCTGAAGTTGAGCCCTTTCTACTATTCCTGCTCAGTCATCTACTGACATTGATGATTCGTTTGGGGATTAGGTACCTTCTACTATTGAGAGTTCAGACTTGCATCTTCCTATAGCACAAAGCAAGGCTCCAAGATCATGTGCTCATTATTCTTTATTACGTTATATGCCTTTTGATTAGCTACATATAGTAGGAAAGTTATTATCTCTTACAGTTGAAAGTCATTGGCTATCTTGTAGTCATGTAGAGGCTCTTCAGGATTTAGCATGGAAGTTGGCCATGAAAGAGGAGCTGGCAGCACTTCAGTCACAAGGCACATGGGAGCTTGTTATCTATCCCTTGGTGTAGTTGTTGTGGGGTGTAAATGGGTATTCACTATCAAGTATCTTCTTGATGGCTCTAATTAGCGGTACAAGGCCAGACTTGTTGCCAAAGGCTACACTCAAACATTTGGTGTGGATTATTTTGCACGTCTCAATTCTATTCGAATCCTTTTGTCTATTGCAGTTGATAAGGACTGACCAATTTACCAGCTTGATATTAAGAATACCTTTTTTTACGGGATCTCAACGAAGAAGTTTACATGCATCTGCCTCCTGGATTTGTTAATAAGGGGGAGTATTAGAAGGTCTGCAATCTTTACAAAGCTATATATGGACTGAAACAGAGTCCAAGAGCTTGGTTTGGTAGATTCAACATGGTAGTTTAGAGTTTTGGATTTACCAGGTTCACATATGACCACTTAGTCTTTAACAAACACACTGAGGTAGGTTCTGTTACTTTGATCGTATATGTTGATGATATACTTCTAATTGGATGTGATGAGAATGGTTTGGTCGATAGTAAGGCTTTCCAGTTTGTGATCAAGGACTTGGGCTTGATCATTTACTTCCTTGGTATTGAAATTCATCGTATGAAGGGTGGAATGTTCTTGTCGCAAAGGAAGTATGTTCTGGACATGCTTCGTAAGGCTGGGATGCTTGGTTACAAGCCTACCAATATACCTTTGGATCTAATAGCTCATCTTGCATATATGGAGAGTCCTGTCTTGGAGGATGTAACTTGATATGGAGCTATGGTTGGCAAGTTATTATATCTCATTGTAACGAGACCAGATATATCATATGCTGTAGGAAGATTAAGCCAATTTATGCAGGAGCCTATGGAAGTTCACTGGGCAGGCATTTGCTAGATACCGAGATATTTAAAGAGCTCACTAGGGAAAGCATTATTTTTTTAGAGGCATGGACGATATAATGTGTGTGGATATTCGGATGCAGATTATGCAGGTGTTTATGAAGATGAAGATCTACGACTGGTTATTGTGCATATGTGGGTGAAAATCTTGTCACTTGGAAGAGTAAGAAGCAAAATATGGTTTCTAGGTCAAGTACTGAATCAGAATACAGAGCTATGGCTTATATTGCTTGTAAACTTTTCTCAGTGCAGTCCATTCTGAAGGACTTTGGTGTTGATTTTTTAGGTCCTATCCCCATGTATTGTGATAATAGGGCAGTAACCTTTCTTGCAAGTAGTCGCGCATTTCATGAGAGGACAAAACACATTGAGGTGGATTGCCATTTAGCTAGAGATGCCGTGATGGCTAGCAAGATTTCTACACCATATATTTCTACTGATGATCAGATTGTTGATATATTTACCAAGCCTCTCATCAAGAAAAGACTGGAGTACTTGTGTTCCAAGTTGAGCCTATCTGATGTCTACGCTCCAATTTTGGGGGGAGTGTTGAGAGAGTTATTTTTTACTTGTCTTGTACTTATATGTCTTTTGTCCTTGTTTGCATATTTATTATTCTTGTAAGGATATTCTATGTTATTTACCAATAGGGCTCCTCTATATAAAAGTCCCTAAGGTTATTGGAATAAGACAAGTTCTCTCATTTCCCAACAACTGTTGCTAGAATTATTGATTTAAGGTTGTGAAGATTTGCGCAAACATGGAGCGTGGAGGCTCCTAGGTGTGGGAAAATAGTCCCATGTGGGGGCTAGGTGCACGCAAATAAGAAGAAGCCTTGGTGGTCGGCAGCCCTATGTGGTTGGCGCAGGAGGCCGGCTACCTTGTTGATGGTGGCTGGTGGTGATGATGTGGAAGAAGAGTAAGGGAGTGGAGTAGAAGAATAGAAAATATTATTATTGACTCGAGATTACAAAGAGGGAATACTCTCTTTTATAGAGAGCATATATTCCTATTCTTGAAAACCAAAGATCTTATCTTTCTAATTAAATCAAATCACAGATAGTTTTCCTAAAACACATTTATTAAAAATAGAAAACTTGACTCTTAAGCAAAAGACTTCAACTTGGGTTCTAGAACCCATGACCGACTGCCCTGTTGGGCTCCATAGATGTTGCCACGTGGACAGTCCATGTGACCTGCTGACTGCCATGTGGACAGTCCATGTGGCCTTCTTCCTAATGTTCCAACAAAGGCCAATCTGGCTGGCATAAGGTGAAAATGTTTCTCATATAAGAGTTTTTCCTACTGATTTGGCTTCTCATTCTACTGTCTTTCATAAAAAATTGTGTCTTTTCTGCTATCTTCCTTTCTGTTTCTTCTCCTCTATTTTCCTTGAGTACCTATGCTTTATCCTGACTACGTTTTATTTGTGATCACTAAGGCAATGAAAAACTTATGCTGGATCAATTTACCATTTATTTCTCGAGTTGCTGCCAAAAGTGTTGTCGATCATGTAGGTTCAAATTAATGGGATAATTCACTAATTTGTGGTTGAACGATATCACCTTCTTCCTTTTAGTTGTGCTGTTGGGAGCAATGGTTTTGAGTATAGGCTCCAAACTAATGGTATTTGCTAATTAGTGGTTGAAAGATTTTGCCTTCTTCCTTTTTGTTGTGCTGTTGCGTTTACTACCCTCATACTCAAGCTTTTTAGATGAAAAGAGCATGAAAAAACCACTGGGAAAATTGGTGTCAACTAAGGATTCAAAATGAGGAGTCTGCTGTTTTTTCTGTTGCTAATGAGAGGACTCAATAAATTGACTGTGCATGTTATAGGGATGCCAGAATGAACAAAGTGGAAAAACTGAGTTGGGAAAAAAAAAGAGTTCCATTTGGTGCACAAGTTTGAGGAAAAACAACTGGCATTATGTCTACCTCCATGCCCATTTCTGACATTTTTTAGTGCATGGTCTCAGGGCAATCAGATTGCCTTGCTTGACAGAGATCCCACAGGTGTCTATGTTAGGTTACAGAAATTCATGTGCTCTATTATCTTCTCTTCCTAGAAAATTATTTACATGGCTAGAGAAAGGAATAGATAAGCTATCTTTTTTACTGGCCAAAATTGCAGATGAGTGCAAAAATAGAGTTTATCATCAGGCGCTTTTAATACCTTTGGTTGCCATGTCTAGTAACTCATCTTGCAGATGAGTAGTTATGTATCCAAAAAAGTAAGGCATCTTTTTTGTTAAACTGATTTTTCATCATTTCCCCTCTTATAGTATTCGAGCTGGAGGGGTTGGTGTGAATCTTCAAGCTGCTGATACTGTAATCATTTTTGACACAGATTGGAATCCTCAGGCAAGCTACCGATAATTCTCCCATCTGGTTCCAATTTGACACATTTGACTTTCACCCTTTTTCTTGTTTCTTTCAGGTTGACCTGCAGGCTCAGTCAAGAGCTCACAGAATTGGACAAAAGCGTGATGTACTTGTTTTGCGTCTGGAAACTGTAAGTAGTAGTCTTGCATTGCCTTCTTCAAATATATGATTAGACAAAGGGATGTATATGGAGCCTATATGGCAAATCAGCGCACATGAACCTTGCCACAAGGGGCCAGCTTTACAACATAGTATGGTGCAAACATGTCAGACATGGGAATTACCAATCCCTCATGTTGCAGATGCAGAACAGCGATATCATGTGCATAAAAGTATAGCAGATAAATTATTGGTACATGGTTGATGTGCGTTAGTATACATAATTTATATAACATAAATGAAAAAAATATATTAAACACAGCATCAAGAGCATAGCAAGAAAAGTTAATGTGGAAATTCCCTTCCATTAAGAGAATGGCCGAATTATAGGAGTGGGGTCCCTACAGGATAGATCTTCTGTTATTCCATCTTAAGGAACAAAGGGGTATATGTCTATTACCACACCTCCCAAACTCCAATTGATACAGATGGGATTAAAACCCCATTGTTGAAAACAACCTGTTTTTTTTTTTGAGAGGCAAATGGTGCAACCTTAGTCATGGCTCTACTCTTGGCAAAAAATGATAAAGGTGCATCCTCATTTTTAAATTGGAGTAAATTGTATGGTGATGATAACATGCATGAAAGAGTCTGGAAGATGAATTGAAGTTGGGCTCAGATGAATCTCTCTTATAGAGACCTCAAAACAAGATGATGGTTTGTGTTACTCTCGGTATAAGTGGGAAAGAGCACCTCCAATTGGAGTCCTTTGGTCATTATGGAAAGCATAATGGACTAGTGTTTGGGAGAGAAAGGGCTTATGTGGAGGGTGTCTTGCTTGATGTCTTGATGTATGTGCTTTTGTGGGGCTCCATTTTGTAATGCTTTACTCTACTTTTTGATTTAAATTAATAAATCAGAGTGGTCGCTCACCTTGAGTGGCCATACTTTTTTTTTTTTCAAATGAAAAAAAGCGTTAATGACTTTCTCATGTAATGGTCTCAAGAGTAGGCCTGTCTTAGAGACCTTATGAATGGACCTTTTACAGAGAAACTGGATGCAAGGTCTCTTCTATAGGGAAACTAAAAACAAAACCTCTATTATGAAAACCTCTAGGTAACGTTCTCTTGTATAGGACCATGAGTAAGTTCCTCTCTCATAGGGCTTCTATAGGGCTCACATAAGGTTATATATAACTATTTCTCCTATCTCCCAAACTTGTTGGATTAATAAAGGTGTCTAGCAAAGTTGGAGAAGAAACTGAATAGAGAAGTGCCTCTCTCCATCTTCATCATTCTTTTTGCTTTTTCGTCTTCTTACTCTCCTCCTCCTCCTCCTCCTCCTTTTTGTTCTTTTTTCTTCTCATTTCCTTTTTTTCAATCTCTTATTTTTTGTAATTTTTTAACAACTCCTTTTCTTTTCTTCCCTTCACCCCTTTAAAAATATAGAATACTAAATACACCAATCTGTTAAACTAAGAAAATCCCCTCGAAATGTCACCCTTTAACTTAGACAAGTAGGATTCAAGACTGAAACTATGGACAGACCATAAGTGAATCAAGACAAGAACATTTCAAGAACTATGAACTAAGATCCAAATGTCACTTGCTAAGATTATGTCTTATTCTGCTTTTATGTTGTTCCTTGTTATTTTCTAGTTGGATGAGGGTCCATCAGTTCTTTTTCCCAATTTTTTATCAAATGGGGATTGGGATTTCTTGTTTGAATAGAAACAACTATTACTTTGAACTTGGTATTAGAGCAACATTCCTACCGTTGCCTATGTCCTCTTGGATTTCTCTCTTTTTTTTTCCCTTCTTTTCCACCAACCAAAAAATGGAAAAGAAAGCAAAAAAGAAGAAAAAACCCTTGTTTTTGGAGAAAACAAGGATATTTTGAGCTCTGATCACCATCTCTTTACTGGACTAACCTTCAACGAGCCTCAACCTGCTACCAACACTAGTGGCCCTTGTGGCACGCTGCAGCAAGTAGCCACTTGTTGCTGTCATTTTTAGGGCCTTAGCGGCCATGTCGGTTACTGCTGATGTTCAGTGAGGGTAGCTAGCCTCTGCCTCGATCGATTGGACCTCACCAACCACCCCCAACTGGTTGAGCTTCTCGCTGGACCTTTGGCATCCCTGTAGGAGGCTGTTTGACTCCCTGTGAGTTTGAAATTGGTTGAAAAGCCCTATTTCATGACCTAAGCATGCTCTCGATAATATTCTAGAATTTGTCTATCAAGGATCTAGGTCTTCTTCGTTACTTCTTGAGATAGAGGTGGCCCACAACATGCAAGGAGTTGTTTTATCTTAAAGAAACTATGCTACTGATCTACTCTAGGAGATGAGCATTTTGGGAGCCAAGTTTGCGTATATACCTATAGACCTCAAGGTACATCTTATGATGAAAATTAGAACCTATAGATGCTCATAAGTATTGGTGTTTGGTTGGGAAACTTGCATGTTTGATGATTACACAGCTTGACATTTCCCTAGGTGTTGGTAAGCTAAGTTAAATTAGGGATAAGTGTCCTAAGGCAAATACGGATGCAACCAAGATGGTCTTGGCAAGGGTTGTTTACAAAGAGCTTTGCTTTTGATATTGGTTTTCTTTTTCTCCTTGAAAAAGTAAAGGATAACCACCGGAGGTCGATAGACATTTACTCCATTTCTTCAAAAGAAAAGAGTATGGAAGATACTTATAGGTGTTGAGATAAAAAATTAGAAAAATAAACAGCCTCTCTTAAAACATTTTATACCATACCTTATCATTTTCAAAGACTACTAGGTTTCTTTGTAGCCAGATAGCCCACAAAGTTGTTGCCACATTCACCCTAATGATTGGATCAATTGCTTGGCCATGGTGCAATGACTTCTAAAAGTCACCCATGGTACTGTTTCCCATTTATGTTAGATTCCTTGGCTAAGAAGATGTGGGGTGTGCTACATGAGATCCATTCGTAGAAGAGCAACATTACTTGTCTATACAGTATTATAGAAGATATCCATAGGCTTAAGAAGGGAACCATGCCCTTGGTAGAGTGCTATGGGACCTTGAAGAACCTGTGGGATGAGCATGATACATTCCAGCCTTTGACTTTTGATGTCTCTTTGATGGCCAAGTGGTGAGAGGCTATTCACTCTGTGTAGTTTCTTGCCACCCTTAGGTCTGGGTATCAAGCTGTCAAGGACCAGTTGATGACATCTGAGGAGATTTCTACTCCTGCTCAGATCTACGTATGTTTATCCTGGGTGAAGATTTTTGATCCCATTCTTGTTATAAACTCCTCGGCCATGGCTTCTTTTGGTCGAGGGTGTGGTGGCATTGTCTCCCTTGGTCGTGGGGTCTATGGACGAGGTACCTTATGAGGAGGTAGAGGTCGTGGATGTGGGAATCTTAGCTCTGGATACTGCTACAAGGTTGGCAACACTGTGGATTGATGTTGGGCGAAGAATGGATACCCTCCTGGCCAAATTAGGATACAATCGAGGAGAGTGCTCAGTATCAAGAAGATTGTACTTAGATTACCATTTGCCAAACGGACTATGACAAATTGGTGGCTTCTCAGCCTTCATCTATTGATGGTGCTTCTGTTGCACAACCTATGGGATCTATTGCCTTTTCTGTTTGATCCCAAACTCCATCCTAGATGGCAGATTTTGGTGCCTTTTCTCATATTACAGTTGATGCCAGCTTGTTTTCCTCGCTTTGATCTCTTACTAATCCATTCTAAGATAGGGTGGTAGATTGAGGATTGTCGCCTGTGATTGGGCTCGATGATGTGTCATTGACTGCTTCCTTTTCTACCTCAGATGTTGTGCATGCACCTAAATTTGATGTCTATTAGTCAGATTACTAAGGCTTACAGTGTCGGGTTGTGTTTCAAGATTAATTCTTCTTCTTGTAGGATCATTAGATGATTAAGCGGATTCATGGAGGACTTGAGCAAGATGGCCTCTACAACCTGAGCCTACCACCATCATATTCCTCTGCTATTGTTGTTTGTGCCACTGCTGCTTTATAGTGGCACCTTTGCCTGGGTCACTCGAGTCCCTCTGTTCTTCATCGTTAGTTTTCAACGTTGCATTTTCTAGATTCTTTTCGTTGTGATGCATGTCATCTCGGCAAACATCATTCTTTTCCCAGTCAAAATAAGATATCTGACTCTCCCATTGAGTTGGTGCATGTAGAAGTGTGGGGACCTTGTCGGGTTTGTAGTTTGAGGGGTTTTCATTTTTTCCTCATTTTGGTGGATAATTGTACCTGTATCTCTTGGGTTTACATGAAGAAGGAAAAATATGAAGCACTGATACTTATTTAAAATTTTTTCAATGAAATAAAGATTCAGTTTTCTACCACCATACGTGTGTTTCAGAGTGACAATGGGCTTGAGTTTCTGAATGCTAGATCATTCGATTTTTTGTTTCCTTGGGTGTTATTCTGCAAATGTCTTGTGTTCACACTTCTCAATAAAATGGGATGATTGAGTGCAAGTTGAGATACTTGATGTTGTTTGTACTATAATATTCGAGATGAATGTGCCTTCTCATTTTTAGGCTAATGGTGTTCGTATTGTGGCCTTATTAATTGAGTGTCTTATTTTGTGCGGGTAGGCCAACACCTTTCTTTGTTCTATTTCCAGACTAAGACCCCTTTCCTCAGAGTCCTGTGGTTTTTGGTGCATTTGTTTTGTTCACCTTTTCAAGGTGGACAAACTCTCTTCTTGGTGTGTGAAGTGTATTTTCCAGGGGTACTCGAGGACCAAAAGGGATATCGATGTTATGATCCTGTGGCCCATAAGTTCTATGTTAGTGCTAGTGTCATGTTTTTTGAGGAACTTCCCTTCTACTCTTCTGGGGGGCAGACACCCTCTCCTTCTGTGGTGCATGATATCCCTCTTCTGCACAGTGACCTTGCGATTGTTTTGCAACTTCACGTCAGTTGTTGCAACACCTGCTGTTGTTGGGATTGGTTGTAGTGCCGCCTCCTCCCTTCGGTGCTGCCTTATCTGAAGCAGTATTGCATGGTGGTGGTAGTGCCACCCGTTATTGTTGGCATGGTGGTGGTGACTTTTGTTGATCTAGAAATGGGATCCAAGTGATTGGATCTATTTCCTATGGTTTATTTGCATGACTATTGTTTGAGACAATGGATTTGTTTGGACTCTGGTGTGTGAGATGGTAGCTTCTTTTTCTTCTACTGTCTAGGATGACATTAGATGCATCAATGGAGATGGGAGCTTATAAGAGCCCATTCTTTGGTTCGATAATCAAGTGAGATGAGACAATTCTCCTCGATGGTTGTAGGCCTTTATGATGACAATGAAATGCCAATGCCATGGAAAGGAGTACATCCCTACTCAACAGGAACCCACCTTAAAGATAGATCTCTGGGAGAAGGATAACGCGATTGTTATGGCTTGGATTATGAATTGCATTATACTTAGAAGTGAGGATGAGATCATGTATTATCTCATTGCGAAGATGTCGGAGGGTCTTCGCGAGACATATTCTTAGGAGAACTCTGCTCTTGCTTTTCTGACTTATCATGAGTTATTTCAGTTGCGTCAGGAAGGGAAGTCCTTAGCTCAATACTACTCGATCATCAAGGGTCTTTTGGAGAAGCATAATGCTTGTCGCCCTGTCAGCATCTTCTCTTCTCAGTGAGATTACAAGAGAGAGTCAGTAGTATCTCTCTTTTTGTGTGGACTTGGTCCTGATTGCAGTGTTACTTGTTCTCAGATTTTGACCATGTCAGAGCTTCCCTCCTTAGAGGACACATATAGTCATTTGAGTGGGATTACGGTGTAACTCCCTGCGCTAGATACTATTGGGTAGACCTCTGCTCTTGTTGCTGTCCCAGGTCATGGGAGTGGTACTCCTACACATGGACAAGGTTGCGGTTGTGGATTTGAAGGTTGCTTTTGCGTTACTTGCACCTATTGTGGGAAATTAGGTCATTCTGAGGATAGTTGCTGGATCAAGCATGGCGGATTTGCTTTCGCCAATCAGGTAGTGGATGTGTAGATGCCCCATATATTGTCTCCTGTGTTGAGTTCAATGACCTGTTATAGAAATTTTCACAGCTATCATAGCCCGATACTCCACCTTCATTAGAGATTGCTGTTGATGTTTCTTTTTCAGGTACAAAGTTGGTTTGCTCTTCTCAATTTCAATGATGTGGTGAATGGTTAGTGGATTCTAGCACGTCATGACATTTGTGTGGAGATCAGAGGTCTTTTCCACACATGTGCCTTGTTCCTCCAAGGCACACGATACATGTTGCATAAGGGAGACATTCTCAAGTTGTTGGAGAGGGGGCGATACCATTTTCATCTACTCTGCAGTTGTCTAATGGTCTTTTTATACCTGATTTTTCTATGAATTTATTTGTCAGTTGTATTACCAAGGAAATGAATTGTAGGGCCATTTTTGATGTGCAATCTTGTGTCTTGTAGAATAAGCTCTCTAGGAGGATGATTGGTGTGCGTGAAAGGGGCTATATCGCTTGAGCCAGTCTATCTCCACTGTTGCTGCTGCTACTACTATTAGTCAGGGGGAGGTTGCTCTGGCCACTGGATCTCCTTTCCAGAGGCACCTCTGCGTTGGTCACCTCTCATTAGACAGATTCAAGGATGTCATGTCCCACATTCCTTCCACGATTGTCATTACCTGCGATGTTTGTCAGCTTGTCAAGCATCACCTTGCCAATTTTCCTTACTTGTAGAGTGCTAGGTCTACTTCATCTTTTCAATTACTTCATATAGATGTGTGAGGGCCTAGTCAGATCCTTAACTGTCTAGGTCACTATATTTTCTTGGTTATTATTGATGATTATTCTAGAGTTTCTTAGGTATTTTTGTTGAGAAGTAAATCTGATGTTGGATTGATTATTGAGAATTTTTGAAAGAAATAAAGACCCAATTTTCTACCACTATCAAAGTTGTCTAGTTTGATAATGCTTTAGAGTTGTGTATCCAGCAGTTACGTTCATTCTATTCATCTTATGATATTATTCATTAGATCACATGTGCTCACTCCTCTCAGCAGAATGGTGTTGCTGAGAGGAAGCATCGTCACTTGCTTGATGTTGCTCGTACTTTATTGATATGTCATTCTGTTCTCACCTTTTATTGGGGTGATGCAGTTTTGATAGCTTGTTTTACCATCAACAAAATGGCTAATTTTGCTATTCATGAGTAAGATTCCATGGCAATTATTATATTCGGATCGGGAGATGTTTTTTGTCACTTCTAGGGTCTTTGGATGTGTAGCGTTTGTCTATGATTTTACTTTGGGGAGAGATAAACTGCCACTTAGAGCGATTAAATGTGTTTCCTTGGGGTATTTGAGGATTCAAAAGGGATACAGGTGTTTTGATCCACCATCTTCTCGTCACTTTGCATCTATTGATGTTACTTTTCATGAGTCCATTGCATATTTATCTACTTCCGGATGGGATTTATATATGGAGATGAGCTATGCTCCTATGCTAGTTCCTTCTATTGCTATAGAGGAGCTACTCATTGCTACGCTTGCTACTACCATCACTACTCCACCGAGATTTATTGTTCCCATTGTGACTTACAGGAGATTGCATACTACAGTGCAAATACCCCCCCCGACACCTTCTTCCCCTGCTCAGGTGAGCTTTTACGCTTTAGACATTGGTGATATATTGTATAGTGGTGATTGTACAGGACAAACATGCAAGCTTTCTTCTACAGATGATTCCTTAATGGATATGACTGCAGATTCTGATTTTCCGATTGCTATTTGGAAAGCTCCTCGTATGTGTGCTAGATATCATGTTGTTGGCAGTCTTACTACAGATGTCTCGGGGAACTCTTTGGGAATTTTTGTTGTGCTTTTGCCACCTGTAAGATACCTGCTACATATTAGCAAACTATGCTTATGAAAGGATACAAAGCTTGCTTGGTGGTAAAGGGCTTCAAACAGACTTATGGTGTTGACTTCTTCAACACTTTCTCACCAGTGGCATGTCTGTCTACAGTTCGCATGCTGGTCTCTATTGCAGTATATAGAGATTGGCTACTTCATTAGTTGGATGTGAAGAGTGCCTTCTTTTATGGTAACTTACAGGAAGAGGCCTACATGTAGTAGCCCATCAAGTACGAGGTTCGAGGGGAGTGTGTGTGTAGGTTGCAGAAGGCTACTTTGGACTTAAGTAGAGCTCAGAAGCTTGGTTCCAGAAGCTCTCTCAAGAGGTAAGAGTCAGTAGGATTTCTCGGGTTAATTGCAAACCATTCTTTATTTGTCAAAAGGACAAGAAAAGGCGTATTGGTTCTTCTGGTGTATGTGGATGATTTGCTTGTCAGTGGTGATGATGTGACATGAGTAACTGAGATTAAGCAAATCTAGGCAGATCGATTTATGATGAAAGATTTGGTTGCCTTGCTATATTTCCTTAAGATAGAGGTGGCTTGTTGTATGTGTTTCTTTGTTCTATTTCAGCAAAAATATGCCTTGGATGTTGTAAAAGAGAGGCATGCTAGGAGTCAAGCAGCAAACATTCTCATGGTCCCCAAGGTATGGTTGTATGACAATGATGCATAGTTGGTTGACCGTAGGCAATATTGACAGCTGGTGGGAAAATTGTTGTACCTAATAATTACTCAGCCTGATATTTCCTTTGTAGTAGGAAAGCTGTCAGTTTATGGAAAAGCCCATGAAATTGCATTTTGATGTAGCTATGATGGTGTTTAGATACTGAAAAAGAGCATGATGATGGGGTCTTCTTTTCACTAGAGGGTCATCTAGAACTGTAGTTGGATATGCTGACGCAGATTATGTAAGTAGCCACGATGATAGGAAGTCTACTACAGGCTTTTGTACTTATGTTGTAAGGAATCTAGTGACCTAAAAAAGTGAGAAGTAGACAACTGTTTTTAGGTCTAGAGCAGAGTCTGAGTATAGAGCCATAACTCAGACCTCTACAGAGATGATGTGGGTGAAAGCCTGGCTAGTTGATCTACATATACAGATTGATCAACCAATGGAATTGTGGTGTGATAATCGAGCTTCCATATAAATTGCAAACAACCCTGTTTCATGAACACACCAAGTATATAGAGATAGATTGCCACTATACTAGAGACTTGATTTAGAAGGGATTCATCCTCACTTCCTAGGTGGCTTTAGAGGCCCAGATTGCTGATATATTTGCCCAGCCATTGGCAACATCCTCCTTTGATACTTGTGTTACCAAGTTGAGAATGATAGATATTTATGTTCCATCTTGAGGGAGAGTGTTGAGTAATAGTTATTATCATGTTAGTGTGTTCCTTTTTTTTTCTTGATGGGGTTGCATGTAATTTTGCACCCGCCTCTCTATATAAAGAGAGGTAGGGCTTTGGGAATAAAGTAAGACATTCTTTTTGTCAATTAGTCTATGTAGATGATATTCTGCTGACATGGAGTGACAAGGAAGGTCTACAAGCTACCAAGGCCTTCTTACATACCCAGTTTGTGTCCAAAGATCTTGGGCTTGTTAGCTATTTTCTGGGCATTGAGATGCATCATCTGGATGGTTGGATGGTGGGATGGTCCTTTCTTAATGGAAATATGTGTTGGACATGCTTTGGGTGTCCAGAATGCTTGGTTGCAAACTAGCTACTACATCTCTAGATCTTGCCATACATCTTGTAGGCGATGATGGTTCTATCCTAGATGACATCACTAGATATAGAGCCATGATAGGCAAACGCCGGTACTTGACTTTGACGAGGCCTGATATATCTTATGTAGTTGGTTGACTGAGCCAGTTTATGTAGACGTCCAAGGAGGCACATTGGGCTGAAGTGTGCTAGGTTCTGCGTTACCTAAAGAATTCCCCTTGGAAAGGGCTATTCTGTCAGAGCCACGACTGTCTAGATGTTGGTGGTTACTCAGGTGTGGATTATGTTGGGACCCTTGAGGACAGACGATCCACTATAAGTTATTGCACCTATGTTAGTGGTAACTTAGTCACTTGGAGGAGTAAGAAACAGAATGCGATCTCCAAATCCAGTGTAGAGTTAGAGTATCTAGCCATGGCACATACCACATGCTAGCTCTTCTTGATTAGGTATATTCTAAGTGATTTTGGCATCAGGGTTCTTGATCCTATTTGCATGTATTGTGATAATAAGGTTGCCACCTTTCTCGCTATCAATCCAGCTTTGCATGAGAGGATAAAAAATTTAGTAGATTGTCATTTTGTCTATGATGCTGTGATGCAAGGGAAGATATCTACTCCTTACGTCTCCAGCGAGGACCAGATAGTTGATGCTTTCACAAAGGCTTTGACGAAGGAAAGATTGGAGTATTTATGTTCCTAGCTAAGCATGACAAGTGCCTATGCTCCAGCTTGAGGGGGAGTGTCGAGAACTTTATTTGTTTTATTGCTTTCTTTCTTTTTTATGTTTTTTGTAAGACTATATTTGTTATTTTCCCATGGGGTCTCTCTATAAGAGCCCCAAGGGGTCATGGCAAAAGAAGTGCTCTCTTTCTCTTAACAGTTCCACACAAAACCACACCTTATGACAAGATATTCGACATCTTCCATACCCGTTCTGCACAAGGAACATGAAGTATAGTTATCTAGCACCCATCTCTGGACCCTGGCCTTGGTGGGTAGCCTTTCTCTCCTTAGGTGTCACAATAAAATGTTTATTTCAAAGGCAACCTCATTTTCCAAAAGATAGAACAATCGAAGTCCAAGTAGTATCCTCTGTCTCCATCGTGCCTCTTAAAAGCTTCTAGGCCTTTTTAGTAGAGAAGGTACGTTGTGGCCATATCATTTTGTTCAGTTGACCAGTCTCTGGCATAAAAGCCTCCAAAAAGGCTAACATTTCCTGTAGATTGGTTGTCCAAGAGTCTGAAAGAGCACACTCAAAAATGGGCAACCAAGTCCCATTGACCATTTGTCCACCCCACATCTGATCAACCGAGAGATTCTTAACCGGGATCCAGAGTCAAAGCATAGAGTCTAGGAAATTTAGAAGCTAGGCTACTCTCTTTAGTCTAGTCATCATCTCAGAACCTAAACACCCTACCTTCTCCTACACTAGTCTTGAAAAACTGCATAATGCATTCCATGACAATGATCAGGCCCCTCCTAAAACCATGAGCCCTCCACGACACCATCCTCCTTTTGTCCCAATTAAGCGAATCATAGGCATCTTGCAAAATTTTATTCCACAAAGTCTCCTCATTGAGAAGTAGCTTAACCACCCACTTTGAGAGCAGCAAATCCCCGAAATACGAAAGATCAACACCCTTAGACCCCCTGCTCAACTAGCTTACAAATGTTTTCCCAACTAACAAGGTGCAAGAACCTCCCTTCATGGCTCGGTCCCTTCTAGAGAAGTTCTGCCTGATAGAGTAAAGTTTCTTCATGATCTTCTTTGGTGGCTCGAAGACGGAAAGGTGAAGTACAGGGATTGTTGACAATATTGATTTTAAGAGCACCTCCAGCCGAGAGTTTATTCTCAAGCTTCTCAGCCAATGGAAGCCAGTCAGCACAAGTGGATTGATTTCCTTTCCAAGGCAGTTCTAGATACACAATCGGCAGATGTCCTGTTGGTGTGTTAAGGGCCATGGAACAGAAGTTAACTTCTTCAGCAGTCAAATTCAGAGGGACTGAAACTGATTTACTATGATTTATGGAGAGGCCGGACATTTCCCTAAAAATGCCCACCAAGGACTCCAGGTTTGTTGCCTCCTTGTCGCCACCTTATTAAAAAGAGCATGTCATTCGCGTACTCCAGATGGGTGTTACCAAGGAGCCATTAGATGCCAGTGTATCCCTTTAGTAGGCCCTTGGAGCAAGCTTTGGGAGGCACCAACGAAAGAGTGTTTGCAGCAATAATATGCAATAGAGGGGCCAAGGGACAAACTTGTTTCACCCCAATTTTCGACTGAATTCACCTGTCCGTGGCTCTACCATTCACTAAAACAGAGGAGGTGGTTGTGACACATCTCTGTGTCTACACCATCGCACTACTTAGGGAAACATTGACACCTCAGAACTTGCCAGAGATATGACCAAGAAATTGAGTCTTAGGCTGTCCTAGACACAATCAGCTTTAAATGAAGAATCTGCAACCTATCAACAAAGGTTTTTGTGGCATAAGAGGACAGTTGTACCTCAAGCCATTTATCCTGGATCAGCTACCTGAACCGATGATTTATCAAACTTGAAATATGAAGAAAATCTCTTATCTCCATTTGACACCCAAGCCAAGGGGTAAGGTCATAAAAAGGCCTTGGCTTAGCAGGCACCTCAACTAGTTGAAATTTTTCTGCAAGGGCTGCAGACCATAGGAAACAATCAATTCGGGACTTTACACTTGCCGAATTCCTCCAAGTAAATCTGTCGCTTGTGGTGGGTAAGTTCAGAAGCTCTAATTCAGCAACTAAATTTGCAAAAGCCTTCATGGACCTGTCACCTCTCCTATCAGGCCAATCATCCACTTACAAAGTCGATTAGAAGTCACCTTTGACTAACCATGGCCTACCATCCACAAAGGCAGCCAACTGTTTGAGCTGTTCCCAAAATTGCACCCTTAGTGTGTCTTTGCAAGGGCCTTAGACTGTGGTAAAGACACACTATGCTCCATCTGATATTTTGTTGAAATCATTAGATAAGCACCACCGCCCAGAACAATTTGTGGTCAATTGGAAGGTTGCTCCCTTCTAGGCAATGGGCATTCCCCCTGGCCATTAGGAAAGAATCAAGCACACTTCCTCTGATCTCGCTTGCTGGTTCAAACATTGGAGACCTCTGGCATTCTATGACAAAACTTTAACCATCGTTACATGCAGTGGTCCCTTTTAACAATGTCGTGGCTAGTTTATGACCCCTGCCACAGGGCTACTGTCAAATCAACAACAATTGGCTCCCTAATCGTCAATGACAAGCCTTTCTTTTTGTCAACAGGATGCCTTTGCTAGGATTTGCCTCTATAGAGCAGCCACAATCTCGGTGGAAAAATCGGTCTCCAAGGACTTGATTGTCATGCCAGAGGTTTGACCAAGCTATTAGGAAGGTGTGAGGGTTGACCCACATCAAAAGTCGCCACCTTCGATTAAGTACTTAGAGGATTGACCACCTTCAACATTATTGTATGCCACCTCATTGTCGTGGTCCCTTGGGGTTGCTGAACTCCCTCGCTGAATTGGCGTTATAGCCATGTTTGGGAGATGTGCCATCGTCATATCATTATAGAGGACCATAGCATTGTCCCTCTCCACCATTGTTGCTGGGGAAGAAGGGGATAAGTTCCAGCTAGTAGGTTTATGCATCCCTTGCAAATTAAAAGAAGCTGGAAGCCCATTCGATGAAGGAGAAGGAAAATAGATTTGCATCCAAAACTATTGGCCCAAGGGAAAGAGGAGCAGAACATACCTGCTTAAATGGATCTGGACCCCTCTTGAAAAAGGCATAAAGGATCGGGTGCGGCAACACCCCCTTGTCTATACTTGATCCCACCAGATTTGCAACATCCTCACACACATGGGTGTGATTGGCCTGAAAACGGAGGCTGCTCGAAGTTGTCGAATTGCTAGCCTCGTTTCCTGAAATGATGCTTTGACTCCTGTGTCGCATGGAATGATCCTTCGATAACCAACTTTGGCATGTGACTTTCGATGTTCCTCGTGCGAATCCACCTTTCATTGCCAACGTTGTCGTTGATGTCATACCCGATGAGGGCATAGCCACCACCTTCGCATAGCTCCTGGGTCATATCTCCATGGGCTCCCAATGAATGGAGACAAGCTAGGAAGAGCCACCAACCCTCAACTCATACGACCACTTTTGAAAGTTCCGACCATAGCCTCAACTGTCTCGATCGATCATAGGTTTAAGGGGATACCTTCCAAGAAATACGAAAAATGGTCGTCACTGGAGGTCGTTCCTCTTATGCTCCATCGCCAATGGAAGGCTGCCTCCATCACACTTGGCCACTCCTTACTGATGTCGTCATGAAGCACATTGACTTAATAATGTTCTCTTCTAGAATTGAAAGGAGTTTCTGATCATCAATAATGGCCACAAAAAGCCTCACCTGAGCTCGTGTGACTAAGCTTGGGCCTTCGTCGCC
Organism: Thalassia testudinum; assembly: GCA_037157565.1. Lineage (NCBI taxonomy): Eukaryota > Viridiplantae > Streptophyta > Magnoliopsida > Alismatales > Hydrocharitaceae > Thalassia > Thalassia testudinum. Next base: position 12,735,829 of record JAZHRO010000058.1, read on the forward strand.
TCCACCAGTGTTGGTCTCCCTTCAAAAACTTTGCATACCGAAGTTGGTTGCAGGAAAGTGACATTCTTCTTGAGGTCTTCATTTCGTGTTGCATCAGCCTCCACCGTTGGAGCACTTGGGGGAGGTGGAGGCGTTGGTTCGGTTGCAACCTTGTCTTTCATTGTAGTTAGGCCGGGGACCCTCTGGTGCCCTACACCCTTATAAAGCATGCAAACTAGTTAGAGAAAATAATTAGTCTTTTTCCTCCAAAAGAACCTTACACCTCCTTATATAAGAGGTCTGGGTAAATAGCAGTACATGTCCATACATAAATAGAAAATAACAAAAAAGGAATACTACAACACTCTCCCTTAAGTTAGAGCATAGATATAAATCATGCTTAGCTTGTCACAACAAATATTAAAGGCAGAACGAGATAGAGGTTTAACAAAAATATGTGCCATTTGGTCTTCAGAAGCAATTGGAGATGTGTAGATTAGTGTTCTGAATGCCCATGGTGTGCCCACAGTGTGTCGGCGAAATGCTCTTTTTCTGATGTAAGGTCATATCAGCTTGCATGCAATATTGAAATGCAAGAGTGTCATTGATATTTTGCCAAATATTAAACTAATATGTTGATGATATCGGCGAAATGGACAGTACTAGATATGATTCTTAGGCTATGATTATATTTTAAGGTTGATACAGGCAACTTAATAACCCATTTCTACCCATTATTGTTGTTGGATGCTTGTTGGAGTGATAAGAACTCTTACAAGTATTTTCTCTTTATATTTATTAGATCTTTAAGGTAATTTAGCTTCTCCAACATTAAATAGTATTTGTTTCTTATTCTTTTAAGGTAGATTTAAGCTACAATGATTAGATTTAGATCATGTTGTGGATTTTAACGATTACATTTGCAGATGCATGAATTTATGGTAGATTAACTTGTTCTATGATTGTTTGATTTCTGCATTTTATGGAGTTAGTTTGTTAGATTTTAGGATTCAATGTTTAAATATTTTTTTTTGGATATGTTTAATATTATTTATCAATGTTTTCTAACACAATCATATGAATTCAGTACATCCCTAATTATTCTAATAGATGCTGTCGGCATGCCGACGAAATGGGGAGTTTTGTTTGGAGGACCATATCGACACAATAGGGGTATTGAAATACAAGGGGTGTCAATAGTATGTTAATAATTTTGACCATGTTGACTATTTCGATATATCTATCGTCACAATCGTTTCGGGTCATGCTATTGCCTGCTGGTTGTTGCTTTGCTCTTGTGTGTAGGTGTAACTATTGCCTGCTGTTGTAGTGGTTAGAGTGGTGGATTCGGTTACTTTGATGGTGGTAGCACCGTGGTTCATGCCTCGCAGGGAAGAGGGAGGGCAGTGGGTCTCTGTTGGGTTACATAGGGAAGGGAGAAGGTTCAAGGTGGATGGTTTGTTGGTGGTGGAGTAAGGGTGTGGGTTACAGTGGGGAAGGAGATAAGGTGAGGCGAGGAGAGGGAAAAAGATGAAGAGATGCCATTTTTGTTGACATGCGTTGCTATGCTTTTGGCATGTCCTCGGTGTGCCTTCAAAATTGATTACTTTTAAGGAATTGCAATTATCGAAATCTGCCATCGAAATATGAGTGTTTCCATGGCATGCCCTCGACATGCTTCTAAAATGTGCACTTAGAAATTTACCAAAACGATATCGAAATTAGCATGTAGAACCTTAGTGCAGATAATGCCCTGCTGAATTAGATCTTGTGTATAATGGCCATCCACCTCAACATGCTTTGTATGCTCATGAAACATTGGAATATTAGCAATATGGGTAGTTGCCTGATTGCCACATTTCATCTCTAGGGGAGTCTCAATCTGGACATGTAAATCCTGCAGGACTGACCTCACCCAGACTATCTCTGTAGCTGTTTGTGCCATAGCTCGATACTCACACTTAGCACTAGAGCAGGAAACAATGCCTTGCTTCTTGCTTCGCCAAGTAAAATGATTCCTAGCTACAGAAGTACAAAATCTAGTAGTGGACTTCGTATCAGCCATGCACTCTGCATAATCAATATCAAAATAACTGACCACATGCTTGGATGCACCCTTGGAAAAAAGTAGACCACAATCATGTGCTTTCTTTAGATATCTAAGCACCTGCACAATCGCCTCTAAATGTTGGGTCTATCCATAAATTGGCTCGATTTTCCTACATTAGGGAAGTATCCGGTAATAGTGAGATAAGGAAGCTTTGTTGATAAGACCTACTACCAACTAAAGAGGACTCAACATCATACAGGTGTCCTTTAAGATTCAGAAGAATATTGGCAGGCTTAGCACCCAACATTCCTGTTTCTTAAAGAACATCAAGGGCATAATTATGCTGTGAAATAGCAATACATTCCTTCGTACCTCCTCAATGCCCAAGAAATATCTTAGCTACCCCAAGCCTGTCATTATAAATTTTTCTGCTAGAGCCTTCACCTTATTTATTCCTGCCTCATCGTCACCAGTAATAATGAGGCTATCCACATACACCAGAAGCACAACTCTGTCATTCTTCTGCATAAACAAAGAATGGTTTGCTGAAGATCTCTGAAGGCCAATGTCATGCACGATGACTCTGCTTAAGGTCGTAAATGACCATCTTGAGTCTAGATACACACTTCCCTTGAGTCTCAAAATCGGGAGATTGCTGCATATAGACTTCTTTTTGGAGATCGTCATATAGAATTGCGTTCTTCACATCCAGCTGAAATAGTGGCCAATCATAGTGAGTAGTAACAGATAACAAAATCTGCAAAGTTGGAAGTCGTGCCATTGGAGAGAACGTGTCAAAGAAGTCCACACCATATGTTTGGGTGAACCTCTTTGCAACAAGACAAGCCTTATGCCATGAAATAGATCCATCCGGATTATATTTCAGAGCAAAGACCTAGCGGCAACCCACCAAATGAGCACCCGATGGCAACGTAGTCAACTCCGAAGTCCCTCTCGAACATAATGCAACCATCTTGTCCTCCATGGCTTTGGATCAAGCATAGCTTGTTGGTAGGACACAATAGTTGAAGTTGTTAGTGCAAAGTAGAAGAGGCTAAAGGACCTCCCCAAATTGGCCTACGGAAGCACATCAAGAGTCTTGTTTTGAGCATAGGAGCGTGGAGCCTTTCGAATAACAATCGGAAGATCCACAGTAGGATCAGGAACCTTTCGACCAGAAACATCCTCCACAGTAGGAGAAAGATCACTAGAACCTGCAAGAACATCACTAGAAGAAAAACCATCAGTACCTTCGGCATATACCTGATCGGGGGGAGATGGTGGCGTGGGGGAGTGTCTTGGGGAATATGAAACAGGCTATCTGTAGACTTTAATTTGGTCATTCTATTTGTCTGTCTTGCTTTGACTTTGGCTCAACTGGGCTAGAATTGACAGGAATATGCTCAAGAGGAATAGTTGGAACTGGCACAGGGGTAGACTCTGGCTCAAAGGACAACTGATGCCCCATGGTAGAAAAATATGGCACTACCCCCATGGAAAGTAACATCTGCTCTGCTATAGTGCTTCCCAACCAATGGATCATACCATCAATAACCTTTTAGGGTACTACTATAACCCAAAAAGACTTATTTTGCTGCCTGCAGTGCCAGCTTATCATGCCTTGGACCAAGTAGGTGTACAAATGCTACACGACCATAAAAAATTTGGTGGCACATGAAATAGATTCCTCTCAGGATAAAGAATCAGCCAAGGTATCTACTCAGATGAGTTGGGCTTTCTATTAATCAAATAACATGTAGTGAAGACTGCATCCCCCCAATACAAAGATGGTACATTATGATGAATCAACGATGCCTTAGCCACATCCAAAAGATGACACTTCGGATGATTTTAATGAAGCCATTGTGTCTTAGACAAGGAGAAAATACCCAAAAATCATATCTGAATCACCTATTTTAGATCATAGAGATTTATGAATGAAGGTTGAACCTCTTGTTCACGAAATCCAAGGACAGCCTGGAAATTAGACCAAGAGCATCAATGAAGCCCCTGGAGTCAAATGGGGCTGCACTAGGGTGTGGGGAACCACCCTAGCGCGGCCAACAAGGGGTCGTGGCTCCTCCTTGCCGCCACTGGAGAGGAGCCGGACCAACGATGCCTCTGCCAGTCGTTGAGGGGCTAGATGATGGCCTGCTAGACCTATGTGGGGCTAGTGGCGACCCTAGTGGTCACTGTCGGGGCCTTAACCGACTAATGAGGCCTGAGCCTGCTAGGGGTGTTGCTGTTGCTGTTAATGATCTCTGGCGGTGATAGCAGCCGACGGCGGTGGCAGTGCAACGAGGAGTGGAGTTAGGGTTGTTGGGGTTCCAGAGGCCTACTTGGGTGGGATACTATGGCCATGGTCTAGGATCGATGCTTTAATACCAAGTGTGAGAAAATGATTAGTCTTATTCCTCCAAAAGAACCCTACACTTCCTTATATAGGAAGAGGTGTGGGTAAACAACAGTACATGTCCAAGCACATATAAAATAACAAAAGAGGAATACTACATTAGAAATATTAGGCCTCGGCACTCCTTAATGAGATGTCCCCTGCTACGAACTTAAAGCACAAAAGTCCCCTTCTCTCTACCGTGTCTCTCCCCATCTAATGAGGTTGACCATTGTTTGCCACTTGCCGCAATCACTAGAGTCTTACCTGGTTTCTCTCCTCCCTACGTCATTGCTCTCTTCCCTTTTGCATGCTCATGTTCCATTGAACCACCATTCCTGATGGCAATAGAAGGATTTTCTAAATTTTGCTTTTGGTATTATTGTATTTACTGCTATAGATTATGCAGGGTGACTTGCAGATACAAAGTCCAAAACAAGTTTCTGTATATATGTGGTTAGGAGCTTAGTCACATGGAGAAGTAAGAAGTAAGTTGTGGTCTCCCGATATAATTTAGAATCAAAATATCGGACAATGGCCTAAACGGTCCGGATGGTAATGTGGATCCACTCAGTCTTATCAAATTTACATATTTTAGAAGCTTTTGGTATGGAGATGAGATGCGATGATGTTTCTTCAGATAGTTGATATATTTATCAAGTCACTTCCGTAGGCCTTATTTTATAGGTATTGTTCCAAGCTTGGCATGATTGATATTATGCTCCAACTTAAAGTAAAGTGTTGAGATTATATCTAACTTTCCTATTCTTTTGTTCCTTGTTATTGTCTAGCCATAAGATGGCTTCACCGGCACTTTTTCTCATCTATATAAGGAGGATTAAGGTTTTCTGTTGGAATAGCAACAATCATTGCTTCTAACTTTACCAAATATGTGGTTGACTAAAAGGCTTGGAGTATTTGGTTTCTGTTGAGCACTCTAGTTATCTTTTATGTTTTGTCAGGGACTATTGATTAATTTTATGTTTATGCCTGGTTCTCTTATGTACACCTCTCTATATATAAAGAGGTGTAGGGTTTTCTATTGGAATAAGACTTCTCATTTTGTCTTACTTGGTATTAAAACATCGATCCTTGATCGGTGGTTGGGTATTCCATTGAAACATGCTTCTAACCCGTTCCACCAAGACCCTAAATCACCTTCTTGTTGATCCCTCGCCATCATCGCCCCTTGAACGGTAGTAGCGTCGGCAGGGTACCACCATCGGTGGCGGGCGGCGTGGAAGGGGATCAGGGCCCTACCAGCGGTGACACTGTATGTCTCGAAGGGGGGGGTGTGTGCTGCGGTGCAGGTGGGCTAAGGCCTGTCCTAGGGCTTTAGGTGGTGGTGCATCACCCCACTGGTCGACAGTAACATCACCGGTGGGTTTGGAGTGACCTGCTTCGGCAAGGGGAAGGGCGGTAGACTTCCATTGAGGGTCGCTAGGGGTCTTTCCTAGCCCTAGCGTGCACCTCCTGCTATTTGGAGGGTTTCCATGCGTGTCTAATGTGATTTTCGAGGAAGTAATGACCCTGATTTCATTTTAGGTCACCCGATTCGTTATCTATTGTGATTCTGCAGATCTGAATATTCTCCTTCAGATATGATTTATCGACTTGTTGTTTTTGAAGATCATGGCTTCATCGTCATCCAAGGTGACATTGGAGACTAGTCAGGAGAGTGAGAACTACAAAAACTTGTTCTTCGTTCCTATTATGAAGTTGGATGAGACCAACTATGCTCATTGGTCTTAAACGTTCTTGATGACCATTGAAGGTCATGATAAGGAGCATCCATTACTTGAGCCAGAGCCTTGGAGTAAGACTAGGAAGTACGCCTCATGGAAGAAGGACAACGCTATGGTGAGAGCGTGGATCATGAATGCTGTATCACCACGGATTGGTGATGGCATTATGTATTACAGGATTGCTAAAGGGATGTGGGATACGTTACATGACACATATTCCCACAAGAAGAATTCCAGTTAGTTCAATCAGATCTACAATGACATGTTCTCTCAGGCAGGAGGGATAACCCTTGATGCAGAACTACGCCACGTTGAAAGGGCTTTTGGAGAAGTATATCGTACAATGCGTGCATGCCTGTGTGCATGTGTGGTACTCAGCGGGGATACCACAAGGAGATAGTAGTCCTACTCTTTCTCCCTAGGTTAGGCCTAGAATATGATTCTGCACACTCTTAGATTTTAACCTTATCGGAGATTCTGTCCCTTGTGGAGACTTATAGTCGACTTAGTCAGATCACAGTGGCTACTCCTAAGATCACTAGTCAAACCTTTGCATTGGCTGTTGGTGGAGGTCGAGGACTAGAGGTTTTCCTTCCACTTGTGGGCGTGCATGTGGCAGAGGACAGATAGGAAAACCATGTCCTACGTGTACTGTGTGGTAGGATTGGTTACGTGGAGGCTTCCTGTTGGTCTAAGCATGGGAGACCTCCCGTAGCCAATCAAGTTGCTGGTTCTTCTAAGATAGAGTCTGACACATTATCACATGCTGAGTATGATGCTGTAGTCCTGAGGCTTGCTCAGATCACTCAGGAGACTCCGTTTTCCTCTTCAAATACTGTTGCCATTGTCTCTCTAGGTACATGGTGTGTTTTTACTGCCACAAGCAACTTTCAGCACTTTCAGTTTGTGCATCCTGGTAGGATAGTTCAAGTAGTAGATGTGAGGCATACTTGAGTTGATCGTCATGGCGAGGTGCTAGTTACCCCCAATATGAAGTTGTAAAATGTTCTATTTATTCTAGATTTTCCGATGAGTTTGTTATTTGTTAGTAGAATTACGAAAGACCTTAATTGCAGGGTGATTTTTGATGATGTTGGTTGTATATTTCAAGACAAGCTCATGAGGGTGATTGGTGGCGGACATGAAGAGGAGGGTATGTATCACTTGTCTTAGACGCTAGTTGCTTCACAATGCCAGGGGGATGTGTTTTGCTGCCGGGAGTGCCTTAGAGTGGCATAATTGCCTTAGTCATCCATCTCTGGACAGGCTTCGCTGTATCATCCCTGATCTTTTGCCAGCCAACGAGATTCACTATGATGAGTGCCAGATGTGAAAGTACCACAGATCTACCTATGCTACTAGTTCTACTAGTTCTGAGTCAATTTTTGATTTGTTGCATTTAGATGTATGGGGCCCTAGTTGAATTTTAGATCGACCATGACAGATATTATTTGGTGATTGTGGATGATTGTTCCAGATTATCTTGGATATTTTTGTTAAAGAACAAGTCAGATGTTAGGTTTGTGATTGAGAACTTTATTCATGAAATAAATAATTAGCTTGCTTCTACTGGCAGAAATTGTGCGTACTGATAATGCGCTTGAGTTTTGTACTATACGGATGAAAACATTTTATATATCCCATAGGGTGGTTCATCAGACCACATGTCTCCATACATCCCAACAGCATGGGGTAGCAGAGAGGAAGCATCGACATGTTTTGGATGTGGCCCGGACTCTATTGATTCACCATAATGTACCATCATAGTATTGGAGATGCAATGCTTACTGCATGTTACTTGATTAACAAGATGCTTAGTTCTGTTATTTTTGAGTAGGTACCATGGCAAGTATTGTATCCGGATCGAGAGTTATTTCAGTTGCCACCTCGGACTTTTGGCTGTGTAGCCTTTGTGCATATTATTGGGCAAAGTAGGGATAAACTTTGCCCTCAGAGCAGTCGAGTGTGTCTTTCTGGGATACTGTCACACCGAGAAAGGCTAGAGATGTTGTGATCCCCTACAGAAGTGGCACTATGTTAGTGTAGTTGTTACTTTTGATGGGACAATCCCATATTTTTCCATTACTGGCAGGTAGTTGAGACTTGAGGCAGAGAGGGCTCCCATGCCTATTCCTTCCATTTAGTTTGGTGAATTTCTTGCTATTCAGATTGCATCACCAGATACTATAGATACTAGTCGTACCTGGTTCAGAGATCCTCCACTGGTATTTAGGAAACCAGTGACATATCGGCAACATACCCCTCCTCTTTAGTACCATCATCCTCCTCACAACAGGTATGTGTTGACACTACTGACCATTGTGTGTTTGGTGATGATCCTGTAAGTGCTATACCAGTTGCCTTTGAGTGTCCTAGTGATGATGAAGTATCACCATTTGAGCCACGTGTTGAGTCTGAGTCTCCCTCTGATGATATGAATATTCCGATTGCTATTCGGGAGACCCCTAAAAGTTGTGCGCACTATCAGGTGGCAGGGGCCATTTCTTCTGATTGTTTGAGTTGCCCATTTGCCTTGTTCACATATGCCCTTACTTCTGCACTGATACAAGCCATTTATCAGCAGGCTATGCTTGATCCGAAATGGCATCATGCCATGGAGGATGAGATGGTTGCACTCCAATCTCAGCAGACATGGGAGCTTACTTTGTTACCTCCTGGTGCACACACTGTTGTTTCCCGTTGGTACTTTATCGTGAAATATAATCCAGACGGATCTATTTCTCAGTACAAGGCTCGTCTTGTGATAAAGGGATTCACCCAAACCTATGGGGTGGATTTCCTTGACACCACCCCCGTAGCCCGGCGTCCTACTGTGTGGATTTTCATTTTGTTGCTGCCCATTTTTATTGGTCGTTAATCAGCTGGATGTTAAAGAATGCCTTTTTGTATGGTGATCTACAAGAAGAGGAGTATATGCAGTAGCCTCCCGGCTTTGAGACTTAAGGGAGTATGTCTGCAGGTTGAAGAAGGTGATATATGTCCTCAAGTAGAGTCCGAGGGCTTGCTTTCAGAAGCTATTAGAGGTCGTTAAAGATGTGAGACTTATTCGATCTATGTTTTATCATTCCTTGTTTGTGAGGAAGACAGACAAGGGGATTCTTGCTTTTCTTGTCTATGTAGATAACCTCATTATCATAAGTGATGATGCAATTGGAATAGTTGAGGTCAAGCAAAGGCTAACAGAGATTTGTTATGAAGGATTTATGCTCCTTAAGATACTTCTTGGGCATAGAGGTGGCGAGAGGAAAGAACGATATTGTCCTTAGCCAGAGGAAATACGCTCTTGACTTACCGTAGGAGACTGGGATGTTGAGATCTAAGTCAACCAACATACCCATGGATTCGAAGATGCACTTAAATGACTCTGGGTCATAGACTATAGAGAGCAGAGGCTATAGACAATTGATTGTGAAGTTGCTCTATATCACTTTTACACGCCCGGACATCTCGCTTATAGTTGGCAAGCTTAGTCAGTTTATGTATAGGCCGCCTAAGAAGCACTTGGATGCTGCCATGCAAGTGCTCAGGTACCTGAAACGAGCATTAGGATGTGAACTATTGTTCAGGAAAGGTAGGTCTATGACCATAGTGGGTTACTCCGATGCAGCCTATGCAGGTGGTCTTTCTTGCAGGAAGTCCACTATCGGATTTTGTATTTATGTGGCTGGTAATTTGGTGACTTGGAGGTGCAAAAAGCAGAGCGTTGTGTCTTGCTCGAGTGGAGTCAGAATACAGAAAAATGGCACAGACAACTGAACTTGTGTGGATCAGATTTGTTTTACTTGACTTGCATGTCAAGATTGAGGAGTCTATGGAGATGAGACGTGAAAATAGGGTGACTACCTACGTAGCAAACAATTTTATGTTTCATGAATGCACGAAACATGTAGAGATTATTTGTCACTACACCAGAGATCTGATTTAGAGGGGATTTATCTTCACCACATCAGTTGCCTCAGAGAACCAGACAGCAGGTATGCTTGCCAAGCCTCTTGCCATATCTGCATTTGAGGCTTGTTGTGACAAGCTGAACATGATAGACATCTATGCTTCAGCTTAAGGTGGAGTGTTGAACACTTTAGTTATCTTTTATATTTAGTTAGGGATTATTTATTTATTTTATGTTGTTGCTTGGTTCTCTTATGTAATTTACCCAAGACCTCATTATTCTTCCCATTCTCACCAGCCACGCAAAGATCCTGACCTTCAGAGGGCACTCAGCCTACCAAATAATCCTGCAGTCACAAAGGAAGTCCACACTTGTCGTCAAATCCTTGCCTCGTAGCTTGTGGTATGCCTTCTTGACGGTGAAGCGATCGTCCCAGACCCAACAGTTTTGCCCCCTCTTCCAACCCGAAGTGTTCTAGTTCCTGCACTAAGGATAGGAACTCTGCTAGCCTGTGATTAGACAGATTAAGCAGCATCGTAGGGCACCACGTCCCCTCCCAACAGGCCCCAACCATGGCCTCCTCTAGTGCAAGCGCATAGAGCCCCAGGAATCTGGTGGCGATGGGACCATCGCCGGTCTAGTCATCTGTCTAGAACCTGAATCCATCTCTCGAGCCAACCAGTGGCGAGAAAAAACCCCTAACCTTCAGTGCTACCGATGCCATGGAGGAAGCACCTCGTATTGGTTCCATCAACCTCTCCAAATCCAAACTCCCTCCATTACATGTCTTTAGCACATCTACTAGTAGACTCGATTTGCGTCCCATCATGCAGTTTATCCACTTGGTCAACAAGCAATCATTCGTGACTTCTATGTCTCGCACATCGAGACCACCCTCCTTTACTGGCTTGCAAACCTCTTCCCACACCACAAGTCTCGCCCCTTTTCTGGAGTCCTCATAATTTGACCAAAAGAAATCCCTCGTCAGCCTGGTCAGTCTTCTCCTTACCTTCTTGGGTAGTTTGAAGACGGACATGAAATGTGACGGGATAGCGGCGAGGACTGCTTTCACCAAAACTAGGCGAACTCCCTTCGATAGCATCCTAGAGGACCACTCCGCCAGTCTCCTCTCAACCTGCTCCACCACTGAAACAAAATCCTACATACTCAACTTGCTGTCTGACAGAGGTAGGCCCAAGTAGGACAATGGTAGAGAGGCGATTGGTGTGCCCAGAGCCTCCGCACAAGTCCTAGCCTCCTCAGCCTCCATTTGCATTGGAATAAAGATGGACTTTCCACAGTTGATCTACACCTAGATGCCTCTCCAAAAACCTGCAGGAGCAAGCACAACCTCCATGCCTCCTCTAACGAGGTCTCCACGGAAAACATGGTATCATCTGTGTATTGTAATACTAGGATCTCCACCTTTGGAGCATGTAAATGAGGAGGCTAAGGGGGAACTTCTTGTAGAGAAGTAAAGAGGAGGTTACTGGAGCTCTTCATGGTTTGAAGGCGGAGGGTTCTCTTAGATCCGATGGGTTGCAAATTGTGTTCTACAAAGAGATGTGGGACGTGGTTAACCTTGATGTTTTGGCTATGATTCGTGAATTCTTTAGGGGTAACGATGGTTTTGAGAAACTGAATTGCTTTTACTTGTTTCTTCTACCAAAGAAGCCTGAAGTAGCTTCAATTGATGAGTTGAGACCAATTTCCCTTTCCGATTCCATTTACCTAGTTGGGGCTAAGATCTTGACGAATAGATTGCATGCTGTTATGTCTAGTATTATTTCCCCGGTTCAGTCAGCATTTATAAAAGGGTAGATCATGGAAATAGATATCTTGATTTATCAGTGGTATATCGGCGATATATTCGTATCCTCAACATGACTCGTGTTGATATCATGAGAATATCTTTTTCACAAGATATCGGTGATATCTAACTCATATCAATGGGTCTTGATCAATATCCCAAAATTTTGGGGATATCGATATGGTTGATAGGGATCTCATAAAAACGTCTTTTGAGCAATGAAAGGGATGCCACGACATATCTGCAATATGTCGATATTACCAATAATACCCGTGTCGGCATTGCCAAAATGTCTTTTCTATAATGTCAGGAGAAATATTGCCCATGTCGATGTGTGTCGGTGATATATCGTCGAAAGTAAAGCACATATGTGGAAGTTTTCTTAAATATTGCTAATATCTGATGACATCGGATGATACCTTTGCAATTGCTCAATAGTTCCTTTTTTCTGCTTTCTTCCTCTCCTTTCCTTCATTCTCTGTTACTACCTGCAATGAGCATTCATCGATCCGTTCGCCTCGATTATTAGATGATTTAGAGTCCTTATTCATCTCTCAACAAGTAAACACCTTAATCTTACCATATTTTTGCATCATTAGGCTTAAATCACCTCGATTTAACCTCGGTTACTATTCATACCAAGGTTAAATCTTGTGTTACATTTGATTATTGCTTAAATTGATGTGGTCAACACATTATTTAGGTAAGATCCCTAATTAATCCCCAATTTGGTGATGATTTGTTGGCCTAAATCACTACGATTTAGTACGTTTCTATTATATTTTCTTTGAAAATTTATATCACTACGATTTAGTACGTTTCTATTATATTTTCTTTGAAAATTTATGATTTTCGTCATTTAGGCATTTCTTTGTGCATGTATTACTTATTAAAATGTTAATTTTCATCAAATTGTAACATTTAACATCATTTTGGGCATTTTTTAGTGATTTTCCCAAAATTCACCGATATCAGCGATATATCCTCGATATATCCCTGACATATCTCATTTTTGATTTGTCTATATGACATCGATATCGGCATTTAAAACCTTGGGGTGGATCATTGCAGGATTCTTTTGTGATTGTTGCAGAGATGCTAGTTTCATGGAAGAGAAGAGGGTACTAGCTTTCTTGTGGAGAGTTGATTTTTCCAAGGCGTATGGTTTTGTCTTGTGGAGAGTTGATTCTTAGAGGAGATTTCCTGGATTTGTGGATTTAATTGATGAAAAGATGTGTTACTACCTCATCCTTTTCGATCTTGGTTAATGGCTGAGCTAATGGCTCTTGGGTTCAACCACAATAAGGTGTGAGATAGGGCCATGGTTTCAAAAATCGTGTCTCGAGGCGCGTGAGGCGTATGCCTCGAGGCGAGGTGGCCTAATTTCGCCTCAAGGCAATAGCCTCAGGTCTGTTCTGTGAGGTGTGCGCCTCAACTCTTCGAGGCATTGCTGAGGCGATGAGGCGCTGCCTCGATTGGAAGCTCCAGTGCAGGCTCTAGTGCCATCGCCAGCAGCAGTGCGAGCTCCATCAGCTGCGTGAGCTCCAACACAGGCTCCAGTGCCATTGCCGGCAACAGCGTGAGCTCCAGCACCATCGCCAACAGTAGTGCGAGCTCCATAATGGAGTATCTCGGTTGCCACCAAGCTTCGCCTGAAACCCTAGGTCGACCTTCGGCAGAGCAGCTTGAGTTTTTGCAAAGTCGATCTTGAGTCTTAGCTTCGAAAGTAGTGTAGAGTGTTGAACTCGAGCTTCGACGAAGTCTTGAGCTTGACCAAGCATTATTTATGTACTGAATCTACTGATATATATAATAGTATATATAGAAGTATGTATATAATATATAATGTTATATATGTATCTATATATAGAAATATGTATATAATAGATTCTGTTATATATAATAGTACATATAGAAGTATGTATATAATATATAGTGTTATATATGTATGTGTATATAGAAGTATGTATATAATATATACTGTTATATATGTATGTATATATAGAAGTATGTATATGTATGTATATATACTTAACAAGTATATATTATATTAATTTTCTATATTTTTTATGTAAATCCTGAGGCTTACGCCTCGACTGCCTCGAGGCTTATGCCTCGCCTCGATGAAGGCAAACTGCCTCAAATCACCTTGCATTTTTAAAAACCTTGGATAGGGCTACCCTTTAGTAGCATTGTTATTTGATATTGTCATGGATACTCTTGCTTCTTTGGCTTTTAAAGTGTGTAGAGGGAATCTCTTTTTCGGCTTTACTTGCCAAAAGGATGGATGTCTCATTACTCATCTCTTGCAATATGCATATGACAACTTTTTTCGTTGAAAGAGGTAGGATGGAAGTAGCTCATGTGTCGTTCCTGGTGAGGATTTTTTTTGGCAATTTCTGGCTTGAAGATTAATATAAGAGTCACTTTTTGTTCCTCTTCCTATCTCTAGTGCTGCTGTGGAGGAAATTCCAGTGTTTTAGAGACATCGATGGCTTCTTTGCCAATCAAATATCTTGGCGTTCCCTTGAAGGGCAAGAGATTGGTGGTGTCAGATTGGAACACTATGGTGGAGCAGATTACAAATAAACTTTCTTCTTGGAGTGGAAGGTTACTTTCTAGAGGAGGTCGGCTCAGTCTTATCTTCCACACTGATGTTCTATTTTTCAGTTTTTCAACCTCCAAAGAAAATGTTGAAAAAATTAGAGGTTAGACAGATTTTTCTGGAAAGGTGTGGATTCCATTCGTCGTTTTATGCAATTGGTGCTGTAAAATGAGGTGCATAGACCCAAAAATAAAGGTGGCTTAGGTGTAAGGCTGTTGGTTGATTTCAACAAGGCATTCCTACTGAAGTGGGTTTTCAGAGCGGTTTTCGGGGAGAGTTCTATGGTGACGTTGTTGAATGATTCTTATGGCATGAATGTGAATCTATCTGAAAGCAATGCCAAGAAGAGGTGCCTCTTCATTTCGGTTGGCTATTTAGCCGATTATGCAGGAGTATGCAAGCAATTTCAGCCCCATGTTGGGGAATGGGGGCACTTTCAAATTCTGGTTGAATGATTGGAGCGAGTTGGGCAAATTTTTTGACCTCTTTCCATGTGTTTTTAAACTGGTGAATGATAGGAATGTTACTGTGCATGATGTGTGGGATGATCAGTTGAAAACGTGGAATATCTTATTACCTCCAGGCCGCTCTGAGTCCACTTTTGTTGAATTTCAGCAGCTCTTACAATGCATTTCTGATCTCAGTTCGGATACAAATGATGATAGGTTCCTATGAAAAGACAGAATGCTTTCTATTAAAAAGACCTACAGTACTGGACAAGGAAGGCTGTGTGATTGCTTTCTTAGGCTCTCTGCATTGGCTGTGGACAAGAGGGTCAGGGTGCAGATACTTGGGAGGGCTACTAGTGTCCCTTGTTCGCAGGCAATTTGTTGGACCAATGGATTGGAGAACTCTAGAGGATTCCAGCCAGATGATGGGGAGGATGCTTTTTGTTGGGAGGAGGGAGATTTCTCGATCTGAAATGCGTATTGGAGGTTGGGAAATGCGGTTGCTTTGGGTGACATTGATCTCGTTCAGGATTGCAACTGTATATGGTCGACAGCCTGCTCGTTGTAGGTTAAGATTTTGTTTGGTTGCTTAGGAGGTTCAGACTCATGACACGGAGGTGGAGAACTAGATGGGTCCCCGATGCTGAGGTTCAGTGCTCCCTTTGTCTCGAGGAGGATGTTGAACATCACTTTTTCTGTTGCCGTTTTGCCAAACAGGTGTGGAGATGTTTTGACGCTGGTTGGTGGGAGCATTCCACCTTTCTTGATTTCTGGAAGACGTATAAATGTGGGAGGAGGGATGGGGGTCAGAACGTCTTTAGGTCGAAGGAGATGGTAAGGCCATTGGCAGTCTCGTGGGGCATCTGGTTGGGAAGGAATGAGGTTGTCTTTAGGGGATAGCATGAAAATTTTGTTGAGCCGATTTCTTCTCTGATTACTGTATGGAACTCTAGTTTGTAATTAGCCCTGGGCCTGTTCTGAGTAATATATACTTGGGTAGTTATCATACGGATAACTATCCTTTCTCTTTTCCAAAAAAAAAAAGACCTACAGGAAATTGGTCTGCAGTGGCACTGTTTTGGATGAGATTGGATCAGATTCAAAAATTATTTGGAAGTGCAGATTGCCTACGAAGATTAAAATTTTTGTTTGGCTTCTCTTCTGCTCTAGCCATGAAATCCTTCAGAAAAAGGTGGATTGATGATGGGAATGTTGCTTGCCCTTTTTGCCTTTAGGCTATGGAAGATGTGCAATATCTCTTCTCTTGTGATTTTTTTGGAGAGGTATGGCAGCATTTTAATCTCTGAACGATGGAACGATGGATTGCACTGATGTGAATAGCTTCCGGAGGTCGTTTAGAGGGCATTTTGATCTTAATATGGCTGGGTGGATCAGAGCTTCTACCATTCTTTGGTGCATCTAGCTTCAGTGGAATGTCGAGATTTTAAAAAATGAGATGTGGGGGTGGAGAATGCTGCGAGGGAGGTTTATTTCTTGTTTGAGTTTTGGCTCAACAATCTATATGCCCATTCCATTTTTTTTAATACACTACTCTGATTACCGATCTCCGGTAATCTTCTTTTTTCTTCTTCTTCAAAAAAAGAAAACTATGACGGCCATTGTGACGGATATTAAGGTTGCCCAAGAGCTAAGGACTTCGGAGGTTGCAAGAGGTTACACCGTGACTTCTACCAAAGAAAAGGTCAAGAATGTGGAACTCGAAGAAGATGAAAAATGTTGGGGGCTTTAGCCTTACCACAAGTGGAGCAAGTCATCGTCCTCCTGGCCTCGACTTGAGGGAGAGTGTGGAGAATAGGTGGCTAGGTGGTACAGTGGGCCACATGGCAGTGCAATGTGGCAGGGTTGTTCGGTCACCAAGGGCGTCGACCTTAGGTATTTAGGTTGAGGATTGCTTTGAGTCCAAGTTTTCTTTTTCTTAGTATGTTAGGTGTCAATTAATTAGAGTTTATGAAGATTGAAGAGCCACGTGGCAGTGCCACATGACAGTCAATTAGGTCATGTGGCTGTGCCACGTGGCAGGCAGTTTGGGTGTCCAGTTGGGTGTCGATTTTTGGTGTCTTGAAGTTTAGTTTTGGGTTTGATTTAGGTGTAAGGAAAGTTTTTAGTTGGTATATTAGTTTTTAGCAAGTTTATTTAGAGTATTTGATTTGTTTATTAGGATTTGGTCTTTCTAAAATTAGGAGATTAGATTTGGTTTGTTTCCTATTTTAAGGGATTGTGATATGTTCTCTCTTCTATAAAAAGAGTCTTGTAATCCTCTCTTTTGAGTTATGCAATAATATTTCCAACATTTTCCAACTCTCCTCTCTCTAGCTGTTGGCCACCCTCTCTCTTTCTTCCTCAGATATCGGCCATCCTACTCTCTCTCTATTCCAACGTGGAACAGTCCCTCCGTGGACTGTTTTTGCCACTCCAAGGAAGCCTCCACGCTTGCGTTAAACTCAAATACGGTTTCAGAGCCTACATTCGAGGCTCCTTGGTGTGCATGCATCAAGAAGAAGAGTCCACACACTGTGTGTGCTCTCCCCTTGGCCACACGAGTGTGGTTCTCATCTTTGATAAATCCTCACCACATCCAGCGTCTTACACGGAATAGAAGGATTGTGGATCGAAGAAGATAACTAACACCACCGCCACAACCACCAATGCCACGTTGGCTCCAGGAGAGGGCAAGGTGGTTGTTCCGGGAACAACCATCAAGTTGAAAGGCGCTTCCAACTATATCTTGTGGCCCGCTCCTTTGGAATATTTGTTGGGAACCAGGTGAAACTCAATATTCACCTTGAAGAACAACCTGAGTTGAAGGATGACAAGAAGAAAAAGAAGTAAGAGGAGAATTATATTGTTATGAACTAGTTGATGAACTCTGTGGATACAACGCGTATGAGATTTGGACAACCCTTGAGAAAAGGTATGCCTAAAAATCTCTTAATGCTTGTATTACTGATTTGTATACTCGTATATGGATAGCTAATTAGGGAGATCTTTCCTTGACTAAGTATTATGAGGAGATGGAGGCCCTTATTCGAGGAGTTGGAGATCTACGAGCCCCTTTACTGCGACAAGCATGGGGTGACATGGGCAGTTTCACAGGCTGCCAAGTTTTTGTCGAGGTTTCATCCTCGTTATCAAGCTCCTCGAGATCATACCTTGCTTTCGATGAGAAGATGAACGTTGAGATCATATTTTGCTGTCATGAGAAGATGGAAGTTCCAGACGAAGAGATCGTGCCTAAAGGTGACAACTCCACACTTGTGATTCTAGAGAGAAGTGCGTGGCATGGTCGAGGTCCTGGTTGCGTCTACCCTAAGTGCCAATATTGTGGGCGTACAAGTCATCCACAAGAGAGAGATTGGGACAAGTTTGGGAGGCCTCTACGTGGGGCTACTAACACACGGATGGGGACTCCTTTACTCTTGAAGATCTCGAGAAGATATGGGCCATGATTTGAGAAGAAAAAGAGAGGAGAATGACGACCATTGCGACGACTATTAAGGTTGCCATAGACGTAATGACTTCGAAGGTTACAAGAGGCTACACCGTGACTTCTTCCAAAGATGAAGTTGAGAGTGCAAAGCTCCAAGAAGAAGATGAATAGTGGGACATTTAGCCTCATCACCAAGTTCAGTTGGCCGTCGTCCTCTCGGCCTTGACTTGAGGGGGAGTGTGATGATTGAAGAGCCACGTGGCAGGTAGTTTGGGCATCCACTTGGGTGCCAATTTTTGGTGTCTTGAAGTCTTGTGTTGGGTTTGCTTGAGGTGCAGGGAAGTTCTTTAGTTGGTATGTTAGTTTTTAGCAAGTTTGTTTAGAGGATTGATTTGTTAGTTAGGATTTGGTCTTTATAAAATTAGGAGATTAGATTTGGTTTGTTTCCTGTTTTAGGGGATTGTGATATGTTCTCTTTTCTATAAAAAGACTCTTTGTAATTCTTTCTCTTTTGAGTTATGCAATAATATTTCCAACATTTTCCAACTCCTCTCTCTCTAGCTGCCAGCCACCCTCTCTCTCTCTCTCCTCAGCCGTCGGCCACCTTCTCTCTCTCTCTCTCTCTGTTCCATATTTAGAAGTCCCCACATGGACTATTTTTGTTACGCCAAGGAAGCCTCCACGCCTCCACGCTTGTGCCAAATTCAATAGAGTTGTTAGTGGGATATTTTGTTTACTGATTTTAGCCAATTAGTGGATTGTCATTTATTGTTTTTCTTATTTGGAGATTAGGAACATCTCTTTATAAATGGAGAGAACATATTTTATTTTTGATTGAGTTGAATACAACAATATTTTCACAATCAACAACTCCCCCCCCCCCCCCCCCCCGTTCTCTCTCTCTCTCTCTTCTCACCACCGGCCTCTCTCTCTCTCTCTTTCTCTCCATTGCCCACCAAGTTCCATGCATGGGTTCTCCACATGCCAAGGCCCACTCTGCATCCAGAAATCTTCACAGATGGTAATGTCAAGTCTTAGTCTCGTCCATGCTCAGCAATGAGATAGGCGAGAACCTCTATTTCTGGTTCCCAATGTATAATCTCTACAACAACCTCATGAAGAGAGTGCTGAAAGCATCTCAATAGTTAAGAGATAAGAATGAGGTTTCTTGAAACTTCATAAGAATAGGTAACACATTGAAAAAATTAGAGAGGTGATACTCCAAATAAAAATATGATGTTCCATATTTTCTTCTTTCTTTTTTCCTCCAAACAGTCCAAAAATATTCTTTTTAAACTCAATGACTGACATACATGGGATGGAAGTTTGCAGCAGGAGTTATCATTTTTCGATAAGGTCGAGGTTGCTTGCTTTTGCACCCCGTTAAAGTGGATAAGTACAATACTTGCAACAATATAATACCAAAAAATACTAAGATTTATATGGAAAACCCTCAAGGGAAAAAGCCATGGTAGAAATGGCCTGGCGAGCTGGTGTATTTATTGAATCTTGTCAAGGGTAAACAGTAGTACGGTGGTCCTTATATGGACCTGCAAAACAGTTGTATAATTGGTCTTTATATAAGCCCATACTCATACTCAAATTCTAGTCCTTGTGGTTATCCTAATCCTAAGAGGTGTGGGACTAACACGAGTTTCAATGACATGAATGGGAATGAGTTGATCCATTTCTATTAGCTATAGAATTCTTTTACTAGAGTTTTATAGAAAATAACTGTTGAAAGAAGGATACTTGCTTTCTTTTCAAAAAAAAGTAAAAAGGATACTTGGGGCAGGATATGGCAACATGTCACTGTGTTTTGGTGTAAATTTCTATTTCCGATTTTCAGGTTAGTTGATTTTTAATGAGTTTCAGGGTATCGAGTCTCTGTAAGATTAGAATTCATTAGTTTTTTTCTCAAGAAGCTAAATCATAGATTTTGTTATGTCATGGTTTTTCAAATAGCTTTCCAAGATTGCTTGTAACTGAAGTCAATTATGCTCAAGATTTTTGCCAATTGATGCCAACCTGAGGAGCACAGGCATCTTATGATACTTTAGATTACTATAGTTTTTTGTATCTTCTTGATATCATTCTTTAGGAAGAGAGTATGGCAAAGATCCAAATTATTGAATGGTAACTTTATTTTTTTCTATAATGATTGATTTATTGTTTTATTTTCCAAATCAGGTTAGAACTGTGGAGGAACATGTTAGAGCTGCTGCAGAGCACAAGCTTGGTGTTGCTAATCAGAGCATTACTGCTGGTTTCTTTGACAATCATACTAGGTATTTTCAAAAGCTTGTCTTATGGATTTTGTTTTGCAGTTTTTCTGTTGTTTATGGTCTGCCTTGTTCAGCTTTTAATCCACTTGCATTTGTTCTTCACACTATTAGTGCGGAAGACCGGAGGGAATACTTGGAGTCTCTTTTTAGGGAGTCAAAAAAAGAAGAAGCTGCTCATGTGTTGGATGATGATGCTCTGAACGATGTTCTTGCGCGCAGGTGAATATTTTAGTTATGTTGCCATACTTAAAAATGGATTGATGGTGCTTTAAGATCAATCAAGATATGACATTGTTTTTGTGTTTTGTTGGTTCACGATGACAACCATCAGAGTTATGTGTTGGATGATTCCCTGAGAGCAATCACAATAGTTTGTTTCAATGTCCATATATGAAACTAGATGCGTGCTCATTTAGCTTGTCATCATTTTATCTGTTTATTTTCTATCATTTGGTTAGCTAAATGACGTGCTCTGTAAAAGCTTATGATTAGCTTAACCATAAAAGAGAGTCATGGTTCTTGGCTTTGGCTTGTCAACTGAAATAGATGTTTTCCACCCTTCCTACATTTTAGACAGCTACAGAGGATGGAAAATTGGTATTTCTTATTCAGAGGGTAATGAGTAGGACTTCGGGGCAAGTTGAAGAGTATCAATAGAGTATTTTAGTAGTTAATTAATATAAACATATTATCCCTCTCAAAAACAATGTAGGCATGTTAACCAGAAGATAAAACCACATGGTATATTCTGTCATGTAGCAGTTGCACAATTTTCATGTGGATGAGGGTAAAATCACCATGCTTAGAAGAAAGAGGTCAAAGCAAGGTAGTTAGTCCTTATTGAGAACTTTCTAGTTCTATCCCCAAGTGTTTCTGCGAGTCATATGCATTACGATCCTTGGGACTTGGGATGTGAGGTCCATGGACATTTGAGGTCTGTACCTTTCTAGAAATTACAAGCATTTTCCCTATTATGGCGGTTAGGCACATATATATGCAGGGAAATAATTAGGAATACTTGGTTAAATATTTTTTAATACCTAAATATTGAAATATATATTTATAAAATATATTAATAAGATGTATTACTTGCAAAATTTCTTCTAAGCCGTGAATAAAATTGAGATTCTAAAGTAAAGGGAGCGATGGGAGGGAAGGAGTGGAGGATAGAGTGATGGGCATGTGAGGCAGGGATGTAGGGGGGAGGTTCAATGGCAAGAACCTCGTCTAGGTGTCTTTAGCGGTGGGAAGGATGTAAGGGGAGAGGGGATTGATGGTGGGGATGGGAAGTTGGTGGTGTGCTTTAGGTGTAAAGGTCAGGGACATACGGTTGCGGAGTGTTGTGTCCTAATTGTATGTTTATTGTGCAATGGCTGGGGAGTGTCGTGACCCAATCGTATGCTTTTTTTTTTTTTGAAAAGAAAATCGTATGTTTATCGTGCAATGGGGTTAGCCACAAAAGTCCCTGTTGTCCTTCCAGGGGTAAGAAGGCTCCAACCACGACACCACTCCCTTTATTGCTACTGGGGGCTCTTGCTATGGAGTGCCTTGGAGTGATACGGTTGCTTCTAATGAAGCTTTCTTGACGAAGGTGTTTGTGGGAGAGGTTGTTGGCGGGAGACGAAAACTTGTCGATGTTGAGAAGTCTTTATCCCGTGCTTTCATTGATAGTGTAGGGTCTTAGTTGGCAATTGTTGATGAAGGGAAGATTTGTCTTTTGGAGTTGAACCAACATTTTGGACAAGGTTTTAAAAGCTGATTTTGATGTTGCTTCGATAAATTTCTAAGCATTCATTTCAGAGGTATGTTGAGGGTATCTAGGGAAATGCTTGTATTTGATATCTTAAAAATAGTCCATTTCAAAGGTATGTCAAAAGCATGTCAACAAAATGACAGAAGTAGTCAAAATGATTATAATTTCAAGAAAATCACAAAATTAAATAATTTTATGTATGAATAAGAATGCTATATCATAATATTCATGTGCAACATGCATAATTATTGTCTAAATTGAATTAAGAAAATAACAGATAGATGACGTTTATTCCAATCCCTAAATAAATCAATTGGTTGAAATGAGATAAGTTTATCGTAACCCTAGTCTCTCTTATATAGAGAGAGACCAAAAGAGTAAAAATACATTCTTGCCCCTGAGGAGTACACATGAGAAAGCTAGAAAGGAAATAACACACATATGATATGCTAGCACTCCCTCAAGCTGAAGCATATATATCTATCATGCTCAACTTGTAGATACACGAATCAAATGAAGATTTGGTCAAGGATTTGGTGAAAATATCTGCAGTCTGCTCCTCAGATGCAACAAAAGTGGTATGTAGCAACCCCTTCTGAATAATGTCCCTGGTATAGTGACAGTCAACTCAACATGCTTTGTTCTCTTGTGAAATGCTAGGTTGTTGGCAATGAAGATGGCTGCTCTATTATTACATTGCATCTCCATAGGACTAGAAAACAACACCTGTAGGTCAATAAGTAAGGATCTGATCCACATCATCTCCGCAGTCATTTGAGTCATAGCCCTATACTCAGACTCGGCATTGGATCTTGTAATTGTGCCTTGTTTCTTATTCCTCCAGGTGATTAAATTCTTTACTAAGAAGGTGCAGAACCGAGTAATGGATTTACGATCCACATGGCATTCGGCATAGTCTGCATCTGAATAGCCAACCAACATCATAGAGGACCCCCTTTGAGAAGAAATGATCCTTCTTAGGAGCCATTTTGACATATCTAAGTACCATCAATGTTGCATCTCAATGTTGCTGTGTTGGCTTGGCCATGAACTGACTCAGTCTCCTGACTGCAAAGGAGATATTCGATCTTGTGATAGTAAGATACAACAACTTGCCAACAAGCTGTCTGTACCTTCTGTTGTCCACCACCTGTGCATTCTCATCATAAAGTGGCATCTTGAGGTCCATAGGAATATTGGTCTCCTTGGCCCCAAGCATACTAACGTCCTGCAAAATATCTAAGGTATACTTTCGCTGAGATAAGACCACACCTTCCTTGCTGCGAGCCACCTTAATACCAAGGAAATACCGTAAAGCCCCTAGGTCCTTCATGACAAATTGTTTTGCTAGGATGTTCTTAACCTCAGCAATACCCTCCATATCATCCCCTGTGATAATCAAATCATCTACATAAACCAGAAGTACCACAGTACCTCGTCTAGTCCTCCTGACAAAGAGTGAAAAATCAGCTGTCGATCTCCTGAATCCAGCTGCCTCTACAACTTGTGACAATCTTTGAAACCGGTTTCGAGAACTCTGTTTGATGCCATATATAGCCTTCCGTAATCAGCATACACACTCCCTTTCTCTCAAATCTAAGTGGCTACTGCATATAGACTTTCTCTTTGAGATCACCATAAAGGAAGGCGTTCTTCACATCTAATTGGTGTAAGAACCAATCTAATTGAACTGCCACTGCAATCAACACCCGGACTGTGGGAAGTCTGGCAACTGGAGAGGTGTTAAAGAAGTCCACCCCATAGGTCTGAGTGAACCTCTTTTCCACAAGGTGGGCTTTGTACCTAGCAACACCATCGTCAGGATTGAACTTCACAGTAAATACCCATCGACAACTAACGACTGCAGCATCATCAGGAAGTGAAGTAAGCTCCCAAATCCCACGGCCTCGAAGAGCAACCATCTCATCCTCCATGGCTGCCCGTCATTTTGGATCAAGCATGGCCTCATGGTGTGTAGTTGGAATCTGTGTAATAGCTAATGCCTGAGTAAATCTAGCAAATCCAGGAGTAAGAGTATCAGTAGCAAGTGCCCCCGCCGTGGGATAAGTAGCATAAGTCCGTGGGCGCTTCCGAATAGCTATTGGAAGGTCAATATCATCGTTTGACAGATCACCTATCCCTGTGACTATTACATGACAAGCATACGTCAGTGTCTAAAGGATTTACCTGAGAAGTCGATGGTGAGGGCAAGGATGGGGGTCCCTTATAGGTAGCATGAGGACGAACATATGTCTGCAGAGGCCCAGTCAGGCGTGGAAAGGGATGCGTAGCAGGTGGTGGTGGTGGTATGGTAGGAACAAATCTTAGGAAAGCTCCCAAAACAAATGAGAGAATATGGCGTAGGCGCCATATCGCCCTCGGGAGGCATCTCAGTAGCCGTCATAGAAAAGAAAGGTACAACCTCATGAAAGGTAACATCTGCTGAAACATAGTGTCGAGAACTAAGCAGATCAAAACAACGATACTCCTTTTGTGTTCGGGTATACTCAAGAAAAACACACTTAATTGCTCTCGGTGCTAGTTTATCCCGACCTGGTCCCAACAAATGGATAAAAGCAACATAATCAAAAGTTCGAGGGGTGCCGTGAAACAAGGGACGATCAGGATGCATGACCTGAATAGGAACCCGTTCATGCAACGCAGCATTAAGCATCCTGTTAACCAAAAGATAAGCAATCAAAACATCACCCTAATAGAGAGAAGGGACAGAGTGGTGAATTAACAAAGTGCAAGCAACATCAAAAATATGGCGATGTTTCCTATCAGCAACACCATTTTGCTGAGTGGTGTGAGGACATGTCTTATGGATAATGCCACAACTAGAAATGAAATTACGCAAACGTAAAGTACAAAATTCCAAGACATTATTTGATCGAAAGTACTTTACTAAACAAGAATGTTGAGTTTTTATTTCTGACAAAGTTCTCAATAATTTGTTCCACATTAGATTTATTTTTCAAGAGAAACATCCAAGTCACGTGAAAAATCATCAACTAAAACAAGATAATACTTGTTTCAAAGTCGATCAGGAGTACGATTGGGACCCCACACATCTATATGGATCAAATAAAAACGACAGACGAAACAGACGTAGAATTGGAAAAACTACTCCTATGGTGCTTGCCAAGTTGACAAGCATCACAGGTAAGAGCAGTAGTGGAGGGAATATGTGGTATAACACGTATGAGGCGATGAATGGGTAGATGGCCAAGGTAGTGGTGCCTTTGGAAAGGAGATCCAATAGAAGCAAAGCCCTGGGTGGCAGAAGCAACAAAAGCAGTACGGCTCAGACGATACACCTCATGTTCCTCACGCCCTCCACCAACAATCTTCCCGGTGGATTTGTCCTGCAAGACACAAGAAAACGTATCAAAGATAGCTTGGCAGTTCAGATCCCTAGTAATGCTGCTAACAGAAAATAAACTCAAGGGAAAATCAGGCACATAATAGACATCTGCATGTCTCAAAGTAGGAGATAATGGCATATCTCTCTTACCAACAAGTGGCAAGTGTCTCCTATCAGCCACCTGCACTATCCTGGCAGGTGTAACAGGTGCCAACTGAGAGAAGGATCTACGGTTGCCACATAGGTGCTTGGATGCACCGGAATCAATCAACTACTCACTAGAAGATAAAAGTGACGACATACCAGTCGCAGGTGTCTCTGATGAGGAGGCCATGGCTGCAGTATCCGGAATCTAAGAGGATGATGAAGCCTGTGTCAACTGCGCAATCTGCTATCTCAAGGTCTCAATCTCTGTACTCAAGGAGCTCACATTAGGATCGGTAGGCACTCTGACGAGAACCTCAGCTGCTTGATTGACCATAGGTGGCCACCGTGCTTCTGCCAGCATGTAGCCTTTGAATGGCTAAGTCTGTCATAGTAAGTGCATGGTGTCTTGGTGCGTGTACCAGACGAGCATCCATGTCTGCGACCACGTGCAGGGGAAGAGGCACCCCTGCCACGTCCAGGGATCGCTGCCAGTGCAGATGTTTGGATACCTGTGTCTGGGGTTGTACGAATTGCAACTCTGTTGACTCTATTGTAAGCCTCCTCCAAGGTAGGAAGTTCAGGAGCTGTGAGAATCTGATCTCTGCCAGTTGTATACTCAGGTCCAAGATCTGTCAAGAAGAGAGAGACAACCAACTGTCTCCGAAAATTCCTCCAAGAATCACAGGCACACCCTGGTAGATAAGAGTGATGTCTCTCCAGGATTCCCTTCAGGAGGGATTAGTACTGTGGTAGAGTGTGTCCTTCCTGACGTAAATAGGAAATGTTGTAAAATACCTGAAAAACTTGTGCAAAGTTCTTGGCATGAGAATGGGTCTCACGCAAGGACTCCCATGTCTTCTTTGCAGTGTCGTAATACATGATCTCATCCCCTATACAGGGAATAACTGTCTGCATAAGCCACACAGAGACTATGGCATTCTCTATCCCATGTGGCGTTGATGCCAATCTTGCCCTCGGGCTTCGGATCTGTAAGGATATTGCTCTTTCTATGATCCCTGACGGTCATGGGAAAAGTTTGAGACCACCGTGGGTAATTAGTCTCGTCCAACTTGACGATAGGACCAAAAAATAGATTCTTCAACACTCCGGTGTCCAGAGAAGTGCTCGAATTCACCTCGGACTGATCATCTGAAGCCATCCTTACAATCTTGGAGCCGCAATCAAACTTCTATATCTAAGAAGTCATCAATCAGGTCTGAAATCCAAAGATTTAGGTCAGTATCTTCACGTTGGACAAGCTTTGGCCTATCCTGGGTGCGGAGAGACTCCCCGAGAAGGCCTCACCGACGCTGTTGGAGGTCGGGCGAGGCCTTAGGTGGTGCTAATGGTGCTGGTGGCGCCTTAAGTGGCGCTGCAGTGCTAGCGGTGCCCTAGGTGGTGCGAGCGACACCTTAGACAAAGCCGTAAGGCCCGCAGGTGAAGCCCTAGTCGATTGGAGAGGCTAAAGGTGGAGGTAGCGACGCTGCATCGGTGGTTGGCGGCGCTGATGGAGTCTCCCGAGGCAGCGCGTGCTGGTGGAGGTTAGTTCGTATCCTTCCACAGTTGCCCGATCGGCATCAGAGACCAATGAGGCTGGTTGGTGGTGGTGAGGGGTCGAATAGTGACCGGTGGTCGTCGGTGGAGGCTCCTCTGGGTACCTCCAATGGAGATTAGGGTTTTGGTGGAAAAGGTACGGAGGCTTGTGAAGGTGGGATATCGGAGTGACGATCTAGGATCACCGCTCTGATACAAATTGGTTGAAATGAGATAAATTTATTGTAACCTTAGGTCTCTCTTATATAGAGAGACACCAAAAGAGTAAAAATACATCCTTGCCCCTGAGGAGCACACATGAAAAAGATAGAAAGGAAATAACACACATATGGTATGCTAACAAAATCAATCACAATTAGATATTAATAGGTTTTAAATTAATTATTAATGATACAGAAGATTGATTGTGTTTACCCCTTTTTTCTTTCTTTAATTCTATTTTTTCTTTCCCTATGCCTTTAAACTACACATTTCCCAAATCACCAAAATGGCTAACAAATTGAAAATTGAAATATAAGAAGATTTGGAGGCTAAGAGGAGATCTAGTTGAGGATACATATGAGTTACATTTAGATCTAGTTATAGTGTAGATCTAGTCTATAATTAGCGATATATGTGGAATCAAACCTCGAGAGAAGAACGAGAGCAGCAACAGTAGAGAAGAATGGTAATAGTAGCAATGGAGAACAAGAGAACAGTAGCGGTAGTACTGGAAAGGAAGGGAAGAAGTCAAAAGAGTAGCCAAGGTTTTAAATATCGATATCGATATCGCATTGACTAGTCAAAAGTGGGATATATCAGCGATATATGGATGATATTGGGTAATTTTGGGAAAATCACTCAAAATGTTACAGCATGAAGAAATGCCTACAAGACTAAAATCATGGTTCGAGATCTAAAAAATAAAATAAATTCCAATTAATCCGCACCCCTCTGGGGTACGGATCGCCAACATATGGGAAAAATGATATATAACTCATATCAATATCTTCCATGTCGGCGATATGCAATACATAACTTACGCAGCAGCAGTGGCTCGCTGTGTGCACAACCCAACAAGCAGTGGCATGCTGATTGGCATACCTAGGGTATGCCGTCGAAATTATCAGCATGCTGTTGGCATCCCTGTGTTTTGGCAACTTTTTCATGTCGACATGAAACCCCCTCAAAAGACCCCATTTTGCTTGCACGCTGGCGGCATGTTGACAACGTTTTGATTATTGTTTTGTACTCTCTTGTTTACGACAATAGGTGTAGGTAGTGGTCAAGTGCGGTGGCGTTGACCTTTGATTATAGATGGCACTCTTGACGAGCGTCCCCCTTCCAAGGATGTGGTCAAGATATTTGTCAAAGGTATTCCCTTGCACTTGTGGTCGGTGGAGATGATAGAGAAGGTGTTGGCAGGTTTTGGGAAATTTTGAGAGTGCAGGAAGTTGGCTCTATTATCCAATGACCTTCAACATGTAGAAGCAGTGATCGACATCAAAGGGGGAAGAATGATTCCCAGGAAGGTGCTCCTATGAATTGGAGGAACTTCTTGGGTTGTGTCCTACACGCAAGATTGGATGGGTTCAAGATCTTATGTGGACTTGGTGGCAAGTTTGCACATTGGAGGTGGCTTTTCGGCATTTAAGAAATCGTTGGTGTGCTGGATGCTAGTAGTGCGTTGAAGTTGGAGATTAAAGAGGCATTCCAAATTGGGTGGGAGTCCGACAGGTTCTTTAGAAAGGGGAAACATCTTCTTGTAAGATACGAACTTTCCAAATGTAGCGGTGTTAGCTCAAGGGGTTGACGTGGTTTTTAAGCGACCCACCATAGAACGAGGGTACCTCTGATTCCGTTTGTTTTCTATAGGAAGGGTTTCGATCCGACATGGATATGGAGTGGGTAGGCATTGATCCATGATTTCTTGCGCCCATATGTTGCATAAAGTGGACTTCGGCCCTTTCTTTCTTGGTAGAAGAAATGAGAAGTTTAGCTTTATTAGAAGCCCTAATCCTCATTATATAAAGGATTAGAAAGGGAAAATTACATATGAGGCCCTAACAAATGATGTGACGCACTGGAATCTATAAGCCAATCAGAATCACATGTATTGTCCATCTGAACAAACATAGCAACATGATTGGAAATCTCCTCTTGCACGAATGCCATCTTGAGGTTATGAAAATCTTGTGCATTCTTGAGTAAAATGTGCCTCTTTGACCTTCCACTACCATTCTAAAGTTAATGACACTAGTCCGTGTTTGGCCTCATCCAACATCAACTAGGAATTGAAGATTTGGCTCTCATAAGCCTTCATCTCCATCGTTTGCATCAATGTCACCTTTGAAGTCTTTGGACACCATTTTCTTTCCAACCAAAGCCATAAATAACTAAGATCTAGTGAAAACTGGTGTCTCTAGTACATATACCAAATGGTGTCAGAAATCATGCAGGCATCCAAAAAATGGTCAACGACGTCCAAGCATACTCCAATAGCAGTAAGCAGGTGAAATCTAATCAGTAAACGATCAAATAGGAAGATTCCAGCATCAAAACTCCCTTCGATGAGTAGCCTGTTTAGCTGGTCAAGGCAAAGGCTGGTGACCCTCGCAAAACCTTGGTGGCTGTTAGCAAAGGTCAATAGTAGTTGCAGTAGGCTATTTAAGGTTGCTATAGTTCCGGTACTGTCAGATCTCCACTTAATCTGGTCTGTGGTAATTGGCTAGGGTTAGTGGCAGTGGTGGGGTGATGCAGCCTGACCTGTTGGTGATCGATCCGGTGGCCAAAGGCGGCTGGTGGCTGTTTGGAGTTCCAAACCCTAGATTTTGGATTTTTACTCCAATTTTAGGGTTTTTTTTTTGTGGAGAGAAAAAGTGATGAGAATCAAAGAGGATACCAACCTAGGATTGCTACTTTGATATCAAGTTATAAGAAAAGATGAGATTGCTTTAATTGAAAGACCTGCACCCTCAATATATAGAGGATGGACAATGTTACACTCGGACCCTCATAAAATAAGAAAATGATAAAATGAGAACGAGGAAACATGAAAAAGAACCAATACTCAACGGATACAAATGTATGGATTTGCACTAAAGGTAATGTGTAAGCTCTGTTCAAAAGGATGTCTTTTTCATTTTACTTTAATTAGTATTTTATGTAGTTTGATTAATTTCTTATTTCAATGTGGATTCGGTCATTGAAAAATCGAAAATCATATATGTGATAGCACATGTAAATGGTGATTATATATGCAGATTGCGTGATTACATGATAACAAAGCTCCGGCATCGTTTAAACATTGCTCCAATGCATGACTAACTGAAAATTCTTTACCAAACCTTTCAATCTCATGAGTTCTACCCATAAAAGCTTTCCATTAATACATTATAGAAGTCTGCTTAGTCCTCTGAGAGCCATTGTACTGTGATTATATTGAATTCACTGCCTTTGAAGTGGAGGAATTTAAACTAGTGATGGAGAGTCTTGGTTTCCTCCAACATAGTTTTGGGTTGTAGAATTAGAATGGTAGAAGAATAAGATGAAGACCATCTCATTTTTCCCTACAAAGAATAGATATTAGAGATCATCCGGGCAAAATAGAAATGCAGGTATGCCTGGGCATGTAGGTGTTGACAATGTGAATTGGGTAGTGTGAGATAATGGGCATTCTGCTAGAGACTTGTGGGTGTGCAAGGCAATGGAGTGGTGAGGGTGCATGTGTAGAATTGGATATTTTGATTCTTGTTTTACATTTATTTGTAAGGGTGCATTGGTCACTTTTTGTCTGTCTTGGGGTTAGTTTGTAATTTGCCCTTTTTCTCTCTCTATATAAAGAGAGCTTGGTCTCTCATAATAAACTAAGGCATTTTATTTCATCATATTTGGTATTAGAGCAGTGGTCCTAGATTGATGCCTTAGATATTCCACCCAAATAAGCCTCCGAGACTTCCACCCTAACCCTAACCCTAACGGCGCCCTCCGTAGTCCTCACCACCGTCGCCACCTCTCCCAGTGTTGCCACCATCGTCCGACGGAGAAGAGGTGGTGGGGCAGTTCTTGTCGGCTGCAGGGGGCGGTCGAACCTGTTCACTGCTGCCTAAAGGGGAGGACCTGTCCGTCGTTGCCCAAGGCAGGGGGATCCTCAGCTTAAGGGGGGTCCACTGCCTAGGAGGACCACCGCCCATGGGGGTTCGCCACCCAAGGGGGGACCTTCACCCAAAGGGACGCCGCCTAGGGGGTCTAGCACCCAAGGGCCACCTCCCAACGATTCCAGTGCCCAAGGGGTTGCCACCTCCACCCAAGCCCAAGGGACCGTTGCCTAGCGGGTCCAGGCTGTCCAGCGCCCAAGGAGGTTGCCGCTTAGGGGATCCAGCGTTGTTCCATCTATTTTCATGGCTTGAACACCTATTTTCAGACCATGACCGAGTAACTTCAAGTTTGATTTTTGTTTCAAAGCGCTCCGTTTTCATCTAGTAGGTGGTAAAGGATAGAAAGATGGCATCCTCTAGTTCTTCTAGTGGCTCCAGTTAGTTTGAAGTTACGTCATAAACCTCTATGGACACCAGGGGTACAAGAGTTTGTTATTTGGCCCTATGATTAAGTTGGACGAGATCAACTATCCACGGTGGTCCCAGATGTTTTTGATGATCGTTAGGGGTTATGGGAAGGAGCACATCCTGAGTCAGCCTGAACCCACAGAGAAAACATGAGCCAATGCCACATGGGATCATGATAATGTTATGGTTTGTGCCTGGATGATGAACTCGGTGATACCTAGGATTGGCAACAAGATCATGTATTATCCTATAGCTAAGAAGATGTGGGACTCTCTTAGTGAGACATACTCCCACGAAAAGAATTCTGTTCGGGTCTTCCAGATTTATCATGAGCTCTTCCATTTTCGTCAGGATGGGAAGACATTAACCCAGAACTACTCTCAGGTCAAGGGGTTATTGGAGCGTCATAACTCCTATGGACCTGGCTATGCATGCTCCTCTTAGCATGCCTTCAAGAGAGAGCTTGCAGTTTCTCTGTTTCTCTCTGGTCTGGGACTAGAGTATGCTGCCACACGGGGCCAGATATTAACTATGACTGATCTGCTTACACTTGATGACACATATAATCAACTTAGTAGGATTGCAGTTACTACTGCTTCCTTTGAGACTGCAGGTCAGACTACTGCATTGGCTGCTTCTCATCGTACTTGGAGAGGGGTCTCTTCTACCCGTTGTCGTGGTTGTGGACGAGGTATTGGAGGTCATGGTCCCAAACGTTCATGCACCTATTGTGGTAGACTGGGTCATATCGAGGCTACATGCTGGCAGAAGCACAAGAAGCCAGTTACTGCTCACCAAGCGACAGAGTACCATATCTATGGCTAATACAATAACTAGAGCAACATTTGAGGAGTTGAAGAAGTTCAGTCAGATGTCTCAGCCTACTCTAGAGACTGCAACTGTTGCCTCCTTGTCAGGTATAATAGATGCATATTCATTGTCTACACTTCGTACATGAGACTGGTTGGTAGATTTAGGGGCCTCGCAACATCTATGTGGTACCTCTGGTGCCTTCTCAGATTCGACATCTATCCCTCTAGGTTGGACAGTATAGGTGGTTGATGGTAGATTATCTTAGGTGGCTGGAA
This sequence comes from Thalassia testudinum, assembly GCA_037157565.1. NCBI lineage: Eukaryota > Viridiplantae > Streptophyta > Magnoliopsida > Alismatales > Hydrocharitaceae > Thalassia > Thalassia testudinum. Next base: position 12,768,955 of record JAZHRO010000058.1, read on the forward strand.
AAAGGGGGTGCCTCTTTCCTCCACTTTGCAGTTACCAAATGTTCTTTGTGTCGAATTTTCCACTTAGTTTGTTGCCTGTTGCATTGTCAAGGAGCTTAATTGCAGAGCAATTTTTGATGCACGATTTTGTGTCATGCGGGATCGACTTACGAGGATGATTGGTGGAAGATGCGAGGAATGAGGGGTGTATCGTCTAAGTAGCTCTCCTATTGCTACTGTTGCTTCTGCATGTCAGGGGGAGACTACCTTGGTCACTGGGTCCTCAACCCAGTGGCATCTTCAGCTTTGTCACCTTCCTATAGAGAGACTTAAGCATGTTCTACCTCATATTCCCACCAGCACCACCATCACTTGTGACACCTGCCAGCTTGGCAAGTATCATTGTGCCAGTTTTCCCATTTCCTCTCATGTTGGGTCGTCTGCATCATTTGATTTAGTTCATTTGAATGTCTGGGGTCCAAGTCGGATTCCTAATCGGCTTGGACATTGATATTTTCTTGTGCTTGTTGATGATTTTTCTCGTGCTACCTGGTTCTTATTAAAGAATAAATCTGATGTTGGAACTAGTATTTTTTGAAAAGTTTGTTAGGGAAATAAAGATCCAATTTCCTTTTATTGTCAAAATGTTCATTTTGATAATGCTTTGAAGTTTCGTACTTCATATTTGATGTAGTTCTGCAAAAATGGAATTGTGCACCAAATCACCTATGCTTACACTTCTCAGTAGAATGGCATTGCTGAGAGGAAGCATAGACATCTCCTTGACGTTGCATGCACCCTACTTATTTATCATACTATGCTTGCTTTATATTGGGGGGACGTCCTTACAATATGTTTTCTGATTAATAGGATGTCAAACTCTGCCATTCAGGAGCAAATTCCGTTGCAGGTTCTTTATCTTGGTCAACATTTGTTTTCTGTTTTCCCTCACATTTTTGGGTGTATTGCATTTGCCCATGATTTGAGCCCTGGATAGGACAAGCTGACACCACGGGTTACCAAGTGTGTTTTCTTAAGTTATTCTAGAACCCAAAAGGGGTATAGATGTTTTGATCCGCTCAATTCTCGAAATTGTCTGTTGATGTAACATTCCATAAAGCTATACCATATTTTTCTACTATTAGTAGTGATTTGCTTCCTGTGAATGATAGGGCCCCTGTGCTTATTTCACCTATTCCATTTAGGTTTATTCCTATGGATGAGCACTTGACTAGTACTCCTTTTGAGAAGGAAAGGTTTTATGATTCTATTGTTACGTATCAGAGACCATATACTACATTCAAGATGCCCCCTTTTCCTTCGCCTCCAGCCTCCCCAGCTCAGGTGAGTCCACGATCTTTAAGACACTGATGCTTTGGTGCCTAGTGATGATACAGTGACAGATGACCTTGCAGATGATGATGCACAAGTGGATGGTAACCATCCCATTGTCATTTGAAAGGCTCCGAGGTCATCTGCCAAGTACCATGTTGTAGGATATCTACATAGCTGATCTTGGTGGAGCTTTTTCAGGGTCTACTAGAGCCTTGGTTTCCACTACAGTACCTGCTTATCAAGAGGCCATGCTTCATCCACAGTGGCGTTAGGCCATAGAGATGTCTGCACTTCAAAGCAGAGGCACATGGGATCTTACCTCACTCCACCAGGAGCAAGCCTTATTAGGTGCAGATGGGTCTTTGCACTCAAGTTTCATCCAAATGGCAACATTGCGAGATACAAAGCCCGGCTAGTAGCAAAGGGTTCACCTAGACTCATGGGGTGAACTTTTTTTATTCTTTCTCCCTTGTAGCCAGATTATCGACTGTGAGTGTTGACATCCCTATTATGTTAGCTCATAGGGTCTTCCTTATTTATTATTTCCTTTTTTATTATTTCCATGTATGATAGTTACCTTAGTTGTGGTTCCTTGTATGGCAATTGCCTTATTTGCCTCCCTTTGCTTTGTGGAGCACTCTACACCTCTATATATTGAGAGGTTGGACAACCAGATAACTTGCTCATTTCTTTCTACTTGGTATCAGAACGGCGATCCTAAATTGGCGCTTGGGTATCCCATTGAAATAGGCCTTCGATCCAACCCACTAAATCCCTAAATCCTCCTCTCCTTGCCTCTTCACGCCATCATTGCCTTAACATGCAGCAGTAGTGTTGGCAGGAGCGGTAGTAGTGGTGGTGATTTGCAGTAGCGGTGGCAACAGGGGCATCGTCGATCGGCAATAGCGCTGTTGGTGGGCTTATGCTGCCCTTGTGCTGGCGAGGGGAGTAGCGGTAGTCCTTTTGAGGGCTGCTAGGGGTCCCTCCTGGCACTAGTGTGCACCTCCTGGTCCTCAGAGGGATTGTTACGTGATTCTAACTTGATTTTCAAGGAAGAGATTATTTGAATTTTATGTTAGATCATTCTTTCTTGTGAATTATGATGATTTTGCGTATTTGAAACATTGATTTCAGATTTGAGTTTGGAAGTTCTGTTTGGTCGGTTGATCCCTTGGTCCTTGCTAGAGATAATGTCAGTCTCAGGAGCAGAGATGGCATTGGATACCGCTATTGTGACAAGGCCGGTAGAGTATGCAGGTTTGATGCATCAGGAGCATGATAGGAGTTACCATGGTATAAGATGGTTGGTTGACTTTGGTGCTTCACAGCATCTTTGTGGCAATGAGAGTTATTTCCAGTGACTCAGTTTTGTTGCACAAGGGAGAATAGTGTAGGTAGCTGACGGCAAAGACACTCCTATTGTTGGTCAGAGGTAGGTGTTTGTAACCCCCACTTTGCCACTGTCGAGAGCATTACATGTGCCGAAATTTCCCATGAGCCTATTATCGGTGAGCAGGATTACGAAAGACCTTAATTGTAGGGTTATCTTCGATGATGTTGGATGTATCGTCCAGGATAAGTTCATTGAGAAGACTATTGCCAGAGGCACAGAGGAGAATGGTGTTTATCATCTTGGGCATGAACCATTTGCAGGAGCCAGAAGGTATGATGGTGGGAGTGTATTACAGTAGCGTGTTCATTTAGGTCACTTGCCTTTGGATCGCTTCAGGAGGGTGATTCCACATCTCTCCTGCCACTACTATTTTGTGTGATGCCTGCCAGTTACGTAAGCATCATCGATCTTCTTTTCTTGCTAGTACAACGGCTATTTTTGAGTTACTTCATATGGATGTTTGAGGGCTGAGTAGAGTTTCAAATAGGATAGGACATCGTTATTAACTTGTAGTTGATTTCTCTAAAGTGTCCTGGGTGTTCCTTCTAAAGAACAAAGTAGATGTTGGAGGTGTTATGGGGATTCTCCTCTTGGAGAGGACACAATATTCTGCCACTGTGAAAATTGTATGGACAGATAATGCCCTCTAGTTCTGTATTGCGAGACTTACAAAGTTCTGCAAGGCTCGATGGGTCATCCACTAGACTAGTCCCCATACCTCGCAGCAGAATGGGGTTGCAGAGCGGAAGTACATACATCTGTTAGAGGTTTCCTATACTCTTCTCCACCACAGCATTTTGTAGAGATATTGAGGGTATGCAAACTTGACTACGTGCTATCTCATTAACAGAATGTTGAGCTTAGTTCTTCATGAGCAGATACCGATTCTCCTGCTACGTCCAGGTGGTGAGCTTTTCCATGCGTCTCTCAGGACCTTTGGGTGTATTGCTTTCGTTCATATGCCATCACCAAGTCGTAACAAGTTTTCTCCTTACGCTGTCAAGTATGTGTTCTCAGGTTACTCCAGTAGTCAGAAGGGATACTGATGTTACAATCCCATCCATAGCAGATAATATGTTAGCGTCGATGTGACATTTCATGTGCCCACACCATTCTTCTCAGTTGTTGGACAGATAAGCTCTTATGATCATGTGGCTCCCATGCCAATTCCTCCCATTCCTTTGGTGGAAATTCCGATCTCAACTCCTCAACGTACTCTTTCAGGTTCCATGACCTCCTTGCATGATTTCCAGAGATTGCATTGTTTGATGCATACGTACAGTAGACCTCATACGACACTACAGAGGTCACCTTCCCCGCCAGCGAATGATGCTCCATAGGTTGTTGAGATGATATCTAGCGACAATGACAGTTTGGTTAGACCTGATCCTCCTGATAGTGTTAATCACAACAGTAGTGACGTTCCTTCTACAGACGTTCAGACAGAGGTGCCAGATGATTCTGACCTTCCTATTGCCATTAGGAAGGCACCCTGCACATGTGAGTCCAGATACTGTGTTGCAGGCAGTTTGGCTACTGATGGCTTTTGGTTCTGAGTTTGGTAGATTTTGTCAAGCATTTATAGTCATACATTTCGTATACGTACCAGCAGATTATGCTTGATCCAAAGTGGTGTCAAGCCATGGAGGAAGAGATGGCGGACTTCTGAGTAGATAGACTAAGGAGCTAAGCTCACTTCCTACAGGCGCACGAATGGTTGGCTCCAAATGAGTCTTTACCTTGAAATACAATCCTAATGCATCTATTTCAAGGTATAAGGTCAGGTTGGTGGCGAAGGGGTTCACATAGACTTATGGGATGGACTTCTTTGACACTTTTTCGCCCGTTGCACGATTTGCAACTGTTCGTGTACTCATCTTTGTTGCGACTTACAGAGATTGGCGGTTGCATCAGCTTGATGTGAAGATTGTCTTTCTCTATGGCAATCTTCAAGAAGAGGTTTACATGCAGCAATCTTCGGGTATTGAGGTGAGGGGGAGTGTGTGTGCAGACCTAGGAAGGCCATCTTTGTTCTGAAGTAGAACCAAAGAGCATGGTTTTAGAAGCTCTCAAATGTGTTGCATAAGATGGGGATGCAAAGATCTTTCTCAGATCATTCTCTATTTGTAAGGAAAACGAAGAATGGCGTGCTGGCACTCCTAGTTTATGTGGATCTAATTATCACCGGCGATGATGAGGCTGGGATAAGTCAGGTCAAGGAGTCTCTTGCTTGATAGTTTGTTATGAAGGGTCTGGATCAGCTTAGATACTTCCTGGGGATCAAGGTGTTTAGGAGTAGAGATGAGATTGTTCTCTTTCAACATAGATATGCGTTGGATGCTCTTCAGGAGACAGGTATGCTGGCATCCAAGTCTGCCAACATTCCTATGGATCTCAAGGCACATCTTCATGATGAAGAGGCAGAGGCAGCTGATAGTAGATCATACAGACAATTGGTTGGCAAGCTACTCTATCTGGCTATTACACATCCTGATATTGCACTTGTATGCAAGCTCGGTTAGTTCATGAATAGGACAAGGCCGGTTTTGAGATATAACCATGCCGATATGGTCACAATGTCGAAAGTCAGGTGTTTCGGCGGCATGCCGACCATACCGGCGGCAAGCCGACGTGCCGATGCCAATGTGTGCTTGTTGCAGACTGCAGTATGTGCTAGTCCGCTCCGCTAATGAGCCTATTCCTTTCCAAAAAAGAATCCTACTCACTATTTAACCTACAAATAACCTCCAGAGATTATTCACCTAATAGTGCTCCTCTTTAATCTATTTCTCATACCCTCTTAGAAACTGTCTTGATGCAAATAACCTTGCTGTCAGAGTACAAGTCATTATATCCACTTCTAGTACTTTACACTGGTGCTCCTGTATAAGGTCTCTAAAGCCAGGTTCACAGAACAAAAATTTCTTGAATTTGAAGTACACTGCACGCCAGAGATCATCATTTGATCTCCAACACTGTGGAATGTGATCAAAGAAAGGTCTATCCAAGGCAATTCACCTCAAATAAAGGGAAAAGCTCCACAAAATTAATGGAGTAGTAAACCTGTAATTGCATGGGCATTGCTTCTGTGTGTGATGCTTCACCAAGTAAAACAGCAGTTGCAGATTATACAATTAGATAATGTAAGCTCAGCCAGAATGTCACTGAACTCCATCTCATCCCTATCCCTTGATACTTTATCGCCTAGTCGGTCATGTATTCCAACTTAATATTAGAATCTCAACCTATACTCTTGTAAATTGGAAAAAGGCCCTGTGATTGTGTCTCAAATCTTCTTACAGTACCCTTCTCTCTATCTCTGCATGTGGCCCATACAGAGAACTAAAGAGGAATCCGTTCTTATTTAATATATTGCAATATCACTGAAAATAAAATGTTTCCAACTACCGAATCCTCTTGCAAAGTTTCTCACACCTTAGGCAATCAGACGCCTGCCTAACAAGCCATCTGAATTCTGAGCCACAAAATCATTCCATTATGTTCCCCCAACTGGCCCCAACAGTTAAAAACAACAGACCTCCAACATTGCCCCTTGTAAAAATACAAGCACTGGACTCTAATATGACAAGCACCTCCCAAAAGTCCTATGATAGGCATTGTCCTACAAACCCTCGTGTTCCAACGACCTTCACCAGAATATAAGTCAAAGCCCCCGCTTCCAGAGTTCCAACTGTCTACCACAAGCTTGCCCCCTAGCCCCTATCACAACTCTAGCCACTGCATCCGTAGTCTATTTGAAGTCTAATGTAATTCAATTGTTGCAACCCCATTGTTAACCTCCTTTTATTAAGTGTAAACATGGTGGTTTTGAGTGTGGGAGACTTCTTCAGATCCAGACATTACATCTGGAAATCAAATCCGAGAGCATGCTGTTTAATTTTTTTTTTTGAAAGGAAAAGGAAAGCTATCGGTCATATTTTAAATATAGTTGAGCATAATAGGTCATTGGCTTTGCTGGAAACTTATGATAGTCTCAATTTTTCTATTCAACAAGATTTTCTAGCCAACCACGATTCTTTCTTAGCAACATGACCTTCTAATGGAAGTAAACAACCAAGCAAACTTAAGACATAGCATGAAATCAAGACAAAATACCATCATGAACACTGAGAAGGAAACCTCGAAAGGTCACTCTTATACAATGTTGCATAATACAAGATGAAGCAAGAATAAGAGATAATCAAGAAATAATGTGCATCACAACAAACTCCCTTACAAGAGAAGTGGACTAAAGCTAGTTCATTCTTCTCAGAGAAGAAGACAAAGGGGAAAAATGGGCCCACCTCAACTTGAGTAGTATGCCCTATTCACACCCCCCCCCAAAAAAAAAGGAAAAGAAAAAAAGAATGGTATGCAACTGACACCCTGAGTACTAGCTGGATATATAGGTAGATCCAGCAGGCCATCTAATCAGTTACCTTACTCAACATAGAGTCTTCATCATCCAACTTGGATGCCAATCTTCACTCTTAGTTTATATTCTACGCCTCTTCATGATTAACAGCAATTTCGGTAGTGTTTCTGCCTAAATCCATAAAACCATGATTCATGCATGTTGCTTTGGGGTTGATTCTGAAATCCTATTATGCATGTTCATATATTATTATTCCATTAAGCATGACTTATGCATCTCACTTAGGGCTTTCTTCTGTTAAATAGTGTTTTAATGGATTGTAGCTAAGATTTCTAGTAAATGCATCTTATTACTTTTCCCTACTTTGTTGTTCCTCTATGATTTTGTGACTACATTTAGATGGAAGGATTAGTTTAGATGCATATACACCTATATATTAAGACTAACATTGCACTGACCAAATATTGTTCATGGTGCTTCATGTACAGATACAAGAGGAGCCAGTTACATACAAACCCTCCTAACCCAACCTTAGGCACTCTAGGATCCCAGTCCATCTGAAATATGCCCCCAGTTCAAGTCAAGATATAGATGAGCACAGTGATTTAAATGCTAACGGCATGTCGTCGGTAAGGGGGTTTTTAGAGAAAGGCCATGTCGACACAAAGATAGTGTCGGTTTGCAGGAAAATCGTCGGCATGCCGAGGGTTTCGCTAGCATGTCAACAGTTGCCGACGAAACGGCGGCATGTCGACCGTCTGCTGAGTGGCACTGGGAATTGGAGCGGCGGGAATTTGAAAAGGAATTGGAGGTTTAAATCTGAGGAAGAGGGACAAGTTATACTTTTCAAAATTCGGGAAGAGTCCACACACACATGTTGATTTTTTGTCATATAGGCTCAAATAACCTGTAAATACGTTTCCAGCATCTTGATTTAGTTGCCTTTCAAATTTTAATCATTCCTGCACACACACATGTTAATTTTTTGTCATATAGGCTTAAATAACAATTGTTTTTTTGTTCATATAGGCTTACATACAACTGTAAATATGTTTCTAACATTTTGATTTAGTTGTCTTTCAAATTTTAATCATTTCTATCATTTCTGTCGGCATGCATCGTCATGCCTCGAAATGTCATTTTTTCGGGCCGTCGAAATCGTCGAAATCTGCCATCGAAAAACGGGCATTTCCACGGCATGCCTTTGGCATGCCCACGAAATGCATACCTACAATTTCATCGGCACGGCGTCGAAATCGGCATTTCGAACCTTGCCAGGTGGTTAGGTACTTGAAGAAAGCACCTGGATGTAGTATTCTCTTTCAGGCTGGGGCTCCTATAACTGTGGTGGGATATTCAGATGCAGATTATGCAAGGTGTATTGCAAATAAGAAGTCTACTATAGGCTTTTGTACTTTTGTTGCAGCTAACCTGATTACTTGGAGGAGTAAAAAGCAGGCAGTGGTCTCTCGTTCTTGTGCTGAGTCAGAATATAGGGCCATAGCCCAGGCTACTACTGAGATGGTTTGGATTAGATCCTTGATGCGGGATCTGCATGTTTATATTGAGGAGTCCATGAAAATGAGATGTGACAATAGGGCTGCCACGTATATTGCTAACAAGCCCATGTTCCACGAGCGCACCAAGTATATGGAAGTTGACTGCCACTATACTAGAGATTTGATCCAACGTGGGGTGTTGCGCATAACATATGCTGCTTTAGAGGACCAGACGACTGACATCTTCACGAAGCCCTTGTCATGTGGAGCGTTTGATACATGTTGTTCCAAGCTGAGCATGATTGACATCTATGCTCTAGCTTGAGGGGGAGTGTTGACATATCCCTACTATGTTAGTCCCTACAGTCTTGTTTGTTATTTCCTTTTTTATTATTTCCCTGTATGATGCTTGCCTTAGTTGTGGTTCATTGTATGGCAATTGCCTTTATAGCAATCTCCTCATCTGCCTTTCTTTGCCTTGTGGAGCACTCTACTCTACCTGTATATATTGAGAGGTTGGACAACATAATAATACAACTTGTTCATTTCTTCCTATTGTATTTTGCTGTCTGTGGTAGTACATTTTGATTGCAGTTCCATCAACTCAATATAAAGAATGACTTCCATATGGTGATTTGCAGGAGGTGTACTTGCAACAACCACCGGGGTATGAGTCACAAGGGGAGTGCGTGTGCATGTTAAGAAAGGCTATCCATGGACTCAAGCGGAGTTCACATACGTGGTTTCAGAAATTGTCTCAAGTGGTGGAAGTTGATGGTTTTTAAAGGTCGTCGGCAGGTCATTCCCTATTTGTTAGTAAAATAGAGAAATGTGTTCTCCTGGTCTATGTGGATGACTTAATAATCACAGGTAATGATACAGAGGGTATAATGCAGATTAAAGAGAGGTTGGCTGGTCAGTTCGTGAAGGATTTGGGTCACACTACTGGATCTTGGAATTTAGGTTTTACTGGATCAGATCTATTCTTTGTGATTTTGGAATTGAAGTTCCAGATCCCATACCTATGTACTATGATAATAAGGCGGCCACTTTCCTTGCCAACGATCCAGAATTTCATGAAAGTGCGAAGCACATAGAAGTGGATCGTTACTTTGTACATGATGTTGTTTTAGTCGGAAACATTTTTACACCTTATATTTCTAGTTGAGACCACGTTGTTGACATATTTAAGGTTAGAGTATCTTTGTAGAAAGCTGAGCATGTCAAATATTTATACTCCAGCTTGAGGGGCAGTGTTAAGAGTTTAGTTGTATTTTTTACTATTTCGTATTATTGAGGGCATTCTTGTACTTTTACTCATTAGGTTTCTATATGAGAGGGCCTAGGGTTTCATTAATAGATTCAACTCTTTTCCTCCTACATGACCTCTTGCCCACACACCTTATAGTAAAATGGTGTGGCAGAGGAAACATAGGTACTTATTGGATGTGGCACGGACTTTGTTGATACAACATTCTGTTCCATAGTTATCTTAGGGAGATGTTCTTACAATATGATATCTTATTAACATGATGCCTTCTGTAGGTCTACATGAGCAAGCTCCTTGGCATGTTCTTTATTGTGAGGAGCTTCAATTACCTCGTGTGTTTGGATGTGTTGTGTTTGTATAGTTGATGCATCATGAAAGGGACAAATTAGCACCATATGGAGTTAAGTGTCTTTCTTGGATATTCCCAAGTTTAGAAGGGATATTAATGCTAAGATCTAGTGGCAGGGAGGCACTATGTTAGTGAGGATGTGACATTTTATGAGATAGTACCCTATTTCCCTTTGGCAGCTTGTCAGTTGTCTCCACAGGCTAAATTTACACCTGTCTATTTCACCTATGCCTATGGATGGAGTTATGGACATAGAGCAACGACTTACAGGCAGCATACACCCCCTACCTACCCCCCCACCCTCCAACTTTAGTCCCACCTTCCTCAGATCAGGTATGTACTGAGGCATCTGACTAAGTGTGTGCTAGTGGTGATTGTGTAGGTGCAGGTGATGATGTTCTTGAGGATGACCTTTCAATAGCCTTTCGGAAGGCACCACGGTCTTGTGCACATTATAGAGCAACAAGGTCATTATCCACTGATAAGATAGGGAAATTTTTTGGCCTATTTACTGTGGCATTGTCATCTACAGAGTTACCTGATACATATCAGCAGATCATGCTAGATCTAAAATGGTGAAAGGCCATAGAAGATGAGATGGCTGCGTTACATGATTGATAGACATGGGAGCTTAGTCATCTTTCTCTTGGCGTTACACTTGTTGGTTGTTATTGGGTCTTTGCCTTGAAGTACAACTCTGATGAGTCTATTTCAAGATATAAGGCACACTTGGTAGCAAAGGGATTCACCTAACATATAGGGTGAATTTCTTTGATACATTTTCTCTTGTTGCTCGCCTATCTATCGTCATGATACTTATTTCTATGGCCACTGATAAGGATTGGAAAGTCCAACTTGATGTTAAAATTTCCTTCCTGTATGGTGATCTTTAGGAATGTGTACATGTAGCAAACTCTTGGGTTTGAGGTTAAAGGGGAGTGTATGCAGGTTGAAGAAAGCTATTTATGGACTTAAGTAGAGTCCAAGAGCGTGGTTCCACAAACTGTTAGAAGTTGTGGGGAAGATGGGCCCGCAGAGATCCTCCTCAGATCACTCCCTATTTATTAGGAAGATAGAACGACGTGTGGTGGTTCTCTTGGTTTATGTTGACTTTATTATTACAGGGGATGACAAAGTTGGAATTGCAGAAGTCAAAAGATCTCTGGCGGAGCAGTTTGTTATGAAAGATCTCGGCTAGTTACATTATTTTTTGGGAATTAAAGTAGCAACCAATAGAGATGGGATAGTTTTGTTCCAATAGAAGTATGCCATTGATGTACTTAAAGAAACATGCATGGTGGGATCCAAACCTACTAACATCCCTATGGATCCCAAGGCACACTTGTATGATGAAGAGGCAAAAGTGGTTGATAATTATTCATATATGCAGTTGGTTGACAAATTGTTATATTTAACTAGTATTAGACCAAATTGTTATATTTAACTAGTATTAGACCTGATATTGCTCTTGCAGTTGTCAAGTTGAGTCAATTTATTGACAAACCTATTAAGTTGCATTGGGAGCCAGTTATGCATGTGCTTAGATACTTGAAGAAAGCACTTAGTCGTGGAATACTTTTCAGGATGGGAGCTCCTATGATAGATGTGGGATATTCAGATGCTAACTATGTCGGGGATATAGTAGAAAGAAAATCTACCACTGGCTTTTGTAATTTTGTTGCTAGAAATCTCATCCCTTGAAAAAGTAAAAAGCAAGCAGTTGTCTGTAGGTCAAGTGTAGAGTGTGAGTATTACACTATGGTTTAGACTACGACTGAGATGGTTTGGGTAAAATCCTTACTAGGAGACTTACATGTTTAGATTGATTGTTCTATGGCAATGCGGTGTGATAAGAGGGCAGCCACTTTCCTAATAATCAATGTTTCTTGAGAGAACAAAGCATGTTGAAGTGGGTTGTCACCACACCAGAAATTTGATACAACGGGAAGTGTTGTGTACTACTTTTGTTGTTTCAGAGGATCAGATTGCTGATATTTTCACCAAGTCATTGCCACGAAGAGCATTTGATACATACTGTTTCAAGCTAAGTATGATAGATATCTATGTTTTAGCTTGAGGGGGAGTGTTGGCTTATAGCTCTTTACCTTTATTTATTTCCATTATCTTATTTTGGTGGCTTTTGTTATTTCTATTTCTTAATTGGACATGTAATTTTTCCCTCACCTCTCTATATAAATAGTGTGCGGTTTATTGGAAGAATAAGATATATCATTTTTTCCTACTAATATATATAACAACAAATATGATTATATTTAAATTTTTAAATATTTAAAAATGCATAAGCAATTAATCTCTGAGTAATCACCCGCACATCATATACTGCTTTGTCGGTGACCTTATTGACTGGATACCGATTGCCGATTTTGGCCTCCTTGCTTGGCTCTTGCACACTTTGAAAATAATAGTTCAGAGACTTACCATATGTGCATGCCCCATATAATCATGGCTGCGTGAAAAAAAAAAATTGCAAGTTTCACTCTTTTGAAGGAACATCTGTTATATATTTGCTTAAATTACAAGGTAAATAAATTTTTGATCATGCAAACTCCAACTTACTTCATAAAAAGAAAAAAAAAAACTCTTAACACGAATGAGGCCTTCTCAAAATTTTACTTCAATAAACCTTTTGTTTGAGGGTGATGGCATCATTGACGTGACTATGTAACATCTCCTGGCAGTGAATCAGAGATTGACATTTTTGAAGCAATCGACAAGCAAAGACACGACGAGGAAATGGTGAGTACTATCTAAACATTTCTTTTGTTGGGATTCATTAGTTCTTTTTCTGATTCTGGTCGTTATTTCTAACACGATGCCAATGGTGGCTTGCTTAGGAAAAAAAGATGTTAGTTTATTTAACATGAACATGATTTCTTTGCGGTATTTGGCTTACATATACTAACTGGCATCTGGTATCAGGGGATCTTATTGGAATCTTAGGCAATATAAGCTATCTATTGTAGTTTTGGAAATCAATGGATATTCTTGCGTGGCTGTTGTTGCAGGCAACATGGCAAAAGCTAATTCAGGACAGGACAGCAGATGTCCAGGATCCCCCACCAGTGCCTCCTCGGTTAGTTACAGAAGAGGACTTAAAGCCCTTGTATCTGGCTTTGCAGATAAGTGAAACATCTAATGCATCTGCAAGGCAGAAAAGTGAGTCCATGGGGAGCCTTGACACACAGCAATATGGAAGGGGTAAACGAGCTCGTGAGGTTAGTGGTTCTGTCAAATTGGCAGGGAAAAAAGTTATTGTTTTTTCTAACCATGTTTATCTCATTCTTTATGTTTCAAATAGGTACGTTCTTATGAAGATCAATGGACAGAGGAGGAATTTGAGAAGCTCTGTCAAGTTGATTCTCCTGAATCCTCTGATGTTCGAGAAGCAACAAAGGATGTGGCAGTTATCAAGGCGATGGGTGCTTCTAGGGTAGATAATCCGGATTTGTCATTCAAAGGACCTGATCTCTTGTTGAAGGAACAACAGTCTCAAGATATAGGATCATCCCCAATGATAAAACACAATGCACCTCCTGTAAAGCGAGGAAGGGGTCGACCAAGAAGAATTCCTACACCACCTATCCTTTGCCCTCCTCCCGAAGTTTTTGTTAAGCAGGAAATAGAATCTCAGAAAGTTGCATCTGTAGTTCCATCTGATGACACCAAGTCTGCTAGCTCTGTTTCTCAGACTGAGACTCAGAATTTGCAGCAAGACTCCGCTCAGAAAATGATCAGCACTGCTTCTTTGTCTACTCCTATTGTGCCCTTGTTACCGAGAGTACAAACACGAAGGAATAAAGCTGGAGAAACATCTGTTTCTCATACAAAGAGACAAAATCCTGAATTGGCAATTTCTGGAACCAGTGTTAATGTGACTCCAACACTGGCTGAAGGTGTGAAGAAACCATTAGGGAGACCTCGGGGCAGAAAATCTGCCATCATGAATTCACCTATCCGCTATGAGGTCAAATCTATTTCAACAGCACATGCAACTGAAGCAGATGCACTAGAAGCTCCCATGTCTTCTCGGCAGCTTGGAAAAAGCAAAAATGTGGAATCATCTATAGTTGAGAATTCAACAAAAAACAATGCTGCTGCGTCTGAAAACCGAGACATCCCTCCAGGAGCAGCATCTGGTCTTGACCAGTCATCCCAGATATCCTTGAAGATCAATGACTCAAAAACTAGTACGATGACTGTAGAAAGCCCAAAACCTCCTGCCATGGTTTCCATTGTGCAGAATGCAACAGAGGAAAAAAACAATTTGTCAGGGTCTTCTGGGGTGAAGACTTCTGAAATGCAGAGGGTAGATGAAAAATCTGATAATGATGCTGTTCAGGGCCCTTTGGCAAAACAGAAATGGCATGTATTTGATTCTCCGAACACCAAGCCTACAGATACAAGTACAACTAGCAGTGGTAAGAATTTGACTGTTGAAGTAAATCCTGTAGCATGCTCTCGGCAGGACAAAGCAAAAGAAAATGTCCAAGCAGGTGACACACTTAATACAAAGCCTCAATGCATTAAGCATGAGACACAATGCTTACCAACTCCCATGACTCAATGTAATTTTGCAGTCAAAGAGAATAACACAGAACCTGTTATAGTTAGGCGGAGACCTGAACAGAAAACATCTGTTACCAGCAAGAAGGCTGCTGCACGTGGAACTAAACACATAAGTGGCTCTTTGTCAGGATCATCTATTACTTGTCATTCAATAGAGTCAAGGCATGATCAAAGAAAGCAAGCTGCTACAAAAGATGTTAAAATGGGCCACAAAGTGAAGAATGATTTTGATCATGCACAAAATGCTGTACCTGCAGCAGCATCAACTGGTTCATCATTATCATCATTGTTTTTAACTGAAGTACATAAGACAAGGACAGATGCAGGTGTTTCTGAAATTTGTGCTGTTGCTTCAAATGATCCAGGGCAAAACCAAGTGCTTGGCTTGGATAAAACTGCCTCGCCTGGAACAGAAAAAAATGTTGGGAATCCTGTAGATTGTACAAGAAACAGAGACCAAGGGGTAGATTCTAATACCCAGAAGACCATAACCACGGGAGATCCTGCAGTTTGTTCCCATTCTAATATGTCTCTGAATCCTGTAACTTCACACACTCTGGCAATTGATTCTCCCAATATGTCTGAGACAAAGGTGCAAAACTTGTATGCAGAGAGCACTGCAACTCAGTGCGTGGATAAGGCAATTGAAAATGTGGAAATTAGCAGAAGTGCCGCTACTGATGCAACAATATCTGAAACAGTTGAAGAAAATTGCATAGAAGATGATTCCGTTCCTCCTGGTTTTGGTGCTGTGCTCTTTCCTCCTCACATGACTTCTACTTGTGTGGAGGAAAATGATAGAAATCCTTCTTGTGTGCACAGATGTGAAGATACAACAAAGGCTATGGAGTTATCTTCTGTAAGGGAGAATGAGTCAGTCCCCAAGGAACCTTCAGCTGCTATTGGGACCTCTCTAGTTATGACTAATGATTCAAATCAGATGTCTGTAGGCAAGTCAGTGGTAGATAGGATAACTGGGGACCTTTGTCTATCTCCATCTGAAGACTGTTCTATTCCTCCAGGTTTTTCCTTGTCTGATATTCCATGTAAAAAGGCATCTGAAGATAGTTGTATTATGCCCCGTGATTCTGAGAAAGATTGCAAATGTAGTCATGATGATGGACCGGGTCTTGCACAGATTACACCTGTCTATGACACAACTGGTTCAATTAAGGTAAATGGGCTTGGCTTGTTGACTTCCAATATCCCAGTGGTCGTAGTAATAATCGCAGCTATATCTTCATACCCCTACTTTTCCCTGCTCACCTAAATTTTGGGGGGAACTTTGGCTCAAATATTTTTTCCTTTCGTTTTTTGTTTTGTTTTTTTCTTGTGTGTGTGTGTGGGGGGGGGGGGGGGGGGGGGGGGGTGCGCGGGGTTGTTGATGGTGTGGAGAGTATAGACATGCTTTTGCTTCTGTTTATCATTCCCAGAATAACTTATTGAGTTTCCACATACCCTGATTTTCCAGGATGCTCTTGTCACCAGCCCTGATAAAACTGGTTGCAAGGATAATAATAAGGCAAATTCAGTATGCTTGTGTGGACATCTTGCTTCTGTGCCTGTGGATGTGCCGAGCTCTTGTCAAGATTTGGAGAAAGTTGCTTCACTTTCTGAGGGAAAATCTCCCACTACAGTTGATTCAAAGCCTGCAGAGCCGGAAGTTAGCCATATTGTTGAACAATCAAATGCTTCTTCTGGTGCTTCAGGTAAATTTACTTTCCAACTTTCAAAGTGCAACTTTTTTGGAGTTTCAACATTAACTTGTCCTACCCAACTAGGATAACTTTAGGTTCTGCTGGGACACGTGCTTCCACAGAAGAGAATCTTGCTGATGGCACTGAGAAAGATGCAGCATCATTATCTGACGTTTCGGAAAAGTTTTCTGCTAAAGCCACTCCCTGTGGTCAGCCAGCTCATGAAGCTGCTGTGATTAAAGCTGTGAAGTCGGTGACTTTTGCTAATAATGGGAAGTCTCAAAGTACTTTGGACCTACCTGAGACTACCACTAGCAGTGAAGATGCAGATAATCATTCTACGAGCAACAGGGAGCACGAATTTGCTCCCGTCAATGCCTCAGCTGCTGACTTATCGAAAACCAGTGGCAATGATGGGAAGGGGAAGAATGAATCTTCTAATCCAGTGTCTTCAGTTGTTGATTCTTGTGTGGAATCTGTCTTGGAACCTTCTGATGTAGGTAAAGTAGCACAAGCCTCAAATGTTGAGGATGCCCCTTCTGACTGCAACAGATGAATCATGTTGAGTCGAGGACAATCCATGACGGTAATAAATCTGATATTTCATGTGAGGATGCAGATGTTGAAAATAGCGGGCTACTTGAATTGCCAGGAGACGTAGGTTGCTCCTGGTGTTGCTCCTGGTGTTGGTTTAGATGAAGTAGACATGCAGGTTCATGTAGCTCCAAGGTAGATATATGTGTTTTTATCCGAACAAAGATACATGATATATTCTTGCATGGCTCCGCTGTATCCTCCAACTGATACCAATTGGTAAAGGTTGGGGAATTATACTTAGAAAGATAGGTAAGGTAGGGTGTAGTTTTTGTTCCACTAGGGAAACTAATGAATGGCATCCAAATACCGTGTTGTATGTAAATATTAGATCTTGTATCTTGTGGTTGGTGCTCACTTCCAAGGGCCTTGATGCAGTTGCCTTGTATGGATTCTCCCTTCTCTGTTTCGAACTTCATCATTCATGTCAACAAATGGCACCAATATCGGACAAATGTTTCTAACGTGTAGATGGGGGAATATTTCCTGACGAGGCCTGCCTTTGAAAGATGACAAGGTCAAAAAAAAGATAAGCTTACCTTTCGTAATTTCATTGAAATGGATACGTTCACAGATGGTTTCTACTCCATGGTGCTTCACTTATATTATAGATATGAGCAGAAGTCCCTTCAATTTAAATATTATCTTGCCAGTAGGAAAATTTACATTAGAAGGAATTACTCTTGTTTTAACTTAAAAGTAACATTTTGATTTTTAAATCTTCCAGGGATCTCTCCCGTAGCAGTTGGAGAAACAATCTCAAACCACGCGGTAGGTTGATGCTCAGAAGGTGGTGAGTTGACGATAGAATATGTTTGTTGCCCTTTCATACACCATGCATCATTGGTAGTGATGCGATAATTATTTGCGTACGTGTGGTTTCCACAATAAATTCAATTGCATTCTACAAAGATAAGTACGAAGAGAAACATGTTATTGGAGTAGACTATACTTAGAGTGTCCACAGTTGTGATGTAACCTCTTATTGTTGCCCATTTATTATGGATATGGTAATCATGGTCAGGTTACCCAGGCTCTTAGGAAACCACCAACAACAGTGAATTTATTGAGGATATCTAGCAATGGCTAGCTCTTGCAGTGCTCTAACCTAATGTTACCCCTTTTCATCATCCTTAGAGGTTCAATGCAGTCCCAGAGCAATGGCAATGCAGACACAGAGGTTCTCTAGTATCGACGAAGATAACGACCTCTTCATCCTATCAATTGGCCACTGTTTTGGGTTGCCAATAAAAGTTTCTTGGACCCCCAAGCCTACCCAAGGGTTTACTGACCCTAGACGTTAAAGCATCTATGCATATGTGTAATATGTCTTGATTAAGCTTGTAAGTGTATTAAAGAGAAAGAGAGAAAATGATATTTTTATGATTTTTTCTTTTGGTAATTTTTTTTGTTGTCCCTCTAAGTCCAACCTCAAATTAGCCCTCAACATGGTCAGTGTTGAATTCCTTGCTCCCATCACCACACCTCGAAGGGTCCCTTGGCATTCGATGCTTCGTGATAGCATCACCCATGGTATTGTTAAGCTTATCCAGGTCTTAGCAATTGACATTTCGAGATAATGTCATCCATGGCACCTGAATAGCACAATGCGCCTACATACTCATGATAGGATATTTAAATATCGTAGGAGATAAGCGTCGAGAGGGTGACATGTCACGCCCCTGAGACGAGTATGAACTCCTCTCATGTGGTGGGTACTCTTCCAATCATATTATGTTTTTAAGCCTCTCCTAAGTCAAAACTTAAAGGGACTTATTTTTGAGAAGAAGGCATTTTTATGATTTGGTCTTATTAAGTGTGTTGAGTTAGACCAAAGTGTGTGAGAGGTGGATGCTTAGGTTACCATAAGGCTGCAAACCTAAGGGCAGACAAGGGAGTCAGATACTCGCAAAGCCTTTGACTTAATACATTGGCTTCAAGGATTCAGAAAATAGTTTAAATCTTAGGAAGTACTTAAGTTTTTAAGCCTATTTTAGGTCTAAAGAGCCTAAACCTAAGACTCATCCCAAATCTCTTAAGAGTCGGAGACTACTCGGCCTGTCTCAACTTCGTCTCCTATCCTAGATTGTGTTCTCCTAACACAATGTTAATTGCTTTATTTTCCTTTTAATACCTTTTTTTTTTCAACAATAATTTTTATTTCCTAAGAAAAAGCAGGAAATTGCATGCACGATTCAGAAAAATCAGAAGCTTAGGTTTTGCCTCCCCCTATGCTTAAGATTTACAATGTTCACATTGTACAAACGGGAAAGCTAATACCTGATAAATAAGTTTGCCTGCCTCCCAACGAGTGTTGCTTTTTCTGTCAACAGCCAAACTTATAGGGAACCTATAAGTCTGGTTGTAAATTGAAAGAACTAGGCCCTAAAAATATGTGTAAAATCACGAGCCTAGAAAATAGGTAGTCTCAAATGTTGGTGAGCCAATGATGCAGAGTGATTCCAAATGCTCGCCAAAAGACGTGAAAAGAAGCCACCTCATGGGCTACCTAGAGAGGTCAAGGAATGAGAAAAGGAGCAAGAGAAGGGCCCTCTTGAAACAGAATAAGTGGAGAATAGCAAGAGTCTTCCAAAGAAGGAAGGGTTTTAAAAGATATATGCACAATTATTTCAGACTCTTGAATGGCAAGTGTAAAAATACAAGCATCAATCCAAACTCGTCATTTCACCTGGGATGTACTGGTCGGATATTCTCCCCAAAAAGAATGAATGCAAGCAAAGACTTGAGCCAGGAATTAGGTAGGGAGTATAAAGTTTGCTTGAGTGGTTGGGTGGTAATGATTAAGTCTAGTAAGGGCTTAGTCTGTGTTGAGTCCAGTCCCAACAAGCATTCAAATTCTGTATTATTCTCCCTAACAATATTTATAGAGGAATTTAATTCACCCTACCTATCATTAGTGATTCCTCAAGAATGGGAGTCACATTTTTGCCTTCGGGTGTATGCAAAACAATGGTGGACTCCGAATCACATACATTTGATGCTAAGGTTGAAGCAATAAAATCAATATCATTAATTTCATCCCTAGGTTCTTTTTGTTTACTTAATTTTTTGTTGAGATGTATATGTGATTCTTCAATAAGGGCAGGAGTTGCTTCATTGTTCTTTATTTGGTAGGGATCATTCTCAATGCTATATGAATGCAGAAAGCCTATATCTCTTAATTCTTTGATCTCCTTGGGGCATAAATCCTCAAATGATATGTATTGGCCCCGACAGTCACTCCATATTTTTAAAGTAGGCTCCTCAATCATTTGTTCATCCTCCTCAAAATTGGACTCCACTTGAGATTGTGAATCCTCAAGAAATTCATTTCTCATCCTAAACTCCCTAGGAAAATCCATATGGGGTGATATGTTGTCAAAATTAGATGAATGTGGGTCTGGTGTGGGTTCCCTAAGGGTTAGTTCGGAATTGGACGCACTAAAGGTAGGACTAAGTTCCACTTGTTGATCAGTAGGAGAAGTGGGAATGACAAATTGAGTACGACCCTGCTCATCAATAGTAAAACAAATACTATTGTTAGGGTTGAGCTCTTCCAAGGGTATCATCTTCCCCTTTGTTTGAGTCCAATAAAGTTTAGGTGGATAGTCTATAACATCATCCACATCCTCAAGTGGTTTCATCTCTTGCGTGGAGTTGAAAGGATAGCTACTCCTCGAGAAAGAATCCCTATATGGATTGAGGTCACTTGTAGAAGGATAGACTATTCCTCGAGATCTCTCCCATTGATTCCATCATTTATTTTTGTTGTTTTTAAATTTCTAACATAAAGGAGAGACTATTATCAAAGGGAAATCCTGCTCTTAGGCTCTGCTTGAAATAATTGGGAGTTATCGGGCCAATACTCTCAAGGTGGGAATAAGAATGACCCCATGAATTGTCATTATATTCATCATAGGATGGATAGGCTTGGGGCATGGGATCAAAGTTAAGGATTGGAAGTATTGGTTCTGATTATTTGAAAGAGAGGAATAAGGGGGGTCCATTATTTTTAATTGAATGGTTTAACTCTTTTAGGGGACAGTGAAATGCAGAATAAAACCAAAGGCTTCCTAGAGAGTTCTACCACACACACAATAAAACCAAGGCAAACGCAAGTACAATGAGAATCTATTTTTAGGTAGATTGCAAGTCTCCTCAATCCTACTCTACAAGTTAGTCAAAGAAGTGAAGTCAATGCTCCTCCGTTCCCACTTAAGTGGTATAAGAGGTCAAGTGCACCTTGAGATCCCTAACCAGACCTTCCTGAAGAAGGTTGAGGCCAATATAATTATAATAGGTGGCCAAATAAGTTTCACAAAAAAAAAACCCTTCCTATCTAGGTCGACCTTCGTAAGTGCAGTAAGAGGGATGCGAGACAAAGTCGAGATTGACTTGAGTCTAGGCCCCTTTATGGTGCAGTAAGAGGAAAGGTAGAAGGGATCTGCTAATTTCTTATGTGTGTGCACGTAAAGTTGTGTGCATCACAACAAAAATAGAAATCCTTGACCTTAACTATAACATCTTCAATAACACCTCGCGAGTTTGTGACTGAATGGTCTGCTAATTGTAGCGTTACTGAAGTTTGCCGAAGTTCACCTAACCCAAACTTCTCATAAAGAGAAGTCAGAATTAGGTTGATGGATGCACCGAGATCCAAAAGTGCTCTATCAAATGTGCAATCTCCGATAACGCAAGAAATCAAAGGAGCACCAGGATCTCTCTTTTTCTGAGGGAGGTAGTGCGGGATAACAGAACTAGCCTGCTCGGAGAGTACCACCTTCCTCGGAACAGATTCTCTCGACTTACGCTTTTGTGTACATAATTCCTTTAAAAATCTTGCGTAAGCCGGTATGTGCTTGATAACATCAAGGAGCGGGATATTGATCTCAACATTCTTAAATAAATTCAGAAGCTCCTCATTACTATCAACATACTTCTTCTTCTTTACTTTGGTTAAGGCTTCAGGAAAAGGAACATGAGTCAGATCTTTGGAATCAGGTTCCTGAGCCTTGATTTCTCGTCTAGAATTCTCCTCTCTCTCCTCAGATTCTTCAGGATTCAAAAGATCAGAATAGTGTGGTTGTGGATCCTGAGTCTTCTTACCACTCCTTAAAGTTACAGAATTTGCAGAAGCGTAAGAATTTGGGTCTTGGGGAGGATTAGGAAAGATTGGAGGGGCTTGATTGACCATGAATTGTTGATTTGCAGAAGAAGAAGACGAGGAACCCTACTCAACCACCTGAGCATGTGCATGCGGGTCCCTCTGATTTCCGTACCCTTGGGCTTGATTGCCCGAATTGATAATGTTTCGCGGGTTGGGTACAGGTTGGGATGGTAGAGATCCGGGTTGACGAGAGTTAGCAATGAGCCCGGATTGCAAGTTGTCCAGTGAGTTTTTCATTTGCTGCATGAGCTGGAGCATAGATCCTTGCATCTCTACCATTTGATGGTTCAAATCAGCCTGCCTTGCGGGTTGACGGGCATTCGAAGCTGGCTGATTGACCTAATTTGGAGGCAACTGAGTATATACTTGACCCTGACCCATTGGTCGTTGCGGAGCATAGTTGCCGGGTCGGAATTGGGTCTGTTGCCCCAGATTTTTCCAAGAGAAGTTAGGGTGGTTTCTCCAACCTGGATTATAGGCATTCGAGTAGGGGTTGGATCTAACATTCTCTTGTACAGCACAGACGTCCTCATAGGGTGAGGATGGAGAGAAAGAAAGGGAAGGATCAGAAAAACTGGGATCAAAGGCCCCAGTTGGGAACCCATGGGGTTCCGAAAAATGCTGACTCATAGGTTGAGTCGCATCGAGTTGATTCACGAACTCCCGTCCAGAAGGAGCTCATGAGGAATGGAATCCCAAATTTTGGGATTGAGTGGATTGAGGGTTGTTAACAGAATTGCCAGCCATCCATTCTTCCATTCTTTTAGCAACCAAGTCTACCTTATCAAGTTTATTACAAATCAATTCCATATCAAATGAATGAGAGTCATGGACTTCATTGACATTTAATCTGGGTTGCTGGGACCGGTTAAAAGTATCCATGGAGGCATGATTAATTGAATTCTCACTCATTTCCTCAAATAAATCATGTGCACTATCTGCATCTTTATTGAGGAAATTGCCTCCGCAAGAAGCATCTACATGGTTTCTGAGTTGCTCATTCAACCCATGATAGAAGATCTGCACGAGTTGCCATTTCGGCACCTCGTGGTGTGGACACCTCCGCAATAAGTCCTGGAATCGCTCCCAGGCCACATGAAACTGCTCCCCCGGCCGCTGGGTAAAGGTAGTGATTGCCCATCTCAAAGCATTGGTACGACCAACTGGGAAGAATTTCTTCAGAAAGGCTGAATTCAACTCATTCCAAGTTGTAATTGGTCTTCCTATTGTCCTATACCAATGCGTGGCTTTATCCCTAAGAGAGTGGGGGAAGAGCCTCATGATCATTTGCTCCTCGTTAACGTTTCGAGCCTTGGTGGTCTGGGCCAAAGTGGTCAAATCTTCCAAGTGCTGAAACGGATCTTCGGAGCCAAGCCCATGATAATGTTTAATCAGGCTTAACACCTGGGGCTTGATTTCTACGTCACCGGCTGGAATCTGGATGTCGGGACGTTCCCCATAATTTGAAGGATCATAAAAGTCCTTCAAGGGTTGAGCGCCCTGCATTCTCTGCATTTGTTCCAGCTGCCTTCGAAATTCTTCCTGTGGATTTTCAAGCAGAGGAGGCTGTTGTTCGGCCATGAGATCAAATTGACCAAAATCTAACTTGCGCCTCCTAGAATATTCTAACGATCCTTCTAATCGCGGATTCAATGACCATCTTCCCAGCATAAACTAGGAGAAGGTCGGAAGGACTGGGGATAGGGACCTTGCAGCACAACAAAACAAGGCTGTTCTTAAGTGGGGTAGCCTAAGGATCTACTGACTCCCAAAACTAGCCTTAAGACTGTAAGTGATTTACTCTACTTGCATCTGTTTAATCCAACCAATTAGAAGGAGGGACTGGGGAGAAGGTTCTTCCTTTGGTTTTCACCTCCGGTTCCTAGTGTACCCCTCAGCCGCAGTCGTTTGACGCTACTCCCCTAGCTAGACATCAGATTAATCAGTACAAGTAGGTTAATAAAAAACAATCTCAGACTAGGCTCTGAAGAGCGAATTAAACCTTAAGGCCAACGTCTACTCAATTTTATTAAGGCCTGGGATTGTGGTGCTTATGGAATGTGATGGGCCCTTACAATGGGTTGTGCCCTTAATGATCGATTGAGATTTGTGTAAGTGAGTGCACAACCAGGGTTTTCAAGCAAGATTATTGATAATGCGTGAATTTTAATATTCAAATCTTGCTTAAGTAGCTTTTAGGGTTTCAAATTAGGTGAATTGCAATCAAGTTTTTAGGCAAACCAAGTTGTAAAACACGGGTGAAAATTATTTTCCTTTAAAATCAGAAAGAAAGTGGAGTGCCTGGAATATACCTAGATTGAAAACGCTAAGGAGGAGCTACTTGATGAGTTGATTTTAAATAAAGTGGTGCGGCCCGAACAACTCAAATAATTGGCCACAAATGCACCACTAAGTTAGGCACTCAAAAATGGTTAACCTAGAACGATTTCTACTCTGTTATGTGTTGCTTTGTATGTACCAGTTCCACAGATCAGAATCCGGTTGAGTAGAAAACAAATCAAGTTGATCAAGTGCCTTGAATGTGGGTGTGTGTTGTGTGTTTGTTGGAAATTACCCCACAAGATTATCTTTTTGTTATTTTTTTATGAATGAGGGTGGAATGAATGGGAGTGAAAATCCAAACAACCAAACTATTCCTAGGATTTATGCAAACACCTAGGTTAATTGGGATTTGGATTTAATGTGGAGAATGAAATCTATGGAGGGGGTAAGAATGGGGGAGCACTTACAGTTGTCTTCAACTTCACTTTACTCCAGTCTACCGCTTGTTGATTCCTTGATGGAGGTCTGTACAAAACAATAGACACAAGAGAAAGCTAGTTAGAAAATAACATAAAGTGCAAGAAATGCGAAGAAAAGATCGAAAATCGTTGCCTCCCCAGCAACGGCGCCAAAATGTTGAACGCTTTACAAATCGCTACGCTAACGTGTTCGGTTTTGGAAAACCTGTCGCTGTAGTTCGAAAGCGAAGAATTCGTATTCAACAAATAAAATTTATACCGAAATGAATTCCGGGTCGAACATAGGGAGGCTACGTTGATCTATATTCACAATTATATTTTTTAGGATTTTTGATAAGCAAGGTGATATAATTACAATGGAGCTATCAGACTAAGAGAGAGAGAGAGAACATGCATTCAATATTTCAACTGTTTATATAATCAAACTAAATAAAAGTTACACTAGAAAGCGTAAAATCAATTACACTAGAAAAGCTGTAAATAAGAATGGGAGAGAGAAGTTATCCTCCTCGACGATTGCTTGGAGGACGAACAAAACTACACTAGAAAGTAGTAAATCTATACTAGAAAGCAGTAAAAAGAATAGGGAGAGAGAAATCCTCCTCGACGGTTGCTTGGAGGACGAGCCGAACGGGACGACGCCTGGACGAAGGAGAACGAAGCAGGATGAAGGAGGACGAAGCAGAAGAACGGGAACGAAGCAGCACGCCGTCGTCGCCGCAGGATCCACTTCCGAAGGGGAACGAAAATTGGACTTTATCTCGCAAGAAGCATCCCGGGTGTGGGACAAGCTTCTCTTGAGCTTTGGAGGGGTAGAGAGGAGAAGGAAGGGATGAAAATTTCGTATGGAGGGGGTCTCCTGTTACAGTTGCAAGGAGTGGGGGCAAAATGGACATTACAACTTCAAAACAATAAATGAGGGGTCTTTAGTGACGGATAACACCGTCGCTAAAGCCCCCAACGTGGGCGTAGCTTCCGCACCCAAGTGCGCCCGCTCAGCTGCCCATGTGCACAACGCTTGCGCACGTTCGTCGATTCTCAGTCGTCCGATCGCGAGATCGGACGGCTTAGGATGCGTCTCCGCCTGCTCGTTGTGCGCCCGGATGGCGCGTGCGATCGTGCGTTCACACCGCGCGTTCAATTGTGCGCGACCATCCGATCTCCATCTGACGCTCCACGCGCCTCAATTGCCCGCGCCTTCCAGCCCCTCGCCGCGGCTCGAACTTGCGCCTGCAGCTCGCGAAAGCGCGCTCGACCGCTGCGCTATGGGGCGTGGATGGTCGAGCAGACGCTTTTAGGCGCGGTCGACCACAGCCGTTGGATCAAGATCCAACGGCGGAGAGCGAGCGGGTGCGGGGCCTTCGTGGAATGCGTGCGACCATTTGGGGGGTTGAGATGGCGCCACGTGGTAACATCTTGGCCGTCCATCTTCTGGAAGTTGTAGATGGTGCCACGGATTTTGGATTGACTTGATTTTTACGTCGTTGGGCTGCGATTGTCGATCCGAATTCATCCGTACGGTCGGATTTGTCATCTGAAGTGCGGATTTTCACCATCCTGGCCCTTGATCTTATAGGGTTCCCCGGTCACTATCTGATGCTACGGATGTTTGATTAGGGCGATCTTGGAGTCGTTGAACTCCAATCGTCACCCTGATCACATCCATATGTTTGGATTTTTGATCCGAGGCCCCAATAAAATGTTTTCCCTGTCCAAGCACAAAAAAGGAGACAATTAACCTCCATTTTATTCAAACTACTCTAAATGCAAGATGATGCATGTTATGCAATATTTATATCATGAAATGCAATCCTATGCTTAAGAACATGCATAAATAGACATTTTAAGCAGTGTAAATGTGTTTACATCAGGGGGTATTAAAGTGCAAAATGCCGTGAAAATCAGTTCAAAAGAAAGGGCTTGATAAAAAATCACATATTCCAAAAAACCAAAAAAAATAAAAAAATTGAAAAAGAATAAAAATGGGAGGGTGGAAATTTTGAATAAATTGAGTGCATATCATTTTTGAGGAGAAAAGGGGAGGAGATAAAAATGTCAAAAAGGAGCACAATTTGAAAAGAAAAAGGACAAAGAGTTAGTCATTAGTAAAAAATTAAGAAATTGACTTAGTTCTAGATCAATTTAAAACAAAGAAAATGAAAGACAAAAAGTGCTAAGAGACAAAAGAGATTAGTAGGAACGCTGATCTTAGGCCTCTTGGGCTCTGATCCTTGGCTTAAAAATTCAAGTATCCGCTAAGATCTAGATAATCCTCAAGAGGTTCGAGAAAATGCGAAGCTTAAGTATTAGGTCTAAGTCTTAGGGATTATTCGACCTTGTTAACTGACCTCTGGTTTGTAGGACTCGGTAACTTAAGCACCCCAATCTACACACAATTTGGTTCAGTGCCCTTAAGTATCAAAATCACATAAATGCGTTAAATCTGTTCTGAAAATGTACGTAGATTAGGAGCGGCTAATCAACACAAGTTGATTTGGACGAGTTCCCAACACGGAGAGGCGAGAAATTTCCCTCGTAGATGCGTAATAACATATTCATCTCCTCGGTACTTGTCTCCTAGGATATCTAAATATCCTACCGGGGGCATGTAAGCACCTTGTGCTGGTTCAGATGCTATGGGCAGCATTATCACGAAATGTCAATTGCTAGGGTTTGGATTTAGCTACAAAATGCCATGGGCGGGATTATCTCGAAATCTCGAAAGCCATGGTTCTGGGGGTTGCCATGGGCAATGCTATCTCGAAGCATCGATTGCTAGGGACCCTGCGAGGATTGATGGTGGGAACTAGGAATCTGATACAAACCGTGTTGTAAAGCTAATCTGAGGCTCGAAATAAAAATAAAAGAGAGAGAACTCTCCAAAAATAAAAATTCTTCTGCCTGTCTCTTACAAAAATGCACTGAACCTAGGCTAAAACATGTTACAAGTACGGGTGCTTTAACTGCGGAGTTCAATGAACATTAGGTTAGTTCCTGTGAGCCTTAGAAACCTTCGTGGAGGACTAAGGCTAGAGCTGGTCGGGTCCAGATCTTGGTTGGTACTTGAGTACCTCTAGCCCTATTATTGGCATTCTGACCTAATCTGCAAAAGAAAGCATGCATCAGAGTTTTGAGCATAAAAAGAATATGGTCTAGAATTAAAGTTAATGTCTTGAGATTTTGCTAAGGGACTAGCAAAAGCTGTTGGTGCTAGCACACCACGATCATTTGTTTTGATGATAACAAAACACGTGTTATTTAACATTTGCAATTTGAGTCCTAGATTTCAGGTCAATTGCAAATGTGGACGTGTTTAGACGGAGTTCGAGCTCGCATCCAGGACGGATTGGAGGAGCTTGACGGAAAACAGAGGTGGTTCGCGTGGAGCGAAAGATTGAAGATGGAAGACAAGAAGGATATGATAGATTCTTCTTTATCCTTTCATGTATCTCTTGTCTTTATTTTCTTGCTCTTTTTGATTCCTTAGAACATTATGTTAAAGAGCCTCAAAGTACCCTAAAAGTAGTCCTAGGAACACTTGCACAACCCTAGGATACTTAGGTTTTCTGTAGAATACTTAGAAAACCAATATAGGGCTCAAACAGCATTTCCAGACGTCTAATCCCAAAATCAGACGTCTGATAATGTATTTTAAGACGTCTGACTGTTGTTTCAGACGTCTGATAACTGTTAGGCTGGACATAGTTAGTTCTGTCTGATGAAATCAGACGTCCAGACCTTAGACCAGACGTCTTAGGAGATGTCTGATGACTTTGCCAGACGTCCAATTAGTGGATCGTTGGCTGGCTTCGCAAACACTCCAGATATGACCGTTAGAGCCTTATCAGACGTCCATAGGTCTTCCCAGATGTCTGATAATTGACCGTTTTGCCTCGGCTGACCCAAAATCTCTTCTCAGAGATTTTGTAGCCGTTGCAACGTTTGGAAATCAATTCCCACAGTAAAAGTAGGTTTCCAGACGTCCAGACATAGTGCCAGATGTCCTGTATGTCGTCTGATGGACTTGCACAAAAACCCTGTTTAGATCTGATTCAAGTCAGGGAGAAACCCGCATAGAATCAGACGTCTGACCTTGGAATCAGACGTCTTAAAGTGGCCTTCCAGACGTCTGATGCCATAGTTAGACGTCTGATGACCCTGTCAAATGCAATCATTGTCCTGATTTCGGCCTGATTCTCTTGGGCTTTGTTCCCAACGGCTATAGAACCTTTCTTAAGCCTTCCAAAGCCTTCCTAAGGCCTCTATAAATAGAGGGGAACCTTTGCAACACAAATACACACTTGGATACACTTAGATACACAAGAAACACTTTGCAATACACTAAGATCAAGTATTTCCACTCTCTTGTGTCCAAGAAGCTCTTGCTCTCTAAGCTCAAGTTCTACATCTTGAGGGCATCATTCCGTTCGCGCACCCGCTCTCCCGCCGTTGTTCACGAGAGCGATGTTGTGCCGTCGCGTGGCTCACGCACCCGCATCATCGTCGACGCACTCCTTGCAAAGGGGAGTTTCCTTATTCCTATAGAAGCTTAGGTTTATTATTTTGTTGGCTCTATAGGACTATTGTTTATTTTATCTTTGTATTTTGGTTGGGTATTCGCTTTGCAAATTCCCGTCTCCTTCGTGGGACAAAATCCTTCTCGTGGAGAGAAGGGGTTGAGGAACGCTACCCTCATACTTGTAGCGTGGTTGTATTGAGGTTGAATCACCCTCGTTTTAAGTGATTCGGTTTAGTGGATTTGATCAACTTGGTTGATCGGTAAATCCTAACTCGAGAAGGGTTAGGTGGTGGTTTTCACCCGGTTTGGGTTTCCACCTAAAATTACTTGTGTACTTGTGCGATTGATTTTTGTGATATTGCTTTATATATTCAATTCCGCAATTTTATTACGTCACCCCTCCTGGTAGGGAATTTCAAAAGCTAGGCATGGGGGTAAGATGGGAACACCAACATGAGTCCTAACTAGTTCATTTTGATCCAATTAAATCAGTAAATGCTCCTAGATAACTTTTAGAGGGTCATATTTCACTGTATAATCATTCTAAGAGAAAAATAGGAAACTAGGGTTAAAAATGTAATTTTACCAGCATATCATCAATGCAGTATAACCACGAGCTTTCCTAGGGATTAATTAAGGGTCAAATGGTCTTAAAAATAATAACAAGTGGGTTAGATCAGTCAGAAAAGGATTTGCACGTGTTTTGAGAATTAAATGACTTTTGAAATCCTAAAAACAGATCCACTTAATTAATCAAGGTTCTGGTCAGGATAAAATTCACCTAAACCCTCCAAAATTCATAGAAAAATATTATTTAGGGTTTGGTACCTTCAATTTGACCATCAGAACCCATCTTGACCCAAAATAGAGTCTCAAACAAATATTTTCCCTAATTTAGATTTTTACATAAATTATCCAATCAAATGTAGTTAAAATCAAAATCCAACCTCACCATTAGATTTCTTAGGTCCAAATTAGGATTGTACAAAAATTTAGACCCAAGTTGACTTTGTCTTGACTTAGTTTGCAATTTGATCATGTCTGATTAAATTTATGCCCTTAACTTTCAAAATATTTTCAAACAGACCCCTCACTTTGTCGTCGTTCTCACAAAAAGGTCCCTGTCGCCATTAAACATATTCCTACTTGCACTGGCAACCTAAAAATGGCAAGAACTTCCTGATTGTTTGATGAATCCCTCTCAAATTTGAAAGGGGAATTCATCAAGAAATTCCCTTCCATCTGAGCCAATTCTTAGGCTCCAAGACTTGCCCAAATCGTCGTGCGAACCAATCAAAGATTGGGTTTACGCATACCGATGAGACCTTCCAAGCTTGAGAGCTTGACTCTTGATGAGAATCTCATCATGAACCCTAAATAGCTTACTTTGATCTAATAAAATGAACAAAAGCTCCTATATAACCTAAAGGAAGGCCTAATTCAGGGAATTAATATTCTGAAAGGAAAACATAAAATAAGAGGTAAAACTGTAATTTTACCAATGCAGTGCATTGATGGGATTTCTAAGGGTCTAGACATAGATCAATTGGACTTAATAAGAGAAAAAGTGGGATAACTCAATCAGAAAAGGATTATTATGAAATCTAGGAATTAAATGACATTCTGTAACCCTAAAATAAACCTACTTTAATTCATGAAGTTCCAGGCAAGATAAAAATCAACTAAATCCTCTAAAATTCATGGAAAAATATGTCGTAGGATTTAGAACTTTAAATTTGACCTTTGGAATCTGTTTTAACCTAGATTGGGGTTCATACATAATATTTGACCTAATTTGGGTTTTTGTGCAAAATATCCAGTCAAACGTGGCCAAACCTAAAATCTAACTTCACCATTGGATTCCTTAGGTCCAAATTAGGTTTATACCAAAATTTGGACCTAAGGGAAGGTTGTCTTGACCCACATTGCAAATTGGTCCTCCAAATTACATTCAGACCCTCAACTTTTTGAAACCCTTGCAAATACCCCCCTAACTTCTTCGTCTCCTTCTTCATTTTGGTCCCTCTGTCATCGCAGCAGGGACCCATACCTCCGGTGACTTTGCGTGGAGGTTCTCTCCTCGAGCTCATGGGGAGCCGCTCTCAGATTTGAAAGGGGAGCTCCCTGCAAAGCCCCCTACCACATAGGCGGCTCGCCATGCCCTGAAGCCCCCCATACCTCTCGTGCGAACGCTCGAGAGGTATGGGTCTCCCTCCGGCCTTACCTCCGACGTGGCATTCCCGCCTCCTCCGTGCGCTTCCCGCTCTGCCTACGCCTATTTAAGGAAGCCTAGACCTCGCCACTTCCTTCAGGCTCGAATTAGCCAAAGATTACCCCCAAATCCATCTCCTCCTCACTTCGGCTGACTGCCCGAAGCTTCTGGCGACTCTCCCTCCCTCTTCTTGTCGCTCTGCCGTTCTCCTCCGCGCCGCGCCATACCAGCGCGCGTCCTCCAACCCTCTTCGTCGTCGCTATCATCTCTCCCCTGGGTCTCTTCATCTCCGACGACGGCAGTACCCACTGCTCGCCCACCGCCTACCCCCCTTCGCTCCAAATACATAAGTTAAGCTCCTCTTCCTCCCCTCTATATTTCCCCCTTATCAAGTTTTCGTTTCGATCCCTTGACCACCACTACCACCATCATCATTTTCACCTCTGACCACCAACTCCGGCGAGGCCGCTCCACCTCCACAGGTCGTTCCACCCCTCGCCGACCGGTCCCTAAGTACCGCCCCGACTCACCGATCATCCTCCGCACCTTCAACAACCGCCACACACGCTGCATACCTCCACCGACCTAACCCACCTTCACGGCCACAATGCGACCTAGGCACGCATGCCTAGGCCACCCTGCGGCCAGCCAACCCCCTCCTCACCTTTCCCGTGACACGGCGAAGGTTTTCCTATGACCTGACAGGGTCGCAGGGCCGTATTTTTGCGTTTCAGGTCTGAGCCTCCGCTGGCATTAACGGGCAGCTCGAAACTCGCTTGAAGCTTCACCCAGGCCTTGCTGTTCCCAGCCTACACTTCCAGGTCTAGCAGCTCAGTCTCGCACATGCACCCAGGCCTTTGATTGGCTTCAAGGACCCTCACAGCAGCTGAAATTGAGAAGCTCAACCTCTGCGAGCACGCACGACAGGAAGGTGGGACGTTTAGTCCCACCTCAGGCGTTTTCGTGCAAGCACTGTGGTATAAGTTGTAAAATTGCATAAGGCATATTGCCTCCAACTCACAGGGTGAGGTCCCTCTCACCTGACCGACCGCCCTCGTCCGCGACCACGCCCCGCGAACCTGGTCTTGACCCGACCCGACTAGCACACCTCGCCCACCACCGCACGCTGGTGGGCTTGGTCCTGGGCAAGCATACCCAACCCGTTTAGTTGAGAAGGCTCTGGGAGAGCTTTGTCCTAAGAGCGAAATAAAGAGAGAGAGATGCGGGGAGGGTAGGGGTAGGTTTTGCCTCTGTGTGTGCTGGAAAGGAAGAAGAAAGGAGAAGGAAGGACTTGAAGAAGAAGAAGGAGGCGCAACACTTGAAGGAAGAAGAAGTTGAAGACTAAGCCAAGAAGAACGAGAAAGTGCAGCAGCTGAAGACTCATTCGCAGAGAAAGAGAAGAAGAAGAAGGAACTGTTGCAAAGAAGAAAGAAGAAGAAGAAGCCAAGGAGAAGAAGAAAAAGACTCAGGCACTGTAGCAAACGCCACTTAAGGCGTCTGATTCACAGAATCAGACGTCTGAAGATAGAGAAAGAAGAGAAGAGAGAAAGCAAAGAAGAAAGAGAGAGGAGAAGAAAGAAAAGAGAATCTATTTCTTTTTTTAGCATTTATCTTCCTTGCATCAGTATTGAACATATTTGAGACTGTGATTTTCTACTTCTAAATACCAAATTGCTCCCTAAGTTCGACCTCGGGATACTTTTGAATTTCGAGTAATAAATAAAATATGATAATCGTTTTGTCATGGTAATACTACAATGAATATATTTTTAAAACCCGTTGAACAATTCTTATCATATTTTTGACGTCGTTGCCGGGGAGCAACGGGCATTTTAGAAGCTTTAAATCACAATTTTTGATTTTATACTAACTTAATTTCTCTCTTATTGTGTTTGTTTCAAGAAAATCCACGGAGAGCAAAGCAGCCGCACAGCAACCACACCAGGGAACAAGTAACCCTTTATTGACCCTCTCCTAATCCCCTCAAAATCTGAAAAAGAGAAACAAAGAGAAAAATCAATCTAGGGCTACCTATTTTTCATATTTAGTAATCCACAAGAGTTGCCTAGTTTTTAATTTCAACACATTCTAATTGCATATCCACTTAAGGTAACTAGGGCTAAAACCTTCTTGCTTGAGCCCTAGATACCCATTTCTGAGGCAACTAAATTGGACCCACTAGAGCCAACCTAAGGATTCCAAGCTAGGGTTTTAGACACACATCTTCTTCTAAGCAGAGAATTAAAAATTCCAAAAAGAGGTGTGTCTAAGCCATTGTTTGAAAAGACCTATCCAAGAGAAACCCTAAGCAAATCAGGCTCTTAATATACTTGAACCATAAAAGAAATGACCTAAGAAGCTCTCATAGGAACAAAGAGGTGAAGTTGATCCTTTGGATCAACCAACCTTTAAATTATGTCACTTTGCACTCAAAAGGCGTAAAGTTCAAGTGGAACCCTAAGCACCTTAATCTTAACTAAAAGCGGTAGACTTAAGAGGTCAAGGTCCCCATTCTGATCTACCTGAAATCTCAGTGACAAGAGAGGTCAGGTGGGGGAAACCCTGTAACCCGTGGGGATGCTTTACCGTGTAGGGGTCTTCGCAAGACTCTCCCTCTCTGGCTGCCAAGGTAATTCTCAGGAGGACGACCTTTCTGATCTAAGGGTATCATCCACCCCGAACCTCTATAGTCACCCAGCATATTTTGGGTGTCTTGATTGGGTCCAACACATTCTAATCTCATCCAATCCATCGTTGTATGTTTGGTAGGAGGTCCTTGAAACCTCCTTTAGAAATCCACTCTCTCCGAAGTCAAACCTCGATGCCCTTGTTTGTGTAGCAACCCCTCCACATAGACCTTTCCTCCGATTCTGAACCTAGTTCTCCTTCTTCTTCCATCATGGCACAGCCTTTTGAAGAAGAAAATAATCTTGAGCACCAGCTTCAGCATCCTAGTGACCTCTTCCATGACTTCATGAACCCACCGTAGCACCCCATGATGCGAGATCACTATAACTCGCTGCAATGGCAATAGGGCCTCAAGTCTGAATCCCAGCTGGATGACCTGATTCTGAATTGAAGCCCAATATGATTCATGCCATACCAAAATTCTATGGGCTTAAGTCTGAAGATCCATTCTAGCATATTAAACAACTCAAGCATCTAGCCTAAACCTTCGGGTCAGATGCACAAAATTGGGATATTTTGCTCATGAAGTTCTCTTTCTCCCTCATGGACAAGGCAGCTCATTGGCATCAGACTCAGACTCATCCGATCAACACATGGGATGAACTTCAATCTGAGTTTTTGAAGAAGTTCTTTCCCGTTGGTCGGACAAACGCCTTGTGCCATCAGATTACTCATTTCGCCCAGCAAACGGGAGAACCTCTTCATGAGGCATGGGACCGATTTTTGGATCTTATTCCGAAGTGCCCCCATCACGGAGTTCCTAAATGGGAACAAGTCCAGTCTTTTTACCAGGGACTCCGTGAGGACATTAGATTATTCGTCAATGCAACTTGCGGAGGAAATATCATGGATCAGCATGAGGACACAGTGTGGGAGATTCTCGAAAATATGTGCGAGAACTCCATCAACAATGACTCCATGGGTTTATTCAACCAGACGAATACCCGCGCATCGACGAATATTAGGGGATCACATGAGACGTAGGGCCTGTCCACATCCGTCGACTTGGAACTGATGGCAAGTCGGTTGGACAAGTTCTCTATCATCGAGAAGAAGGTGGACGAGCTGACTCGGCATTTGCAGTGAGCCACCTCTACGCAGAACTCCTTCGCACAACCACCTCCCGCAAGGGAAACTATGCAAAACATCTTCCACTGATCTTCTGAGGGGATGGACCCATATCCACCCCCATCTGACTCTAGGACCAGAGGGACCTCTGATCCTCTCTATTCTTGTCGGGGGAACTCTGATCCCCCATACTCTGACTTTCCTGAGGCTCCTCAGACCTGTGAGGACCTCAACGCCATCCAAAATGACCCATTTTCCAATACCTACAACCTTGGATGGCGCAATCATCCCAATTTCCAGTGGGTGGGAAATTCTCAGACCCAAAGATCACCTTATCAACCCCGTCCACAAGCCCCTCGTCCTTATCAGCCGCCTCAGCCTCGGCCCAACCCCACCTATCAATCTGGGCCAAACCAAGACCAAATGTCTCTCATCCTCCAAACACTGGCTGACATTCAAAGAACGAATACGGCGATCCAAAAATAGGACAAGGACAAAATCACAGAGGTCCGCAACCAACTCGCCCAGATGGCAAATTCCCACCAACCGGGCACACTTCCTTCCCAACCTCTGCCAAACCCAAATAATGTGCCGACCCAGAGGTGCATTATGAACCCAAATCTAGGCCACGCACACATGATTTATCAGGCCCCTAATGTTCCATCACTTGACGGGATGGAAGCTTCAACATCTTACGCGGGTTATCAACAGCAGCCACCCATTTTACCAACCCCTAACCTGAACCAAGCATGATTAAACTCTGTAACAACCCGTAGTGGTAAAGCAACCCAAGACCCACGTTATCCAGACCACTCCAAGCCTGGTAGTGAACCAAGCCCTAGGATAGTTATCCAGGATGTCCCGATCCCAGATCAAGAACCTGGATGTATTCTAGAGGAACCAACCAAGGTTCCATTTCCCAAGGCCTTGACCAAGGGAAAAAGGACAACCAAACCCATGGCTCCTGAGGAGGACCTGATCAAGCTCTTTGAACAAGTCCAAATAAACATCCCCTTGATGGATGCAATCCACCACGTACCGGCTTACGCATGATTCTTGAAGAACGTGTGTACACCCTAGCGTAAGCCACGAACCAAGAGTGGCAGTCCGATCGTACTGTCAGAGCAAGCAAGCTCTGTAATCTTGAGGAAACTCTCACCCAAGGCAAAGGACCCAGGCACTCCCCTAATCTCATGTAAAATTGGTGAAACTCAATTTGATAGAGCATTGCTAGACCTAGCTGCCTTCATAAACCTAATACCCACATCCTTGCTTAACCACCTTGAAGAATCCGAGCTTAAACCAACTGAGGTGACATTGCAGTTAGCTGATCGATCCCTTAAGTCACCTAAGGGAATACTCGAGGATGTTATTGTTAGGGTGCGGGATTTCTACTTCCCAATAGACATTATAGTTCTAGATATGGATGCACCTGAGAACCCAAGGGATACACCAATTATACTAGGGAGACCTCTTCTGGCCACTGCTGGGGCCAACATAAGTTGTGAGGAGGGCTAAATAGAGTTGAAATTTGGGAATCAAACTCTTAAGATTAACATCTTTAATGCCCATCAAGGGATTAATTGTGGTGTTGTAGAGCAAATATGTGATAACAGAGTCGTGGTTGATGAACCACATATTGAGGATAACCTGATCATCCCCAAACAGCCGCAAGAAGAACAAAACCCGCAATTAGAGGAGTCTGAACCTAATCTAGATACACCCATAACTCCTACCCTTGTTCCTCACACACATGCTGAACCACCCGTTGCTACTGATAATCCCGTCTTGGAACTCAAGCCCCTTCTTGATCATTTGAAATACGTCTTTTTGGGTTCCAATCAGACATTTCCTGTGATTATAAACTCCTGACTCACACCTGACCAGGAATCCCGTCTGGTTACTGTTCTCCAGCAACATCGTAGAGCCATTGGATGGACTCTCGATGATTTGACTGGGATAAGTCCCTCTTATTGCACACACCACATCTATTCCGAAGAGGGTGCACGACCTTTGCGTGAGATGCAAAGACGTTTGAACCCTAATCTACAGGAGGTCGTGAAAAAGGAGATCATTAAGTGGTTAGATACAGGGATCATCTACCCGATCTCCGACAGTCGATGGGTGACTCCAATCCAGGTTGTGCCTAAGGAGGCAGGACTCACCACTATTACGACTGAAACCGGAGAGGCCATACCGACCCGTATATCCAACTCGTGGAGAGTCTGCATTGATTACCGAAGACTCAATTCCTCCACGAAGAAGGATCATTTCCCACTACCGTTTATTGATTAGATCATCAAAAAACTAGCGGGAAATAGATTCTTCTGCTTTCTTGATGGGTACTCCGGTTATAATCAAGTGGCAATCCATCCAGAGGACCAAGAGAAGACCACGTTCACCTACCCCTTTGGGACATACGCGTTTCAAAAGATGCTTTTCGGTCTCTACAATGCACCCGCGACTTTTCAGCGGTGCATGCTTGCCA
Source organism: Thalassia testudinum (assembly GCA_037157565.1). NCBI lineage: Eukaryota > Viridiplantae > Streptophyta > Magnoliopsida > Alismatales > Hydrocharitaceae > Thalassia > Thalassia testudinum. Next base: position 12,806,937 of record JAZHRO010000058.1, read on the forward strand.
TATTCTCTAATATGGCAGGTGATTATCTGGAAGTCTTCATGGATGACTTTTCAGTATTTGGGACATCATTTGACAATTGCCTCCAGCACTTGGTTTAAATACTCAGGCGATGTATTGACGTGAATCTGGTTCTTTCCTGGGAAAAGAGCCACTTCATGGTGCCTGAGGGGATCGTCTTGGGACATCTGGTTTCTGAGAGGGGCATCCAAGTTGATTGAGCAGAGGTTAACTTGATTTCTAAGCTCCCTATGCCTAGCTCGATAAGGGACATCCGATCTTTTCTGGGGCACGTCGATTTTTACCGTCGATTTATCCCTGATTTCTCGAAAATCACACGCCCCCTGACCACTCTTCTCTCTAGGGATGTACCTTTTGAAATTCCGAGGAATGCACTCAAGCGTTTGAGATCCTTCGTGACCGAGTTACCCAAGCCCCGATCCTACAGTCCCCTGATTGGTCTCAACCCTTTGAGATCATGTGCGATGCATCTGACTTCGCTGGAGGAGCGGTTTTGGGGCAGAAAATTGACGGGAAACCTGTGGTCATCTACTACGCTAGCAAGACACTTGACGAGGCTCAGCGTAACTACACGATTACGGAGAAAGAGCTGCTAGCCGTAGTATTTGCCCTTGAAAAGTTCATATCATATCTCCTGGGTTCCCACGTTATTATTTACTCAGATCACACAGCTGTGAGGCATCTCCTTACAAAGAAGGATGCGAAACCTCGATTAACCCGATGGATCTTGCTGTTGCCAGAATTCAACTTCGAGATTAGCGACAAAGCGGGAAGACAGAACGTGGTAGCTGACCACTTGTCTCGCCTTCCTCCTGAGATCATCGACCCTTCCGGACCCGTCATAGAGCATTTTCTTGATGAGCACCTCTTGACTATTGGTACAAGGCTTCCATGGTTTGCTGATATAGTAAACTACTTGGCATCATACTAGATCCCGTCTGATTGGCCGAAAGCCAAGAAAGACAAATTGCGCTCCGATGCCAAGTATTACATTTGGGAAGACCCATATCTATTCCGCATTGGTGCTGACCAAATTATCCGACGATGTGTCACGGAAGTCGAAATCAAAGACATACTCTCTTTTTGCCATGACCAAGCAAGCGATGACCATTTTTCTAGGCACAAAATCGCATCAAAAGTCCTCCAGTGTGGCTTTTACTGGCCAACAATCTTCAAGGATGCATACAATTACTGTAAGGCATGCAACCGTTGCCAAACTTTGGGCAACATGAGCCATCGCGACATGATGCCTTTACAGTTGATTCTCGTATGCGAGATTTTTGACATTTGGGGGATTGATTTTATGGGCCCCTTTCCCATCTCGGACGGCTTCGAGTACATTTTACTTGCTGTTGACTATGTGTCCAAATGGATCGAAGCAATTCCGACCTAAACCAATGATCATAAAGTTGTTCTCAAATTCATTCACCAAAACATCTTCTCATGGTTCGGGATTCCTCGAGCGATCATTTCTGATGGAGAGACCCATTTCACAAATGCTCAGTTCAGGTCACTGATGACTAAATACGGGATGTCACACCGAATCTCTACTCCCTACCACCCCCAAACTAATGGTCTAGCTGAGCTATCAAACCAGGAGATCAAGAAAATCCTTCAGGTTACTATTTGACCTGACAGGAAGGATTGGTCATCCCAGCTTCCGGAAGCTTTGTGGGCTTATAGGACCGCCCACAAGACCCAATTAGGCATGTCTCCTTTCAGACTAGTGTACGGGAAGGCATGTCACCTCCCCATTGAATTGGAGCATAAAGCCTATTGGGCAATACAGAACTGCAACTTAGATCTTTCTAAGGCTAGAACCCACAGAAAACTTCAGATAAGCGAGATTGATGAATTACGCCTCGATGCATATGAAAACTCGTGAATCTACAAAGAGTGGGTTAAATCCTTTCATGATAAGCACATATCTAGGAAGATCTTTCACCCTGGTTAAAAGGTCCTACTCTTTGATGCCTGACTTAGATATTCCCAGGGAAGCTGCGATCCAAGTGGATTGGACCATATCTAGTCTGAAAAATCTTTGGAAATGGAACCGTCAAGATCAGTCCACTCAGCCACGATTCCGAACCCTTTGTCGTGAACAATCAGAGACTCAAACCGTTCATTGACATGACCAATACAGATTTGGCTGAGTCATCCTTTATCCTCCATTCTCCCTGAGCTCAATGCACCCAACCGATGGCGTAAAACTCAGTGCTTAACTGGAGGCAACCCGTCATTCTTTGAAAAACCCGAAACCTTTCCTGACATTTCTTTGCACTTTAGGGTTCATCCTTTAGGACAGCCGACTCCACCTCAGGTACCCGTACCTGAGATTAGAAATCGTTCGCAATAGTCACCTCGACCCATCCACTCATCCAACACCTGTCCTAATGAATGAACCAAGCTGAATACAAACCCACCTAATTTACAAATCTTAGGCATGGGGGGTATGAAAGTGCAAAATGTATGAAAACTCATATCAAGAAAAGGTTTCAACAAAAAAAAATCACATATCATTGTTGAGCGTGACGAATCTACGCTAACGTGTTTGGTTTTGGAAAACCCGTCGTTGTAGTTTGAAAGCGAAGGATTCGTGTTCAACAAATAAAATTTATACCGAAATCAAAATTCCGGGTCGAACACAGGGAGGCGAACGTTTGATTTAAAAACTCCGCGTTTCTTTTTATTTTGTCACAAAGAAATTCAATTTAAACTATCTAAGTATCTACAACAAATAAAAGAGAGAGAGGGAGTAAGAGAGAGCGAAGGAATACTATACATGGAAATCAAAATGAGATGTAGAATAGACAAGGAATTTATCATAAAAGAGTTCTTTCATTACAACTAGAAAACATAAAACAATTACTCTAGAAAGCATTAAAAGAATGGAGGGAGAAATGTCCTCCTCGACGATCGCTCGGAGGACGAATAGACTACTCTAGAAAGCAGTAAATCTATACTAGAAAGCAGTAAAAAGAATAGGGAGAGAGAAATCCTCCTCGACGGTCGCTTGGAGGACGAGCCGGACGGGACGACGCCTGGACGAAGGAGAACGAAGCGGGACGAAGGAGGACGAAGCAGAAGAACGGGAACGAAGCAGCACGCCGTCGTCGTCGCGGGATCCACTTCCGAAGGGGGACGAAAATTTGGACTTTATCTCGCGAGAAGCATCCCGGGTGTGGGACAAGCTTCTCTTGAGCTTTGGAGAGGTAGAGAGGAGAAGGAAGGGATGAAAATTTCGTATGGAGGGGGTCTCCTTTTATAGTTGCAAGGAGTGGGGGCAAAATGGACATTACATCTTCAAAATAATAAATAAGGGGTCTTTAGTGACGGATAAAACCGTCGCTAAAGCCCCGCCGTCGCCGTCGCCGCCGCGCCACGCGCGCCCGCTCGGCTACCTGCGCGCGTAACGCAGACGCACGTCCGCGTCGTCTCAGCCGTCCGATCGCGAGATCGGACGGCTTAGATCGCGCCCGCGCCCGCTGCGTAGCGCGCCGCCCGCGTGCGATCGCGCGCCCACCAGGGCGTCCAATTGCGCGTCGGCGCTATCGGGCGCGCGCGGCCGTTGGATCTTCATCCGACGCTCGTGCGTGCCTGCTCGCCCGCGCCTTCGCCCCCTCCCCGCGGCTCGAACCCGCGAAATGGTCGCGCGGACGTTTTTAAACGCGCGCGACCGCAGCCGTTGGATCGAGATCCAACGGCGGAGAGGAGACGTTGCGTGGTCTTCACAGGACTCCTGCGGCCGATTTGGTGGCTGGGATGGCGCCACGTGGCGCTATCTTGGCCGTCCATCTTCTGGAAGTTGTAGATGGTGCCACGGATGTCGGATTGACTTGATTTTTGTGTCGTTCGGCTGCGATCGTCGATCCGAATTCATCCGTGTGGTCGGATTTTCCATCTGAAGTGCGGATTTACACCATCCTGGCCCTTGATCTTCTAGGGTTCCCCGGTCTCTATCTGATGCTACGGATGCCTGATTAGGGCGATCTTGGAGTCGTTGAACTCCAATTGTCGCCCTGATCATATCCATACGGTTGGATCTTTGATCCGAGGCCCCGATAAAATATTTGCCCTGTCCAAGCACATAAAAGGAGACAATTAACCTCCATTTTATTCAAACTACTCTAAATGCAAGATGATGCATGTAATGCACTATTTATATCATGAAATGCAATCTTATGCTTAAGAACATGCATAAATAGACATTTTAAGTAGTGTAAATGTGTTTACATCAATCATCTAAAAAAAAAATAAGAAGAAAATTTTTTTTTGTGAGCTTTACATAATCAAAAGGAGGAAAAAGAGCAAAATGCTAAAAAGGAGCACAAAATGAAAAAGAAAGAGATAGTCATTAGTAAGAGATTAAGGGATTAACCGAAGTTCTATACCACATTAAGAAAAGTAAAGAAAAAAGTGCTAAAGAGACACAAAGAGATTAGTAGGAACACTGACCTTAGGCCTTTTTGGTCAGACTCTTAGTACCCGTTAAGATCTGGATATTCCTCAAGAGGTTGAGGAAAATGCAAAGCCTAAGTATTAGGTTTAAGGCTTAAGGAGTATTCGGCCTCATTAACTGACCTTCGATTTGCGGGACTCGATAACCTAAGCACCCCAAGTCACACACAGTCTAGTTCAGTGCACATAACAATTAAAATCACGTAGAAGCGTTTTCATGTTCTGAAAATGTTGCTTAGATTAGGAGCGGCCGATCAACACAAGTTGATTTAGACGAGTTCCCGGCACGGAGAGGTGGGAAATTCCCCTCGAAGATGTGTAACAGTATATCATCTCCTCGGTGCTTGTGTCTTATGATATTTACATATCCTACCGGGGGCATGTAAGCACTCTGCTGGTTCAGATACCATGGATGGCATTATCACGAAATGTCAATCGCCAGAGTCTGGATTCGGCCACAGAACGCCATGGGCAGGATTATCGTAAAATCTCAAAAACCAGGGTTTTGGGGGTTACCATGGGCGGTGCTATCTCGAAGCATCAATTGCCAGGGACCTTTGAGGATTGATAATGGGGACGGGAATCTGATATAGTCTGTGTTGTGAAACCAATCCGAAGCTAGAATTAAAAAGAAAAGAGAGAGAACTCTCCAAGCAAATAAATCCTCTGTCTCTCTCTTCCAAAAACGCACTACAAACTAAACCAAGGCTAAAATTATGTCTTAAGCATGGGTGCTTTAACCACGGAGTCCAATAAACCTTAGGGTAGTTCCTGCGGGTCTTAAAAACCTTTGCTGAGGACCTAGGCTAAAGCTGGACAGGTCCGGATCTTAGTTGGTACTAGGGTAACTTTAAGCCCATTGTCGGCATTCTGACCTAATCAAAGAAGAAAAAGCACTTATCATAACTAGTGAAAGAAATTCATGGTTTAGAACAGAAGTTAAAACCTTAAAATTTTGCTAAGGGACTAGCAAAACCTAGGCATGGAGGTATGATAAGAACCTCATCATGAACCCTAACTAGCTTACTTTGATCTAATAAAATGAACAAAAGCTCCTACATAACCTAAAGGAAGGCCTAATTCAGGGAATTACTATTCTGAAAGGAAAACATAAAACAAGGGGTAAAATTGTAATTTTACCATTACAGTGCATCGAAGGGATTTCTAAGGGTCTAGACATAGATCAATTGGACTTAATAAGAGAAAAAGTAGGATAGTTCAGTCAGAAAAGAAGTTATTGTGAAATCTAGGAATTAAATGACATTCTGTAATCCTAAAATAAATCCACTTAAATTCACAAGGTTCCAGGAGATATAAAAATAAAATAAATCCTCTAAAATTCATGGAAAAATATCCTCTAGGATTTATAACCTTCAATTTGGCCTTTGGAACCTGTTTTGACCTAGATTGGGGTCCATACCTAATATTTGACCTAATTTGGGTTTTTATGCAAAATGTCTAGTCAAACGTGGTCAAACCTAAAGTCCAACTTCACCATTGGATTCCTTAGGTCCAAATTAGGTTAATACCAAAATTTGGACCTAAGGGAAGGTCGTCTTGACTCACTTTGCAAATTGATCCTCCAAATTACATTCAGACCCTCAACTTTTTGAAACCCTTGCAAATACCCCCCTAAGTTCTTCGTCTCCTTCTTCATTTTGATCCCTCTACCATCGCAGCAGGGACCCATACCTCCGGCGACTTTGCGCAGAGGTTCTCTCCTCGAACTCATGGGGAGCTGCTCTCAGATTTGAAAGGGGAGCTCCCTACGAAGCCCCCTACCACATGGGCGGCTCGCCATGCCCTGAAGCCCCCCATACCTCTCGTGCGAACGCTCGAGAGGTATGGGTCTCTCTCCAGCCTTACCTCCGATGTGGCATTCCCGCCTCCTTCGTGCGCTTCCCACTCCGCCTACGCCTATTTAAGGAAGCCTAGACCTTGCCGCTTCCTTCAAGCTCGAATTGGCCGAAGATTACCCCCAAATTCGTCTCCTTTTCACTCCGACCGACTGCCCGAAGCTTCCAGCGACCCTCCCTCTTCTCGTCGCTCTGCCACCGTACCAATGGTAAAGCCAGCTCCGCCGTTTTCCGAGCCACACCGTACCAGCACGCATCCTCCGACCCTCTTCATCTCCGGCGACGGTAGTACCCACCACTCTCCCTCCGCCTCCCCCCTTCGCTCCAAATACATAAGTTAAGCTCCTCTTCCTCCCCTCTATATTTCCCCCTTATCAATTTTTCATTTCGATCCCTTGACCGCCACTACCACCATCATCGTTTTCACCTCCGACCACCAACTCCGGTGAGGCCACTCTACCTCCACAAGCTGTTCCACCCTCGCCGACCGGTCCCTAAGCACCGCCTCGACTCACTGATCATCCTCTGCACCTTCACCAACTGCCACACACACTGCACACCTCCACCGACCTAACCCACCTTCACGGCCACAGTGCGACCTAGGCACGCATGCCTAGGCCACCCTGTGACCAGCCAACCCCTGCCTCACCTTCGCGATGACACTGTGAAGGTTTTCCTATGACCTGACAGGGCCGCAAGGCCGTATTTGAGCATTTCAGGTCTGAACCTCCGCCGCCATTAACACGCAACTCGAAGCTCACCTGAAGTTTCACCCAGGCCTACACTCCCAGGTTGCGCAGCTCAGTCTCATGCACGCACCCAGGCCTTTGATTGGCTTCAAAGACCCTCGCGGCAGCTGAAATTGAGAAGCTCAACCTCTGTGGGCACGCGCGATAAGAAGGTGGGACGTTTAGTCCCACCTCGGGCATTTTCGTGCGGGCGCTGTGGTATAAGTTGTAAAACTGCATAAGGCATATCGCCTCCAACTCACGGGGTGAGGTCCCTCTCACCCGACAGACCAGCCTCGTCTACGACCACGCCTCGCGGACCTGGTCTTGACCCGACCCGACTAGCACACCTCGCCCAGCAATGCATGCCGGTGGGCATGGTCCCAGGCACGCATACCCGACCCGTTTACCCGAGAAGGCTCTGGGAGAGCTTTGTCCTAAGAGCGAAATAGAGAGATAGAGACACGGGGAGGGTAGGGGTAGGTTTTGCCTCTGTGTGCGCAGGAAAGGAAGAAGAAAGGAGAAGGAAGGACTTGAAGAAGAAGGAGGCGCAGCACCTGAAGGAAGAAGGAGCTGAAGACTTAGCCAAGAAGGAGAAAGTGCAGCAGCTGAAGACTCAGCCGCAGAGAAGGAGAAGAAGAAGAAGAAGGAACTGCTGCAGAGAAGAAAGAAGACGAAGAAGCCAAGGAGAAGAAGAAAAAGACTCAGGCACTATAGCAGACGCCACTTAAGGCATCTGATTCACAAAATCAGATGTCTGAAGATAGAGAAAGAAGAGAAGAGAGAAAGCAAAGAAGAAAGAGAGAGGAGAAGAAGAAAGAAAAGAGAATCTATTTCTTTTTTTAGCATTTATCTTCCTTGCATTAGTATTGAACATAATTGAGATTGTGATTTTCTGCTTCTAAATACCAAATTGCTCCCTGAGTTCGACCTCGAGATACTTTTGAATTTCGAGTAATAAATAAAATGTGATAATCGTTTTGTCGTGGTAATACTACAATGAATATATTTTTAAAACTCGTCGAACGATTCTTATCAACTCTCAAGTTCTTTTGGCCTCTAGATCCCTATAAAAGGACCGCCAGATCTTCCTGAACATTTCATGCTCAAAATCGGTCGAGATCCCCCCTCAATCCCTCTCTCTTTCATGGTCAAAGGCTCCTCGAACGTCTGACAATTTTCTCCACCTCTCCTCGTCATCCGTTCGCCATACCACTGGAGGATTTATCCTCCCTATCTCCCTCTGCGTTGTGCCGTACCAGCAGACATCCTTTCCTCCTTCGTCCTTACTGTTTCTCTTTCACTGGAGCCACCTTCACCTCCAGCGTTGGCTGCACCTCAACCGATGCCACCTCTGCCTTGCTTCGTCCACCAACCTCCTAACTACGTTTCCTATCTCCTCTACTTTCTTCTCACACTTACCACACCTTGCTTTGACCACCGACGACCCTCCGCAACTTCATCTCCTCCATCTCCGACCACCACTCCGGCAAGACCATCTCACCACCACAGAAAACCAAATCCCTCGTCGACAAGCCCACAACCATCGCCACACCTCTCCGCACACTTTCCCTCTTTCAATTCGATCCATTATCCACCCAAGTCGCTCATTGAACACACCCACTCTCATGCACACAGTCTGACCTCACCGCGCACGCACGGACCTTACCACGCCACACAACCACCATTGTCGCATTGTCGTGGTACGACGTGTAGGTTTTCCCTTCGAAGAGGGGGTGACGTAATAATTGCGGAAATGAAATATAAATAATCTCACAAATAAGCAATCACACAAGTACACAAGAATTTTAGGTGGAAACCCAAACCGGGTGAAAACCACCACCTAACCCTCTCGAGTTAGGATTTTCCGATCAACCTAGTTGATCAAATCCACTAACCGAATCACTTTAAAACGATGGTGATTCAACCTCAGTACAACCACGCTACAAGTACGAGGGTAGCATTCCTCAACCCCTTCTCTCCACGAGAAGGATTTTGTCCCACGAAGGAGACGGGAATTCGCAAAGCGAATACCCAACCAAATGACAAAGATAAAATAAAACAAGTAATCCTATAGAGCCAACAAAGGAATTTAAACCTAGCTTCTATAGGAAATAGGAAACTCCCCTTTGCAAGGAGTGCGTCGAGTTGATGACGCGGTGCGTGTGCCACGCGATGGCGCAACGTCGCTCTCGTAAACAACGGCGGGAGAGCGGGTGCGCGAAGCTTGATGCTCTCAAGATGTAGAACTTGAGCTTAGAGAGCAAGATCTTTTCTGGACACAAAAGAGTGTGAAAGTGTGTAGCTAAGTGTATCCAAGTGTGTATTGTGTTTCTCTTAGTGTGTCTAGGTGTGTAAAGGCTCCCCTCTATTTATAGAGGCCTTAGGAAGGCTTTGGAAGGCTTGGAAATGCTTCCATAGCCGTTGGGTGCAAAGCCCAAGAGAATCAGGCCGAAATCAGGACAATGATTACACTTGACAGGGTGATTAGACGTCTAATTATTTCATCAGACGTCTGGAAGGCCACTTTAAGACGTCTGATTTCAAGGTCAGACGTCTGATTCTATGCGGGTTTCCTCCTGACTTGAATCAGATCTAAACAGGGTTTTTGTACAAGTCCATCAGACGACATACAGGACGTCTGGCACTTTGTCTGGACGTCTGGAAACCTACTTTTACTGTGGGAATTGATTTCCAAACGTTGCAACGGTTAGAAAATCTCTGAGAAAAGATTTTGGGTCAGCCGAGGCAAAACGATCAATTATCAGACGTCTGGAAAGTCCTAAGGACGTCTGATAAGGCTCTAACGGTCATAATCTTGAGTGTTTGCGAAACCAACCAACGGTCCACTAATTGGACGTCTGGTAAATCCATCAGACGTCTCCTAAGACGTCTGGTCAAAGGTCTGGACGTCTGATTTCATCAGACAGAACTAACTATGTCCAGCCTAATAGATATCAGACATCTGAAACAACAGTCAGACGTCTTAAAATACTTTATCAGACATCTGATTTGAGAATTAGACGTCTGGATGTGCTGTTTGAACCCTATATTGGTTTTCTAAGTGTTCTACAGAAAACCTTAGTATCCTAGGGTTGTGCAGGTGTTCCTAGGACTACTGTTAGGGTACTTTGAGGCTCTTTAACATAATATTCTAAGAAAAATAAAAAGAGCAAAAAAATAAAGACAAGAGATACAAGAAAGGATTAAAAAGAATCTATCCTATTCTTCTTGTCTTCTATCTTCAATCTGTCGCTCCACGCGAACCTCCTTTGTTCTTGATTAAGCTCCTCCAATCCATCCTGGATGCGAGCTCGAGATCCGTCTAAACACGTCCACATTTGCAATTGACCTGAAATCTAGGACTCAAATTGCAAATGTTAAATAACACGTGTTTTGTTATCATCAAAACAAATGATCGTGGTGCTCTAGCACCAACACGACGATCCTTCCTGAGCTTTCTGCTAGGGCCGAGAGGCCGTCTTGCTTGATTTCAAGTTTCACTCTTCACTGCCATTAACGAAGGAGCTCCAAGCAAGCTTGGAGCCGTGTTCTTACGGTGCAAGTCCTAGGTTAAAGCCGCAGGTTGTGCGAAAACAACTCGCAACTACTTCCAGGTGGTCAATTGGACGAATTGACCTCACCAACTGAAGCAATTGAAGGGAGACGTGCTGCTGCAGACGTGCGAAGGGGAGGGATGCAGATAGTCCCACATCGTAGACTGCGGGAGCAATTGAGGAGAATAAATTGAAAAAGTGAAGTGAGTTGTTCGCCTCAGTTCACGGGGTGAGGTCCCTCTCACCTGCTCACCCGGCTTCATCCGTGACCACTGCCTATGGACCTGGTTTGACCCGATAACCTGCCTAGACCTGCACTCCTCACTCACCACCGCACGTCGGTGAGCCTAGACCTGGGTACGCTAGATCCGATAACCTGATTACCTATGGCTCTAGGAGAGCGGCTCCTAAAGAGAGAAGGAGAGCTGTGCGAGTAGGAGGAGGGTTTTGCTACAGGGAGAACCGGTTGACACTTAGCTGGATTCAGAAGAAGAAAGCCAGAGAAGAGGAAAAGAAGAAGTGTTGAAGAAAAGAAGAAGGTTTGAAGAAGAAAGAAGGTTGCAGAGGAAAGAAAGAGTTAGAGAAAGAAAGAAGGAAGAAGAAGAAGAGTCACAGAACAGAGAAAATCAGAGGAAGACTTTAAGTCATCTGATTTACAAATCAGACGAAGGGTTTAATTTCAGTTCATACATAGATAAATTGAGTTCATTAGCTATCATTGTAAGAGTATTTAGTGATCTAAATTACCATTTTACTCCGTTATTTTGCAGTTTGATACTTGATCTTAGTGCTACATTATTCTGAAATAATTTCTAATTTCAATTCCATAGCTTTCTTGTCTTATATTGTAATTTTGAGATCTGAATTCCTATATTATTCCCTGTGTTTGACCTCGAAACTTTTTCGAGTAATAAAATCTATTTATTTTCAAAGAAATTTCGACTATATTACAACGCCTTATTTTAAAACTCGATTTCGTCGCGATAACACTATGGCCAAAAAAATGTGTGTTATAACCAAACCAAAGCCTTCGACACTTTGCCAAAATTTCAATCGAAGAGCCTCTCAACAACCAACCAAAATTGGGTCTAAGCCGCCCACCAGTAGGTCCAAAACTGACCCAAATCTAGCTCGTGCTCACGTGTGTGCAGTCATGTGTGCACGTGAGGATGGGGATTTGAACCCCTGATGTCTTGAGCAAATAGCTACTATGCAAGTTTCCTTTTGTGCTCAATTCCAGATCTTGCTCCCAATGATGTGGAACTAAAGGTCCCAGCTCCTCCTTCGCCTTCTTTGTGCTTTGCTACGGTGGGAGGTGTTTGATGATTGAAGCTCAATCGACCATTGATCTCAAATCCAACGGCCTAGATGGCTTCCCCAAGTGATTCCGCAATGAGGAGAGAAGGTGCTCTCGTTGATAAGCCCTTGGAGATGATGTTCAACATCGGAGAAGAAACCCAAACCAGTACTGCACACGTGAATATGGCCTTTCAGCCCAAATTAAGCACACAACAAGCTCCAGCGAGCTACACCAGAGCAAAACCCTAAGGTGATTTGGTGTGGGGATGAATGGAACTGTGTGGCCGTCGAGTTTCAAAGAAGCTCATCAACGTGAATGGTCAACGACAGTGGAGGCATTGTATGGATAAATTGGTTTTGGCAAAAGCTTTGTGAGGGTGAGGGAAAGCTTTCGCCCAAATCAATTGGGTGAGGGGAAGGTAGAGGAGGTCGGTCGGTGAGGGTGACGGTGGTGGTCATCGGAGAAGTTGGAGAGGGAGAAGGAGTGGGTAGATGGAGGTCTCCCAAAACCTAATTGATGGGTAGAGGAAGAAAAGCCCTAAAGAAATTTTACGAGAGGATGAAGGGAGACGGTCGCCGGTGGTGCGCCAGCGAGGAAGAAGATGAGTTGTTTGCCGGAACTGAAGATGGGGAATTGAGGTCTAAAGCTTCGTGGGAAGCTCAATAGGAAGATGAGGAAGCAAAGCCCTCTACCTATTGTACGTGGAAGAGGGCAAGGAAGAGGGAGGAAGAAGCTCCGGTGGTGCGTTCAAGTTGCCGACGAGGAAGAAGAGGGAATTCTGGCCAGTTGAGCTCGAAGAAGTGCTTGTGGAAGTTCAAGCAATTAAATAGAGAGGATTGATGCACTAATTGAACCAGGAATCGTAAGTTCGACTTGCAATTTTGGTCAAGTTTTGCACTCATAAATCTTGGCTTGCCAGCGTCGATTTTGTCCAAATGAGAGGTCGTGACATAGCTAAATGGATTGGGGATGACTTGAAGATTAATCTCACCAAATTTGGTGAGATTTGGTGAAGATTTGATCAATCAAATATTATATTAAATCTCAACATGTATGGGTTGAGTTGTTGTTGCTCCTTGCTGCTCGTGACGCCAGCCATGGGCTTGGATGTGAGAATTTGGAAAGGTAGGTGTGTTTATGCAGTAATTAGAGACAAATGGCTAAAATGCAAACTAGGTCAAGATAGACTCTGATTGCGCTCAAAATTTAGGGGTAACCTAATTTGGACCCAAGAAATTTAATGGTGACCTCAAATTTGGGTTTTGATGAAGTTTTACTAGACAATTTACACTTTAGCCCAAAATGAAGTAATTTCCTGCCTTAGTCTTTGTTTTTGGTCAAAATGAGTTCATTTGGTCAAAGTGAATGTTCCAAACCTCATAGATTTCAATGATTTTTAGGAGGTTTAGATTACATTTATTTCCACCAGAATCCTTCCAATTGAAGTGAGGGTATAATTAGGGTTTTTATTAGTAAATTAATCTTTTATTCTCAAAAAATCCTGATTCAGTCAGTTTGAGCCTACTTCTTGGAAATTTAAGTTCATTTGACCTTAGATTAGGCACTGATTCACCCTTTTGCTTATTTGCATTTGTGAATGCACGTTAAAATAGAAGAATTAATTCAATTTCCCTTTTCTTCTCAAATTCAAGTCTGAACTGAATTACACCCTTCTTTTGTTTATTAAGGAGAATTTATCCCTCAAATTTGGTTAAATTAGGCCAATTGTGGTAGATGATGGTGTTACCATCAATTAATTATGTACACTAACCTCTAAGCAATGCCTTAATATAGGCACAAAAAGAATATATATATACAACTATATTACTTACTATACTAACATATGTATATTTATACACTAACATATATAAATGATACTAAAGAGCCTTAAAAACACTTATATATAAAATAAGGCAAAAATAATATATGTAGTATATAATACAAATACTCCATATATATGTATACACATGTATTATCTATATAGGTTTACTAACAAACATATACTAACACTCACACACATACAACACTTATAACATGCGTGCACTTACGCCTAACACGTAACACAAATTGCACTTAACTTAGAGCCTAAGTCTAACTTAACCAAAAATTTGGAATTGACGGCCCCAGCGGTTCGCAGAATTAGCAACCCACGAGGGTTGGATCGACCAGTACTAAGCCAAGCCCATAGTTTTTAGCTAGTTAATTTCTACATAGTTTCCAGCCAATTCAGGCCCACGAATCGCACCCGTAGGCCTTTCTTTCTCTCTCTCTCAATGGTCGAAGGAATGGGGGTGTGCTATCGGGATCCGACCTCCTTACTAGATGGCTTGTCCACCAGCACGGTCACTTATATTCAGCTTCAGGTGCTCTTGTGTTACGATGTGGGACAAATGTTAGCGCACCAATAGCAGCACTTATACGTGATTTTGGCCTGATTTCAGGACTTAATTAAATGATTAAATAATTAATTAATTTACAATTAAATTATATGTACATGTAATCAATACATAAGGTTACTTATTGGTGTAATTTATTTATAATAATTAAATATATAAATATATTTAAAAATTCATCGAATCAAGAATAAATACACGTTGATTTATTGATTAATTAGTTAATTAAAGAATAAATTAATGAATTAATGGAACAATTGACTTATAAATTAGTTGATTTACATTATAAACTTATTATTATTTTACATATTTTTAATTTATTTTTATTGATTTTATTTCAATTTATATGCATTTAAATACATGGTTTATATATATACATATATATACAATATAAATACTATTCCACAGTATAAATAAGTTATAAATATATTGAAAATACTTTAAACTACAGTATACAATTATACAACATAATTTACTTCATTAGTTTATTTATTTACTAATTTAAATTATATTAACTTACTAATATAACTAATTAACTTATAAACATAATTATGTATAATATATAAATAAATAAATAAAATTATTGCTGCTGTCAACAAAGTTCCGACCCAAATGAAGTCTGCTTCAGTTATTCCAACATTTGCTTGGACATCTAAGAAATAAATCCAAAACATCTCATGCCATAAAACCATAATAAAACTCGGATCACCAAGATCTCCTTAAAAATCATGATTGAGTGTTCACTTCTTTCAATTCAAACAGAGCGGTTGTCTTATTGAAAAAATTCATCTCACAATCAAATTTGAAACACAAATCATCACTCAAAACTTCCCATCATGCTCTAAAATCATTGCAAACCATCTTTAAGTTTTGATCAGGTCATTAAAACTCATATTCATGCTCCAGGTATCAGAATCAATCTAGAACTTGGTCAATTAATCTACAAATTCCAAATCGAATTCAAATCATGCAAATATCATTCTCAAGTGTCGCAAACCATCTTTGGAGGTTATAAAACTCAACATAAATCATTTTAAAGGTCGAGGAACCCTAGAAACCCTAATCTGATTCCCATATTATGCTATAGGCAGCGTGAATATGACTCAAATCAGGCATTTAAATCATGAACAATCATTTTGACCTTCATTCTGGTCTATAAAAACTTATCCAACATCTCACTGATAGACTAAAATGTTTTGGGCTTTTGATATGTGATTGCCACGGTGATTTGATCAACTAGAATCCCTGCACACCATTGATTAGTGTTCAGAGGTTCTAGACGATGCTTTAAAGCCAATTAGATCATTGCAAAAGTCTCAACTCAGTGCATCGAGTTTCATGGACTCCTACCTCAGTGAAGCACAAATCAGTACCAATGGTCTAAATTAGGCTTGAAGAAATCCATTAAAAAAAATCCAATCAAATGAACTCAAGGCAATCACATTACATCCAATTAAATCCAAATCGACTCAATTCCATCAATTAAACCCAAATTAAATGCAATTGTCTTAGAAATCACTCAATCAGCATCACAAATCAAATCTAATCAAATTAGCAAATTAGTTCAATCCAAAACCAGGGGAGGGTCCTTGTGATCCAATGGAAGGAATGGATAAACCCTTAATGAAATTGGCACACCAATAGATTTGAAAGCTAGGAAGCTTCAAATCTAAAGGCTACCAAGATGAATGGGTGAATTGCGATTAAAACACGGGGCAAGTGAGTGAGAATGTGATTGTGGAGTGAGGAGGGAGATCAATGACTCGTATGGATCTGTGAATTCATCCTCTCTGATCTGAATTGATTAGAGAGGGCAGATTGGCTAAAAATTACAACTAAGCTAAACTACTCCTAATCTAACACAATCAAGTGATGAATTCTAATCTAAACTACCTAACTAAGCTAGGAAAGTAGTAAATCTACTCTATGAAAGCAATTAAATCTAATCGGACGAAGGGGACCTCTGGGGCCAATTGCCGACGGCTACAAATGATGAAAGGGAAGGAACCTCGAGCAAGTGAAAGCCCATAGAAGGAGCTTTGGGGCGTCCCCTCGAGTTACGTGATCCAGCTCGACGTGGTTGAATGGGGTAGAAGGTACTACTACTGTCACCAGTAGCAGCCGAAGGGGAAGGAGAACTGGAGGGGTGGAAGAAGGGATCAACTCAGGGGAGAGGGAGTTGATAAAGGAGCTCAGAGAGGAGGGCAGCATAGTTTATAAGTGATGGGAGGTTCGAGTGACCTGGAATTAGAGGTGTATGCCATTAGGCATCAACGGCTGGAAGGAGTGTTGAGGAGCGTGAGAAAGATTAGAATAAGAGTTCATCGTTGGACGAGATCTGGAGATTGGCGCGAGCAAGTGTGCACTGGCGCTGGCCTATTTGACGAGGATCGACTATTAGATCGATGGAGAAAGGAATGGACGGCTGGCGTTGCACGTGTTCTTCGCGCTCGAGCTGAAGGGGACGACAGGAACTACATGTCTTTTAGAGAAATTACGAAGAAGTCCTTGGGTGCAAAATGGTATGAATTTAGCGAAGGAACCCATAAGTGGTTGTTTTCATGACCAAGAGGTTCCTGAAAGCTTACAAAAGAGTCCCTGACGAGTTTTAAGTAAATGAAATGTAAAGGCTTGAGGACCTAATTGTAAAACCTTAATTTCAAGGTCTTAATGATGTCCAAATACAATGCAATTTCTATGGTATATGAATTGAACATGTTAGAATGTAATTCAACCATTGATTTGTGCTTCTAAGCTAAAATTGGTGTTCAATTAGCATTTAGAACATCCAAGTGTATTTTAGGTATAGAATATCTCAAAATTGACTTAATTATACATTTTTAGCACAAATTGAGTATTTAGGTCTTTTTCCATAATTCCTACACTTAACTTATTTCTTGTGTTAATTGATAGTGTTTCAGCCTTGTTTCTAGCTTAACTTAGGCATTTTAGTTATGATGAGTCACACCTCATCACTCTCTAAGCCCAACCTCAAATTGGCCCTCAACATGGTCTATGTTGGATTCCTCGCTCCATTCACCACACCTCGAAGGGTCTCTTGGCATTCAATGCTTTGCGATAGCATCGCCCATGGCAACCCCAAGAACCTATAGCAATCGACACTTCATGATAGCGTCGTCCATAATATTCTTAAGCTAATCCTGGCCCTGGCAATCGACACTTCGACATAATGCTGCCATGGCACCTAAATAGCACAATATGCTTACATGCCCCTGATAAGATATTTAAATATCCTTGGAGACAAGCACTGAGAGAGTAGCATGCTATCATTGTGTCGTCGAGATGAGTATAAACTCCTCTCATGCAGCATGAACTCTTCCAATCAGATTATGTTTTCAAGCCTCTCCTCAATCAAAGTGCAGAGGGACTTATTTTTGAGAAGGCATTTTTATGATTTTGTCTTATTAAGCACATTGAGTTAGACCGAAGTGTGTGAGACATGAATGCTTAGGTTACCAAAAGTTCACAAGCCCAAGGGTAGACAAGGAAGTCAGATACTCCCAAAGCCTTTGACTTAATACATTGACCTCAAGGTTTCTTCAAGGATTTAGAAAACTGTCTAAATCTTAGGAAGTACTTGAGTTTTTAAGCCTATTTTAGTCCCAAAGAGTCTAAACCTAAGATTCATCCCAAATCCCTTAAGAGTCGAATACTACTCGGCTTGTCTCAACTTCCTCTCCTATCATAGATTGTGTTCTGCTGACTTAATGTTAATTGCTTTATTTTCTTTTTAATATTTTTTTTTTCAACAATAATTTTTATTTCCTAATAAAAAGTAGGAAATTGTATGCACAAATCAGAAAAATTAGAAGCACAGGTTTTACCTCATTTGATCGAGATATTTTCGCTTAAATAGGATTTGAATAAAAATTATGTCGTTATAATTCACATGGTGGAAAAACCTCAATCAAAATATTAAGAAATTAACCACAGTGATTTACATCGTTTTCATAGGGAGGAACTGAGTCCAATAAACTCACATATATCACACATTTACATTCACAAATTTGTAAAAAAAATTATTACACATAAGTATTCATTAAGTTTGTTCTATGACATCCATTGGATAGAGTTGAAAGAGAAACATGAGCGATGGAGATAGACAGAATATAAACAAATTAGAAAAAATAAATAAATAAAGCATCAATGATCTCAATAAAAAAATTGGTAGAAAATAAATACCCTTCTCTTGTAGTAAAAATCAACTTACAACTATTTATCATCCATTTCGTATTTCAATGATAGATTATTAAAAAAAATAGATAGAGAGACAGATACGTAGAGGGAAAGAAAGAGAGAGCATGCGGGAATAGGGAGAGTTAGAGGGTGGATGAGAAAAACCAATATAATATATTATAAAAAGCAAATCAAAGTTCTCAATTGTGCCTGGCAATCACTCATAGAGAAACAGGGAGAAGGCCTTGCATGCGCTCACGTGAGGAGAGGAGTTGGTGGTCGACAAGCTTGGCAGGAGGAGACCGGCCGGAGACAAACTTCTTGTAGATGGTGACTGTGCGACGAGATGTGGTCGGAGACGATTTAGATCTTTTGTCTGTATACAACTTTCTATATTGATCTGAGCTAGGTCTTTTGTCTTGCCTCTTCTAGCCTTACCTTGTTTTGTTTAAGGTTAGGAGTTGACCTCTACAAGATATTGACAGAGATGGCAAGCTCGATTGTGACCCTACCTATTTTGTGTGTTGCTATCTCTTTATTTGTCCCTCTTTTTATGATCTCTGATGCGCTTGGCAAGTTAAGTACCTGTCCCCCTGCTTGTTTGATCAATTAAAGCTTTCCTTTCGTTAAATAAAAAAAGAAGAAATTATAATCAAGTTTACTACGTGGGCTTTGATGGTGATCAAAAAGCATCATGCAAGAACATCGATCACACTAATATTATTCACAGCAGCTACAACCTAAGTGGTTGCTTCTCTTCTGCTGATGGGAGGTGCATTAGATGCTTCAAGGCCATGTTGGGAAGAGCACCGAGCTTCATGAGATGCATCGTCAGCGGCAGCAAGGGAATCAAGTGAAGAAGAAAACGAGTAGCAATAACATTGATAGTAATGTGATGACCATTTGATTTTCTTTGTCACCATATATCTATGATTCCAATCAAGTTCGTAAACACCTTCTACAAAGACAAGTACTAATTGATAAGATCCTCTTCTTTTACCGCTCATGTGGATGAACTTAATGGAGTGCAATAATCTACTAACAATACTACTTGTATGTTGTGTGTGTTTCTAGCACTTTTTTTTCCTTTTTTTTCCTACTTCCTTGATTTACCCTTTCTCGGGATGTTTGAATTGATTCCTCTGCTTGTGGGAAAGCATGCAACTGCTTCATCAATCATGTTCTCTAAGGAGAGAGTTTTCTTACATATATGTTTTTTGTTGATAATTGTTATTGCATTCATAGATATCCTGGGTCTTTTTGTGTTTACGCATGTAATCCTACGTGGTTGATATCCATTACATAAATGTTCTATGAAACACAGATCTAGCAAAAGATTTGCTATCTTTGACAAGAAAACGATTGACATGCGAGTAAATGAATTTGTACCATCCCCTTGTGTAGGTATTCTAGCCAAATGTACAAGATTAACATTATAAACAAACGATGGGTGCAAATGCTTTTATTACTCTTGATCTTGGCATAAGTTAATGTCATGCATGGTTAACCAAGGTTGTAAAATCACTTCACAAGTTGGGTCGCATAGAAAATCCAGTCGCCCGACAAATAGTGAAGATCTGGGATGAATCCATTTACATGGATCCACATGCCCGACAGAATGGTAGATCTCCTTAGAAAACCACCAACCGACACGCTCGGAACCACCACTAAAAGGAAATCTCGCCAAACACGAAATCGACTCACAATAGCCCATCGATTAGAATCCTGAGATCTTGGGAAGAGAAGAAAGGACCCGAGACCAAGGGAACCTTAGTTTATAAATACTAGGGGCAAACTAGCTTTAGTTTTTTACGCAATAAGAGAGAGAGAGAGTTTGTAATACCCATAAACTATTGTATATTGGGAGCACCATCATTCCCCCAGACATACACCTATTCTTGGTGGAACTGGGTTACCAAACCTTGCGTGCACCTCTCTCTAGTTGATTTTGTTAATTCAGGGTTCCTACTCTAAGGGCCTCGATCAATTGGCGACATATGTGAGAAGCATGCGATACTACGTTTCTTAATTTCATTCGTCCTACTATGGCCCCATCCACACAACATTTGTCTCATGCTGACTCACAAAAGCCCAAACCGGTAGAATCTAGTGTTTTGACGTCTTGGAAGTGTCGGCAGCCCTCCAGGTAGAGTAACAATGAGGGAGTGCGGCCACCAAACGTGCCTCAGGGTTCCCCCCATCAAGAGGGTCCTTTGAAGGACACTCTCCTTGATATGAGAGTGAAGGAGGACAAATATGAGGCAAAGCTGGTGGCCTTAAAGGCCGAATAGTCGATGGTAGCGGAGCAACTGTAGGAGATCCTGCTGATGAGGGACTGAATGGAGTTCCGGCAAGAGGAACCCCAAAGCTTTAGCCCCAGTGACGACCAGCTAAAGTGGCGTCACATTGTAGAAGATGAACATGCCTACTTGCGCAAACATCTCAAGAAAATGAAGCGCAAGCTTGGCAGCCAGAAGGGTGAAGTCCCTCTCAATCCACCAAAGGCCCCCTTACACCTCCTTGGGAGTCCAACGAGCAATCATGGGCCAATCCCTCGATTACTAGTGGCGGAGGTTCGATTCTCGAGATCTTCTGCTAAGTCACCCGGGCCATGACGAGCATGAGGCCGAGAGCGTACGTAACCATGTACCCCTTCTCAAAGGAGGTAATGACCGCTCCTCTCCTCGAGAAGTTCAAGCAACCTGTCTTGGCTCTATACGACAGAACATCCGACCCTAACAGCTTCATGGGAAGCTACCGGCAAATGATGTTGGTCCATGGCTGCCAGGACAGGGTCTTCTACCAAGTGTTCCCATCCTAGCTGTCCGGGATGGCCCACAAGTGATTTAACGAGCTGCGGGTGGGGCAAATCACATGCTTCTAGGAGCTGGATGACAAGTTCTGAAAGTATTTCACCGGCTAGAAACGAATTAGGGATAATCCTAAAAGGATCTTGGAGATCCGGTAGAGGAAGCCTGAGTCTTTCTGGTCTTATCTAAATTGGTTCAAGACTCGGTACTTCAAATGTAAGTGTCCCCACGATGCTATAGCTATCCGGTACTTCAAGTCAAGGCTACTGGCTCAGAGGTTTTGGTATGACATTGATGACTTCCCTCTGAGAGACATGGCGGAGATCTGGGTCTGCACCACCAAGTTGGCCGAGTAGGACAACTCCTTCCACTCTTGGAGCCACCTAGTTGATAGACTCTACGAGGACAACACCACCCCCAAGGCAAGGAGGGTCCCAACCGAAGTAGTGCCGATATTGGCTAGAAATTGTCACTGCCTCAACAAATGGAAGGGAAACTTCCCGGACTTGAGGGACCGACTCAACAAGACCTGGCTTAGCGGTCCCCATCAGCCAATGCGAGACCCCTATGAGGAGTATACTCCCTTGGCCGTGAATCAGGCGGATGTTCTGGTGGAAGTATGGTCTACGGATAAGGACATGCTCCCCCCGCCAAAAGCCCTTAAGAAGTCGGAGGTCGGGCCTTACTACAAATACCATCAGATCCGGAGGCACGCCCACGGATGATTGTCGCGACTTACGTGATTAGATCAAGTCTCGGATTAGTCACGGCAATCTAGCCCATTTCGTTAAGAGAAATGAGGACCAAGACAAGGGGAAACACCCCATAGAGGCTCCCGAGGAGTATCATTGAGAGAAGCTCCAGCAACTTTGGGGAGCCCATATAATATCCCTCCGAGAGAAAGGGGAGATGAAGGCCATGGCTACGACGACGTCGCAAAAAGTCTCGCTGAAGCACCTGCTTGAAGAATATAACCGTCAAGTTTTGGCGGCTCTCGAGGTAGGGCAGCAGAAAAACCTGGCGACCGAGGCATTGTCACACCGGCCGACGCTGCCACCCCAACACCTGGTCGAGGCGCCAATTGACATAATTTTCGGCATCAATGTGCCACATAGATCTTAAGGAAGGTCGAGAGATGCCCCTCCCCCTGGGAGGCCACCTATGAAGCTTATCAGACTTTACAGTAGGGAGAGAGGAGCCCCATCTGACAAGTTGCCTCAAGGCTCTTCTCATCCTTGCCAAATCCGGTAGACCACACGGACCCTCTACTAGTAACCCTCCTAGTCGAGCACCAGCAACCTCGTCTCCTTGTAGATGAGGGTAGAGCCATGGATGTCCTCTTCCTGAAGATGCTCTCACAACTAGGCCTTCGTGAAGAGCACCTATCCTCGTCAACCCTACCGATAGTAAGGTTTAGGAACCATAAAGTGATGCCCAGAGGAGAAATCAACCTTCTGGTGTCGATATGTGACGAAGACAAACACCTTAACCGAACAACCACCTTTATAGTGGTGGGGTCGACGGCGGCCTTTGATGGAATAATAGGTCACCCCACAACTCACGCCTTCTAGATGATCCCTTCTACCTACTACTAGTGCATACTCTTCCAAACCCCACGTGGAGTCGGGATTATCCACGGAGATCAGTTCGCTGGCCGGGAGTTATTGTGCATTGAGCTTAAGCGCTCAATGGAGAGAATCCTCCCCAAGTGATGAGTTGCGACTCATCATAGCTAAATCGCCTAAGTTAAGCTAGAAACTAGGTTAAACAATATCAAATTAACACATAAAAAGAGTTAAGTGTGGGAATTAGAGAAAAAGACCTAAAACATCAATTCTGTGTTAAAACTACATAATTAGGTCATTAAATGAGATATTCTTCTGAAAAAAGTTAAATGGTGATCCAAGTGTAAATTGAACTCACAAATGAGTTTAAAAGTTCAAATCAAAAGTATAATTAACTTCTTAAATGTTCAATGAAGCTTCTATAAAAATTTTGATGCATTTGGACATCATTAGGGCCTTGCAATTTGAGATTTACATTTAGGTCCTTAGTACATTACATTTCATTCATTAGAAAACCTCTAGGGACTTATTTGTAGACTGCACGGACGTCTCTGCAAGCCTAAAAGGATTATTCTATTATACTTTTTAACCACTTATGGGCTTGTTTGCAATCTTTCTACCCCTTCGCAGAGGGGTGTACCATGCAGAATCACTAGAAGAACCCCAGCCACCTGTACCCACGCAAACACTGTTCGTGCGCAAGAACTTGAAAGATCCTGGCCGTCGATCCTCTGTACCCAATCCGATCTGTGGCCTACCTTGATTAAAAGCTTCGTGCAACTCCGTGCGTGCGATCACCACCGCACCCAGATCCCATCCAATGACAGCTTTTTGACTTGGCATCGTCGCATCTCTCTCCTCAAATCCTCATCGCCCATGCCCTTTACGCTTAATCTCACCATTGCGGTGAGTGTGTTTCACTCTGATTTGCTACTTAAAGAGCTCCACAGCTGCGCGCGTGAGGGATCTCTCCCTCCTACACCTCTCAGTGATCATTCCTCCTCTCTAGCTACTCTCCCCAGTTTCACGGCCACCAGCTGTGAAATCAACCTTCTCTCCGACTCTCCTCACCGCTAAGGACTCCATAGCACCTGAGGGCGACCCTAAACTCTACTAGAGGGTTTTCACTCCACTGGAGCACCTCCTCCCTCCATTCTTCCTCTCCATCCACCAGGAGGAGATCCAAAGGTCCCATTCTTCCTTTTAGATTAGGTTTATTGTTTTTTAGATTAGCTGTAATGTAATTAGATAGTTTAGAAGTAGAATTTAGATATAAATTAAATCTAATATGTGATGTGTGATTGTAGTGTAGCTTAGGAGTAGTTATAGCATAGAAATTCCAAATTTCAGCTCCTCTGATCATTTCAGATCAGAGGGGACGATTTCACCCACACGCTGATCATGTTTTTCTCCCTCTACATGTTTTCATTTTTGCTTCTGCTTTCCTCGCAATTTATTCTGCAATCCACCCATTCATTTGGAGTCAAATCCCCATCTCATTGCTTTCAAGCTTTGAGATGAGGATTTACGCTCAAATCCACTCAGGGGTCTCCCACTCACTTTAGTTTGTTCACAAAGACCCCTAATCTGAGTTTAAAATGGAATCGGTTTGCTTGATTTATTTTAAATTTGGGTTTAACACAAGATTGCAAGATTTTGAATCAATTGAGCTTTGAATGGTTTTGATCAACCAAATTGAGGTATCCTTGTGTAGTTTAGATCATGGCTGTGAATTTAAGATTGTCGAATTCCCCTCAGATAAGCCATGATCAGATGTTCTCTTGATAAGGTTTTCATGGACTTAAATGTTTTGTAGAGCTAAGGAAGATCAACTATGTTGATTAGAGGCTCTATTTAGAATTTTGCTATTGTTTTCTATGAATCTGATTTTCACCTAAGGGATTTTCAATATCCCTTAAGGTTTTTAGCACAATGGGATTTAGCTGAATTGATGGGGTTGATTTCAACACTTTCTACATGCTGTCTATAGCATTAGAAAGTGTTAAATCAGCTATTTTTCTGATCTAATTTGGTGTGATAATATTGAAAAGGGACTTTGATTTAAAGTTGCACCTCCAAGAATGGTTTTTATGTGATTTTTAGTCGTCAGATTTTCTTTAGAGAGTTTTGTGCATTTTTTAATCCCAGCTAAACATATCAAATTGCTACATGATGCGGCTACATTTCAATTCAATTCAGCAAAATATTTCCTGACCAAGTTAGTTTGTAACTCTAATCAGGCTTTCTCAAGTCTGATTTGAGATATAGATGACAGTATCAGGAGATAATTTGTTGACTTGAGGTTCCAGACTTGCTGCAGACTTTTTCTATGAATTTTGGACACTGCAGCAAGGTTCTGAGATGAGTTAAGATGTCTGGGCTTTTCCTAAACCATCTGGAACTGTTCTGTAACTGCTGCTGTAGTTGCTGTCTGCTGCTGTTTGCTGTAGTTGGTGGCTACTGTTGCTATCTGCTGGATTTTCATATAGCCGACTAATTGGTGGAATTGATTAGGATAGTGAGCTAGGATTCAAATTCTGTAATAGCTGACATGTATATAAGGTTGTGTAGAATGTGTACAAGCATTCTTGTACTGTTATAGGTTTTTAAATACATTTGATTGCTTGTTAATTCAGTTCATTTTTTATCAGCTAAGGATTTTTGCCTAACTGTCCAAAATTAAAAATAATTGAAATGTGAGTTGAATTTCATGCTTAACTGTTCTTATTCTTTCCATATCATTTGTTGAGCATAATTGAGGTAGTTCACTGCCTGTCCATCACTTAGAGTTCCATTCTAGGCCTTAGGTTCACTTAGAAATCCCTCTTTAGGCCTAGAATGTGCTTCACTTTACATAAATAAAAACTTTATAAAAAATCCAAAAAAATAAAATAAACCTGTCTTAATGAAGATCAAGTATATTTTTAAGTGTATACCATGTTTCATGGTATTCTGAACCCCCGGCTTGGTAGAACATACCAGCCGACGATTCAGTATACCTTGGAATTTAATACAAGAACTCAAGTATAAAAATACCAAAAACATCTCCATTTTTCTCATCTATCTCTTTCCTTCTCATCCTCTATCTCCACAAAATATACAAAACCCATAAAAAGTGAAAAAACTCTAAAAATACCTAAAAACACCTTGTATACTAGGTAAATACTTGTAAATATATGCTATATAGTAAGCTATATGATTAAATATTGTAAAATAGATATATATAGGGTATAAATAACTTATGTATGAGTTATATAATGTAACTTAAATATTTAAGTTAACCTAAATTGTACATAGCTTATTTATATAACTATATATTAATTATACTAATTTACATGTACTATAAGCTATATAAATTAATAAACCATGTAAATAAACATATTTACTACTGATATTGTACATACGTATTTATATGTATATTATATACATTAGGAACCCTGTACCATAATTTAATTATATATACAGAATAAATAATTAATTTATTAAATTACTATCTAAGTTATTAGCTTAAATTAAAATAAATTAGTAATTTAAGTTAAAATTGAAATAACTTATACTGTATATTTGTAATGATGTATTTTAAGTAAATTAAGCTAATTTAAC
Organism: Thalassia testudinum; assembly: GCA_037157565.1. NCBI lineage: Eukaryota > Viridiplantae > Streptophyta > Magnoliopsida > Alismatales > Hydrocharitaceae > Thalassia > Thalassia testudinum. The sequence continues at coordinate 12,833,422 of JAZHRO010000058.1, forward strand.
TATATTTATAATGTATTATATTAGTTATATCTAATTTATATATAAAATAGCTTAAAAGAAGCTATTTAAATGTAAATAAAATCGAAATAAATGTTTTAAAATACAATAAAAATCTTTATTAAATACATTAATATGTATATTAATATTGTATAAGGTCAATTAGATCGAAACTTAACTAATCTATACTTAATTTAGAAATAAAACCCAAAATACAGTATGTATAAACTATAGACTTTACCTAATTTATTTATATAGTAAATATAATTAATTTTCTAAATTAATTGTACAGTTATGTAGTACTATGTAAATACTTTAATTTCCCATAATTTGATTTTAATTTAGAATAAACCAAAATCTCCAAATCAGAACAACTGTGTTGGATGTCAACGTTGGGCAACACTAAACATAGCGCCACATCGTGTGGCGAAGAGCATCCTGAGCGTTATAATACGAATTTGTTCTCTTGGCTATTCAGTCGTCATGTGTCGGGTGCACAATAAAACCAATACCCTTACCCATTGAGCATTGATTCGGTTCTAAGTATATGTAATGATATTCTGAGATGTTTACGCTGTGGGCTGGGGGCCGACACTATGTGTGGGCCTCTATGGGCCCAGTTCTGAGCTTAAGTCGATATTAAATGGGTAATTAAACAAACTGAGGTGGCCCTAGTAGAGGTCTGGTCCCACCCGTAAGGGTGCTGTGTATCCCTCGAAAAGGTCGTTCGCCAACCTTAAAACCTAATTTTTGAACTAAGTCTAATGAGGGGTTAAGGGAAGAAAAGAAGAGAAGAGAGCGAACTCAGAAAATGTCTCTAAGTGTTAAGTGTGTAAAGAGAGAAAAGATGAGAAGGGAAATGGTTATGTGTTAGAGAACAAACAGAGAATGAAAGTCGTAGAAGGAACTAAGTGAAAGAAAGGAAGAAGAAAAGAACAGCTGACTGAAGTGTATACGTGTAAATGTGTATAGTGTATATACATATATATATAAGTATACTGTAAATAATAAGTTTAAGTATATTAAGTATACATAGTAGAGGTAATGTTTGAACTAAATATATGTATACATAAAAGCATAGCTTTACCGACAGAATAATCCGTCATTGTAGATAGAATAAGTGTCACTATAAATGTCACTATAGACCCTATTTTTGCCTTAGGTTTTGTACATAGTTCTTTCTAAGGTCTAGCAACGTTTATGTATGTCACTATATATATTATATATGTTATTGTATATGTTAGTATATTAAGTTAGTATAGTATATATTATTACTTATTATTGTATATATATGTAAGTACTAGTATTATAAGTTATAAGTATATAGTATATAGTATTTATTTATAATGTTTGATGCTTGTTTGTTTATATGTGTTTGCAAGCATTTTAATTCGTTCTCTTGTACATAGTTAAGCTATTTATTCTTCATTGATTATTCATTGATTCATTCATTCATGATTGTACATAAAATTAACCTTTTTCAAATTAAAGAGTAATATTGGACTTAGAGAGTGATGTATATCAATAACTGTCTTCCAGTGAATGACCTGGAATAAATCAGTAAAAATTATGTAAATAAATAAAATTGACGTAATAACGATTTGTATTTGTAATATATACTACAATAACGACGATTTTTATACGAACCGCGTCCGTTTGCTTCACCAAGCCTCACAAATGGGCGAAGAAGAGGAATTTGGTCCACACCTTGCGAGAGGATGAATTCCCTATCCAGCCACCTACGCAAGAGATGAAGCTTGATTCTTCAATCATGGCCATTCAATTGTACCCTGATACAATTAACAAGCTAGTTCACGTGGGAACTAAGTTATCTACTAGCGAAGTCCATGAGTTCCTGACGTTGCTAAGGGCAAATGCGAACATTTGCACCTGGTCATCCAATGACCTGTAGGGAGTAGACTCGTCTTTGATCTAGCATTGAATCAATATACAATCGGGCTCCCGGGCGATCAAGCAAGCTCGATGTCATAAATCAACTGAACAGTGGCAAGCGGTCGTTGTCGAAGTGGACAAGCTACTGGAGACAGGCTTCATGGAGCAATCTATCTACCCGGAATGGATGCCTAACATCGTAACGGTCAAGAAGTCAAATGGGAAGTGGAGGATGTGTGTGGACTTCACAAACATGAAAGATGCATGCCCAAAGGACGAGTCCCCCTTGCCGAAGATCAATGCCCTTGTGGACTCCTGTAGCGGGTATTCCCACATTCCTTCCTTGACGCCTATAGTGGCTATCACCAGATAAGCCTAGCCTAGGCTGATCGGCCCCACACTTCATTTGTAACTGATAGGGGCCTGATCCAATATAGGGCTATGTCTTTTGGCTTGAAAAACGCTGGGGTTACTTACCAGCGCCTTGTAAATCTGGTGTTTTCCCATTTAATAGGAAAGTCGTTTGAGGTGTATCAAGGGGTTAAAATTCTTCCAACACATAGAGAATGTAACCCAGATGTTTCAAGTCCTAAGAAACATCCAACTTTGCTTAAATCCTGAGAAGTGCGTATTTGGCATAGCTTCGGGGAAATTTCTAAGCTTCATGGTCTCTAATCAAGGAATTGAGGCAAATCCCGACAAAATCCAGGTGATTATGGCCTTAACCCCCCTGACAAACCTGAAGGGATTGCAATCGTTGGTCAGCAAGATTGCGACTGTAGGCCAGTTCCTGTCTTGATCATCCGACAAGTGTTTCCCCTTACGCACTAGACCCCTCAATGCCAGCAAGTCCTCGAAGATGTAAAGAAGCCCCTTCGAGAGCCTCCCATCCTCATAGTCCCCACGAGAAAGGAACCCCTGTTCCTCTATCTGGCAACTTCAATGAAGGCGATTAGTGCCATCTTGCTATGTGAACGTGGCAGCAAACAGCAACAGGTATATTTCATAAGTAGGACTTATCAAGGGGTAGAAGCAAAGTACACCATGATCGAGAAGCTAGGCCTTGCCTTGGTGACATCTACCAGAAAGCTCCGCCCATACTTTCAAGCACATACAATAATCGTGCTCATGGACTACCCCTTGTGCCAGCTATTTTACAGGCCAACTGGATCAATGATGAGACTCATGATGGCTCCTAATTAACACTAATTAGTTGGTTTCCCTAGCAGATTATTTAAGAATACCTTTAATATAGGGTTAGTTATACTATACAAGTAAAATAGTAAGGACATCTGAAATATGCTAAAATAATGTAATTAAGGTTTAATTAATATTAATATAAGTTTAATGAATAATTAGGACTCAAATCATAACCATTTAGCTATATATTAGGTATTTATTATAACTTAAATAAATTAATGATCTAAGTTGTTAATTAACCTAATTTAATTAATCACTTAAATAAATATAGCTAAAAAGGGAAAAAATATAATTTCAAGGCATAGATATTATATTTACATTATTTATAATTATATATAAAAAGTTGAAAAAAGAAATAAATTAAAATAAGCCTTTAAATACATTATTTACATTTGAGTCCTTAACTTCTTTGGCAATTGAGTCCTTTTTATTACACTTAGGTCTTTTATTTGCAAGCTGGTCCCTGTGTATACCTTCTTCAACCTCTTTATTTTCTTGGACGACCAAGTAGCTCCAGTATGCCACCCTCCGATCACTGCTCATCCTACATTTCACAGCCACTTCTGCTACTGTCATTTCTGATCTCACCTCCATCTTTTCATCCCACGATTCGGATTCTTCTCTAATCCTATTTTTACTAGGTCTGACTACGGTGGTTACCATGAACCTAGACCTATTCCCATCCAGATACACCCCCCTTGACGACCTTCTCCACCTATAAATACCCCTTCGCCCCTCTAATCTCAGTTAGTTAGCTCCTTATCCCTCTTCCCCAAACTTAGCCGATGATAGGCTAATCATTCTAGCCTCCGGCAACCTCTCACCTATCCATCGAAGCTTCTGCAGCGACGAAGCTTGTCTCTCTCACCTCCTCTTCCTCTCCAGCAGTTGTGATAGGGCCTGGAGCATGCCATCTTCCTTTCTCCTCACTTCAATTTCTTGCTAGAGAGATCTCTTCCCTAACCCTCTGATTTCCTCCTCCGATGAACCTCCACATAGTCTCTCTACCTCTATTCTTCTAGGTAAAATGTAGATTAGCCTTAATTCTTAGTTTAGATTAGGTTTAGTTAGTTAATTAAGTAGGTAGCTTAGCGTAATTTGTATAATCAACTTCATCTTCTTCGTCTCTGGCGAGGTCAAATCCAACCTCGACGGACTTCAAATCACCTATTCACTCACTTGATCACCTTTCTTTTCACTTCATGATCACCTTCCACATTCGAATTCCCTTATTTATCATTTAACACACCTAAACTACCTCACATGCACTTAAGCACCTCCGCTGTCCATGGCAGAGATCTTAGAGCTAATGTCACACTCAATTAGGGCCCTCCGTCGCTTAATCATCTCACAAGGGCCTTGTTCCACTCTTTAATTTCATTTAATTTCATCTACACGTAAAACGGCCATTCCAACTCAACCTTCTGAGCTCGCTATCAATGGCAGCTCAGAAGGAGTTAGTTCACTAATTCCATTCACAGAGACCATTGCCACACTTCAATACACATTTCCCCTCACTCAATTGAGTATGAATCCTCTTCTTGAGTTCATGTCAATTCAAAGTATTTCGTGATTAATCTTTGTGTTTGATTGTTAATTGACTAAATTGTAAGGTTCCTGAGGTTCCTTGTAACCTCAGGAAGCTTTTGAATCATTTCTTGATGCATTTCATGGAGGTTTGATCTCCAGCTACTAAAGGTTGCTTTCACCGGAGCTCCGACAACACCAAATTAGACTTACAGCCATTTAAGCTATCTGAAAAGCTCCAGATCATCTTGTTTTGATATGAGGATCAAATTTCAATTGTTAGATCTATGTTTTAACGATGATATCTCTAGGTTGATCATCATCTTCTCCAACTCTGGCGGAGTTGGAGCGACATGATTGCTGAGGTTCAGAACTTGGATTTAGGTTCATAAGCTTAAGTGAATCATCTAGAGTCTATTTTAGCCTTCATTTAGGTCTAGGAACACTTGATGTGATCTATCGAATAACACACCATTGGAGCTCTGGCAACGATGCTTGAGAACACCTAAGGAGTGCTTAAAACTCATATTTAAGATGTTGAATCGATTCCTAGGATTAGATTTAGTCCATCTATGCCTTCAATTTGATTTGGAATGTTACAATTCAAAAGTCAACTCCTGACTTGATTTAGGTCAACTCTGATTCTATTTTGAGCATTTAGGGGTTGAATTTCAGAATTAATGAGTTGTTTGAGTTCCTGTAAGTCATGTGAATCATTTAGAACTAAATTGAGTGAGTTTAATCGAGATTTAAGGTGAATTCTAACTTCTGAGCAGTTTGGGTTCTAACTGAAACCTGAAGTTGTTCAATGACTTATTGATGAGATTCAATGTTGATCTCTACCCAGGTCAGTCGTTTATTGTCTGTTGAATTGATTAAGATCACTTTCTAATGCAAATCTCTAGTTGTTGGGCTGATTAACTCTGAATTCAAAGACCTGCATATTGAGAAAAGAAGCTCTGAAGCTTCTAAGCTTTCCAATCTTGTTACGCCTTCTTTTCCTTTCCAAATCCTGTGAAATGGCCCTCTAAACATTCCTAGACTCTCATTTGAGTTTTATCTGAGATTTATAAGTCATTTGACCAATTATACTTCTCAGAAGCACAATACATATATGGTGAATGTGCCATGTTTAGGCACTTATTTCATAGATCAACTGTGATCCAATCCTCAAATTGTTTTGCTCAATATATAAAGGAGTTGAACAGCTTTCAATCAAGCTATTGTATGCTCGATTTGGTCCACTGAGCTGAGAGAAATCATTGATTGAAGTCTGACTAGGAGTAAATATGCTGAAGGAAAAGAGGCGAAGTTAGTCCCTGTTACCACCAGGGCATCAAGAGTCATTTAAGACATCTGAGAAGTCGCCCAGACGTTTGGCCAGACGTCTGGAAGCCTTCCCAAACGTCTGGAATTAAATTTTTTTGGCGTATGGGTTCGCGTCTGCGCGCATGCACGCGCAGACTGAACCCACCATCCTCCTTCTCTTTCCTCTCCCTCCCTGCAGATGCAGCCTTTCCTCTTTCTCTCTCTCCCTGCGCTGCCTTCAAATAGCACCTCTCCCTCACCCTCACTCCACCGCCTTCTTCTTCTCCTTCTCCCTGTCAGTGAGAGAGCGAGTGAGCGAGAGCGACAGCAGCGACTGCTGTGGGCATGTGGGGAGAAGAAGAAGAAGCTCGACCGCGAGGGTGCGAGCTTGCCGGGGCAGCTAGAGCCGACCGGCGGGAGAGCAGCGAGCGTGTGGTGCTGCGGGGGAGCTGCTGCAGCTCAGGCAGCTGGTGGATGCAGCGCGACACGGCCGTGCGTTGCGGGTGGAGAGCGAAAAGGGTCCTGATTCTGGGAAAATTTCCCAGAATCAGACGTCTATACTTGTGTCCAGACGACGCAGAAGACGTCTGGAGGAAGGTCCAGACGTATGACAGGTACAATATTTGTTATCTTCTCCTTCTTTCGCGTGTACGGCCATGCAGCCGTTCCGCCGAGTTCTTCTGCACCTTTTTGTTATGAGAGCGGGTGTGTGTCTGTGTGCAGGATTTGTTCAGGAGGGCGTCAGGGCTTGCCATCCTACGCAGATCAGACGTTTGGGCACAGCACTAGACGACAGAGAGGGTCTCCAAACTTCTGGGGTGAGAATCGGACGTTTGGAAACAAAATCCAGATGGTCCAGCGGGCTTCTGGACATCTGAAGGACTGTGCAGACCAAGGTATGACCTGAGCTACCTTTTAAGATGTCTAGAAGAAGTTCCAGACGTCTGATTTTGGATAGACTCATCGTTTTTGACCAGTTTAGGATCCATTCAAAGTCCGTTTTCCGTGTTCAAGTTTCGTTCTTCCCAGATTTATTTCCTCTACCTGTTTACAGTAATTGTATACTATTCTGAGTAACTCCTTGTGTTGATCCTTGTGTTAGGACCCCGTTCCGTTGCGACTTTGGGGGTTGCGGAGGCACGTAAGATTGCCGATCACGCCCCCAATACTCCCGATTTTGTGGGTAGAGTGGCCCTTTAATTTATTTATCAAAAATTATACATTTATGAAACAATTAATAGAGTCTAGGGCATTACATGAACCCTAGGGTTGAGAAATTAGATTGAATGATAGATCCTAGGGTATTGCATGAATCCTAGGACTGGAAAACTAGATTGAATGATAGATCCTAGGGTATGGCATGAATCCTAGGACCGAAAAACTAGTTGAATATATATATACATTGCAGTCCTAGAAAAGTAGAAAGGAAACGATAACCGCCTGTAAATTGGTTAACAACTGCCTGTTTGAAAATGAATAATCACTGTTGAGAACATGGATTATATGGATATAAAGCTGGAACGGTGAAACCTAAATTGGCTGAGTTAAAAAAGCATGAACCCTATGAGGAATTAGGAGTAGAACTCCTGGAAAGTGAATGGAATAGAATTGAGGAAGTGAACTGGCCCTTGAGTACGGACTACCAAGGAGAGCAACTGTTCCCCTGTTTAGTGCAGAGCAGAGCTAGCCGCCCCAGGGACCCGAGGTTAGGTCTGGCCACTTTGTATCGACTTTTGGCCCTCGTGTACACAGTACTGATGAGAGCTACTAGTGTAGGGAGAGCACTAGCTACCCCACGGGCCCCGGGGTTCTGCTAGCCCTCTTACACCGACTTGTTAGGCCCACTGGGCAAACCAGGGAAGTCAGGAGAGGGTGCGCGGACTGAGGAGGGGCAAGACCCCTGTTTGGTTACTGTGGAGGGGTTAGACCCTTGTTACTGAGAGGGCTCTGCCTTATACTGGTTCCGTGCTGTGCTTTGGGCGCACCCGTTAATGGAAACGACTGACCGCGTGCCAGTGCGGGGTAGCTACCCGTGCATTTATCGCGCGTACCGTAGTCACTGTTACGTCTGTCAGCGACCTTGGGGCGGTTGACTGAGGGTAGGACCACCACGGGGGACTCTCCCGGCCAGGAGAGCACCATGTGTTACTTCTACTTTTCAGAAAAGACTGCAATCAAGATCGTTCCCACGAGGAACATTCGAGATCAAGAGAAAGATCTGAAAAGTATTTCAATAGTGAATAAATGGAAAAATTAAAGAAAGAAATTATAAATATAACAGCTACTGCCACCTTACTGTTTCTTTTAGCTTTTAGTTGCCACTCTACTCAGCGTTTCGCTGACGTGTCACCCTTGTTACCTTTTCAGGACCAGGTGTTGAGCAGCCAGAGTCGGCGGCTGCAGAGGGAGCTGGGCCTAGTAGAGCCCAGTAGTGTTACTTGTAGTACCTACTGTACTTTTCTTTCAGTTGTAGTGAGTAGTTCTGTTACCCCCATACTTTTTTTATTGTAAACTTCATGTCTATGTACATGTTTATTTTCTTTACTGTTGTGGTGGTGTATACTGTAGTATTTCTTTCTTTACTGCTGTATTTTGTTACTGATAGTTATATACATGGTGAATGTGGCTTATTTTACTGCTCTTTTGGTTACTTTCTCGCTGGACGACTGGGTCTTGGGATCAGTCGAGTTGGTCCGATTCTCGTGTCTCGTAGGGATTTGGGAATCGGGTTGTTACAATCCCACATCGTGGAACAGTAGATGCTCACACATCTATAAAGGATCCACGCTCATTGCCAAAGCAGTCGTCGGCGTAGGGCACACACATTCGAGCATGCATTGACCATTTATCTGACCATTGGTATGTGGGTTGGGAGCCCGATGAGCATATATGCAGGCCTAATTGGGCTCAAATCTATACAAAAATAAATCTAAAATAAACTAGGGCTTGGTTGCTAGTAGTGGTTGATCTGACTTAATAATGGGTTGTTGATCCTGCGAAAGGATCGGGTCTTCCCATTAAACATTAATTTTTGTTAAGTGAAAGAGAAGAATGGGCTTAAAAATCAACTAAGTGTTGAGAATAAGAGTGAAGGCTGAAGAAGAGATGAAGGCTGAAATTCGATTAAGCGTAAGTGTTGAATGAAGCATAAAGGAGAGAAGGCATTTGTAATTAGTGTTAAACATTCCTTTAATGCCTTCAAATTGTATCAATTTGCTATACATTTCATTTTTGCTTTAATTGTAATATCATTTTGTCGTGCAATTTCTTTCATAAATGGAATAATTACCAAGTTTAGTGTTCAATTTTGTATGCAATCGTTCATGTGGTTAACATATTTTGTAATTAGTAGTTAATTAAACCATTAATTAATTAGGGATAATCCTGGCCATAGCACCTGAACCAGCACAAGGTGCTTACATGCCCCTGGTAGGATATTTACATATCCTAGGAGACATGCACCGAGGAGATGATATATTATAACTCATCTTTGAGTGGAGCATTTTTCATTCTGCCTCTCCTCGTTAGGAACTCATCAAATCAACTTGTGTCTTTGAGTTGCTCCTAAGCCAGATCTTTAGGAAAACATTTTCAGAACAGATACACTTTTGGCATTATACTTCATTAAGCACACTGAACCAGACTAGTGTGTGATTTTTGGGTGCTTAGGTTACCAAGTCATGCAAACCAAAGGGCAAGCAACGGGGTCGAATAATCCCTAAGAGTTAGACTTAATCCATCAACCTCGCACTTTCCTCAACCTCTTGAGGACTAACCTAGATCTCAACAAATACGTGAGTATTTAAGTCCTAAGATAGGCCCAAGAGGCTTAAGGTTGGTATCTATCACTTATCTCCTAAGATTTAACCCTTCAGGTCTTAATTCATCATTCAATCCAACTTAGAACTTAGGTAAGTTCCATAATCAATTGCAGGGACTAACACAATTTTTTTCTTTCGTTTGCTCATTTTCTCTATTTTTCCTTTCCTCCTCTTTGAACTTTCAATTCAGCTCTCCTTTCATATCCTTTTTTTTTTTGAATGAAACCCCTTCATGAATCGAATTTCACAACGTTTTGCACTTTAATACCCTCCTATGCCTAAGATTTGCAATGTCATTGTAAATTAGGTGGGCTCGAGTTCAGCTTAGATTGTACTTAGAATAGGTTTGGGTGGGTGGCGAACAGGTCGGGATGACTGTTGTGGACAATTTCAAGCTTTGATACAAATATCGGAGGTGGAGTTCGCTGTTCTAATAGACAAACCCTAAAGTGCAATATGACTTCAGCTCAGAGATAGGTCAAAAGGGTCTCAGGTTTCTTCAAATGACAGGTTGCCTCCCGTTAAGCAATAAGTTTAATGCTATCAGCTGGGCACAATGTAGTTTAGGTAGAATGGAGATCAAAAGATATCGTAGCCAGATTCGAATTGGTGAGTTTGAGGAACAGTTTCAATTTGTAACCATTCACAACAAATGGTTTTGAGTGAAGGCCCTTTTCAAGGTCCACAATTTATTCCTTTCTGGCCCTTATTGAAAGGGCGAAATTGGTGTTTTTAAGATGGTTGCATTGTAGTACAGATAAAAATCGCTAGTCAAGAAATACAATTTATTACTTGAATTTAAAGTCCAAGGTCGAACACAGGGAGCAAATATGGAATTCACATGTTAATCTCAATTAATAATATAAATGATCACAATCAATGATTTTAAATGAATAATAATTATTCAAAACTAATTTTCAATGTAGCACATGAGTATATCAAGAGTTTCATGAGGTAAAAAGATGTCTAAGGCAAAATAATGGTGATTTGAATCACCAATTATTAGTTTAGATACAAGTATATACTAAGTACTGAATAATCTAAATAAATGAACAGTACTTCAAACGTTTTATTTGAGAATCAGACGACTTAAATGTGTTGTGCTACAGTACTTTTCTTCCTTCAGCTGCTTCTTCTTCTGTTCTTCTTCTCTCTTTTCTTCTTCCTTCTCTGGTTTTGGCTCTCTGTCTCTTCTGAAGCATGGCCAAGGTTTTCCTTTTCTCTTCTAAGTCCTTCTTTGTAACGACCTGATTCCCGAGTCCCTACGAGACACGAGAACCGGACCGACTCGACTAATCCCAAGACCTAATCGTCCAACGAGGAAGTAACCAAAAGAGCAGTAAAATAAACCACATTCAGCATGAATATAACTAACAGTAAGAAAATACAGCAGTAAGGAAAGAAACCACTACAGTATATTCCACCACAACAGTAGAACAACATTCATAACATAATATGAACTGCGGGTAAAGAAAAGTACAGCGGAAACAAGAACTACTCACCACAGTGGAACCAGAAAAGAGGTACAAGAGAACAGTGGTAACTCTACTGGACCCTACTCGGCCCAGTGTCCTCTGTAGCCGCTGACCCTGGCTACTCAACACCTGGTCCTGAAAGGTAACGAGTGTAACACGTCAGCAAAACACTGAGTAGAGTGGCAGCTAAACTAAGGAAACAGTAAAGTGTACAGTAGCTGTTATGTTCTGTTACTTTCTTTAATTACGTCTTTCTATTGTCTCACAATTTATCTATTTCTCAGATCCTTCACTTGATCTCGAATGTTCCTCGTGGGAACGATCTTGATTGCAGTATTTTCCGAACAGTAGAAGTAGCACGTGGTGCTCTCCTGGTCGGGAGAGTCCCCCGTGGTGATCCTACTCTCAGTCAACCACCCTAGGGTCACGGACAGACGTAACGGTGACTACGGCACGCACGATAAACGCACAGGTAGCTAACCCGCACTGGCACGCGGTCAGTCTTTTCCGTTAATGGGTGCGCCCAAAGAACAGCACGGAACCAGTACAGGGTAGAGCCCTCTCAGTAACAAGGGTCCAACCCCTCCATAGTAACCAAACAGGGGCCTTGCCCCTCCACAGTCCGCGCCCCTCGCCTGACTACCCTGGTTTGCCCAGTGGGCCTAACAAGTCGGTGTAGGAGGCTAGCAGAACCCCGGGGCCCGTGGGGTAGCTAGTACGTCCCTACACTAGTAGCTCTCCTCGGTACTACGTACACGAGGGCCAGCAAGTCGGTACAAAGTGGCCAGTCCTAACCCCAGGTCCCTGGGGCGGCTGGTTCCGCTCTGCACTAAACAGGTACAGGTACTTCCCTTGGTACTACGTACCCAAGAGACAGCACACTATGACGTCTTTCTTTCTCAGTTCCATTCCTTTCTCTTTCCAGGAGTTCCACTCCTAATTCCCCGTAGGGTTCCAGTTCTTTTAACTCAGCACATTCAGGTTTCACCTTCCCAGTTTCACATTCATACATCCCATATTCCCAGACATGCTCATTTATTCATAACAGGCAGCTGTTAAACACATTTACAGGTAACTATTATTTCCTTTCCACATTTTCCAAGACTGCAGTATTCATATATTCCACTAGTTCTTCCCATCCTAGGATTATGCCATACCCTAGGATCTATCATACAATCTAGTTTTCCAGCCCTAGGATTCATGCAACACCCTAGGATCTACCATTCATTCTAGTTTCTCATTCCTAGGATTCATGCAATGTCCTAGGGTCTATTTATGGTTCCATAATTAACAGATTATACTAATAAACTTAAAAGCCACTCTACCGGTTACAACAGGAGTACTGGGGGCATGGTCGGGAATCCCGCGTGCCTCCGCAACCCCGAGACTGCAACGGAACGGGGTCCTATCACAAGGATCAAACACAAGGAGTTTATCAAAATAGTATATAACTACTGTAGACGGGTAGAGGATTAATTTCCGAGAAGCACGCAACTCGAAACAGGGAAAACGGACTCCGAACGGGCCCTAAACGGGTCGAAAATGACGAAACAGTGCAAAATCAGACGTCTGGAACTTATTCCAGACGTCTTAAAAAGTGGATCAGGGGTTACCTTGCTCTGCGTGGTCTCTCAGACATCCAGAAGCCTGTGGGGGCATCTGGCCTAGTTCGCAAACGTCCAATGGTCACCCCGGACGTCTGGAAGTCGCTTCAGTCGTCTGGCACTGCAGCCAGACGTCTGATTCGTGTTGGGTGGCGAATCAAAACCTGCGCGTACCCATTTCCTCTCTCTCTCAGTACGGTCAGTCGAAGAAAAGGAAGGAAGACGGAAATAACTCACCTTTCAGACGTCTGTACAGTCCTCCAGACGTCGTCCCCGTCGTCTGGCTGGAAGCCCAGACGTCTGATTCTGGAAAAATTTTCAGAATCAGAGCGTGACTCGCCCTCCGCCCGCGATGCACGGCCGCGCCGCGCCTCGTCCTCCTATTGCTCGAGCTGCAGCAGGCCTCCCGCGTCCCCCCACGTCTGCTGCTTCCCCCGCCGGCCGGCCCTAGCAGCCCCGGCGAGCTCGCCCTCACGGCCGAGCGCCTCTTCCCACGCGCAGCACCTCCTCCCACACTCACCGCGACTGTCGCTGCCGCCGCTCACTCGCGCTCACTCTCGCGCACGGCTGGAAGGAGAAGAGGAAATGGGGCGGAGGTGACGGGAGTGAGGGGGAGGGCGTGGCCTTTTAAGGCCGCGCGAGGAGGAGAGAGAGAGCGGGACAGAGGGCGCAGGAGGGAGAGGGAATAAGAGAGAGAGAGAGAGAGATGCTCGCAGGTCTGCGTGCTTAGGCGCGCAGACGAAACACGCGTGCCGAAAATAACCGAATCCCAGACGTCTAGAAGGGGTTCCAGACGTCTGGTCAGACATCTAGGACACCTCCAAGACGTCTTAAAAACATCTGAAGCCGCGCATTCGTAACATTCTTCAACCTCTGCCTTGTCTTCTCCTAAGGCATAGCCCTTTCTTTCCTTCTACCTTTTCTTTGTATCTTCCTTGGCTCTTCTTTCTTCTCTCTTCACAACTAAGTGTTGGGTTCTCTGAAGAGCAAAACCCTCCCTCCCCCGTCTCTCTTTCCACTTCCTTCTCCTCTCTCAGATCCAGGTCGATAATTGGGTACGTTAGCCAGGCCCATGTGCGTGCATGTGCGCGAGGGACCTCACACCCCAGTGTCGAGGCAAAGAGGCCCTAGCACTAAAATAATTTTTGCAATGTCATGGCTTTGCCTGCTTACGATGTGGGATTATTCCCACGAGCTCTCCTCTTCACGCACGGCCGTGAGCTGCTGGAGGATTAGTTCGTCAAATTGGGGCAGGACATGTGGTCAACAGCCTCAATTGATCGATTGCGTGCTATCTTGGCCCAAGTCCGCTTCTCCTGGGTGCAAGACCTAGAGTTGGCAACTGAAGATCAAGCTTTGAGCTCGCTTAAAGCTCCTCCGTTAATGGCGTTGCGGGCTCGAGACTTGAAAAAGATGAATACGGGCTAAATGCCCCAGTTAGTACGTTCAGAAGCTTCTCCTTGGTGAGGCGAAGTCAACGGCAGTGGCTGCGTGGTGTGGCATGATGTGTGTGATTGGAGCGAGGTCAGAATGATCGGAGGATGGTGGGTGTGTTCGGGGGACCGATGGAGTGGTCAATCAAAGGAATAAACAGAGGGCTTTTTCTCTCTGCGAGGTGGCGATGCTTATGGAGGTGACAGCGGCACTATTCGAGTGGTGGAGCGGTGCATTGGCGTCGCCATAGAGTCACCGGAGTAGAGGAAGACGATGGGGGAGATGCGTGTACGTGGGTTGAATTGAGAAGTTAGGGAGAGGGAAATGAAGTATAGGGAGAGAGGAAGCGAGAAAACCTAAGTAATGGATGAAAGGAGGGAGATTTGGCGTCGGTGTGATTGCCAAAGCCAGAGAAGGAGAATTCTCCGTTGAGGAAGACAGCAAGGAAGAAGGGGCTAAGGTGCTTCTGAGTTGACCGTCAAGAGGCGGAGGAAGTCGGGGAGGAAGGAGACACTCCCAATTTGGTCGTTGGAAGGCCATAGGATGACAGAGGAAGGGGCTCACCGGAGCTAGGTCGGAGGAGGGTTAGGAAGAGGTTTTTGGCCTCAAAACTAGTTGGGAAGGATGGTTTTTCCTCAGGGGTCTATTTATGCCATCAGGGGAGCAATTCAATCTTGGAATCAAAGCTTGAAAGCTTGAAGCCACATCTCTCATGTGTTCGCATGAGAGATTGAGAAAGAGTTAGAGCCCAAGAATAGGTTTAGATCGAAGAGGATTCTCTTAGGAATTTCCCTTCCAAATTTGGATGCGATTGAGCGTGAAATCAAGGAGAAATTTCTGATTGAAGGTCGCCGGAGGAGTAGGTTTAGGAGTTGTTGAGCTTTGAAGGAGGTGGGGACCTAAACATGAAGAAGAAGATGAATTAGGGGGGTATTTGCAAGTATTTTAAAAGTTAAGGGCATGTGTGTGAGAGAAAAGAGTTAGAATGGATCAAATTGAAAACTAGGTGAAGATGACATCTGATTGAGCTCAAATTTTTGTACAAACCTAATTTGGACCCAAGGAATCTGATGGTGAAGTCGGATTTAGATTTTGACCAAGTTTGATTGGATAATTTGTACAGTTACCCAAATTAGGGCAATTGTCCGTTTGAGACTCTATTTTAGGTCAAAATGGGTTTGATGGTCAAATCAAAGGTGTCAAATCCTAAAGAATACTTTTATATGATTTTTAAAGGATTTTGGTGAATTTTATCATTACCATAACCTCAGTTAATCAAGCAGATCTGTTTTTAAGGTTTCAGATGTCATTTAATTCTCGAAACGCGTGAAAACTCGTTTCTGTCTGTATGAACCCACTTATTAGGCATTTATGAATATTTGACATTTAATTAACCCTTGAGAAATCCCGTGATTGTTCTGCAATTAGGATAATCTATTAAAACTGCAGTTTTACCTTTGCTTTACTGTTTATCACTCAGAAAGGATGTACAGTGAATTATGGTCCTTTGGAGGTTATGTAGGAGCATTTATCCAATGAATATGACTAATTAAAGCTATATATGGCTAATGATGATGTTATCATCAACCCTTAAAAATATCGATCCTCCATGTTTTGTTTTTAAATTTTAACTCGATCTGGTCCTCTTCACAATTGATGTTCGCCCTAGCTGTGGCTAGGAACGATCTCCCTAAGATAATGGTGTGACTTTCAGATTTTCAGGAATATCCATGTCTAATACAATGAAATCCACCGAGAAGTAGAAATCTCGTACCCTAACTAAAACATCCTCGAGAACTCCTCTTGGTGACTATTGATTTGTTAGCCAGCTGTAGAGTCACCTCGGTCGGTTTAAGCTAGGTTTCCTCGAAATGATCTAGTAGGGATGTGGGGATTAGATTTATGGATGCTCCTAAATACAATAAAGCTTGATTGAACTCTAGGTTTCCTATCTTACAAGAGATCAAAGGTGTGCTAGGATCCTTCACTTTCTGCGGGAATTTGCTCAGGATAATAGAGCTGGCTTGCTCAGACAACACAATCGGACACCCATCCTTGTTTCACAGCTTATGCTTTAGTGTACATAAATCCTTTAGAAATCGCACGTAAGCTGGTACATGGTGGATCGTATCCATCAATGGAATGTTTATTTGAACTTGTTCAAAGAGCTTGACCAAGTCTTCCTTGAGTGCCACAGGTTTGGGTTTCCTATTTCCTTTGGTCAAGGCCTTAGGAAATGAAACCTCTGTTGGTTCCTCTAGGATTGGTTCAGGCTTTGAATCTGGGTTAGGTGTATCCTGGATGACCATCCTAGGGCTAGGCTCTAAACTACCAGGGCTAGAGTGGCTAGGATAAGGTGGATCCTGAGTCGTTTTACCACTACGTGTAGTAACAGCGTTTAAGCTAGACTGGTTTGGGTTCAGAGTCGGCAAGAGTGGTGGTTGCTGCTGATATCCCGCATACTATGTGGAAGCCTCCATCTCGTCGGGTGATGGTGTAGAAGGGGCCTAATAGACGTAGTGAGCTTGGCCTTGATTCAGGTTCATAAAGCACCTTCAGTTCGGCATGTTATTCAGATTTAGTAGAGGTTGGGAAGGGAGTGCACCAGGCTGGCGAGTCCCAACTAGCTGTGTGAGTTGATTTCGAACATCTATGATCTCTTCTTTGTGTTGTTTTTCCATAGCCGCATTAGTCTTCTGGATGTCAGCCAGGGTGTGCAAAATCAAGTTCATTTGATCTCCCTTACTAGGCCTGGATTGGTAACTCGGGTTGGGCCTAGGCTGAACGAGCTGATATGGTTGCTTAGCTTGTGGTTGGGATTTGAATTGAGGTCTCAAGTTCTGATTATTTCCCGACCACGTGAAGTTCGGATGAATGCGCCATCCAGGGTTATATATGTTGGAGAATGGATCATTCTTGATAGTGTGGAGATCCTCGCAGGTCTGAGGAACTCTAAAGTAATCTAAGTATGAGGGTGATGGTATCGACTACGGTTTGTATAAAAAATCGTTATTGTTGTTGTAGTAGATGTCACAAATACAAACCGTTATCGCGTCAATTTTATTTAATTACATAATTTTTACTGATTTATTCTAGGTTGTTCATTGGGAGGTAATTATTGATATACATCACTCTCTAAGTCCAACATTATTATTTAATTCCAAAAAAAGATCAATTTTACATACAATCATAAATAAATGAATTAATGAATGAAAGAATTAAACTAATTTATGTACAAAAGAAAGAATTGAAATGCTTGCAAATACAACTATATAAACAAGCATCAAACACTATATATATACTATATACTATCTATTTATAACTTATAGTACTAATATTTACATATATATATAATAATACGTAATAATATGTACTATACTAACTTAACTTAATATATTAACATATACAATAACATATATAATATGTACAGCGATAGATATAAATGTCGCTAAACCCCAGAAAAACTATGTACAGAATCTAAGGTAAAAATTAGGATCTATAGTGACACTTATGCTATCTACAGTGACAGTTATATATGTCACTAAAGCTATTCTTTATTTATATACATTTATAGCTCAAACACGTTATGCTAGGTATACTTATTTACTTACATATATTCTATCTATACTTATTATTTACAATATACACATATATATACAATATACAGATACAAGGCAAGCTTATCTTTATGTTCTGTTCTCTTCTTTTACTTGTTTCTTCTTCTCTTTAATCTCTTCTTAACTTAGCCATTCTTTTCTTATCTCCTTACAGCTTTCACATTTCTTCTCTTCTTCTTCTACACTTAGCCACTTTTGAGTTCGCTCCATTCTCTTCTCTTTTCCTTTTTACTTAACTTAGCCGCTGCACACTCTCTTAGTTAATCCCCTTATTAGGCCTTACTTAGCTTAAAAATTAATTTTAAGGTTAGCGGGCAGCTCTTTTCGAGGGATATACAGCACCCGAGACGGGTGGGACCAGACCTCTACTAAGAGTTGCCCTAATTCGTTAATTAGGCCTCTTAATCATGTTTAATGCTCAGTAATAGGCTTAATCAAGCCTTCGCACAGTGCATGGCTTCCAGCCACGCACCGCACACCATTCATATCACAACACCATACATATGCTCAGATCAAAGGAAGGGGTAAGGGGTATGGTGTTCGTTCAGTGCATGACAACTGAATCACCCAGATAACAAAATCATTTTATAGCGCTACAAGCACTCTGTGCTGAACGATGTGGTGCTTTAGTTAACGCCTCTTAGCACTAGAATTCCAGCGGCCTATTCTGATTTCATGTCTTTGGCCATTGATTTGAGGGCCATAATTTATTATAAATTAAAAATAAATTATATGGTATTAAAGTATTTACATAGTACTTTATAATTGTATAATTAATTTACAAAATTAATTACGTTTATTATATAAATAAATTTGGTAAAGTTTGTAAATAATTCAACCTGAGTTTATTTATTAATCAATGTATAAATTAGTTAATATATGGTCTAATTGACCTTATACAGTATTAATATACATATTAAGTATTTAATAAATATTTTTATTGTATTTTACATGTTTTATTTCGATTTTATTTATATTTAATTACCTATTTTCAGGTCATTTTACATATAAATTAGATTTAAATAGTATAATACATTATAAATATAATTAAATTATCTCAATTTACTTAAAATACATTAGTACAACTATACAATATAAGTTAGTTTAGTTTTAACCTAAATTACTAATTTATTTTAATTTAATCTAATAATTTAACTAGTAACTTAATAAATTAATTATTTATTCTGTATATATAATTAAATTATGGTACAGGGTTTATTATGTACATAATATACATATAAGTACGTATGTATAGTATTAGTACAAATAATATTTATTTTAAGGGTTTTATTAAAATACTTAGAGTATAGTACATATAAGTTAATATAAATAATAGATAATTATGTAAATAAGTTATATACAGTTTAAGTTATTTTACATATTTAAGTTACATTATATAATATATGCATAAGTTTTAATATATACATTATGTACATATCATACATTATATACATATATAGCGTAATTTATACCTTATATATACAAGTATGTACGTAGTATACAATGGGTTTTTAGGTATTTTTAGGATTTTTTTCACTTTTTATGGGTTTTGTGAGTTTTATAGAGGTAGGAGGTGAGAAAGAAAGAAAGGAATGAGAAAAATGAATATGTTTTTGGTATTTTTATACTTAAGTTCTTTTATTAAATTTCAAGGTATACTAAACCGTCAGCTGGTATGTTCTATCAAACCAGGGGTTCAGAATACCATGAAACTTGGTATACATTTAAAAATATACCTAATCTTCACCAAGATCGATTTATTTTATTTTTTTGGATTTTCTATAAAATTTTTATTTATTTACAAATTGAGTTCATTCTAGGCCTTAAAAAGTGTTTTTAAAAAGAACCTAAGGCTCTAGATGGCTTTCTAGTAGTTAGATAGGCAGTGGACTGCCTCAACTGAGCCATAAGCATGCTCTAAAGGATTTTCAATCATAAAACATGAAATTCACTTTATTCTACATTTCTTTTCAATAGTTGGACAGTTAGAGTACAAAGTTAGCTGACAACAAGTAATTCAAGTTGATTTACAAGCATTCAAATGAGATTAAAAATACATTGGTTATACATGAAAGCTTGTATACAATATATATGACAAGTAAAACATATCAGCTATCTCAGAAAATCCAAATTCAAATTACTATCCTACTGAATTTCATTCCATCAAGCAGTACTGTTATAGTAGTAGAATAACAAGAACAGCAGCAGCTGCTGCTGCCTGATCAGCTGCTAATTGAGTAGCCAAGATCACAGCAGCTTCCAGTAGCCAAAGACCTAAGCTCAAATGTCTTCAGTTATCCAGAGCTATCGCAGTGTGCCACATTCAAAGAAATCAATTCTGCAGCAAGTCTGGAACTCACAAATCAGTTCTTATCTCTTGATTTAGTCAATTATATCTCAAAGCAAACTTGAGAAAGCCTGATCAGAGATACAAAATAACTTGATCAGGAAATAAGAGCTGAATCTGAATTGAAACGTAGCTGCATCATGCAGCAATTTACTATGTCTCGCTGGGATTCAAAAAACACAGAAATCTCTAAAACACATTCTAACAAGGGCAGAAAATATCATAAAAACTATTCTCAGAAGTGAAACTTTAAATCAAAGTCCCTTGTCACTGTTTTCACTTCAAATCAGATCAGAAAATTAACTGATCTAACACTTTCTAATGCTATAGACAGCATGTAGAAAGTGTCAGATTCAGCCCAATAAGTTCAGCTTGAATCCCATTGTGCTAAAAGCCTTAAGGGCACTGAAAATCCCTTAGGTGAAAATCAGATTCACATAAAACAAAGCCATGGATAAAATCCTTGGTAGAGCCTCCAATCAACATAGTTGATCTTCCTTGACTCTACAATGCATTCCAAACATGAAAACTTTGAATTATGACAAATCTGATCATGGCTCATCTGAGGAGAATTTGATAGTCTCAGATTCACAGCCATGATCTAAACCAACAAAAATACCTTAGTTTGCTTAATCAAAGCCATTCAAAACTCAATTAAGGTAAAATCTTACGATTTTGTGTGAAACCCAAATTCAAAGTAGATCAAACAAACTGAATCAATTTTAAACTCAGATCAGGGGCCTTTGTGAACAAAATGAAGTGAGTGAGAGACCCCTAAAATGGATTTGAGCTCAAATCTAGATCTCAAAGCTTGAAAGCAATGGGATGGGGATCTAACTCTAAATGGATGGGTGAATTATGGATCAAATTGCAAGGAAATCAGAAGCGAAATGAAAACATGTAGAGGGAGAAAAACATGATCAGTGTGTGGGTGAATTCTTCCCCTCTGATATGAAGTGATCAGAGGAGGTGAAATTGTGAAATCTATGCTAACTCTACTCCTAAACTACACTACAAGCACGCATAGCAGATCAGAATTAATCTATATCTAAATTCTACTGCTAATTATTCTAATTAACACTACAGCTAATCTAAAAAATAGTAAACCTATTCTAAAAGGAAGAATGGGACCTATGGATCTCCACCCGGTGGATGGAGAGGAAGAACGGAGGGAGGAAGTGCTCCAGCGAAGTGAAAACCCTCTAGTGGAGTTCAGGGTCACCCTCAGGTGTTACGAAGTCCTTAGCGGCGAGGAGAGTCGGAGAGAAAATGGAATTAATAGCCGATGGCCATGAAAATGGGGAGAGGTGGGAAGGAGAACTGGAGTGGACGAATGATAGCTGAGAGATGTAGGAGGGAGCGATCCCCCGTGCGTGCAACTAAAGAGCTCCTTAAGTAGAGTGAAGAGTGAATCAGATCACCTCGTGGTGGAATTGGGCTGTTAGGGCGTGGGCGGTCTCAATTTGATGAGAGAACACGCGCAAGCTAAAATCAAATAGCGGCCATTGGATTAGATCTGGGAGGATAGGTGACCACATGTGCCGAATCGCGCAAAGGTTCGATTCAAATCGAACCACAGATCAAGCGATCAAGAGAATGAACGGCGAGGATGGCATGTGTTCTTTGTGTGCTACAGTTCACACGAGCTAAAGATGTAGACGAAGTTTCTATTGGTGAAATTGCAGGGAGGGTCCCTCAACGAAGCGGTAGAACAATTGCAGAGAGGCCCATTAGTGGTTAAAATGTATAAAAGAGTGGTCCTTTTAGGCTTGCAGAGAGGTCCCTACGGTCTACAAATAAGTCCCTAGAGGTTTTCTAATGAATGGAATGTAATGTACTAAGGACCTAAATGTAAATCTTTAGTATCAAGGCCTTAATGATGTCCAAATGCATCCAAGTTTTTATATAAACTTAATTGAACATTTAAGAAGTTAATTACACTTTTGATTTGAACTTTTAAACTCATTTGTGGGTTCAATTTATACTTAGATCACCATTTAACCCTTTTCAAAAGAATATCTCATTTAATGATCTATTATGCATTTTTAACACAATTAATGTTTTATTCCATTTTCTTTGATTCCCACACTTAACCCTTTTTATGTGTTAATTTGATATTGTTTAACCTAATTTTTAACTTAACTTCGGCTATTTAGCTATGATGAGTCGCCACTCATCATAACCCCATGCTTAGGTTTTGCTAGTCCCTTAGCAAACGACTCATTAAAGTGCATAATAATTTAAATATCAGCAAGGTAAGTGTGATGAGATATCTTTACTTCTTTCTTTTCTTTTTCTCAAAAATTTTAAGTGTTTTAAAGATGCCCTTTAAGCTGAAAGATTTTCTGATAAATCAACTGTGTTTATGTCTGGACATTACGAGAACCATTTTTTTGCTTAAGAAGATTGACCAGAACTCAAGACTGATATGACATAGACCATCTCTCGACTAACAAGGACTCTTGATATTTAAACCTTTCAGTCAAATTCCAGGACTCAGAGAGTTTTACAGAGACTCAGAATGCTAAGAAGTTATGGTCATGCTTAGTGATAAGTCAGGACTAACCAGGTGAATTTTAAAACTCAATCCCAGGGTTTTACTTCTTTTTAAGTCAAGGTTGGTCCTAGCTTCAGCTCATATTTTTAGATTGACTCTCAAGAAACAAGAAATACTCAAGCCCAACTCTTATTGCGTTTATGGCTCAAAGAATATTTGGTGGAACAGGGTATTTGTACTGAACCCTGAAAATATTTTTGGTGGAATTTATTTTGTATTTACAAGACTTGGAGAACATATTTGACTTATTCTAAAGAACTTTTTTTTTTTTACTTTGTCAGTATGTCTCCGACAACTTTATTTGGTAGAGTGCACCTTATTTGGTGGGTGAGTTCTTTGGTGGAAAGAGCTTCGCCTAAACATAAGACTAAAGACTACGACAAAGAGTCTACCTGCACGCACAGGTAAGGACCCTACCTTCCCTAATGAATACTAGGGTTGAATTTTAAATTCACAAGGTCTTTCCCGACACTGTGTCGTGTAAACCAAGGTTACTTAGACTCTTAAGTCAAAGCAAACTAGCGAATCCTATACTGGTGACTCAGGTACAAGAATACATCCTAAAATTAGGAGAGATTGTGGTCTATCTTGTCAAAGCTCAAAGTGTATTAAGCCAAAGACTGAGTGAGTCAAGCTACAGTGGCCCGGAAAGTCAAACCAGCAAGGTTGAATGTCCATAAACACTTATTCTATTTTTCTTTTCAACTAGAAGATCGTAGTTAAACACTTATATTTCTTTTAGATTCTTTTCTCTCCTCAACATGGAGTTCTCCCTCAATAATAGAGTTCATGTCCCTTATTGTATTTTTGGAATTTTTGTATTTTGTCATTTTTTTGTATTTTTGGCTTTGTAATTTTTTTAAAATTTTTCAAAATTTTTTAATTTTTTTGGTATTTTGATAATACTATACTATATATACTATAGGTGTGTTTACAATTACATTTTAGTTAAATGATTCACCATTTACATCCCCCATGCTTAAATGATGCAATGTCCTCATTGAATGAATAGGGTGGATGCAAATGTATGCTTTGCTTTTCACTATCCTAGACTAGGTGACGAAAGGAAGTCGGAATGAGGAGATAAAAATCTCTATGCGGACGATTTCAAGTCTGATACAAGATTAGAGTGGAAAGTCGGGCTAGGAAGTGAAATGCATGACATATATCACAATGCAGTAAATGCTTAGAATGCAAAGGTAGACACCTAATGCAAGAAAGGTGAAAATAAGAAATGTGAAAACAGCTATATACAAGGATAGGTTTTGCTAAGTTTAACACCTTTAGCTAGGCATAAACCCAGTGGGTAATTCAAAATGTAGGAGCGAAATGGTAGAATTGACAAGTCTCAGATCATGTAGCTCAATAAAAGGTTTTAATCTTTGTCCATTGACAGTGAAAGGTTCAGATTTGTCAATCTCAGTGACCTCAACGGCTCCATTATCAAAGATTCTTCGGATTTTAAAAGGTCCAGTTCATTTGGATCTTAGTTTCCCTGGGAAGAGTTTAAGTCTAGAATCAAATAGGACTTTTTGACTAGGGTGAAATGACTTCCTATGAATGTGACGGTCATGGAAGGCCTTTAGCTTGTCCTTATAGATCCTCGAGCTTTCATAAGATTCATTACTTAATTCATCTAGCTCAGAAATTTGTAATCTTTTATGATCACCGACCTTCTCTAAGTCCAAGTTACACTTTTTGATAGCCCAATAGGCTTTGTGCTCAAGTTCTACGGGAAGATGACAGTGTTTCTTGTATACAAGTCTAAAAGGAGACATTCCTAATGGGGTTTTGTGAGCTGTCCTATATGCCCACAATGCATTAGACAGGCGAGAAGACCAATCCTTTCTATCAGGTCAGATGGTAGTCTGTAAAATCTTCTTGATCTCCCGATTGGACAATTCAGCTAGTCCATTGATTTGAGGGTGATATGGTGTAGCAATCCTATGTGACACCCCATACTTTTGAAGTAGGTACTGAAAATGTGTGTTCCTAAATTGAGACCCTCCATCACTAATGATGGCTTTTGATACCCCAAATCTAGAGAAGATAAAGTCTTGGACAAATTGTGTCATAACTCTATGATTGTTAGCCCTTGAGGGGATGGCTTCAATCCATTTGGAAACATAATCAACTACTAGTAAGATATACTCGAAGCCATATGAATTTGGAAAAGGTCCCATGAAGTCAATGGCCCAAATATCAAGATTTCTCACACTAAGATCATATTCAAAGGCATCTTGTCTCGGCGGCCAATACTGCTGAGAGACTGACAGCGTGGACATGCCCTACTATATTTGTGTGCATCTTTGAAGATCGTTGGCCAATAAAAATCTCTCTGCAACATTTTTGCAGAAGTCTTTTTGCCAAGGAAAATATTGCCACAAGCCTGGTCATAGCAGAACGACAAGATACTTTCTATCTCCTTATCAGGGACACACTTCCTAAAGATCTGGTCTTTGTAGTGCTTGAAAAACCATGGTTCTTCCCAGTAATAGTGCTTAGCCTCAGATCTAAGTCTGTCCTTTTGATGTCGGACCCAATCAGAGGGAACGATTCCAGAAGCTGGATAGTTGACAATGTCAGCATACCAGGGAAGATCAGAATGGATGACCAGCAATTGCTCATTAGGGAAGTGGTCAGAAATATGGAGGGAAGGAGATATCGCTTCAGAAGGAAGGCGGGATAAGTGGTCAGCTACCACATTCTGCTTCCCAGCCTTGTCATAAACCTCTAAATCAAATTCCTGTAATAGCAGGATCCATCTAATTAGAGCAGATTTCGCATCCTTCTTGGCGAGAAGATGTCGAACTACAGTGTGGTGTGTGTAGACTATAATGTGGGAACCTAAAAGATACGGTCTAAATTTCTCCAATGCAAATACTATAGCTAGCAATTCCTTTTCTGTGACGGTGTAATTCCTATGAGCTTCATCTAAGGTCTTGATAGCTTAATAGATGACTGTAGGTTTCCCGTCCAATTTTTAACCAAGGACAACCCCTACTGCATAATCAGAGGCATCACACATGATCTCAAAAGGGTGAGACCAATCCGGGGGTTGCAATATTGGTGCCTTGGTAACCAGATCACGAAGTGTCGTATAAGCACGAACACAATCGTCAGAGATCTGGAAGTCTACGTCCTTAGAGAGGAGATTGGTGAGAGGTCGGGCTATTTTCGAGAAGTCTGCTATAAAGCAGCGATAAAAACCAACATGCTCGAGAAAAGATCTAATCTGTTTAATCGACGAAAGGTAGTGGTAGTTCAGAAATCAATTTTACCTTTGCACGGTCAACCTCTATTCCTCTCTCAGAAATAAGGTATCCTAAAACTAGTCATTCTGGTACCATGAAATGTGATTCCCCCCAGGAATGTACCAGATTCACATTTATGCATCTTCGCAGGACCTTAGTCTGGTGGTCTAAGCATGCATCAAATGTGCTCCCGAAGATCGAGAAGTCATCCATGAAGACTTCTAAACAATCAC
Organism: Thalassia testudinum; assembly: GCA_037157565.1. Lineage (NCBI taxonomy): Eukaryota > Viridiplantae > Streptophyta > Magnoliopsida > Alismatales > Hydrocharitaceae > Thalassia > Thalassia testudinum. Next base: position 12,859,689 of record JAZHRO010000058.1, read on the forward strand.
CTACCAAATCGGAGAAGATTGCAAACCTACACCGCTGAAATGTAGTAGGTGCGTTGCATAATCCAAATGGAATCCTACGGAATGCAAAGGTTCCGTAGGGGAAGGTGAAGGTCATTTTTTCTTGATCATCGGGGTGAATTGCCACCTGATAATAACCTGAATAGACATCCAAAAAGCAGAAAAATCTATTCCCAGCCAGTCTTTCTAGTATCTGATCAATGAAAGGCAATGGGAAATGATCTTTCTTTGTGGCTTGGTTGAGTTTGCGGTAGTCAATACATACTCGCCACAAACTAGTAATCCATGTAGGGATGACTTCTCCAGAATCAGTAGTTATGACGGTAAGTCCAACCTTCTTAGGTACAACTTGAATAGGACTTACCCATTGACTGTCTGAAATGGGGAAGATAATTCCATTGTCTAACCATTTAATCATTTCATTTTTAACCACCTCCTGAAGTGTAGGATTCAATCTACGATGTGGCTGCCTAGTAGGTTGATAAATGCCAGTTCATCATCATTCTTATGCATTAAAACAAACCTAGCTCTTAGGATTTTGCCCCGCAAATGGGTTTTTTGGGATGCATTTAGGCATAAAATAGGTTAGGTATGCATTGCATTTATTATGTTATTTTTGATGTGTTTCTTGGAGTGTTAGCGATTAGCAGAAAGTCAGATCCCCAGAACCCTAGCACTCGGGAAGGCAACTGTTGAAGAGGAAGCTCAATCAGGCTAGGACTCAGCTAATTCCAGCTCATCATGGCTGGATACCAGCTCCATTAAGCTCCATTCAACTCACCTTAGCTGAATGATAGCTCAAGAGAGCTCATCTTAGCTTACCCTAGCTCAAGTCAGCTCAAATCCAGCTCAACTCAGCTGAGTTTAACTCATCTCAGCTCCCATTAGTTTACAGGGAGCTCTAGCTAGCTCAGCTGAGTTGACTAGAGTTCACCACAACTTAGATCCAACTCAACTTAGTTGAGTTTAGCTCATCTCAACTCCCACCAGTTCACTGGGAGCTCTAGCTAGCTCAACTGAGTTGACTTGAGTCCACCTCAACTCAAGCTCAACTCACCTCAGCTCAAGCTCAGCTCACCTCAACTCACCTCAGCTCCAGCCAACTCACAATAGCTAGACTCTAAGCTACTTGAGCTACTACTTGTCAACTAGTAGCTTAGCTAGCTTTGAAGTTCTCATTAGAGGCAGTTGGTGTGCAATCCCGTTTGGTTAGACAACTTGGCCCGTTTGGCTAGCCACCTCCAGCTTGGTTAGGGCCAGCTCAACTGAGCTCAACTACCCAAGCTTGGCTACTGGTGTGCAATCCCGTTTCGCGGTGTTATGTTCATTGCAGTATATTGTGAAAAATGATTACCAGTTTATTACAATTTATTACTCAGAATTTAAAATTTCCCGAGGTCAAACTCAGGGAGCACACTTTGATTCCAGAAGCTTACAAATTCACAATTACAAGATACAAAAATTTAAGAGAAAGGGACAAAAGAATCTTTTCTTCTCTTCTTTCTTTCTTCTCTTTCCCTTCTCTTCTTTTTGCTGTCTCTTCTTTTCTTTTCCTTCTCTTCTTTTTCCGCCCTTTCCCTCTTTCGAACGTCTGATTCTCTGAATTAGATGCCTTATCGGCCCCGTTGCTACAGTGCCTCCTTTTTCTTTCTTCAGTTGTCTCCCCTTCTTCTTCTTTCTCCTTTGGCTGCTGCGGCTTTTCTCCTTCTCTTTCTTCTCTCTTTAGCTTTCCTCCTGCCTGGCATCAGCTTCTTCCTTCTTCTTCTACAGCAGCTACGTCTCCTCCGCCTTCTTCTTTCTTCTTCTCTTTGCGGTTGCTTTGTGGCTAAGTCCTCGCCGCTTCGCTTCCTCTTCTTCTCCACCTGCTCCCTGCACACATGCAAACGCAAAACCTACCCCTACCCTTCCTCGCGTCTCTCTCTCTTTGAATCTCTCTTGGGTACGCTCTCCTAGAGCTGGGTAATCGGGTCGGGTTGCGTGCCCGGGTCTAGGCACACCGGCGTGGGTGTAGTGCGCGAGGAGTGCTCAGGAGGGTAGTCGGGTAGGGTCAGGTCCGCGTGGGCAGTGCCGCGGATGAGACCGAGTGAGGGCGAGGGACCTCACCCCTGTGTGACTTGAGGAGAATAGCCTCAGTCACTTTTTCGTCTTATACTAGTGCGGGCGTGCGTCAGCTTCCGAGGTGGGACTAAAGTCCCACCTGCGTCTTCGTGCGTTTGCAAGAGAACGGCTCGACCAATTGGGGCAGCGGCCGAGGCCTTCGACCCCAATTGAGAGCCTGAGTGTGCGCGTAAGGGTGTTCCGCACCTGCTGGCCTAGGGACCTGGAGTGCTGCAGCCTGGAGCAGCTCGCGAAGCAGCTTCAACCTGCTCGCTAATGGCGGTTGGAGCTGCTCTGTCCCTGAAACACGAACACAGCCTCGCGGCCTTGTCAGACACCTTGGGGGGCTTCACCAAAGTGTGGCGAAAGTGCAGAGGTGGTCAGCGTGGCGTAGGGGCGTCTACGTGAGTGTGCCCAGGGAGCACTGTGTGCGTATGTGTGGGTGTGTTCGGGGGTGTGTTTGGGTGAGTAGAGTGGTGGTGTGAGTGAGGGGAAATGCTGAGTGAAGAGAGGGGATGCTTATGGGCTTGTCGGCAAGGGGTGGAATGGTCTGTGGAGATGGAGCGGCCTCGCCAGAGTTGGTGGCCGGAGGTGGAACTGATGGTGGTGGTAGTGGCAGTCGAGGGACCAATACTACAATTTGTTGAGGGGGAAATAAAGAGGGAATAAAATGAAGGAACTTTTACCTAGCTAAGCAGACGAAGGGGGGCAAGAGGCGAACGGCTCAATTTTGCCGTCGCTGGAGACGACGCCCTGTGGGGAAGATGACGACGACGAGGAAGATAGACCAAAGGGTGCCTGCTGGTACGACGAGGCACGACGAACGATGGTGGAGCTAACCCTGCCACTGGTATGGTGGCAGGGTGACGAGAGAGGAAGCGGAGAGTCACCGGAGCCTGCGGGCGAATGGCTGGAGGAGAAGGAGACGAAGGATGGGGATTTTCCTTGGCCAAAACAGGCTTAAGATGACCGAAGGCCCCTGTCGTCCCTTAAATAGCAGTTGGCGAGGAGAGGATCTCGAGGAGAGAGCGTGGGTAGCTTGTCGGAGAATGGCCGTAGAAGAGACCCATTCCTCTCGCGCGTTCGCACGAGAGGCATGGGCAATGGCAGGACATGGGAGGGGGTCCATGCGGAAGAGGACGATGCAGGGAACCCCCCTTTCATTTCCGAGAGCGGCTCCCATACCCTGCGTGGCGCCATCCTCCGCGCAAAGTCGTCGGAGGTATGGGCAGCTGCGCGGGGTGGCAGAAAGACCGTTCTGTAAAGAACGATGGGGAAGCTGGGGGGCAAAGTGCAAGGGTTCAAAAAGTTAAGGGTCAAAAAGTAATTCATGGGGACCAATTTGTAAAGTAGGTCAACATGGCCTTCCCTTAGGTCCAAATTTTGATACAAACCTAATTTGGACATAAGGAATCTAATGGTGAAGTTTGATTTTAGGCTTGACCACGTTTGACTAATCAATTTGCATGAAAACCCAAATTAGGTCAAAAATTGGTTATAGTTCTCAATTTAGGTCAAGACAAGTTCGAATGGCCAAATTGAAGGTTCTAAACCCTAAGGGATGTTTTTCTATGAATTTTAGAGGATTTAATTGACTTTTATCTTGCCTAGAACTTCTTGAATTAAAGCGGATTTGTTTTAGGGTTACAGAATGTCATTTTATTCCTAGAAATTGCTATAACCCTTTTCAGATCAAATCATCCCACTTTCTTTCTTGTTAAGCCCATTTGACCTGTGTTTAGACCCTTAGACATCCCGTTTGTGTACTGCACTGGTAAAATTGCAGTTTTACCCCTTGTGAGTTACTTTATATTCAGATTTATAGTTCTTTTATTTAGTCTTTCCCTTAGGTTTTGTAGAAGCTTTTGTATACTTATTTAGGTCAAAATGTGCTAGTTAGGACTCATGATGAGGCTCTCATTAGCTACTTGCATAAGAACTAAGTAGCTAAGCTTAGTAGTTGAGCTCCCTTTGAAGCTACCTCAGTAGTCCCAACTCCAGAGTACTTGATACCAGCTCCAGAATTCTCTTCTTCAGCTCTCCTCCATGAAACCCTAGCTCCCCCACCTCTACTCTACTAGCTAAGCTAGCTTAGCTAGCTTAGCTAAATTCTACTCCACCAAAAACCTCCATGGCCGACCACAACTCCACCTTAACCCTAACCAACCCTAACCTAACCCAACCCCCTTTGGCGCCAACCCACCATAACTACCACCCGAAACATCCCTTCAAGTTGGCGCCAAAATGCTATAGCCACCCCTTCATTTTGGCGCCAACACAAGCCCTTATCCTAGCCCTACACCTCTCCCTTTATCCCCATCTAAACCCTACACCTAACCAATTCTAGAAGCCCACTAGTGGCACCAACCTAAGCCACCATAACCAACCCTAAACCACCACTATTTTGGCTCCAAAAACACCACCCACACCCTTCCATTTTGGCACCACCTATATCCACCCTTAATCCCATAACCACCACCATAAAAAGCCATCCTAGCCTTCCCTTATGTCCACGCCAACCCTACCCCTTTAACCACACTAAAGTTGGCGCCAACTCTCCCCTAACCACACCTACACACACCCCTTAAGTCAACGCAAATAACCTTAGCCCTTCATCTCATAACCACCACCATATAACTCCATCTCCACCCTACAACACACCTAACCAAACCCTTAACCATAGCAACCACCTAGGGTTGGCGCCAACCACCAAGTGCCCTTCCATTTTGGTGCCAACAACCCTATCCCTAGGATCCTATAACCACCATCTAACCCCCATCATAGCCGTCCATCCTATAACTAACCCTACCCCCCTCCTACTCCTATAAAAACCCCCTACCACCACCATTAAAATCTAACCTTGGCTACAATTTTTCTACCCATATTTCCACCTACATAGAAGGTCAAGAGAAGAAGAAGAATAAGAAGAAGAAGAAGAAGATTAAGGGGATACTCTGTCCCCTTGGTGCCTTCCCCTCTTCTCTTCTCTCTTGTGCCCATGCCAGCCAAGGAAGGAAGCCAGGCATTGGAGGACAACCTAGGGTACACGCCTACCCTAGGAAGTGGAGGATTTGAGGGTGGTACACTACCACCCTTGGAGGAGGAATCAAAGGTGGTCCACGCCACCTTCAGGAGGAGTTCTTGGAGTGGGAGCCACCCACTCTAAGGAGAAGGCACACCCTTCAAGGGCTTACTAGGAGGAGACTATCTCTGGTTCAAGAAAAAGGAGGAGGACCCCTTTTTAACTGCGAGAGCAACCGTAGTTGGAAAAGGAGCATTCCCTCTTCACCATCATCATCCAGGATTTGTGTTTTATTTTTTTGTAGTTTTACTTTTTGTAGTAGAAGCTTTCCTCTACATTTGTAAAATAGAAATCCGCTTAATATTAAGTTGCCTTTTCTACTTGGTGTATCTTCTTTACTTTAGTTTTTTTTTTTTTAGCACTTTCTCTCCCTCTTCCCAATTATACTAGGCCTTCATGCACCTAGGGTGAGCTAGAGAAGAGGTCTTTCTTGTCACCTAGTTGCTAAATTAGATTTAGTCTTTTTCTACCACCAACTTGCGATTGCCCCTTTATTTCAAAAACCAAAAAAAATTACATATTTAAAAAGACAAAAAGAAAGGTGATTTCCGTATTTCCAAGCAAGAGATTGATTTATCAAAAAGTTGCCTCCTTAGACAACCCTAGATACTTCCCTATCTAGGTCTTATAAATTTTAAAAGCAAAAGCGGATTTACACGTTGCAACGACACTAAATTATTTAATTAACAAACCGTATATCTTCGCGACCACTTTTTAGCGCCGTTGCCAGGGAGGCACGGCTTTGCTTAATCATTTTTTCTCTTGCTTGAAGTGGATCTCATCCGTTCTCTTTCTTTTCTCTTGTGTGTGTAGGTATTACAGGAAGAAAGCGGGAATTTGGAAGCGAGACCTCAAAGTTTCTTTTCTTCCCGCGAAATTCAGGTTGGTTCTCTTTTTTGGTCACATAATCAATTAAAACTACAAAAAAATATTAAACTTGGCTTTCAGGTTCCCAAACATTTTAATTAAGTGGAGTTGTGCCAATTAAAATCCCTTGTTTGCGTGTATGATTCATTAAACACCACTCCATTTCAAGTGTTGATGTTCTATTTTTCAGGTCCAGATTTCTATCCGGACTTGAAAAATCAATTCCTGACACCACAAGCCTCCTAAAATCATAAACTTTCACCCAGCGATTCCAAATCAAGTAAAAAACATTTGTTCCAAATTTCAGATCAATTGACTTTGTATTTAATTTTTAAAAATTCGTGGACTATAGAGGGGTCACACCCTTTATTCTTCCTATTTTGCTATTGTCGGTGAATTTTTTTATTTTTTATACTTAGCCAAATTTTATGAAATTTATCTTTCTAGAATTCTTGTGAAATTCTACACATCACATAAATTCATAAAAATTTTTGGAGGCTAGTGGTGGTACAAAAAGTCCAAAATATCCACGAATATCATTTCTAGACTTTGACATCAACACAAAGAAAAATTCAAAACAAATATCAAAGAAATTCCTAAAATCTCAAAAAAATCCTTTCTGGAATCTTTGTTTGATTTTCCATAAGGTAGTGGTGTTGTTTGACCTGTTTGAACCACTACTTAATACATAAAGTGTAAAAACAATTCATTGGTAGTAATTCTCTGTCTTAGGGTCAATTGGATTAGGGTTTCTTTCTTTCTAGAAACCCACTTTTAAAGGAAATTAACCATCACCAGTACAGCTTGTTTTCTTTTGATTGTGGAAGTTTCAAACTTGTTTGAACATTTAAAAAGAGAAACCCTGAATCACATTAAATTAAATTGAATCCTAAAAGATAGAAATACAAAAATTGTGTGACAACTTTGTTTTTATTGGAATCAACTTCCAATTCCCGCACACACACACATAAAAATTTGAAATAACAGGGCAACAACCCAATCAATGCCCTCCACATTCCATGTGCACTTTAGCATCCTAGACCTAATTAAAATCTGTAGCAACTTGACCCCTAAGGTTTCATCAACTTAGCCTTGCTATATAGGTCTTAAATTTTCTCTAGTTAATACCAATTCTACCATCTATATCTGGTGTTCAGGCTGAGGGATCGTGTCAAATGACCAGGCACGTGTTTGTACAAGCACCTAGGGATTTTCTTGGGAAACGCTTGGGCCCAAACCTCCCTTTAAGCAACTTGGCTAGATTTGTTAACAGAACGGGTATTCACTGTTGATTACTTATTTCGTAGGTAGATCAAGTCTTAGGTTATTTTGAGTCACATTTAAGTTAGGCGTAGATTTTTGATTGCTTGTTTGCACACTTTCTCTCATTCCCATCTCTTCTCCTCCCCTCCAATTCTTCCAAAAAAAAAAAGTGCAAGCATGAGCGAAGGTCCTAAAAACCACATCTTGAGGAACCATCTGATTTTGCCCCCTACACCAGAAAATCTTTGTTTTCTTCTCCTTCCTCTTCTAAAAATATGGAAAACCCGGGAAACCGACAAAAAAATTCTACTTCAGCTTCTAACCTGTCAGCCGACCCACATGCTAACTTCCCCATTCCTAACCTCCCTCATTTGGAGCAACCAAAAATTCCTGCAGAGCCAGGTAGCCCTCAAAAATAAACTCAAAATACAAACCCCTTTACCTTTATAGTCGACCATTTGGTTCGGCTACAACAAAATCAAGAGAATTTGGCTAGGACTGTGACGAACCTAACCAACAAAGGGCAAAATCCACCACCCCGCCAGCAGCCTGTCGTTCCTCTTAAGGATTTCTACGGTCCTTTCAACTATGAGGAAAGGCCCGGGGTGGTCATACCACAAGGGGATTTTGAGATCAAACCAGCTATTCTGAACCTGATCAAGCATTTCCATGGTCTTCCGAGAGAGGACCCTTTTTGTCATCTCGAGGAATTAACTATCCTCGCTCAAACAACTCGTTCCCGTAATGTGCAGGAAGACATGTGGTTAATGAGACTTTTTCCTCTCTCTCTAAAAGATAAAGCTTCACACTGGTTTAGAACAGTTGGGCGCCTAATCACCACCTGGCCCCAATTAAAGAGCGCTTTTCTAAAAAAAAAATTTCTGATCGGTCGAACTAACACTTTACGAAGATCCATAACGACCTTTCAACAAAAACTTGGTGAACCTCTCCATGAAGCCTGGGAAAGATTCCAAGAACTTTTAAGAAGTTGCCCCCACCATGAAATTCCGCAATGGCAGTTAATGCAGATCTTCTATCATGGATTAGAAGATCAATTGAAGGGATTTGTGGATGCCTCATGTGGGGGCAATTTTCTTAATAAAGATGCCGAGAGTGGCTATCTCCTCTTTGAAGAAATGAGTGAAAACTCATTTAATATGACCTCAATGGACACTTTTGGTAGAACTCAACACCCTAGACACAGAGTCAATGAAATTGACTCCAAATCAACCTCTGTTCTAGTCACTTAGGATGATCTATATATGTTAGCTCAACGACTGGACCAAATGCAAATTCACCAGAAAAAATTGGAAAAAAAGCTCACAAACAAGCAAGCTCCACACTAATAAAGTGACCATTAGCCTCATTGGAGCCAAAACCACTTTCCTAGGAGAATATAGTTGTTTGGCTCTCTCGGGAATCAATCCCCACTAATAATTAGGTTTCCAGACGTCCAGACCTAGTGCCAGACGCCTGACAAGTCGTCTGATGGTTATACACTAGAACCCTGTTTAGGTCTGATCGAAGTCAGTAAGGGAACCCATCCAGGATTAGACATCTGACTTAGTTCCTAGATGTCTTAAAAGACTTTTCCAGATGTCTGATACTTGGAACAGATGTTTGATGACCTTGTCAGAATCATTAATGATTCTGATTGCGACTTATTTTGCCTTGGGATAATCCCCAACAGCTACCTAAGGCTTCCAATGCCTTCCTAGGCCTTCCTAAGCCATCTATAAATAGGAGAGGCCTTTTGCCTTGTAGAAACACACCAAGCAATACTATTTCTGCATACTTTGTGTCAATTTGATCCTTAGAAGACATCTAGCTCTCACAAGCTTTGTTCTACACTTGAGAGCACCACATCCTTCGTGCACGTGCTCTCCAATCGTAGATTTCAAAAGTGTCATTGTGTCGTTCCGTAGCTCACGCGTCCATGTCATCACGTCGATGCACCTCCACCAAAGGGAAGTTTCCTATTTCCTATAGTAGCTAAATTTCCATTTACTTTGTTGGTTCTATAAGTTCATTGTATTTTATTATCTTTGGTTGGGTGTTCGCTTTGCAAATTCTCGTCTCCATCGAGAGACAAAATCCTTCTCATGAAGAGAAGGGATTTTGAGGTTACGCTACCCTCGGGTTCAAAGAGCATAGTTGTAATTGAGGTTGTACTACCCTCGTTTAAGTAGTACATTAGTGGATTTGATCGACTCGGTCGATCAGAAAATCCTAAACCGAAAAGTTTAGGTAGTGGTTTTTAATCGGGTTGGGTTCCCACCTAAAGATCTCCTGTATCTTGTGTGATGGATTCTTGTGAGATTGTTTTATATTGCTTCCACATTTTATATTTTATCCCACAAATCTCACCCCATCCCATAGAGAATTACATTTTGTATCAGAGCAGGTCTTGCAGATCGGCGTTACACGTCGGTAAGAGATCAAGAAAACATGGAGCGAAAGACATTCATACACACCGAAGGACACGACATTGCGCGACCACCTTATTTCGCAGGTATAGATTTCTTCTATTGGAAAACCCATATGTCCTTACGGTTACAGGCCTACGACTTCCGAGTTTGGGAAAAATGTGAGTCCGCATTTGTGATTCCCAAGAAACCCACAGGAGGCTACTTGGTGGAACAAATGCGACTTTTGTCGCAAAATGCCAAAGTAATGAACACCTTGTATTGTGCGTTAAGTCCGGAAGAGTTTGACCAAATTTCGCAATACACGACGGCATTCGAGATTTGGCATGCCCTCGAAGTAGCTCATGAAGAGATGAGGTCGAAGGAAGAAGAGGAAGAGAAAGACAAAGTTGCTTGCATGGGCTTCATGGCTATGGCAAGTGATAGCGACAACGCAACAGTGACAATGAGGTAAATTCTGATTTACAAGATGACTTTAATGAATTGTATGAGCTTAGTAAATCACTAAAAATAGAAAACAATGGCATGAAAAAGAATATTAGTTTTCTTAAATTTGAAAATGAAAGGCTAGAAAATAAACTTAAGGATCTAGAAATAAGCACTAACTCTAACACTTCTGAAAATGAAAATTTACTTCTAGAAAATAAAAACCTAATTAATGAAAATAGTGAATTGATTAGGGAGAACATTAGCTTAAAAACTAAAATTTCTAGCTTAAAAATGAAAATGCATGTTGTAGAAAAAGAACTTGCATGTCTTAGGAAAGAATCTAATAAATTAATAAACAAATTCGATAACTTTTCTAATGATAAAATTAGCCTTAGTCATAAGGTTGAGAAATGATCTCCTTCAAGGAGACCAACTAACAAAATCGAATCCAAGCTAACTTGGATATCGAAAAGTCAATTAGACTCTTGTTTTACATGTTACAAAGATTTCAACATCTAGGATTGGAATTACAAGATCAAGAACGGTCAACTCGAATTGGGAGGACCAAGGAGTAGATCGAGGAAAGAGAAGAGAAGACTGACGAGACGGCAAACAACTATCCGAGCCGTCTCGCGACGACTGCCAGATTGGAGACCGATGCCGATGCCCAGACCTCCAAGCTACAAATAGGAGCCCTATCCATTTTGGCATCCACCGCCATTTGCGCCATTCTACTGGCCATGGTAAGGGAGGTGACGGAGAGATTCTCACTTATTTATGATAGCAATAGAATGATATGGCATTGTAATTAATGTGGTGCAAATCTCTAAATCAAAGTTAACATAAATATGAATTTAAACCACGAAAAGGATGTCGTATCCACAGGGAGGAACATATTAATAAGTTCACAAAAATATTTTTCCTTTGTACTTATTTAATCACGTGCGCAATCCGTGTTCAAATCTGATGTGAAACAAGGCGAAAAGAAGGAACACGTAATAATTTAGAAATGCAAGGGTATGAATGTAATTTTCCTTTCATGAAATAACTTGTAATGGCATATAACATAGTTGTATTTCAAGACATAGGGCTTTCTCTTTTAGGTCATGTGAGTGCATGGATGAGATTTTATGCATTTATCAACATCACCATTTAAGAGTTAAGTGCATGAAAGAAATACTATAACACGTAAGGGCATGCATGCAATTTCACTCAAATATATTAATCAACTAAATATTGCAATAGGGTTTTTGGCAATGGCACAAATGGTAAATTTTAATGTAACCAAAAACAGAGGAAATTTCCTCTCTCCTCTTTGCATGCGTGAAGGCTTGGTGGTCGGCCGACCGAGGCCCGACGGCGGTGCGTGGGAGAGAGGTGATTGCGACGGTGGGGGAAGCACGGCCAGAGGTGGTAGGTGGCGGTCAGCCGGAGAGCTTGACGCCGACGGAGCTTGCTACTGCTGGCCTCGAGGCGCTACGCGTGGGCGCTGGGGGCGCTACAGGCGTGCGGAGGCGTGGGCACGTGGGCACACGGGCACTCTACAGGTCGCTTGGGCGCGGCTGGAGTGGCCTGCGGGCGTGGGCATCTGCAAGCTTGGCTGGCTGCCTGCAAGTGCTGGCGAGGGCGCGCCTACAGGAGAAGATGAAGCGCGAGGGCGCCTACGGGCGGGGCTATGGCATGGGCACCTGTGGGCAGCTGCTGCCTGCGGACGCTGGTGCAGCGCGCCTACAGGGCTGGATGCTGGCGTGAGCACCTGCGGGCGAGGCTTGCAGGGCTCGGTGGGGCAGTAGCACGGGTGTAGGGTGGCGTGGTTGCAGCACCTGAGAGGTGCACTTGCAGTAGGGGATGGAAGGGTGCTTGGGCTGCAAGGGCGTAGTGAGGGCTTTGAACAGCGCGGCTGATGGGTGCGACGCCTGCAAGGCATGCAAGGGCACAAGGGCAGTGGGAGGTGAAGGCTCGGCTATGGCAGTGCGGTGGAAGGCGCAAGGGTGGGCTGGCGTGGTTGCAAGGGCGCGCGCACGCGGTGGACAGGTGGTGGAAGTTGCAGGCGCGCGGTAAGGGAAGGCTCTGTGGCAGTGCGATGAAGGGCACGGCTGTGGCTTGCAAAGGATTGATGAAGGCGGTGTACGCTTGGTTCCACAGTGCCCGCCCTCCCCACGGTGGGGAAGGTGGAGAAGAAGGATATCCCCTCAGGGGGGTGAAGAAGAACTGACCCTCCTCTCCTTTGCCAAGCCTCCTCTTAACTCCTCTCCCCGTGCGAGTTAAGGGATATTCAAAATCCCTTACTAAATATGGCCTTCGGCTGTTGAGGAGATGTTGAGGCTGGCCGGAAGACTCAGTTGAGGCCGGCGGCTGTTGGGGGAGGGGAGAATTTAATTCACCCCCCTCATCTCTTGCAATTTATTCCTACAATGATGAAACATAAAATAATTACATACTAAGTTATATAATGCGATAAAATAAATAAAAACTCAAGTAATGATGCATGCACTTATTTAATGACCTAATGTGAGTATTAACAAACATACTATGTTAGAATTGAAGTACTTAGGCGTAACAATAGTCCATTAAAATGGACTCATTAGGAGGTACACTCTAAATCCTATCCTTTGATAAATAGCATGTAGATAGGGGAAGTTTAAAAATAATGAGCTAATTGCCCATCATTAAAGGGGAGGCATTAAAAATAACATAGTTATATTTCCTTTAGAAAGGGGGAGATGATCATATAGCTACTTTGCTGTTACAGAAAGGGGAGAGAATATTATTCTTGTTAAAAGAAATTAACCCAAAACTAGAAGAGCATGTTTTAAGGGGGAGTTTAGGAGAATTAAAATTTGTGATACCTTTTTGATAATGTCAAAAAGGGAGAGGATTTTATAGATTATTATTTATGATTCTGTCATCATCAAAACGGGGGAGATTGTTGGTGCAAGGGCACCACGATGGTTAATTTTGATGATAACAAAATACTTGTATTTTAACATTTGCATTTGAGTTTTAGATTTCAGATAGATTGCAAATGTTACAAGTGTGAAGGACCTCAGAGCTCACATCTATGGTGGATTGGAGGAGCTCATTGGAGGAGGAGTTTCGTGAAGAGCAAAAGCTTGAAGGAGATGAAGAATAGGATAGATATTCTATTCATGTATTCTCTGTTTTATTATTCCTTATGTTTTTCTTTCTTAGATGCATGTTAAAGAGCCTCAAAGTATCAACACTGTAGTCGTAGGAACACTTACACAACCCTAAGACACTTAAACAAGTCTTAGAGAACTTAGAAAATCAAAGTAGGCATCAGACAGCCTAATCGAACATCCAATTTGGAAATCAGACGTCTGATCTTGACTTTTAAGACGTCAGACTGTTAAATTAGATGTCCAAACTTTTAGGATTGCTCCTAGAACCTTCTGTCTGTTGTTTTTAGATGTCCAACCCTTAGCCCAAACGTCTTAGCAGACATTGATGACTTGGTCAGACATCCAATTAGTGGAACATTGGCCTTCACAATATAATCATTGTAATCTGACCTTTAGGATTCTATCAGATGTCCGTAGAGGACATTAGATGTTTGATAAAGTGACCGTTAGTCTCGTTTGAGCCAAAATCACTTTCCTAGGTGAATATAGCCGTTTGGCTCTCTTGGGAATCAATCCCCACTGATAATTAGGTTTCCATATGTCCTGACCTAGTGCTAGACATCTGACAAGTCGTCTGATGGTTATACACTAGAATCCTATTTAGGTCTAATCGAAGTCAGTAAGGGAACCCATCTAGGATTAGACGTTTGACTTAGTTCTCAAACGTCTTAAAAGACTTTTCTAGACGTTTGATACTTGGAACAGGCGTTTGATGACCTTGTCAAAATCATTAATGATTCTGATTACGGCTTATTTTGCCTTAGGATGATCCCCAACGGCTACCTAAGGCTTCCAAAGCCTCCCTAGGCCTTCCTAAGTCATCTACAAATAGGAAAGGCCCCTTGCCTTGTAGAAACACACCATGCAATACTATTTCTACATACTTCGTGTCAATTTGATCCTTAGAAGAGATCTAGTTCTCACAAGCTTCATTCTACACTTGAGAGCACCACATCCTTCGTGCACCCGCTCTCCTGCCGTAGATTTTGAGAGCGTTGTCATGGTGTTGCGTAGTTCACACACCCGCGTCGTCATGACAACACACTTCCACCAAAGGCAAGTTTCTTATTTCCTAGAGTAGCTAAGTTTCCATTTACTTTGTTGGATCTATAGGTTCATTGTACTTTATTATCTTTGGTTGGGTATTCGCTTTGCGAATTTCCATCTCCATTGAGGGACAAAATCCTTCTCGTGAAGAGAAAGGGTTTTGAGGTTATGTTACCCTTGGGTTCAAAGTAGGGTAGTTGTAATTGAGGTTGTACTACCCTCGTTTAAGTAGTACGTTAGTAGATTGATCAACTTGGTTGATCGGGAAATCCTAAACCGAAAGGTTTATGTGGTGGTTTTTACTCGGGTTGGGTTTCTACCTAAAAATCTCTTGTGTATCTTGTGTGATTAATTCTTGTGAGATTGTTTTATATTGCTTTCGCATTTTATTTTTTATCCCGCAAATCTTACCCCCTTTCATAGGGAATTACAGGTTCAATTGCCACTGTTGCGGGATTGTAGTGGTCTCGCATCTACAAATATTGCGAGGGATTCATGAATGCATGGAATAGATCAATGAGGCATTGTAATTGATTCTAAACCTTAGGAACTTCTTAATTCTCCATGAATGTAGATGATGGAGATCCGGGCACAAATGTTGAAGTATCTGAAGAGATCTCGATCTAATCAGATGGGAACACAAACAACTAGGTCGGGGCTTGACCCTGACGAGAGTGAATTGTTAATGGAAGCCTGAAGACTAGTTTTAAGGACCTCTTCCTGTACATATACTATGGAATCAGACAAGGGACAGAATGTGTATTAGACCCAATCGAGGCACCCAACAAAGATGAGTGACTATAGAGGTTCAAGGCGGATGTTACCTCTAGATCAAAAACTCACCCATCCGAGAATTACTTAGGCAACCAAGAAGGGAGGCTCTCACAAAGACCCCTACATGGTAGAGCATCTCCATGAGTTATAGGGTTTCCCCCACCCGACCTTCCTTGTCACTGAGATTCCAAGTAGACCGGAATGTATGATCTTGACTCCTAAGTCTACCAATTTTAATCCTTCTTTTGCCTTGAATTTCACTTGAACTTGAAGTTGATTTGATTTATGACCTAATTTACAGGTTGGTTGATTCACAAAGTGAACTAACTTCACTTGACCTATCCTAAAGTTGAGGATGAGTTTGGGTCAAGAACCCAAATCACCCCTGAGTTGGTTTGCAAACATGTTGTTAGGTCCCAAATTTTAATGATTCAAGTGATTGTTAGAACCTTGATTTTAGGGTCCACTTGATTAGATCAATTCAACCAAGGCTTATGTAACACATGATGCAAGAAATAGATTATCTTTTAAATCAAGTGTGTATTCCTGGAAACCCTAATGTGGAAACTTTAGATTTGCTTTATCTCCAGGTCCAATTCTTCCAAAAGATGGTACCTTGAGCTCAATCAAGAAGGTGAATAGCCCAAGAAACCTTATGTCCCTAGTAGGTGCAGGTATCAAGATGGGTATCTCTAGTCAAATTGAATCAAATCAGGAAACTTGAATGATAATTACTATGTAAGCAAAGCAAGTTGATCCTAATTGATTTCCTTTTCAATCTTTCCAAGAGATGAGGGGCTTTAAAGAAGAAGGAAATGTGATTACCTACCCCCGATGTGGTTGCTTGTGCAGTCGATCTTCAGATTCACCTGCAACAACACAACAAATCAAATATAGCAAGTCAGAATCAAATCAGAAAGTGTAATTAGTGGATGAAATGTGCGTTGCTCCCTAGCAACGACACTAAAATATTGCAGTCGAAAATCATTGTAGTTTAGGAAAAGAATACGTCGTAGTATAGTGACGAAAATCGATACGACATTTAAATTTGTAAAGCTCGAAAATCGTGAGTTCTGAGGTCATTTGCAGTGTGCAAGTGTGGTAATTCAACTCATTAATCACAACAATTAGAAATAATAATGAAATGAATATTCAATTACAAATAGAATAATCAATTAATGCTTCAAAAATTGTATCTCAGGGCAAAAATTAAAGAGATAAAAAATGGTGGTTGAAACCACCAAATATACCCAACAGTTAAGCACAACATCCCAAATTTCCCAATAGTACTCCAACCAAGATTAGAGCCAATGTTTCAATAGTAGCCTCAAATCAAACATCAGGCACAAGTCTCGAATGCCTGAAGTAATAAGCCCCCAAAGCTCTGAGTTTGCCTAATTGTTAGGCATGAAACCCGAGGTTCTACAGTGCAAAAACCCCCTATCCTCTCAGAATTTCCCTCTGTCTCTCTTCATAATTAGATAAGGGGTATATGGGTAATCGTATCAAAGGCCAAGACCTACGAGGCGGGAGCACGAGCGAGGGCATGTGTGTGCACGTGCGATGAGAGGGACCTCACCCCATGCTCACTCAGGCGAATAGCTACCCTGTGTTATTCAATATATATGAAAAAAAAATCAAATTCCCATGATGTGGGATTATCTCGAGTGCTCTTTCTCGTATGTGAAGCGTGGTGAAGCCTTCTCCAACTAATGCCCGCACTGCTACTGTGCTGCTCAATTTGAGACCTGGGAAGCTGCAGTGGATGAATCCGCTTCGATTGGGCGTAGTAGCGTGGTCGAAAGATGATAGACGGTAGACGGCGGCGTACGACGGTGGTGGAGTGGCGGAAGATGGCAGTGCTCTGGCGAACTTGAAACTCAAGAAAAATGGTCTCTCGGCCTTTAAAAGTGTTCAAGAGCTTCTCCTAGATCTAAGGAAGGTGATAGTGATGGTGAGGAGGTGATTTAAGGTCGGAGGTGACCGGATGATGACGAAGAACAATGACGGAGGTGGGTGTGTCTGGTGGGTCATGTGCGTGGTCAAAAGTCCCAATAGAGTTGGGACTTTTGATTATGGAGTCAGGGAAGAACTTTGGTGGCGGTGGTGAGGTGTTTGTGTGTGTGTGGCACTGGCACAAGCTCGCCGAAGCTCGTGCCAGATGTGGGGAAGATGGGGGCGAATCGGTGTGGGTAGTGGTTGGACCTAGAGGCTAAGGGCATAGAAATGATCTAGAGAGGGAAATGGAGAGTTTGAGGTGGCTTAGGAGGAGAGAGAGAGAAGGAGGTGTCCAGCATTGGCCGGTCGGATGCAAGGGAGACGACGGAGTTCGGCGAGAGAGAACGACGACGAGGGCGTTGAGGGCCTCTGCTTTGACCAACGAGAGGCGGAAGAAGTTGAGGAAGAAGGTGAACCGACCAATTTGGTTTTGGCTCGCTTGGGGAAGAGGACAGAGACAGTCATCGGAGCTCAACAAGGAGGGAGAGAAGGGGTGGTTCTGGTCGTTTCTTAGCTAAACTTGACCATGGAATGTTGGTGAGCTTACATAGAGCTCTGATTCGAGCTCTAATTGGAAGCTTTCATGAATTTGAGGAAAGCCTTTTAGAAAACAAGACCCCTGATTTTCACGAGCTTGCTAGGGTTCTAGGATTCGAGTTAGGACTTGGGATCAAGTCCAACGGAATCCCCATGGTCCGAACACCAATCTCTCCAGTTTGGGGGGATTTGATGCTAATTTGAGAGAGATATTCTCTCTTGAAGCTCGATCTATGGGGTGTTCACAAGACAATGGTGGTAGGGACCTAAACATAAATATGACAACAATGTTAGGGACCTATATGCAATAAACTCAAAACCTAGTGATCTAAATGTGAAGGATAGATTTTTTAAGGACTAAAATGCAAACAATGTCAAGATGGACTTTGATTGAACCTAAGTTTTGGTGTTAACCTAATTTGGACTCAAGGAATCTAATGATAAACTTGGATTTGAGTTTTGACTACGTTTGACTGGATAAATTGCATAAAAGCCTAAATTTGGGTAAATTCCCATTTGAATCTCTATTCTAAATCAAAATTGGTTCAAATGATCAAAGTGAAGGTACCAAACCTCTTAGAATATTTTTCAATAATTTTTAGGAGGTTTAGATTAATTTTATTCTGACAATAACCTTTTTAATTTAAGTGGGGTTGGTAATTAGGATTTTTAGTACTATTTTCACCCTTGAAATGTGTGAAACCCTAATTCAGTCAATGTAAACCCACTTTTTAGACTTTTATGTTTATTTAACCTTTAATTAACTTCTGAGTAACCCATGGTTAATCTGCATGTGTAATGTGTTGTTAAAACAACATAATTAACCCTATTTTCTTATCTCTTTCTCAAATCAAATCAGTGCGAAATTGTGACCCTTAGATGATCAATTAGGAGCATTTATTATTTGAATCTGACTAATTATGGCTAGTTAAGACCCATGATGGTGTTTCCATCATTCTCGTCAATCTAATGGGATAGTAGAGCGAAAGAATAGGACCCTAACTGACATGGTCAATGCTTTCCTGTAAAGCTCAGGATTACCTACTTACATGTGAGGGAAGCTTTGCATACAGCATGCCATATTCTGTATAGAGTTTCCCTCAAGCATTTGGAAAGTAAACCATTGACGATTTGGAGAAATAGAAAACCAAGTTTAAAATACCTCAAAGTGTGGGGCTACCTTGTAAAGGTAGTTGTGCTAGAACACAAGAGGAAGAAGCTTGAACCTAAGACAGTTGATGTGGTTTTTCTGGGTTATGTTGATAATAGTTATGCCTATAGATTTTTTGTTATAAAATCTGAGATTTCAAGTATAGATGTCAACACTATTGTTGAGATTCGCGATGCTACATTTTTTTAGGATATCTTCCCTATGAAAACAGGATTACCTCAAAATGTGACTTCAAATAATCTAGCCACCACATCTGGTTCTATTCCTGATCATGTGGAAACGATGTCTAATGTAGGTGCTCACTCTTCCCATTCTGAACCCAATAAAGTAGAGGATTTTGAACCTAGGAGAAGTAAATGACCAAGAATTGCCAAGGATTTTGGAAGCAATTTATTATTTACCAAATTGAGGGTGATCCCCCCACTTATCGTGATGCTATGGCTACTTCTTTGGAAAGATGCTATTAAGAATGAGATGGATTCAATCATCTCTAATGGCACTTGGGAGTTGATTGATTTACCTCCAGGGTGTTCTATTATTGGATGCAAGTAGGTGTTTAAGAGAAAACTCAGGCCTAGTGAATTTATTGAGAAATACAAGGCCAAACTTATTGCTAAGGGGTTTAAGCAAATGGAAGGTATCGATTATTTCGATACCTATTCTCCAGTAACTAGGATAACTACTATCCGAATGCTTATTACATTGGCTTCCATTTATGATCTCATTATCCACCAGATGGATGTAAAGGCCGCCTTTCTTCATGGCGATCTTGAGGAGGAGATCTATATGGACCAGCCTGAAGGATTTGTCACTTCTGGGAATGAGAAAAAGGTTTGCAAGCTTGTTAAATCTCTTTGTGGTTTGAAATAAACACCCAAACAATGGTATGAAAAGTTTGATAATATTATCCAATCTTTTGGCTTCGTGGGTCATGATCTGATAGGTGTGTCTACTCTATGGTTATGGGTGATTTGTATATTGTCCTATGCCTATATGTAGATGATATAATATTGTTTGGGTCAAACATTAGAATTGTGAATGAAACTAAGTTGTTCTTGAGTAGTATATTTGAGATGGAAGATATGAGTGTTGCAAATGTGATCTTAGGTCTCAAACTGATTCGATCAGCAAAGGGGATAGATATTTCTCAATCTCATTATGTTGAGAAAGTTATTGAGAAATTTGGCTATCAAGATTACAAGGATGTAAGCAATCCTTTTGATTCATCAAAAACCCTCTATAAGAACAAAAGTAGAGCACCTATTTCACAACTTAGATATTCACAAATTATAGGAAGCTTAATGTATTTGGCTAACTGTACTAAATCGGATATTTCTTTCTCCGTGTCTAAGTTGAGCAGATACACAGCCTGTCCTGACCATACTCATTGGATTGCCTTGGCTCGAGTACTCAGGTTCTTGAAAGAAACTCTTTTCCTTAATTTACATTATGGTAAATATCCTTCAATTTTGGAAGGATATAGTGATGCAAGTTGGATTGGTAAAAGGATTCTGGGAGCAGTGGTGTTACAGGATATGTCTTTACCCTTGGAGGCAATGCAGTCGTCTAGTGGTCTACAAAATATACCATTTTAGCTCAGTCTATCTTTGAAGCTGAGCTATGTGCTTTGGACACCACTGGAATTGAGGCTGAATGGCTAAAGGGACTTCTTTCAAAAATCCCTATGGTGGATAAGCCGATTCCTGGAATATCTTTGCATTTTTATAACATGACTACTATAACAAAGATTGATAGTTCAAAGTTTAATCAGAAAATAAAAAGGGACATTCAAATCAAACTTAAGTCTGTAAGGGCTTTAGTGTCTCAAGGTGTGATTGCCCTTGAATTTATAGGATCCAAGGATAATACAGTAGATCCATTTACTAAAGGACTTAATAGATCTTTACTCCTTAAGTCTAGGCTAGGGATGGGACTGAGACCCATTAGGAGTTCACCTGTAGTAGCAACCCAACCTAATTAAGTGAAGATCCCTCAAAGTCTGTTTAATTTGGTAACAAGCTGTATGAGAAACTGGTTGACATTCATTGTTAGATGCTTTTTGCATCTAAGTCCAATCCCTAGAAGCCTGAGTGTCTTAAGCTGCAAATTTAGGAAGAGTAAAGGCTAAGAATGGGTTCAAGCCTTATGGCAGGATATGAGTAGTGCATCCTTGAAGAGAATCACCTATGTGAGTGTTACTATGGGCCGCAGTTAATGGAATAGGGTCTTTCTGATTACACTCATGAAACAGGATAAGGTGCATGGCCCTTAAGAACACCAATCCTGAATATTATCACTAAGAACTTCATTTTGTTGTCACCACTATATGATAACACCACACAAGGGGGTAATAATTATGTTGAATATGGCCCATCTTTAGAATAAAAGGCACAACATAAGTAGAATAGGAACATTGCATGCATCATGTACCAAGATTGCTTATAAACTGTATTAATGGCCATTTGTGTAAGCATTTGTCAAAGCAGGCCTCATATGAGCAATCGGACCGGACGGATGGATTCAGAACGACGAACGGAGTCCAACGGACTCAAGATCGGCCAAATCCGACATCCGGAGCTCCTATAATAGGCCCAAGAAGTTCTGACCGTTGATCTGGAGATCAACGGCCCAGATTGTGCCACGTCAGCCCCACCCCCCGCACGCGCGCCTTCAGCCAGCCGAGGACAAATCTCGGCCGTCGATCTTCGATCGAACGGCCGACATCCGCGCGCCCGCCCGCGGTCGCCGCAACAAAAGCGCTGGTGTGGCGCAACGGTTAGCGTGCACGCCCACATCCACGCGACGCGCGTTCGAGCCGCGCGGGGTGGAATTTGAAGGCGAGCGAAGGGCTCGGAGAAATTGGGCCGCCCGATCAGCAGCGGGCGGCCAGGATCTCGCCACGCAGCGTGACCGCAGCTCTCGAGTGCCCACTCGCATGCGCACGCCAAGCGAAGACGCGCGCGCACATGCGCGCCCGAGGCGCGATCTCAGCGCGGGTGAGGAAAACTGTCAGCCGTCCGATCTTCGATCGAATGGCTCTCGTTCAGCGACCACGGATCGTGCGAGGAGAAGGAACGGGGCGGGCAGCTGACCGGTGGCGAGAGGGCTTCACTGACGCTTTTGGAAGAGATTTTAGCGACGCTCTGGATGTCGCTAATGCCCCTTCTTCTTTTAGAAAGCCCTTAACTCTATTTAAACCCCCTCCAACCACCATTCAAGGCATTCACTCCCCTTTGCAACTACTCTACCCCTCTCTTAGCTAGCCTTAGGCACTTTTGTAATCGCCGGAGACGACGAGCCACCGACGGAGCCTCCTCCACCGCCGTGGCTGCCTCTCGCTCTCCACACACACTCTCTTTCTCTCTCTCTTAAGCTTTTCATTATTTTTGTTGAAGCATGTATTTAATGTTGTAAGTCATAAACTACAAGTGCATGTTTAATGAAGTTATTTTCTCGTTCAGTTGCCATTTTAATTTCTGTTCAAGTTGCATGATCAAAACAAAGAGCTTTCTAACCCTAAACCTTCTCTCTCTCTCTATCTCTCTCTCTCGCTTTTCAAAATCGCACCTTTCGTAAGCAAAAACTCCGCACTTTCCGTGACAACAAGTGGTAAAGTAAAAATCCGATTTTCACGCCTCCCTGAGACCGACACTCGGACTCACCTCCGTTTAATTATTTTAAAACCGACGTTGCAAGTGCGACTATAACGACACTCCTTAACACACGCACAACAGCACATCAGTTTTTGGCGCAGTTGCCGGGGAGGCAACGGATTTGTTTTATCACCTCCATTCCACATCCATTCTCACATCGTCTAATGCCCTATTTTCCTTTTTACTTAACAGTTGCAGGAATTCGGTGCATGGACGGCAAAGCGACACATCCCACGACGGTAGCAAGAGAGTAGGCGCCTCGAGGATCGATAGTGAGTAACCTCACTCTCATTGTTTGCTTGCGTGAAAAAGCTAAAAAAAAATTGTAAAAATTGAAAAAAATTGACGTGGTGAATAATTGCTTGACCCACATCCTTAAGACATCACCTCACAAAAAAATGTACACTCTAACATTCTGAATAAATTCTTGGAGTGTTCTTTTCTTTTTCTTGAGTGGTGTTTGCAAAGCCACCATGAGTTAACCTGGGCCACACCACTCAACCCTAAAAACTGACTCATCTAATAGAAGCTGCATGATCATTAGGATGAGTACACTAGGGTTTTTAGAGCCTCTACGGAATAAAAAGGAAATCTACTTTCATCGAATTATGTGCAGAACTTGACGTGCCCAGTGAAACTTGGTTGAAAACATTAAGACACGTCAACCCTAAAAAGCACTAAAGTAAGGATGAAATACTAAAAGACACCACACCTTAAAAATCCTTGCTTGAAAATCATGTTTTGCTAGAAGCACACACCTTGAAAGTGGAAAATTAAGAGGCACCACCCTAATCAATGCCTCATCATATCACCCTAAGCACAAGCACTATCCTAACCCTTTAAAACTGAGTAGACGTGCCCTAGGCAGGATAGAGTTAAGTCTCAAAAGGCGAGGTTTTGTTCGCTAGGCACTTGGCTTTCATTCCCTTGGTAGAATCTGGTAACTAGGCTGCGGGACAGTGTCAAACGACCGTGGTTGTGGGGTCTACGGAATCGGAGGCGCAAGCCAAAGGAAGAACCTTCCCTGCAATCCCCTCGTAATCAACCTGGCCAGATTAACCTTGGGAAGGGGAGTCCAGTGCTTACGGACTTAATCAACCTTTGTGAGATTTCTAGGTCTCCTAAGGAATACACCATAAGGAGTAGGCTTGTTTCCTTGGTTGAGTACACAACTCTCTCTCATCTGTTCTTCCCGCATCCCTCCATTTCTTCCAAACCATGGATTTCAATGCCTATCCATCTTACCCAAACTACCCCCAACAGGATTTGTATGCTAACCCAAGTGGACCATACCCACAGCCTACTTGGGCTAACCAACTACCAAGTTGGGGATACAACCTGGAATATCCCTCTTGGCCCAACTATGACCAAACTGTACCAACCTCTTATTGGAATACACCCAACATAGCCACCCAAGGGTACGATTCAAAATGTGGGGCTCCATATCTCAATTCTCCTCATGATGCCTCCTCATTTAGGTCCGACCCGCTCTACTATGATAGGACCTATACTTTAGGAGAACACCAAGAACCCTACCCTTCTCAGGATAATAACCAAGAAAGGTCATATGAATTCAACAACCTTTCCTACTTGACCTTCGGGTTAGAAGGAGTTCTAGACAAATGGAAATCAGAAAATGATCAGAAATCTAGGCAAGCCCAGGATCATCAACCTTTGATTTGGTCCCCTGATGAAGAATCTGACTGGGAGGAGAACTTAGAACCTCAACTATTCTGGAGTAGGACCAAACAAAGAATGGTTCCTCTTGAAGAACTGGACCCTGAACATGATAGAATAGAGGACCCACCCAAGAACTTAAACACCAGTGTGGGTTTTGATCCACAACCTCAACCATACTCTCTTAACCAAGATTTCAAGGAGGAAATCCAAAGGACACCAAATGACACCATGTCAATTCTTGATAACCTCCAATTAGAACTACACAGACAGAATCAAGAATTGGTTAAAGGGCAACAGGCCATGATGGATTTGTTCCAACAATTGGGGAAAGAAGGCCAGAGAAAGATGTTGCACACAATGCCACTCATAAAGCAAGGACCTACCATGATCAACTGGACTACACCCAGTCATCCTAATTTGGTTCAGTCCACCATTGATACCCCTCAGGAATTGGACAGCTCAGTGGATAAGGACAGTAAGGATTCCTCGGAACACAATTTGGGAAGAATTGAGAATAAACATCAGGAGGAAACTGAGAATGTGAGGGGAGAGGCCTTGGAATTTGAATCTAATCGGCCTAAGAAAAGTAATCCGGTGGGAGTAGCAGCCAACGTCGGAGATGGAGAATGGAGTTACAATTTCAGAGAAATTGATTATGAATTGGTTGGAAACCCCATCACAAATTTGGAGGAGGGACGAGAGAGAATATGATCTAGAGGATGAAATTGACCCTACCTCTAATGTAACCCCAAACAGTGAATCTGATACAGAGGAGGTTGAAGAAAATATTCTTGAGATCAAGGGCTTGGAGGGAATGAGCAATGAAACCATAGTTGCGGAAGAGATGGATTCGTCTTTAGAGAGAGGCCTCATGCTTGGTTGTAGGGCTCAGTATGAAACTCTGGACTTTGTTACCTACCCTACCAGAATAAAGATCCCGCAACCCGAATGCACTGGAATTGATACACTTTCGATGGATTACAATTTTATGGGGACACAAGCTGAATATAAAACCTACATCTTTAGTGTCTGGCGTGTCATATTTAGGGTGCGTTCGTCCACAACAACTTGTTTGCATGCCCACAACTAAGAGAGGATTTGACACGGGCATGGATGATACAGAATTCCACCCCTTAGGAATGAGACTCCACCACAACCTTATTTGCATCTGTGGACTTCTGATTTTGGGTCTGGTTAATTTTGAACATATCTCCTTGACCCAAACCATTCCTGTTTGTGCACCGCCCAGCTGGAGGCGTTAAACTCAGCCCTTCCTGGGAGGCAACCCAGAGGATTCAGACTGATCTGGTAGTTTATGTCACTCAGGTACTATCTTTTTGAACCCTTTTGCATCCATAAATCTGCCAATGAGGACATTGTCCAACTTAAGCATAGGGGGGATGGTAAATTGCATAATCCTGAGCTCAATTAATTAGTCTGAATGAATAAAAAAAAATTTGAATTTAGGAAGAAAACTTAAGCATTAGAAACTTGTCAATAGTGAGAAATAATACAAAAGGAACTTAAACACTTAGACATTTCAGGCCTTCAGGCTTAATCAGCCCTGGTGTCCGTTAAAATATGGATTTAGTGGCGAATCCTTGCAACCTTAAGCTATTCTAATCCACCTACTAAATAAGGTAATAAGTATACGACTTATCAACTCACCCTCCAACTTAGGAAAACTTTGAGTCTAAGCATCTGCACACATTTTTGCACAGACTCACTTCTCGGAGATTTTGACAGAAATTGGGTAGCTAATGAACTCTCTAGGGTGGTATGGCTGGCAAGTTGTCGTGGGTAACAGCCCATTGGCAGGTTGTCCAGAACCCAGCCATAGGCCATTTCTTTTTCATTGCCTCTAGGTACATTTGAGATCAGGGAAGCCACCTACAAAAAAAAAAAGAAGGAACGAGAAGAAAAGAAAAAAAACCACACTTCACCGCACAAGTATGGCTAGCAAGTGATCATGGGTAACAACCCATTGGTCGGTTGTCCAGAGCCCAGCTCAATAATTGCACAAAAAAGACCAAAACACCTAAGGAAGAAGCGGGGAAGTAGTACAAGCCGGGGAGATATACACTGGAAAAATCCTTGTGTTGACCCCAATTAAAACAAATGTAGGGAGAAAGCTACCAATCGAACAAATACACCTTCAGGAAAATTTGTTTCCTTTTCCGGTCACCTAGAGGCGTAAAAACTCGAAGTCTGTCTCAATTACCGTTAAGTGAGTCTATCACAACATTCACACCAAGATGCTTAGCACTTAGGGTTTTGACCGAGTTTTGGGTGGGTTGGGTAGCCGTAAAAAGTTACCAACCCACACTGAATTCCGAAAAAAATTCTTAAAAAAATATATACGTATGTATAGTTATATATACATTAAAGCAAGGATTCGGGCGATTCGTATTTTAGCAGACACCCGGGCGCTGCTTAGTCTTTATAGATTAAGATGTGCGTATATTTCCTCTTATTGACAAGTAATGAAGTGCCTAAGCAATTACTTCTTGAATTCTACAAGGAAATAAAGACTAGAATAAACTTTGCTAGGGACTAGCAACGAATAAGCATGGGGGTATGATAACACCACACAAGGGGGTAATAATTATGTTGAATATGACCCATCTTTAGAATAAAAGGCATAACATAAGTAGAATAGGAGCATTGCATGCATCATGTACCAAGATTGCTTATAAACTGTATTAATGGCCATTTGTGTAAGCATTTGTCAAAGCAGGCCTCATATGAGCAATCGGACTGCACGGATGGATTCAGAACGACGAACGGAGTCCAACGGACTCAAGATTGGCCAAATCCGACATCCGGATCTCCTACAATGGGCCTAAGAAGTTCTGACCGTTAATCTGGAGATCAACGGCCCAAATTGTGCCACGTCAACCCCGGCCCCCCCGCACGCGCGCCTTCAGCCAGCCGAGGACAAATCTCGGCCGTCGATCTTCGATCGAACGGCCGAGATCTGCGCGCCCGCCCGCGGTCGCCACGACAAAAGCGCAAGCGTGGCGCAACGGTTAGCACTCACGCTCGCATCCACGCGACGTGCGTTCGAGCCGCGTGGGGTGGAATTTGAAGGCGAGCGAAGGGAGCGGAGAAATTAGGCCGCCCGATCAGCAGCGGGTGGCCAGGATCTCGCCACGCGGCGCGACAGCAGCTCTCAAGCACCCACGCGCGCGTGCACGCCGGGCGGAGACGCGCGTGCACCCCGGGCGGAGACGCGCGTGCACACGCACGCCCGAGGCACGATCTCAGCATGGGCGAGGAAGACTCTCAGCCATCCGATCTTTGATCGGACGGCTCTCGTTCAGCGGCCACGGATCGCGCGAGGTGAAGGAACGGAGCGGGCGGCTGATCGGCGGCGAGAGGGCTTCACCGACACTTTTGGAAGCGATTTTAGCAACGCTATGGATGTCGCTAAAGCCCCTTTTTTTAGGAAGCCCTTAACTCTATTTAAACCCCCTCCAACCACCATTCAAGGCATTCACTCTCCTTTGCAACTACTCTACCCCTCTCTTAGCTAGCCTTAGGCACTCTTGTAATTGCCGGAGACGACGAGCCGCCGACGGAGCCTCCTCCACCGCCGTGGCTGCCTCTCGCTCTCCACACACACTCTCTTTCTCTCTCTCTCTCTCTCTTTTAAGCTTTTCATTATTTTTGTTGAAGCATGTATTTAATGTTGTAAGTCATGAACTACAAGTGCATGTTTAATGAAGTTATTTTCTCGTTCAATTGCCATTTTAATTTCTGTTCAAGTTGCATGATCAAAACAAAGAGCTTTCTAACCCTAAACCTTCTCTCTCTCTCTATCTCTCTCTCGCTTTTCAAAACCGCACCTTTCGCAAGCAAAAACTCCGCACTTTCCGTGACAACAAGTGGTAAAGTAAAAATCCGATTTTCACGCCTCCCTGAGACTGACACTCGGACTCACCTCCGTTTAATTATTTTAAAATCGACGTTGCAAGTGCGACTATAACGACACTCCTTAACACACACGCACAACAGCACGTCACTATATACCCCACATCAAAGGTCAAGAGTTCAAGACTAGTTTCACTTTATTCCTATGATGGTGAAGGTAGGTGACTCAAGTAAAGGTCCAAACTAGAAGGTACCTTTACTGAAAGTAGAGTGTGGTAGCCGAGGAATTTATCGTTGTATTTCAACGATGAATTTGTGGAGGAATGTTGGATTTGAGAGTCTAATTGCATCAATCAAGATGAAATTGTTATATGGTGACGTGGGAATTCATGTTAAAATAGTGAGATTTGGGAGAGGTTTTTAGTCCCATACTGGAAGTGGACAAATCTTTTGGTAAGTGTTAAAGGCTTTTGCCTCCCATGGATTATGTAGCAAAGAGTGAGAGGTGGGGCTGGGAACCACGCATGCGTGCTCGCCCCACCCTGCCCTGACCCAGCTTGGGCTCAGGTTCGAGCTTGAGTGAGAATCAATTTGGAACTTGGACTCTTTTAATATGGATTTTTAATCTTACAATTTTGACCTGGATTAATCGATCAAAAGGTAAAATTTATCGATTAATTATTTTGATCGATCAATGAGTTAAATTTTGTCAATCAATTGGTTTGATCAACCAAAAAATTAAGTTTGATCGATCAATTGATTTTGATCGATCAATGGACGTAATTGGTTGATCAATTGCCATGTTTCAATAAAACGGGAATTTCCATAAACGTTTGGTCGTGGGCTCTATATAAGGGCCACGAGGGAGTTCTCATTTAACATACAATAAAGGTAAAAAAGCTCTCTCTACTCTTTCTCTCCCTCTCTCATTCTTATCTCTCTTTCTTGATACATTCGTTCGATGTGACATTGGTAAAAAAAATCTCCAATCGATTTTGTCGATCTTACACAAGTTTGAGAGTGATTCACAGGGGGTTTTTGATTGATCAAACTAATTAATTGGTAGATCAATCGAGAATTTGGTTAACCAACCAAATTGCCTCAGCTTCATTCTCCTGAGGTGATTTTCAAGAACGTCCAAGATCGGAGTGCGCCGAATCTTGGAGGTGAATTGTCGTATCCTAAGAGGAGTTTGTCATACTCTGACGCACCGATATTGTGGGAGGCGATATCTTCTCTACGGGAAGTCCTTAATCGGCATTTCGATCGAAGTAAAATATAATCTTTTCTCGTTTTGTTTATTTATACTATTGTATGTTCTTTGTTCTTTATTTTATTTTGAATCTTGTCAAATTATATTTGACTTGCTTAGTTTAATATTTTTGATATATGCGAAAACATTAGAAATGCATATGTCTTTATTTATTTATTTATTTCATTTGTGCGTTTATTTCAACCAGGGGTTGAGTGTATTTAAAGCTCCAACCCTTTGTTAAAACTCAATGGTACGTCAGTTTAATAATAAACTTGTTACACGAAACTTTGGCCCTTATCAAGTTATTGCAAAAGTGGGACAAGTAGCTTATTGTCTCTAGCTTCCTCCAACCTCGAAAATTCATAATACATTTCATATAACACAATTAAAGAAGAGCCATGGTACTCATCTAGTCCATAACCAACTTCTACCAGAGCACCTTAAAGAAGACCCTCAACCCCATCAGTTGTTGGGAAGGAGGATGGTTAAAAGAGACAATATTGCAGTAACCCAGTTGCTAATTCCTTGGGCAAGTCAACCGGTGGAAGAAGCGACATGGATTGATTATGCCATATTCGATCAGAAATATCCAGAGTTTAACCTTGAGATCAAGGTTCCTTAAGGGAGAGGATTTGTAATGGGTGGTAGTTGTATCAGTTGTAACAAATAGTACTTATATCAATTGTTCTTCTCTATTTCTCCAAATTCGACTCTTAATTCTACACAACCCGGCGGTGACTCGATCTCAAGGTCACACCCAACCCTCTTCCTCTTCTTCTGATAACCATTCTCCTAATGTGGTCCTCTCTACAAAGCTTCTTCCCTCCCCATGATCCTCTTCAAGATCGTCCTCCAGGTGAAGCTTGTGAGCAAGCGATGGCATGCCCTCACCTCCCAACCCCTCTTAGTCCATGCCCACCTCTCCCACTTTGCCCCAACTGACTCAAACGTCTTCCTCATCTCCTTTGACAAGAGAGAGCTGACATCACCAAACAAGGAAATCGAGAAGGTAGGTCGATCGGTCAATAATAGAGGGGGGGGGGAGGAGGAGGAGGAGGAGGGTCCATCAACGGAGATTTGGAGAGGGGCTCTTGGCCGCTGTGTTGGTTGCCTGAATAAATGTCGACGGTGGGAAAAAAATTGTAAACAGAGGCAAGAAACATTCAAAATAGTTAGGCATCGTCCATCCTTACATCGTGATTGTCTAATAATACATAATAATAATAAAAATATAAAGGCAGCAAATTGAAGAAATTAATTTCTAAAATTAATATGTTCAGAAAGTTTCGTTGGAAAAGAACCCACCATCATGCGAGATCGTGGAATGAAACCACGGTAGAAGTAAAATCCCTCGGACCAACCAACACGGGATTCGATCCAATTGTAGGCCCACAAAGGAAACGAGCGAGGATATCCCCTCCCGTACGCGGAGGGTGAAGGTTGCCGAAGACTGAGACTCCAGATAGATGATATCATGGTACAGTAAGTCCACCAATAATAACGCTAAAGAATTACGAGAGAGTAATTAATTAGGTCCGGACGCCCCTGCACCAGGAATTTTAATTTTCTTCGTTGAAGGTGGGATGGAAGCAGAATACTCGAGAAGATTTGACTGACACCAGGAGGACCGGGTCTTCACCTCCTACCGAACTTGTAGCCTGAGAGCTCTGCGAAAGTAGATTAATTTTTGCTGCTGCTCCTCCCTCTTGAATATGTTCATGGCTTCTCCTCCGCCTTTATCATTTTTGCTGCTGCTGTTGCTGCCGCCTCTTCCTCTGATGGTGGTTGCGATGTTCCCTACAGCAGCAGCAGCAGCAGCAGCAGCAACAACTCATCATCATCACCTCAGCATAAGCCTGGGTTCTTCCCTCACAGCGGAAGGTCCAAACACCTCTTGGCTATCACCTTCGGGGGACTTTGCTTTCGGCTTCCGCCCCTTCCAAGGTAATAGCTTCCTTCTTGGCATCTGGTTCGACAAGATACCCAGCAGAACTGTTGTTTGGTCAGCAAAAACAGATGGCCCCGTGCTACAAGAATCCATCTTGGAGCTCAAGACTGACGGGAGGCTCGTGCTCCGTGTGGAGTGCCAATAATGATGCAGCAGCTGTTAGCCACGCTGCAATGCTCGATTCTGGCAACTTTGTGTTGGTCAGCGGCAACAGCAGTGCATCTCTTGAGTACGAATGGCAGAGCTTCCATAATCCAACAGACACCATATTGCCCACGCAAGAGTTGAGGCTTGGTAGCTATCTGATATCCCACCTCACAGAAAATGACTACTCTGATGGCAGGTTCAAGCTTGCTGTTCAGGCAGATGGGAATCTCGTGTTGTACCTCATCGATTGGCAAAGTGGGGCTCAATATTCTGCATACTGGGCTAGTGGCACGGTGGGGAATGGGACGAGCCTTGTGTTTGACGGTGCAGGTAACGTCTTCTTGTCTAGGAGACATGGTGGCTTTTCTAATGTTACATCTTGTTCGGCATGTAATAATAATAATAATATGACAACAATTTACCAGAGGGCGACCTTGGATTCTGATGGGGTTTTTAGGCATTACTACCATACGTATATGCAGAGAGGAGAATGGATCAACAAAGAGACCAGATGGCGAGGAGGGTGGTCCTTGGCTGGTCAGATCCCAGATAACATCTGTACTGCCATAACAAGTTCCACCGGTGGAGGAGGGGCTTGTGGTTTCAATGCCTATTGCACTTTGGATGACCAAGGGAGCCCCAATTGCCAGTGTCCCCAAGGATATTCCTTTCTGGATCCCACCAGGGAATACAAGGGATGCAAGCCAGGCTTCCCCATTCCTGTTTGTGGAGAGAATGGCTCCACGATAAATGGGAGTGAGTATGAGCTGAAGCAGATGATTGACACGGATTGGCCACTTTCTGACTACGAGAAATACGTGAATGTCGATGAGCAAATGTGTAGAAAGGAGTGTCTGGATGATTGCTTCTGTGCTGTTGTGATCTTTAGGGGGACTAAATGTTGGAAGAAGAGGTTCCCTTTAAGTAATGGAAGAGTCGATGCCTCGGTAGCAGGTAAGGCACTAGTGAAAATATCTATGCAAAATACAGCCAGACCTCCTCCTTGCCAAGTAACAAGAAGGAGAAAATTTTGGGGACTCTCAACTCTTGCCACCTCCCTGCTTCTCGGAGCATCTGCTTTTCTGAATGTAATCTCTGTGACAAGCATGCTGCTTTTCTTCTTTTGCTGTTATCGTAAAAGGATCAGACAAAGACAACCTTCACAGCATCACCAACAGAACCACCGCCAATTAGAATGGAGAATGCCGTTGGGGTCTGTCATTCGATCCTTTTCCTTGGAAGAACTAGAAGAATCAACAGAGGGGTTTGCTAATGTGCTCGGCGAAGGGGCATCTGGCATCGTCTACAAGGGGACAGTGTTAGCGGTGAATTCTGAGGTTGAGATCGCCGTAAAGAGGCTAAAGTATTTGAATGAAACAGCAGAGAAGGAATTCATAGATGAGGTGACAGCAATTGGACAAGCCCGCCACAAGAACCTCCTCAAAATGCTTGGGTTCTGCAATGATGGCCATCATAGGCTCTTGGTGTACGAGTTCATGAGCAATGGATCCCTAACAAACTTCCTCTTCCGAGGTCTGAGGTTGCAGTGGAAACACCGGGTCCAGATCGCTCATGGGATCGCAAGGGGTCTCCTATACTTGCACGAACAATGTGAAATCCAAATCATCCACTGTGATATAAAGCCTGAGAATATACTCCTCGATCAATCCCTCTCCCCAAAGATATGTGACTTTGGTGTGGTTAAGCTTTTAAAACTTGACCAGACAAGGACCATGACGGGCATTAGAGGAACAAGGGGATATCTTGCTCCGGAGTGGGTCAAAGCCATGCCAATTACAACAAGGGTGGATGTTTACAGCTTTGGGGTTGTGTTGTTGGAAATAACATGTTGCAGGAGAAATGTCATATCGCAGTCGGTGGGAAGTGGTGTGCCAATATTGACATGGTGGGCTTATGACTGCTACAAGAATGAGAGGCTTAATATGCTACTTCCAGAAGATGAAGGCACCATCACAGTAGACAGAATCTGCGAAAAGTTTATCAAGGTTGCATTGTGGTGCATTCAGGAGGATTTAACACTGAGACCTTCCATGAAAAAGGTAACACAGATGCTCGAAGGGTCAATTCCCATCCCTCTACCAATACCAGACCCAGAATTTGTTCAACCAAATAGGGTCACTTCTCTTGAGCAACGTGAGAGTGAGCAGAGCACTGGTGGAGATCCACATACCTGATTATGTAGCGTGCCTGATGTAAACTAGAAACTTGAGCATAGTCAGGATGCCGCAAATGGTAAGGTTGAACACTTGATAACAATAAGTATCGATGTTAGTGTTTCTTCTATCCTGTTGGTGAGTCTTACTTAGCACATCACATATGAGAGTTTGTAGCTAATTTGTCGTCAGATGTTACCTTCCAAGAGAATAATATTGTACTTTGTAACTTGTGTATGTTATAGCCATCTGAATGCTATTGTTTGTACAACATTTATAGTTAACCAAGAGAATAAATACATTTATTGTTATTAGCATACTCGTCAAAAAAAAATCCAGTGCAAATGATTAGCACAACAAGTTTCATGGAACTGATTAAAATCATGCCACCTATAATGCAACAAAGTGTGAATCTTTTGTGTTTCCTTTTCACTTATTATTGCAAAAATTAAATCCATAAAAAGAGCAGTTATTATGTTTGTTGCCTTTTCCTCTTTCTGCCTCCAACAGTGTTATCCTCCTCATGCCCCCTCCCGATTGGAATGAGTTACCATTACCATCTTCTTGAACAATTCTCCATTGCCATCTTTCCTTGAGAATTGTACTAGGTACAAATCCTTATCTTTGTTATTCAAAAGCAAAAATCACTCACTTTTCTAACCCATTGTTAATTTCTCTATGCAGGTGTTTTGGATCCAAGGTAAGATGATCTTGGTGGGTGGACTGGTACAAGTTTCTCTTTACTCAATGGTACCGGTCATTGCATCTGAATCTCTTAAGGTCATACCAAATTTCCATTGAACTAATACAAAAGGGTGGCATATTTCTTTGGTTCAAAATTATAGTAAAGGTAAAGGGTTATTTATCCGTTAGCACTAGATCATTAGATCTTTAAATCCTTCAGTAACAATGATTTGTCCGCTTTGGAAACTTTAGTTTTTATCTTCAATAAAATGTGGTCATTTTTTTTTCCCATTTGAAACCAGTAAATCTACAGGGCTTACCACATATTATTTTTGTTATGTATACTTGCAAGCCGTATGTTGATCTTTATTTGACTTTTCAATTAACGGTAATAGTTTTAGCTGATGACAATGAAAGGAGAAGATGCAAATTCAAAACTTGGCATGACATTTCAATCATGAGGAAGATTTTAACTCCTACAATAGCTATATATACTAGAAGATTGGGCTTCAGCATTTGAAAGGACCCTCTTAGTAGAAAGGTGAATAAAATATGGAATATTCTTGTCTTGTGAAGAACGGCAAATGTGTTGTCTTGTGCATGTTGACTATAAAATATAAAATATTCTTGTGTTGTACAGAATGCCTTTGTACAATAACATCCATAAGCACAAGAAAGAAATCGCATCCACTTGAAAGAAAGTATCGTAAGGTTCACTGTAGTTCAAAGTTGACTCAAATAGTATGCGGATATTGTCTTAATTTCTTTAAGTGAAAAAGTAAATAATATGTGCATGGTCACGTGTCATGCAGCACATGTCTTCACTTAATGTAAAATATATTGGTATATTTTCATGTGTTTTGGATAAAGTTGTAGATCATCAATCCATGAATTTGGCCCTAAAGAAATTATTTTCTATTCAAATATAATTTTTCACATGTGAAAAATTAAAATACATCGATGTATTTTTATTTTTCATCTGGATATTTTTTGTGAAATTGTAAGTTGTCAACCTACAACTTTGACCAAAAAAAATTATTTTCTATTTGAAGGTGGTCTTAGGATTTAGATTTACGATATAAGGTTTACGTTTTATGGAAAATAATTTTACCTATAAAAAGTGATTTTTTATTTAAAAAGTTATTTTTCATCTTTTGGTTTAAGGTCTAGGATTATGGTTTAAGGACCTAAACCCTAAATACTAAATACTAAACCAAAGATAAAAAATTACTTTTCAAATCAACAATTACTTTTCATAGGTGAAGAATCACTTTGCATAGGTAAAAATTGGTTGCAAATCAAAATACACTTGTGTATTTTCATTTTCAACTGATGTATTTTGACTTTCAACTGGTGGAAAATTAAAACATATCAGTTGAATATCAAAATACATCGATGTGTTTTGCTATTTCACCAATGGAAAATGACTTTCTACTTCACCAAAAAGTGAAGTTGTAGGTTGCTAACCCTCAACTTTGACTCAAAAGAAATTATTTTCTATTCAAAAGTGATTTTCCACCGGTGAAAAATGAAAACACACCAGTGTGCTTTACCTTTCTATTGGTGGAAAATGATTTTTTTTACCTAAAAGTGAAGTTGTAGGTTGCCAATCCATGACTTTGACCCAAAAAAAATATTTTGTATTTGAATGTGGTATGTGATTGCGTAACAATCATAGGACTTAATTGACCTAAATTGAGTTAGATCTTAGCTTAATTTAAGAATAATATATGCATTAGGTGTATATTTTGCATTATAATTGCTCTACTTAACTGTTCATGAAATAATGCTATATTTCCATACCAATTAGTGAATAATTGGGTTTGTAGGTAATAAGAAGCTCAGGAGATGGCCTGAAGCTGGATAGAAGCTAAATAAAAGCTCGATAGAGGTTGGAGCTGCAGCAAAGCTAGAGTAAAAGCTGGAATAAAGCTAGGAATGAAGAAGAGTTGAAGATAGAGAGTAAGCATGAGGTATACTAGGCTACTTGTAGGAATAAATGTAAACATTAAAGTAAAGAAGAACTTACGATAACCCTACCCCTATCCCTAGTCCTTAGGATAACCTTATCCATCTTCCTATCCCTAAGCCATTTTCCTCTTAGGTTAGTTTAGCCTAGGAAACCTTTATTGCACTTTCCAGCACATTTATAGACATCTAGACAGTGTGTCTAGATGTCCAATCTCAGCAGAAACCCCAACCATAATCTAACACCAATATTGATACAAAATTGGACGTCCAGCCTATCCCTCAGACGTCCAATTTGAAGTTTAAGTTGTCTGACCAAGCTTCTGGACGTTTGGAGGTCTTCTCTAGTTCCTATTTTGCAATCAGAAGCCATATGTTGCTTCTTAATGCCTAGGAATCATGTCATACACCCTAAGAAACCTATCTAGAGACCTCCTAAGCATAGTACACTACTTCTAACCCCACCTAAGAACCTAATTAGGTTTTCACTAAACCTAATTGACTCAGTATAAGCCAGCTGAGCCCTTATTGTCTAATTGGATCCATGGAACCCAATTGGACCCTTCTTCAACCCATGCAAGTTCAATTGGACTCAGTCATAGTCCACTTGATTCAACTACAACTTGATTGGGAATTTCTTATCTGAATTGCACACATTATGACTCAATTAAACGTATGATAAGTTTGATTGAACCTATCACATTAATAATAGGTTAAGTGAACCTATTTTAGGAGCATCACCTAAACCTATTGCCTAGACCTATTAGACTCAACCTCGGACCCATTTAGCCACCACTCTAGAGTAGGTCTAACCATCCCAATCATGTCCACGCCCAACCCCTCCAAAGTGGCGATCACACACACCCTTAGGTGGTGCCAACACAACACCTAAGACCTAAGCCTACTCAAGTCCACATCCACTCAACTTCCCTCCACCAAAAGTGGATCTAGAAGACCACTTCCTCCTATCCAAGTGACGCCCAAGAGACTCTCTTCTAGAGCCTTCTCAACGCCACTTCAAAGGCTCCCAACTTCTATAAAAAGCCCTTCTGTTTAGCTGCCCACCCACCCATCTTTTTCATCCCATCCACTCCACCTCACAGCTACCATTCTCCTCCACTTAAGGTCCACCTCCTTCACCTCCAAGAGGACGGCCACCACCACCTGTGGCCACCCTCCATTCTTTCCCTCCACCTCAAGCCACACGGCCACCAAGCGCACCCTTGGTGCCCCGTTTTCTGCTATTGATTTTTGAAAATCGATTTTTGAAAATTTGTGAAGTACAAGGGTGTCAAACAGACTGAAAATCGATTTCTTTTGATCTTCAAAGATTGATTCCGAATGGCATATAGATCTTATTGACTTGAAACCAATAGGGTTTGAAAGTTGATCAAACAAACTTTAATTCTCATATTTGCCTCGAATTTTTGGATTTGATTTGATACTGTTTCAAGGAGAGAAACGAACAAGGTGTCAACCTGCCTTATCCGACCCCCTATTAGTCAAAAGTTAATATTAATTCACTCCGAACAGTAAAAATCTCATAAAAAAATTCTCTACAAAGCTGATTTGAAAAGGAATCTTCCTGCTAAACTTTATTCAATTTGGATTCCATTTGTGTTGTAGAGAATGTTTTTTAATTTGATTGCTTAGTTTGCTGCCTGATTTGAGTAGAAATTGCATTAACCCTAGGTATTACATTTAGGGTTTTCATTTGTAGAGACCAATTGACTAGGATTGGACTCAATTGAGTCCATTGCTTAGTCGGTGAGTCGAGTCACTTGGTTGACCACCTCACCAAACTCAATCACTTAAAGAAAGGTTAAAAAGCATTAAGAAAAATCTTAATTTAACCTACATTTATTGTTTAACTACTAGATAATCACAATTTCCCTAGCCAAACCTAGTGCCAAGACTGCAGGGTAGTACTAAACGGTCATGTCTAAGGGGTATCAAGGACTCGGAGGCATAATCCAAAGGAATAACCTTCCTCTTAGTCCCCTCCTTTTCAAACTGGGTGGGTTAGCTTAGGAAACTGGGATTATTTGCAGTCGATTTTATAACAAATATACTTCATGAATTTGAACTTGAACATGAAATATGGTCACTAATTAAAGGACCTTATCTGGATTACAAGGCCCTTGCCTTATTCTATCACCAGTCCCTTGTAACTAGTGAGAAATCACTTAGACCACCCTTTTGTCTTCTTTAAGAAGTCCTTTTTGCTTACCTAATTCCCATGGATCCATATTCTTTCTACCACCCTCAATGGTCTTCTTCCTCTTCTGACCCAATTATGATTCCCACTCCTACAGGGCAGGAGATCCCTTCTCATTACCGAGGCTATGATTTCCATACCTATACTTCTCACCCTTGGGATACAGTTAGGCCTACTTCACCTCCTTGGAGCCTCGCACAAATCATCACCGATGAACTGCCGATGGACTCAACCACTTTTCAGATTACAACAAATGATACCAAAGTTCAAGGATAAGGTTGCAAGTTATCTACATGAAGTCTAGACCACCACTGATCTGGGGCAGAGACAGGCTTTGATCACAACCCAAGCATCTCTAATGATAGCCCTTCAAGAACTGGAATCCATGACTAGGCTAACCAAACAAAATTGCACACTTCAAGATATATTGTTTTTGTAGTATGTTGGGTGGAAAAATCGTCGTAAAAAGATTGAATTTTGAAAACCCGTCGTCGTAGAGTAATTTGCGAGAAAAATCCGTCAACAGATAATTTTAACCGAAACTCAAAAGAAATTCCAGGTCGAATACAGAGAGGCAGACGTTTGATCAAAAATCGTGTTTGATTTGTTGTCACGAAGCAAATTAGCTGGTTGAATTGAATTTATACTAGCTATTTACTTAAAGAATAAAGAATAAAAGAGAGAGAAAGAATAATACAAATAAAGACAAAATAGAGAGAGAATAAACATGTATTTCATAATCATTGAAACAAGTTCATTACATCTAATGACTACACTAGAAAGTGGGAAATCTATACTAGAAAGCAATAAAAGAGAAGGTAGAGAGAGGATATCCTCCTCGACGACTGCTTGGAGGACAAGCCACGTTGACGGAGTGCCTGGACGAAGTAGTGAGATGCGGGACGAAGGAGAACGAAAATGGACGATGGAGGATGGGGCAGGGTGAGGTCGCAGCGGAATCTGCTTCCCAAATAACGGTGAGAAGATGACCGCAGGCGCTCCATGAACGAGAAAAATTCTAATTTTAACTCTAATAGAGCATCCCGGGTTTGGGACAAACTCTTAGAGCTTTGGAGGGGATGAGAGAAGAGAGGAAGGGATGAAGAAAGTGTGGGGGTCGTAGGGCCTTTTACAGGTGAAGATTGAGGGGGAAAAAAGGTAATTTTACATTTTAAACATTAATGTAAGGGTCTTTAGTGACGGATATAACCGTCACTAAAGGCCCCACGTTGCTAAGCATGCACACATGCCCCTGCCCTTCTGCCTTCAGTGCGCACTACGCTTATCTTGATCAAGCATCCTTAGCCGTTTGATCAAGAGATCTAACGGCCTAAAATGCTCGAATGCTTCTTCAGCACCTGTGTGCGCCCGCGTGCGATGGTGCGTTGGATCGCGCGTCATCGCACGTGTGCACAATCCTCAACCATCCAAGCTGCCACGTCTCGCCTTGCCTGCCATCTGATCGCAATCCAACGGCCAATTGAGTTGCGCCCTATGCGCGCTTCTTGATTTGAGGCGATGCGCGTCTTGATCTCGCGACCTCCACGTCGCCCACAGACGTGCAACCAATGCACCATCACCTCGAATTGTCTCAAAGACAAAGACATGTGCATCCGCTCCTGGCCGTTGATTTCGATCCGACGGTTGAGATTTGATGATCGATTGAAGAGAGAGAGAGAACATCGACGGTCTTATGCTTGTTTGGACAGTTAGGATGGTGCCACGTGGCACCATCCTGGCCATCCATCTTCATATGCTCGTAGGAAGTACCATGGATGTTAGATTGTATCGATTTTCGTGCCCTTAGGCTACGATTGTTGATCCGAACCCATCCGTGTAGTCGGCTTCGTCATCTGAAGTATGAATTTACATCACCTAACCTCTTGACCTCTGATCTTTCTAAGACTGCATCTGATGCTACGGAAGTTCAATTAGGATGATCTTGGAATCGTTGAACTCCAATCGTCACCCTGATCACATCCATATGGTTGGATCTTCAATCCGAGACCCCGATATGATATTTCCCTATTTCCTGACTATAAAAAGAGAAAATTAACCTAAAATTTATACAACCTAACCTGAATATATGATGATGCATGTTATGCAATATTTAGAATATATGATGCAACTATATGCTTGAGAACACACATAAATAGATGGTTTATATGATATAAACATGTTTACATCACAGTACTAAGTGGAGAATAGTCTTGAGGACCTAGGAGAACATGAAGTGGTTATGCCTGAAATTGCAATAAAGGATTCTTTGGGGTAGATAACTCGAAGTGGATAATATCGATGTCTCAAAAAGTGATTCTAAGATAAAAGACGATTCACGGGAAGAGACATCTGATGGGGTCATGGGATATGATCTGGGCATATTTGTAATGGAATCAATTAAGAGCCCTAGTCTGGAAAGTGATGAGGAAAGGGTTGGTACCCCCAAAACTGATTCTCAATCTAACTACCCAGAATCTTGGGAGACACCTTATGTTCAGGGAATTAAATTTACACTGGCAGACAGCCCTATTGAAATTAAGGAAGAAGATCCACTTGAGGATTTAGATCTTGATGGAAGCCCTGAAATGCAAGCATTCCATTTTGAGGAACCAATCATTTATGAGCCTGAATATTATTCCTTTATATTTGAGGATTCACAGGGTGATCTTGAATTGGATATCTCTAGTAATCTAGGGGTATTTGAGCAAAGAAAGGATGGATATAACGAAAATTATGGACAAACAGAAGGAGATAGAGAGATTAATGACCTTGACATCTCTAGTCAGGCATACCTGGGTAGTTCGGAGATGATTTTGTCTAAGGATCCTAATGATCACATGTGCCTGGGTGAATTGATCACAATATCTGGTTGTGACACTACTGATCATTCTGAGACACCTCTTATGGGAAGCAAATCTATTTTCACTTATGTATCATTTGATTTGCACCTTTCTCTTCCCACCTACCAGAATGATGAGAACCCTGAGTCTGCACTCTCTACTCTTTACTCTGATCTCCAATTACTGGAAAAGACTTTTGATGACTTACCTAAGGAAGTGGAAATGTCATCTGAATCAGAGAATTATGAGGAACTTGATATGAATGATGAGGAGAGAGGGATTGGAGTGCAAAGTAGAATGAATTGGGGGCTAACTTATAATCTTAGCCAATCTAATGGATGGCTCAACTCGGAAACTGAGATAGATTTTGATGAGTATGAATTATTGCTGATGAGGAGAGATAATCTATGACAAGGATTTTAGTGACTTCTATACAGAATTCCTGATGGGAACACCATCATGAGCCATAACTAGCTCAATTTGATCTTATTAAGTCTCTAAATGCTCCTACATAACCTTCAGAAGGTCATAATTCATTGCTTAATCATTATGAGAGAGACAAGAAATCAGGGTTAAAACTGTAATTTTACCATCACATCATAAATACAGTACAAACACGGGTTTTCCTAGGGGGTAATTAAGGGTCAAATGATCCTAAAAGGCTAACAAGTGGGTTATAATAGATAGAAAAGGGTTTACACATGTTTTGAGAATTAAATGACTTTTGAAACCCTAAAAACAGACCTGCTTAATTAACTGAGATTTTGATCAGGATAAAATTTATCTAAACCCTCTAAAGTGTTGGTGCTAGAGCACCACGATCA
This sequence comes from Thalassia testudinum, assembly GCA_037157565.1. Classification (NCBI taxonomy): domain Eukaryota; kingdom Viridiplantae; phylum Streptophyta; class Magnoliopsida; order Alismatales; family Hydrocharitaceae; genus Thalassia; species Thalassia testudinum. The sequence goes on from JAZHRO010000058.1 coordinate 12,901,805, forward strand.
TTTGTTTTGATGATAACAAAACACGTGTTATTTAACATTTGCACTTGGAGTCTTAAATTTCAGGTCAATTGCTAATGTAGACGTGACCAGACGGAGTTCAAGCTCGCATCCAAGATGGATTGGAGGAGCTTGATGGAAAACAGAGGAGATTCGCGAGGAGCGATAGATTGAAGATGGAAGGACAAGAAGAATAAGATAGAATTCCATTTTATTCCTTTCATGTACTTTTGTCGTAATTCTGTTGCTCTTTATTTTTGTTACTTAGATTCATGTTAAAGAGCTTCAAAGTACCCTAACAGTAGTCCTAGGAACACCGGCACAACCCTAGGATACTTAGGTTTTCTGTAGAGAACTTAGAAAATCAATATAGGGTTCAAACAGCATTTTCAGACGTCTAATTCCAGAATCAGACGTCTGATAATGTATTTTAAGATGTCTGACTGTTGATTCCGACGACTGATAACATTTAGGATGGACATAATTAGTTCTGTCCGATGAAATCAGACGTCCATACCTTAGACCAAACGTCTTAGGAGACGTCTGATGACTTTGCCAGACATCCAATTAGTGAACCGTTGGCTCTCTTAGCATACACTCAAGGATATGACTGTTAGAGCCTTGTCAGACGTCCTTAAGCCTTTCCAAACGTCTGATAATTGGCCGTTTTTCCTCGACTGACCCGAAAATCTCTTCTCAGAGATTTTCTAGCCGTTGCAAATCCATTTCCACGAAAAAGTAGGTTTCCAGACGTCCAGACATAGTGCCAGACGTCTTGTATGTCGTCTGATGGACTTGCGCTAGAACCCTGTTTAGATCTGATTCAAGTCAGGAAGGAACCCGCACGAAATCAGACGTCTTAAAGTGGTCTTCCAGACGTCTGATGCCAGAATTAGACGTCTGATAACCCTGTCAGTGCAATGATTGTTCCTGATTTCGGGTTGATTCACTTGGGCTTTGCACCCAACGGCTATGGAGCCTTTCCTAAGCCATCCAAAGCCTTCCTAAGGCCTCTATAAATAGAGGGTAACCTCTTGCACACAAACACACACCAAGAAACACAAGACACACCCAAGCAACATACTTTCTACCATTTTGTGTCTCTCATGCTCTCAAAGCTTAAGTTCTACATCTTGAGAGCATCAAGCTTTGCGCACTCGCTCTCCCGCCGTAGTTCACGAGAGCGACGTAGCGCCGTCGTGTTGTTCACGCATCCGCGTCGCCGACGCACTCCTTTCAAAGGGGAGTTTCTTAATTCCTATAGAAGCTTAGGTTTAAAATTACTTTGTTGGCTCTATAGGATTATTTGTTATTTTATCTTTGTTATTTGGTTGGGTATTCGCTTTGCGAATTCCCGTCTCCTTCGTGGGACAAAATCCTTCTCGTGGAGAGAAGGGGTTGAGGAACGCTACCCTCGCACTTGTAGCGTGGTTGTAATTGAAGTTGAATCACCCTCGTTTAAAGTGATTCGTTTAGTGGATTTTGATCAACTTGGTTGATCGGAAAATCCTAACTCGAGAGGGTTAGGTGGTGGTTTTCACCCGGTTTGGGTTTCTACCTAAAAATCTTTTTGTACTTTGTGTGATTGCTTATTTTGTGAGATTGTTTATATTTTATTTCCGCAATTATTACGTCACCCCTCCTGGTAGGGAAGAATCTACAATTGGTATCAGAGCAGGTCTTGCTGTTTCGACGTAACAACCCAGCAAGAAGATCATGGAGGGGAGCAGTTCCGCGAGTAGGATTTCCGAGGGCCAGTCTACGACTCGTCCACCGTTCTTCGACGGAAGCAACTACCCTTACTGGAAGTTGCGGACGAGGATGTGGCTTCAAGCCACCGATTTCACAATATGGGTCAGGTGCGAGACCCCCTTCGACATCCCAGAAAAACCCACCGAAGGATACTCGCAACAGCAGATCCGGGAACTCTCGCTCAACGTGAAAACAATGAATGCGTTGTATTACGCGCTCAGCCCGGAGGAGTTCAACAGAATCTTGCAATGCGCCACCACATACGAGATTTGGCACACACTTGAGGTAACTTACGAAGGTACCTCTAAGGTAAAAACCTCTAAAATTAATTTACTTTCTCAATAATTTGAATCTTTTTTAATGAAATCTAAAGAATCTTTAAGTGAGATGAACACTAGGTTCACTCTCATTGTAAATAACTTGAAAGCTTTAGGGAAGACTTTCATCAAGGGAGAGCTTCAAGGGAAGCTTCTTTGTTCCCTTGGACCGGAATGGGAACAGAAAGTCACCACCATCGAGGAGGCAAACGAAGTGGTGGAGCTCAACATGGAAGATCTCCTAGGCAATCTAATGGCCTACGAGACAGTTGAAGCAGAAGAAGGATACACTGGAGCCTAAACCGAAAAAGATTCTCGCCTTCAGAGCCGCGTCGGATAGCGAGGTAAGTTCCGACGACGAAGACTTTAGAATTTTACTTAAAAAATTTTTCAAGTTTTGTAGGGAATTAAAGAAAGAGAAAAAGGAGAAGAAGGAAAGTCCGAGACGTTGCTACCACTGCAACGAGAAAAGGCACCTACGACCAGAGTGCCCTCTTCTCAAAAAGGAGAAGAAGGAAAAGGAAAAGAGATATAAGAAGGCATTCCAAGCCACTTGGGACGATTCCAGCTCGGAGGAAGAAGAAAAGTCCATAGAAGAAGAAACCGCTTGCTTCGGTTTCATAGCCAGAGGAAGCGACAGCAAAAGCGGAAGCTACTCCGACAACGAGGTAAATCTCGATTTACAAGAAGCTTTTAATGAACTATTTGAAGTTAGTAAAGCGCTTAAGATAGAAAATAAAAACATGAAAAAGAATCTTAGTTTTCTTAGAAGTGAAAATGAAAGGTTAGAAATAAAACTTACGGATCTAGAAGGTAGTCCTAAAAATGATAACCTATTATTAGAAAATCATAACCTCATCAGTGAAAATAATAAATTGATTGAGGAAAATGTTAGTCTAAAAATAGAAATTTCTGATTTAAAGATTAAGATGAATATTATAGAAAAAGAAATTGCATGTCTTAAGGAAAACTCTAACAAATTAATCAACAAAGTAGATGATTTATATAGCCCTAAGATTGAGAAAGGATCTCCATCAAGGAGACCCGCTAACAGATCCGGATCCAAGCCCACTTGGATACCGAAAAAAGAATTGGAATCTTGTTTTGTAGGTTTCAGGGATAACTACAACACAAAGGACTGGACCTACAAACTCAAGGCTGGTCAACTCGAGTTAGGAGAACCAAGGGGAAGACCAAGGAGGAGAACAAGAAGACCGACGAGACGACGAACAAACGATGGACCCGCCGCACGTTGACCACCAGACTAGAGACCGGCGCCGATGCCCGGGCCTCCAAGATATGGATGGGAGCCCCATCCGATGTGGCATCCGCCACCACCATTCGGGCCATTTTATTGGCCATGGTAGGTGAGGTAAAACCCTTTACCCTATTCTTTTATCATAAGCATTTAGATAGGGGGAGCAAAAAAATTATAAGCTAATTGTCAATTTTTAAGGGGGAGATATAAGGTAGCTAAATTTCCTTTAGAAAGGGGGAGAAAAATAATAGCTATCTTGTTGTTATAAAAAAGGGGGAGGACATTACCTTTGTTAAAAGAAATTTATAGAAGAGCATGTTTTAAGGGGGAGTTATAAAAAAAAATTTAAATTAATCAAACCTTTTTGATAATGTCAAAAAGGGGGAGGATTTTTTGCATTATTATTTATGATTTTGTCATCATCAAAAAGGGGGAGATTGTTGGTGCTAGAGCACCACGATCATTTGTTTTGATGATAACAAAACACGTGTTATTTAACATTTGCACTTGGAGTCTTAGATTTCAGGTCAATTGCTAATGTAGACGTGACCAGACGGAGTTAGAGCTCACATCCAGGATGGATTGGTGGAGCTTGATGGAAAACAGAGGAGATTCGCGAGGAGCGATAGATTGAAGATGAAAGGACAAGAAGAATAGGATAGAATTCCATTTTATTCCTTTCATGTACTTTTGTTGTTATTCTGTTGCTCTTTATTTTTGTTACTTAGATTCATGTTAAAGAGCCTTAAAGTACCCTAACAATAGTCTTAGGAACAGCAGCACAACCCTAGGATACTTAGGTTTTCTATAGAGAACTTAAAAAACCAATATAGGGTTCAAATAGCATTTCCAGACGTCTAATTCCAAAATCAGACGTCTGATAATGTGTTTTAAGACGTCTGATTGTTGATTCAGACGTCTGATAACATTTAGGCTGGACATAGTTAGTTCTGTCTGATGAAATCAGACGTCCATACCTTAGACCAGATGTCTTAGGAGACGTCTGATGACTTTGCTAGACGTCCAATTAGTGGACCGTTGGCTCTCTTAGCATACACTCAAGGATATGACCGTTAGAGCCTTATCAGACGTCCTTAAGCCTTTCCAGACGTCTGATAATTGACCGTTTTGCCTCGACTGACCCGAAAATCTCTTCTCAGAGATTTTCTAGCCGTTGCAAATCCATTCCCACGAAAAAGTAGGTTTTCAGACATTCAGACAGAGTGCCAGACGTCCTGTATGTCGTCTGATGGACTTGCGCTAGAACCCTGTTTAGATCTGATTCAAGTCAGGAAGGAACCCGCACGAAATCAGACGTCTGACCTTGAAATCAGACGTCTTAAAGTGGTCTTCCAGACATCTGATGCCAGAATTAGACATCTGATAACCCTGTCAGTGCAATGATTGTTCCTGCTTTCGGGTTGATTCACTTGGGCTTTGCACCCAACGGCTATGAAGCCTTTCCTAAGCCATCCAAAGCCTTCCTAAGGCCTCTATAAATAGAGGGGAACCTCTTGCACACAAACACACACCAAGAAACACAAGACACACCCAAGCAACATACTTTCTACCATTTTGTATCTCTCTTGCTCTCAAAGCTCAAGTTCTACATCTTGAGAGCATCAAGCTTTGCGCACCCGCTCTCCCGCTGCAGTTCACGAGAGTGACGTAGCGCCGTCGTGTTCACGCATCCGCATCGCCGACGCACTCCTTGCAAAGGGGAGTTTCTTAATTCCTATAGAAGCTTAGGTTTAAAATTACTTGGTTGGCTCTATAGGATTATTTGTTATTTTATCTTTTTTATTTGGTTGGGTATTCGCTTTGCAAATTTCCGTCTCCTTCGTGGGACAAAATCCTTCTCGTGGAGAGAAGGGGTTGAGGAACGCTACCCTCGCACTTGTAGCGTGGTTGTAATTGAGGTTGAATCACCCTCGTTTAAAGTGATTCGTTTAGTGGATTTTGATCAACTTGGTTGATCGGAAAATCCTAACTCGAGAGGGTTAGGTGGTGGTTTTCACCCGGTTTGGGTTTCCACCTAAAAATCTTTGTGTACTTTATGTGATTGCTTATTTTGTGAGATTGTTTATATTTTATTTCCGCAATTATTACGTCCCCTCCTGGTAGGGAAGAATCTACAAAAAGTTCATAGAAAAATATTCTCTAGGATTTGGTACCTTCAATTTAACCATTAGAATCCATCTTGACCTAAAATAGTCTCAGACTGACATTTGCCATAATTTGGACTTTTACATAAATTACCCAGTCAAACGAAGTCAAAACCTAAATCTAAATTCACCATTGGATTCCTTGGGTCCAAATTAGGTTTGTACCAAAATTTGAACCCAATCTGAGATCATCTTGACCAAGTTTGCATTTTGGTTCAGTCAGACTTTTTCTATCTCATGCAGGCCCCTAATTTTCAAAATTCCTTTGCATTCAGCCCCCCAACTTCATCATCTTCACAATTAAGTCCCTCCGCCATTGTCGCAGAGGAATCCTTCTCCGACGACCTTTGATTGAAGAGAACTCTACTCAATCAATTCCTTCCAAAATTGGAAGAGAGATTCTTTGAGAAGCTCTCTTCCCTCTGAATTCGTCCATGAGCTCTATATCTATAACCTTCCCAATCTCTCATGCGAACTTATGAGAAATTTGGGTTTCCTACTCCGACGACAATTCTTAGCTTGGAAGCTTGGCTTCCAAGCTCGAAACCCTCTCTAGACCCTTATAAAAGCATCCCCAGGGCACGACCGTGCTCTTCAGCTTGAACTACGGCCGGAAATCCCCCTCTTCCTCTCTTCTCTTCGGCCGCAAGTCTCCACAAGCTCCGGCGACTTCTTCGACCTCCTTCCTCGTCCGTTCTTGCAAAACCACCAGCGGATTCTTCTTCCTTGCCATCTTCCGCGTCGAGCAGTACCGGCCGACGTCACTCTCCTTTTCGCCCTCGCCGTCCAAATCCTATCGAAGAATTCGTCTTCTCTGTCACCGGCGTACGACAACCGACGCGGATCTCCCTCCTTTCGTCCAGTAGAGTAGCTAGATAGGTTTAGATAGCATTATAGATTAGTTTCCTCTACCAAAAACCAAAAATAAACCCCTCGCTACCATCGATCACCCTCTTCGTCTTCCGCTCCGGCCACTCCTCTGGCGAGGTGTTTTCCACACTACACTCCGCCTTGACTTCAGCAGCAAATGCCCTAACTTTGTTAGGACGATTGCCCCTTCTAACTCCTCGCCGAACAACCTCACATCCGTCCACCCTCCACGAGGTCGACAGGCCTCTTCACACATGTGCACGCCACACCAGCACCACCGTTGCACTTGCCGTGCTTCGGCGATACTCCTTAAGCTCTTTGACGTGGCCGAAAGGCCTTATTTATGTTTTCAGGTGTCGCCCCACATCCTCCATTACCACAGAGCTTCGAGCTTGCGTTGAAGCTCTCTTCAGCACTTATAGGCTCCAGACGAAACCCCAGGCACGACGGAACCTACCCAGGAGCATAACCAAGGAGCCAATTTGGCTCTTTGACTGAGCCTTTGACCACAATCAAGCGAGGGTGCAACAGTGCAGCATACGCAGAAGAAGGGAGGTGGGATTAGTCCCACCTCGGAAGATAAGAAGCCCCCATGCCCGCATATATTGTTTTTGTGTTCTGGGCTTATTGCCTTAGAACACGGGATGAGGTCCCTCTCACGCCTTCACCTGCGCCTCGTCCGCGACATGCCCCCACGGACCTGGCACGGATCCGACCCGCCTAAACTAATTACACTCCTCGGCTGCGACCACGCCCGCAGCCCTGGACCCGGGTGCGCTATAGGTCCGAAACCCAAATACCCGGTACTATTGGAGGCTCTGGGAGAGCGTGACCTAAGGAGAGAAAGAGAGGATCGTGTGCGGGGGCAGGGGGTTTTGCTCTGAGGAGGTTTGGCTAACACTTAGCCAAAATTAAGGAACCTTCCCCCTCCACGTGAAGAGCAGAGAAGAGAAAGAAAGAAGAAGCAAAAGAAGAAGCCCACAGAAGCATAGAAGAAAGAAGAAGGAAAGCAGAGAGGACAGGAAGAAAGGCAAAAGAAGAGCAGAAGAAGAAATCGTTTAAGACGTCTAATTGAATATTCAGACAACTGAGATCATTTCATATATATATATATATTGAGTTCTGTTTGCCATTGTTGTAAGGAGTAATTGGTGATTCAAATCACCATTTTACTCCATTATTTTTGCAGTCTAATACTTGATCCTGTTGCTACATTACTCTGAATCAATTTCTGATTACAGTTTCATATCTCTATTGTTTTAAATTGCAATTTTGAGAACTGAATTCCTATTTTGCTCTCAGCGAATGACCTCGGACTTTTTCGAGCAATAAATTTTATTTGTTTGAGCGTTATTTTGACTATATTACAACGAAGCATTTTAAAACATCGATTTATTGCTCCAACAACTCCCAATCTCACAAACTTCACATTTATCCTCTTATGACTCGGGGCCTGGAGAAAGCACAATTTTTTATTTCAACAACCATTATGAAGACCCTTATGATCCAGACTCGGAAGCTGACTTGCATTTCAATCATAATATCAATCCACTTCCTCAGCAACTTCTCATTGAACTCTGGAACAAGCTTAATGAGTAGGATTGGCGTCACGAACCTCATTCTCATTATCCTCTGCTATTCACCCCTATTCCACACTCTACATTAAAAAAACTCTTTGGAGTAGGGATGCACTATCAGCGGGTTCGCATTTGTGAACCACTGATTCTTGGAGCATACGAACACATCTTCCTACTAATCTTGACCCTTTCTTCAGCAACCACCGAGTCGTCTAATTGAGCTTTTGCCCAGGTAGAGGTGTTAAACTTAGCACTTATAAATATGTACCTATCCTTCTGTATATAGCATCTTTATTGTGAATCGTATCATAGGTGTTGCATCAAGCAAAATGAAAAATTCAAGAGCTATTCCAAGAGATTTTTATCCTTTATACCTCGTCTCGTATTCATTTTTTCTATATTCATGCATGAGGACGTGTAAGAAAGTAGGTAGGGGGGAAGTAGTCTTATACTGAAAATTTTTTTTCTGGCAACACCTTGAAAAAAACCTTTCGTATTTTTGAATATCACGCTAATCGCACTTTAGGGTCCTTAATTAAAAACAATCGACTCTACCTCCAATGTTCACATTGGATGTAGAAACCATCCACAACAGTCATTTTCGACTCGTCCACTCACCCTTTTGTTTTAAAGTTAGGAACCAAGCTGAATGTAAACCCGAATAAGGGAAGATATTGAAGTGCAATTGTGAAAGGTTATTGTTGAAAAACCTAAAGCATTTATACATAGCATTTATACATATTGCATTCATGCATTTATATATAAAATATTTTTATCAAGAAGGTTTTATTGAAGATTTTCTTGAATTATTTCTTAGTTTAAAATTCAGTACATTCATTTTACTTGCACATAAACTTTATAATGGATCCTTTATGAAAACTAATAAAAAATTTTAGTTTGTTGAGGAGAAGTAGTGCTTCTTTTCCTGAGTCCTTGGACAGTTAGGTAGTCAGGCAAACTATCTTCATTAAATCCACCAAACATTTGTGAGGTGAGAGTAGAGTATCTACCGGTATTCTAAGTCTAGTACGAGCACTCTTAAGTTCTGGATAATTGGATAATGATACCTCAGAGTTAGGCATAGTTTTCGCTCTCAGTTCCTGTGTGTGAATATTGTTGTGTGAACTCCTGAGAGTCACCAAATAAGGGAGATACATAAAGATTGAGTTCTAATAAAACTATTACTATGGTGGATGGTTACGACTATCCTTCAAAGAATTCTTAGCTAAAGGAGGGTATTAGTACCAAAGGTCAGAAATACACTTGTCCTATCCATCCTTCCCTAGTGTCGAGAGCAGGCACTGCTACCAAATAAGTCACATAATATCTTGAACATCATCATCCCCCAATAATGCTTCATAAATAAAAATTTGTGTTGTTGTGTTGGTAGTTATAAAACAAAGAGGAAAAAAATGACAAAAAAATGTGTTCAAGTTCATATTCATTTTTATGTATCAATTTCATTATGTTGATTTCATTAAGGCAAGAATACCTATTGCGATCCACCAAATAAAATCCTTACCTACTTTTTTAGTATTTCTGAGCGCCTGAATACTAGCAGGAGGATTCTGACTTAGTTATAAGATTATCAGAATTATAATTGGAGTGTTGATGTCATGTGAGCCCACCAAATATTGAGTGCTTCTACAAATCTCATGAGATTGTGTGCTCTCCAAAGAAAGGATCGAAGAAAAAGAAAAAAAAGGGAAAAAGAAAAAATAAGAGAGAGAGAGGTTAAGAGTGAGCGCAAAGGAACTCAAAGGGAGCACAGTTTTGAGCATCTCTCTAGGTTGACTTGTTTAATGATCTAGAGATCTCGAGTCTGTAGTACCAGGTTACATATAACACCAGATGAGTGTGAGCTACCAAATATGAAGCCATTTGACTCAGACATCCTCTACCTAAGCTAAAAAGTTAGGGTAAAAATCATAGATTACTTGCTACGTTATCCCCAAGGAAAGAAGTTTGCCTATCCTGATAGAATTTTTACTGAGGGTCAAGTACAAATTTTAAATGTGAGTTGATTTTTCACTTGGATCCGTTGCTTAGGTTACTATCACGTCATTCTCACATTTGTCTGGATCTCTAAATTTTTGGAAGAAGATAAGAAGAAATTTTTTGTCAGACCCTTGATAAAAAGGAACAAGAAATCCTTTGGGGGCTGTGTTGTAAATAGCATGGATCATACACTTTGCATTCATATTTCATTTTTGCATTTTCAAGGGAGTAGCAAAATTTAGATATAGGAGTATAATTGCACAGCAATCATAAGACTTAATTGACATAACTTGAGTTAGATCTTAGCTTAACTTAGCAGTAATACATGCATCAGCTACATATTTTGCATTACAATTGCTCTACTTAGTTCATAAATAATGCTATATTTCCATACTAATTAGTGAATAATTGGATTTGTAGATAATAAGAAGCTCAGGAGATGGCTTGAAGCTGGACAGAAGCTAAATAAAAGTTGAATAGAGGCTAGAGCTGCAGCAAAGTTGGAGCGGAAGCCTAGAATAAAGCTAGGAGTAAAGAAGAATTGAAGACAGAGAGTAAAAAGGAGGTATACTAGGCTACTTGTGTAAGTACTATTTTGATGCATCAAAATTATGCTACTGCTAGGTTAATCTTTCAAGACTCTTTTTCTAGATTCATGTAATAAAGCAAGAAGATTGTTGTTTTTCTATCTGAGTCATTTTATTTTATTTGAGTCTAGAATATTTTATAAGGAATCTCAAATTAACTTCAAATGAATTTTCGCACTTAACGTAAAAATCATGTTTTTAGGTTAATTGATCAACCAAATTGATTGATCAATCAACCATCTTAATTAATTGATCAAATCATCCCATTTTAGGAAGTTTATTAATACACCTTTGATCGACTATTTAGCTTAATTAATCGACCAAACCTTGATTGATCAAATAACTAGTTTAACCAACTAAACCTCATTTTGATCGACCAAACTACCTTAATTAATCGACCAATTGAATTCGAATTAATTCCTTTTCAGGTCGATTCTCTAGTATAAATAAAGGTCCAAGGTAACTCTTTTTCAACACACATTTCAAGAAGAAATCTCTCTAGAAAAGGAGCTCTTGTGCTTTCTTTTAAGTACTTCTGCACTTCTGCTTCAACCCTTTTCAAAGCATGTCGATCCAAACTTCTGCGAAAATTCAATTTGACTTTCCTTGAGGTTCCATAGGATTATACTATTTTCATCATTATTTGTTGCTTTAATTACAGATCCCAATCGGTTGGAAAGATCCATTGTCATTGTACTTCTCTTTAGGTTGTAAAGAGAAAGAATTGTTATATGAGGTTGTACCACCCTCGTTTAGGTTATGCGATAATAGATTGACTACCTCGCCCCGTTAGAAAAATCCTAAGCTAGGAGGCTTAGGTAGTGGTTTTTACTCGGGAAGGGTTTCCACTATAAATTCAGGTGTCATCTGTGCTTGTTATTCTTTGGTTCAAATTTTTCTCGCTATTATTATTTTTAAATTTTTCCAAGCGATATTATTCACCCCTCTCCTCTAGTATACTATTAAGATCCATAGGAACCACAGCTGTTTTGTAGGTTGCTCACCACCCGTGTCATGCTCTTCTAAAAGAGTAGGGGCAACTCCCTATCGAATCATTTGGTGTGGGGGCAACGTAATTAAATCAGTTATAGTTTGTTGGATGGTACTTGCTACTCGAATAACCGTAGTAATTCTAGCACTAATACATGTACCAAACCCTGACTTCTAGAAGGGATGCATTTATTATATAAAAGGCCGATGTCGGCTTTGCTCGCTTTTCAGATGATACATGATAACTCGATGGATCGCATGGCCTTCGTGTTGGTAACGCATCATTCAAATTTTTGCCCTATCAACTTTCGATGGTAGGATAGGGGCCTACCATGGTGGTGATGGGTGATGAAGAATTAGGGTTCGATTCTAGAGAGGGAGCCTGAGAAACAGCTACCACATCCAAGGAAAGCAGTAGGCGCTCAAATTACCCAATCCTGAGATGGGGAGGTAGTGACAATAAATAACAATACCGGGCTCTACGAGTCTGGTAAGTGGAATGGGCAGAATCTAAATCCCTTAACGAGGATTCATTGGATGGCAAGTCTGGTGCCAGCAACTGTGGTAATTCTAGCTCCAATAGCGTATATTTAAGTTGTTGCAGTTAAAAAGCTCGTGTTGGACTTTGGATTGGGTCGGTCGGTCTGCCTTTGGTGTACACCAGTCGTCTTGTCCTTTTTGCCGATGATGTGCTCCTGGCCTTAATTAGCCGAGTTGTGCCTTCGGCACTATTACTTTGAAGAAATTAGAGTGCTCAAAGCAAGCCCAAGCTCTGCATACATTAGCATGGGATAACATCACAGGATTTCGGTCCTATTGTGTTGACATTCGAGATCGGAGTAATGATTAAGAGGGACAGTTGTGGGCATTCGTATTTCATAGTCAGAGGTGAAATTATTGGATTTATGAAAGATGAACAACTGCAAAAGCATTTGCCAAGGATGTTGTTCATTAATTAAGAACGAAAGTTGGGGGCTCAAAGACGATCAGATACTGTCCTAGTCTCAACCATAAACGATGCCAACCAAGGATCGGCAGATGTTGCTTGTACGACATCGCCGGCACCTTATGAGAAATCAAAGTTTTTGGGTTCCGGGTGGGGGGGGGTTATGATCGCAAGGCTGAAACTTAAAGGAATTGACGGAAGGGCACCACCAGGAGTGGAGCCTGTGCCTTAATTTGACTCAACATAGTAAGGATTGATAGATTGAGAGCTCTCTCTTGATTCTATGGGTGGTGGTGCATGGTCTTTCTTAGTTGGTGGAGCGATTTGTTTGGTTAATTCTGTTAACGAACGAGACCTCAGCCTGCTAACTAGCTATGTGGAGGCGACCCTCCGTGGCCAACTTCTTAGAGGGACTGGCTGTTTAGGCCACGAAAGTTTGAGGCAATAACAAGTCTATGATGCCCTTAGATGTTCTGGGCTGCACACGCGCTACACTGATGTATTCAACGAGTTTATAACCTTAGCTGACAGGCCGGGTAATCTTGTAAATTTCATCATGATGGGGATAGATCATTGCAATTATTGGCCTTTAACGAAGAATTCCTAGTAAGCATGAGTCGTCAGCGCATGTTGACTACATCCCTGCCTTCTGTACATACCGCCCATCGCTCCTACTGGTTGAATGGGCCATTGAAGTGCTTGGATCGCAGCAACACCGACGATCTACCACTGGTGATGTCGTGAGAAGTCCACTGAACCTTATCATTTAGAGGAAGGAGAAGTCATAACAAGGTTTCCATAGGTAAATCTACGGAAGGATCATTGTCGACTTGTTTGGACACGTAGATTGCGAACAAGTGACCAGCTGAAGTGGGGCGAGGGAACCTCGTGTTGCCCTAACCCACGCTCTGCCAGCGTCGTCTACCCTGTCTACTGGGCGGGCGAGATTTGCAGAACACACCGAACCCCTTGCGTGGACCACGTCAAGGATGACTGTGAAATCAGATGGTTCGATTGCATGCCCGTCATTTCATGTGGGTCACATGGTTCCATTCCCATTTCCAAACATTATATGTCCATCATATTTATCCTTCCCTGGAAAAGAAACAAAAAAAGATCACAAGTGACTTAACAACATCCGATCTTGATGCCAGAGAATCAGAAAATATCTGATCTTCATTTGGACCCTTAATATGCATCTGTCCCTTTACACAAAGTTCTGGGGTTTGATTTGGGGCAAAAGCTCTGCCTAAATGGATTGGATCTTTCCTCGTAGGCATTACGTAATAAAGGATCATCCCCCAGTGCACGAGTAACCAGTCATCACATTACAAGGTAAATCTGCCATTAACAATAGTTCGAAGTACAATGTTAGGTATTTTTTTATTTACACCAGTTTGAAGGTAATCACATGAACATGACAACAAGGTATTTCCACTCCAGCCACACGATGTCTATACATATAATCAATTTGATACAACCAAAAAATATTATAAGCCAAGCCCGCCGCCTACAAAAGAGCAAAGGAAGCCCCAATGGCACCCAATACGTGGATGAACGGACGCCTCCTATTGCGAAAAATTTTCATGGGCTAAGGTGAGTGATCATATACCATCCCCTCTCTAGATCATATACAGTTTTGAACTGCGGTTTGCTCCATTTTGAGGCAGACCATGCTGCTATAACGAGAATCGAAAGGATACCCAAGATAGCCAGCGATGTCAGAGCATCGTTGTTGGTGATGTCGGTTATCCAGTTTGAGCTGGGTTTAACCTCGGAGTCGACTGACATTCTCTGCATGAGGAAAGCCCCCAAGGCCCAGTCAAGTGAGATGCTTCTTACATGACTCGCAAACTTGAACCTGCATATGAAAACGAATACAAAAAATTTACTCCTTATGCACTGATTAATGCCTTTAAAACACTATCATTTTTGAGACTTAACATAAGTGGGAAAAGAGGAATACAAAACTGAATACTGATAATGTAGCAAACCAAAAGAGAAAACAAGCCCTGCTTTTCTATATAAGTGGCGACCAACCTTTTCTCATCCAGAGCAATTCCAAGGCCATCATGCAGCAACGCAACAATATATGCGGAAGAGAAACAATACTGCAGCAAATTTCCTCTCGCACAACAGGATACCTCTCTCTCAACTTTGCCCAGTCGGTTGCACCGTACTGCTCCCCAGCATTCACCATGTCACAAAGGCGAGCTGTAGAGTTGAGCCCAAGGAGCTGCCCAAAAAGGAACACAACACTGTGGTTAGAAAATACAGCTCCTGTCAACCATGGTTCTGATTTACAAATTTCAGTTCCTATTCATATTAGAGTTGAAAAATATGATTGGAGACTTCTAGAATTGTGGAGTACATAAGGTACACATAAACACATTGTACCTTTGAAGTACAATAATAACTATGCCTTTCCCACATGAAAAATGGATAACCATGCCACTTTCCAAGCAATTTTCCACGCCTCCCACTTCCTAATGCATGAATGTGCTGCTGTTTCGTGTGCTGTGTGCTTCGATAATGTGAAGCCCTCTTCAACAATTGCAGCTTCGGGTGCTTCTCTCGTTCCATCCTGGTGCCCCACTCCCACTATCTTGTCTTGTACCTCTCCCAGGGTGACCCCCTCCTTCACATCCTCTCTGTCGTCCACAACATCATCCTCGCCGACCACCTCGACCACGCCATCACCGCCACTACCCTCGTCCACCACCCCCCCCCGTCGTCCACGACACCCTCCATGCCACCCCCACCCTCCAACAGGCTCAGTGTGCCTTCCACCACGCCCTCTTCTTTCTTTAGAGCTTCGACGACGACATCCTCATCCTCTAACAAGTGGATGTGTTGTACTGAATGAATAGGTCATGAGGTCTCGCCATTGGTCTCGTTGGTTTAGTGTTTTCCTCTTCGTGGTTGTGTTGCGTGGTCCACGCCTATGTGCTGTGTTAATAATGTGATTTTGATCAATGTGTGTCCTTCCCTGTATGCTTCCCATCTCCATCCCCATTGTGTGGTCTTGCCATTGGTCTCATTGGGTTGGTGTTTTCCTCTCCGTGGTTGTGTACAGAGTGGTCCATGCCTATGTGTTGCGTTAAAAATGTGTGTTGTGTAGGTGGTCGTTGTGCTAGGGCATTGTGCTGGGATGTGGTGTGCTGGGACGACATGATCACTCAAAGGTGCGGTCCTGATGTGCATTACGCATATGATTCTTGTGCGGTTATTTCGGTGATGTGATTTCCTTTACCGTAACTCCTTTGATCTTGCTATGTAGTTGGGGTTCTCTACGTTGTGTGTTTGTTGCTACTTGAATGTGTTCGCATAGTGTTTCGCTTTTGTCTTTTCTTTTGTGCTATGTGTTTGTTGCTACTTGATGTGATGGGGAGTCTGTATTATGTGACACTGGAGGTCTTACACAAGCATTATATCCTGAAGGGGATGTGTGGAGCGTTGGTCATCTTGTATAGCTTCTTAAGTGGCATTCCACCCTTCTGGGTAGGTTTGTTATGTTTTTGATATTTGTTGTCGTCGTGTCTGATATGAGTTTGATTGGATTTCTTAAATAGGCAGAGAACAAAGGTGGGATCTTCAAGCAAATACTACAAGGGCACCTAAACTTTCAGTCACCCGTGGATTGTAGACAACAATGTTGCCCCAGATAGGCCTTTGGATTCTACCGTTGTTTCTCACTTGAAGCAATTCTCAGCTATGAACAACCTCAAGAAAATGGCTGTTTAGACAATCCATTTATGATGATGGCCCTTGGTTATCTATGAAAATGGCCCCAGGTTATTTATGATGATGGTAACCGAATGTTCAATGTTATACTGAAAGTGCATTTCATATCTGTTGGCATAATTAAAAACAAGTGGATGTTAAATTGAAAGTGCATATATTAATGCTATTTGAAAGGCTTTGTTTGTTGAAAGTGGTGAAGAGAATATGCCGAAATGAAAATTTGTTATTTTATCAATGATGACATTATAATTTTTGTAGGTAGTATATGGGGAAGGTAGGAACACAAATGCTATTTGAGTGACAGAACCTTGCAGTACAATTTCTTATCATGCTATCGGAGTGGTAGCTTCTAATAGTGGGACATTGAAGCTTTTAGATCATCCTGGGTGGATGTATTGGTTGCATGGAAGTTGATGTTTGATTTAATCGGTGATGGTTTAGATGTTAATACTATGTCATGTGTATTTAGTTAATGTGATGAGGTTCTTATGAGGTTGTTTCTATTTTATGTATGTGAAGCACATTAATGGGTGTTGATAAATTATGCTTTGTAATGAAATATATTTGACAACATTTGTGATAGTTGAAGGCCAATAGGTTCTCTTTATGGTGTCTATGGAAATGTTATATTGTTCTGAAATGTGCCTTACTTTCAATTGTATATGAAGTTGCTTTGGAGGAGATGTGGAGGTGTACATTTGAGAATGTCTTTGTTTGCATTGCAAATTTGTATGTAGCATTTTGGAATTAGGTTCGCTATATATTTCGAGTCTGCTGGATTTCTTGTGTGTTATTATGTATATCATGTTCTTTTGGTTTGTTTGTGTTAATCTCTTCTCTCCATTGTTGAAGTTGTTTCATTCATGTGTGCATTGATGTATGTTGTATATGTCAGATAACTACTGTTAAATGTGCTTTGATGTAATGCTCATGTTGGCAAGAGAAGCAGACAAACAATTGTCACTCCTCTGCTCATGCAAGTGGAGCATGCTCCAGGTGCTGCTACATGAGCTTCTAATATTGCTACTTTGCCACCACTCCACTCAAGAAGAGCACTGCAGCGTGTGTTGGTGGTGGTTTTTGATGCAACTCAAGTTGAGGGAGAAGATATAACCAAAGAAAGAGATGAGACCAAGGTTGACACATATTACCTACAAACATCTTGCCAGTACCATTGGAGAAAATGATTCATGTAGCTTTATGTAATCTTCCAGTTGGCAACACATCACTACTTTTAAATGTGCAAAATGTCATATACGTAAGTGGCAGAAGTATTTTCAATTAGCTGTAATATTAGAGTAAAAAAAATATGGTAGAAGGTAATGAGGTAATTGTTCACGCATATCAAATTCCCACAAAAAAGAAGTATGACTGCATCCTTTTATCTTGAATTTAGATTGCATCTGCGACTGCAAAATTGCTAGATAATATCTTCTCGACATATGTACTGCATAGACCTGAGATGTCCTTGTAAGTTTCTGTATCATGTAGATCTTCCCCTTTCATGATGAGCTCCATTTATTTTGTTTCTTACTTGCTTCGTCCCCTCGTCATGTATGTACGGTACTTGCATAAATAAATTTCTTAGAAATCCAGGACGAAATTTTATTTGAATGAAATGCCAAAAACACAAAGCTCGTCGGGCCCTAAATGGACACAACAGAAAACAAGGAGAAACTAATTTTTACGTTGGCTCTAATAGCACACAGTAGAAAATGAGAAGAACCCCAGCACACATCCCACATCAAAGCCCAAAAATGAAAGCCCACATCACACCAAAGACCATTAGTCTCGCATTGGGCCACCCTTAAACGTACCACGCTCAGCCATCTCTAGGCACATGGCACAAAGCCCTGAAAAAACCACAGCACACATTCCCCAAGGCCCTCGGCAACATCCAACTCACCTTCAAGGCACGTGGGTCAACAACAAGTGCGTGCACGGGTAGGTCATCGCCATCCAGCCCCCCTTTAGGACCCTTGGCGACCACATCTCCCCCAAGGTCGGCCAGCTCACCACCCTCTGCAAGCTCAGCCTCCACGACAACTACCTCGGTCCGAAGGTTAAACCGAAAAAAAGGGAAACGAATAGAGAGATAAACCAATCTATCACCTGCAGAGCATCCCTCCAAGGAAAAGGCACACAGATACATAGAGAGCTTCTGGTGAGTTGTTTTTATTACTTGGTTTTCCTTAACCCACCACCCTCCCTTGAGGAAAAGAAGTACACATCAAATGAGTTTCTCAAGCAACAAAGGAAAATGCAGCCATGAAGTTGAGATTTCTCTTTTACCCCAGAAAAAGAAATAATAAACATAAATTCAAAAATTTTAAAACTATTGCTGAACAACTGTTGTTTACCATAACCACTGTTATTTACCAACCGGTACCGATCGGAATTCAATATCACAGAAAATATCAAATATAAAATGAGTAGAAAAGAAATATGGCATTCATGGAGAAATTATCATTTATTGAGAAGTGGTACTTTGGATTTAGCTTGATCTACAATTGTTGCTGTAACTTTGCCATGATCAGAAAAAATTGGAAAACACAACGTAAACCATGTATTGCTTCCCGATTCCTGCATGAAATGAGACTATACCACCATTTTTGGCAGGAGCAACATTCAGCTTCTTGACACTCGTGGAGATTTTTTCCTTTTTCCTTCAAAAGTGCCTTGACAACGAAAATGACGTCAACAACAGACCTTTTACCACATAAAGTGTGTCAGCTACATAAAATTCTTTGCTCTATTTTTTTGAAAAGTAATTCCTTGCTCTAGTCAAATATATTTTAGGTCATTCAAAGACCTTAACAATACCAAGGTTGAGAGATTCCTTTCTGTCAAGATTTGCACACGTGGAGCGTGGAGGCTCTCTTAAGTGTGGGAAAATAGTCCACAAGGGAACTGCCCACGTAAAGATCAAGGAGAGGAGGAGCAGCCGGTGGTTGCTAGTTGGTTGGCCGACAATGTGGTGGCCGGTGGCCCAAGGATGGTGGTCGACGGTGATGATGAAGAAGAGAAAGAGAAGAGGAATTTTGAAAGAATAGGAAATGTTATTATTGACTTAAGAACCAATTATAATAGAAAGACTCTCTTTATATAGAGAGAACATATCCCAACAAGAGAGAGAGAAGGGTAATTTTTACCCAGGCTATGTTTCCACCTAAATATCTATCTCTTGTGATGAATTCTTATATTTCATTTGATTATCAATTTCTTTATTTCACACTATTCACCCCCCTAGTGTAAACCTACACCACCAAGGGGTTGGCTCAGTGGTAGAGCACCCCACTGGCTAGAGGTTATGAGATTAAATCCCATGCCCAATATATTTACCTCCTTAAAAAAATAAAAGGAAAGAATAAACGAAAACAAATATAACTATCGCGTAGTCAAGTGGTTATAAAATATGAACTTTTAGGCTATATTTGATTGCAAGTTAACTTTTGGATTGCTTTAAGAAAAGCTAATTGGAAACGAAGACTTTCATTCAGTGCTTGAATTTTTGGACTAGATGTGATAGGGAGTTGATACATAAGAGTGTAGAATTGAGGGTTGAAGCTTATTTCTTTTATAATTGATGTTGGAGTGGCTTCATTTTCTTAAGCTTATTTTCTTAATTGATAGTAGGGTAAACAGTGGATTGCATATGATAGGTGAATTGATGTAATGCAAGTAGAAAAGCTGGAGTGGTACTTTGTTTCTTTTACATTTGCTGTCAGTAGATTTTTTATTGAGAGTAGTAATGCATTGGAAAATGGAAAAACTTGCCCACCACTTAACCCATGTTCAATGTAGCTATAGACCCACATAAGGCTAACCCACCACCAAAAATAGCCTTGGATTTTCTAGCTTGGTTAAACCATGTAGTCATGAACAGAAGGACGAGAATAAAAGCTTTTGCATTCATAAGATAAGTATGGTATCCCAAGTTTTGGCCTGTTGTAATAGACCTGCATAATATTACTTTGTCAACGAATCTCACCAATTTTATCAAGCAGTTTCACACCCAACATCAGCATGTTACATCAAAAGGCTTCTTTTAATCTCTTACTTTAACCCCGGTACATGTCCTTCCACCTAAAACCAGTCCACCTCCCCCATTCTCATGCAGCTATTAATTCTCAACCATTTATTTTCTCAGAAGAGCCAATATCGAAATAAGGTCCGTAAAAATGACACTTTTGGCACTGCATTAATTTCTAGCCATCAAACCAACAGGAAATTTAGTAACAGTAACAGAACACATATTCAAATATATTCAAACACACAAACATGAGCAGAATGTGGATATTGATCCATATTTTAGACTATACTAAAGCATCCAAAGAGCTTACAAACCAGCCATCGTCAACCCACAACCGGATTAGCACGGACCATACCAATGAATCTAGTTTCATTTTCAGGCAAATAATAGTATATAACTGGTCATTAAAAAATAAAAAATATATTTACTAAATTTACTGAGTGATAGTTCATCAATTGAATGCCCTATGATTCATGTAAAAGACAAGGATTTCATGACATGCATGGGCTCATCGAGAAATAGAAGACACTTGACCGTTGAGAATGATGAAAAGGACTAACTATAGGAGGTCACAAACAAGAGATATGCTAATAATAATACTTTGGGGGAAAATAACAATCTAGACTCAGTGCTTGTTGAAAGAAATGTGTTTAAAACAGACATACAAGATCTTAGATCCCCAGAGCTCAGCAACATGCGAGTTGACTCGTAAGCAAAATTCTGCAAGATGATAAGGTGGTTAGATTGCCATCTTAGTTAAGAACTACAAACATTATTTATCATCAATGGAATCTTCAGAAAAATAACTAATGTGGATTAGCTTTTAAAAGATGAATTTTAAAAACGAGCATTTAAAAAAACTTCCACCAATATTCATAACAAGGGAGGAAATACAACATCACGAATCATTTACTATCTTGCAATAGTGAAGAAATACAACATTATAATGTGATGAATCATTTACCATCTTGCAATAATAAACTGCTAAGAAACACACACCAGGCTGTTTGTAACAATAAGTAGACTTTTTCCTCTAAAGGAAAGGATGACCAGATAGGGTAACTAGCGCTATCCAATACCCATTAATCATTGTTCATACAATAGCAATGCCAAAGTTGATCTCTCCTCATCCGCATCAATGTTATTGCAGTTACTATGACATCTTGGAACCTCCAAAGAATGGTATTATTTCTTTCAAGCCAAAGTGCTCAAGAAAAGATGTGGGCTACTCTTGCTCAATTTGCATGCAAAAAATGAAAGCTGCCTGGAGACTTAACCATAACATTACCATGGAATCATGATAATTCCATCCTCCTTGCCACAAAAAAAAAGATAATTCCATCCACAGCAAATTTCTTCTATGCATCCCTACCCCACAGGGAGTTGAAGAGAGGATAAACGATATCCTCGCATGGTCCATTGTACAAAGAAATGACGGACCAGGGCTTTGCACCCATCAAAATTATAAGTTTCACAATAAGATGGTCCTTGCAGAAAAACATCAAACAACACAGACCTTAGAAGGTCGTTTTGCGAACAAAACAATTCAATGGTCCTAGAGAAAGCTAGGGACAACACTATCTGGGATAACCTTCAATATTCTACAAATTTTCCTGACTGGAAAAGTTCCAGCATTCTAACTCCATCCATTCCTTCCCCCTAGCCACTGGGCAACAACATAAGGGGCTATCCAAAATATATACAAGTTTCTCCCTCGTCATCAGATAAATAAGTGACCAAGATCGATACCCAGGGACCAACGCCTACCACCAAGAACACAAGTCTTCCAAACTCAGCAACAAAGTAAACTTCAACATGGACACTGACACTCACAACAGTTTAATGGTCCAAAAAGATATGACAGAAGCATAACCACAAAAGCTCCCAACTCAGAGACCATCATAGACATTTGAAGTACATCGGTATAAGAAGCAACAAATGATATAAGAAGGCATTGGTACACCTATCTATACATAATAAATATCCATTGTACAAAGTAAATGTAATATTTAGCAACCAAAAATAGCTAAATTAATCCTCAAACTACAAAAAAGAAAAACTCTCATATTATACTAATATTCAAATAATGCAAACAAAATACAAAATCATTCCCAAAATTCTATAAAATTGGACTATCATCCTACAACAAATAATGATTATGTCAAATATCTCTAAGTTTAAGATTGTGTGCAAAATTCATCTTAATCCAAAGGTATAAGAGCAAGCCTCAACTAGCCAACTTGACACAGCTAATGTGCCTGATAACCAAGGACCTATCAGACCTACTTCATATACAAAAATAGTTTTCATGAAGTTACCCATTTCATCTTTTGGGCATGCACATGCAACTTAATATTCAAAAATAAATCTGGCTAGTAATGATCATGAAAATCTAAACCTATCTTATGCAGCATATGATCATCGTCGTCAAACAAGGATGAAAATATGGGCATCTAACCTAGCAACATTTTATCCCATAGCCCACAGAAATGCCAGCCAACAATTGTTGCCACTCACCAGACAGCAAAGTTGAAGAATCGCCCAACTAGCTTGGCCTATCGTTTGAGGCAGAACCTGCAAAACGTTTAACATGTTCTCACTGAGGCAATGTTATGAAAACTATGTAGTATCAGAGGCTTGAACTATTTCTGAAAAAACAAACACATACCTTTGCAAGTGTTGAAAGAATTATGTGATTGGTTTAGTGTCACATCATGAGATGTGAATTTAACAATAGTGAAGCACGTCCTATCGGAGCCTTCTCTTGTGATTTTCTACCTACTTTTCGTGAGTGGGATTTCCACGTAAATTCAAGTATTCATTTGATTTTTTTTATACTTGTGTATCATACTTTCGCATTATTTATGTTTGTCAACTTATTATCAAAGCAAGTTTTGATCTTAGGTTTTATTCTTTCTTTATAGAAAATATTTTTTCTATCATTTGTTTTGGAGATATTGTTTACCGTTCCATAAGGGGAGATCAACATGAAGGAGGCATGGGTTCTTCCGAATCCTAAAGGAGCAAAGGAGGAGGGGATCGTGATGGTCTCGTGGAGGCCATACTGTTCAGATGAAGCTCCTCACGCGAGATCACGCAGCGGAAAGGAAGTCCGCTGCTGGAAATGGTGATCGGTTGGCAATGGGTCGCGACTCGCGATCTACATCGGAGAAGGTCTCAACGAGGCATTAAGATTGAGCAGAGCAAAGGAGCCCTAGCGGCGGCCTCGCACCACTGGTTACCAAAGCCACCACCTTCGGTAGCGCGAGATGGCGGCGCGGTGAGATAAGAAGGGCATTGTAGCCCCTGAATTGTGTCGCGGGGTCGCTCGTGGCCGACACCAACCGCTCAACGAAAACCATCTCGGAGTCCCCCCCTCCCCCCACCGCCGACGGGGAAGGAGAAGGGAAAGAGGACGAAGAGAAAGAGAAGGAAAAGGATCTACAATACCACATAGAGGATATTTAGGTTTCGCGATATCGCATAGAGGATATTTGAGTTTTTCTTTACTTCTTTTCTTAAGTTGGGTTTCGGTTATCTTTTGAGGCTTATTTAGCCTCGATTTGAAAAAAAAGGGAGGAAGAAAGGAAGAGGCATGAAGAAATAAAAAGGAGGATAGAAGCAAGTTTGAAAGGAGAAAAAATATTAAAAAAAATAAGAGAAAAACAAAGGAATAAAAAGAAAAAAATGATGAAGAGAGTAAAAAAAGAGAAATTTTTGAGAAAAATAATGATGAATGTTGTGAGAAAAGGAGGAGATGCTCTTCTTTATTTTGATTGTATTTCTTCTAGTGATTTTTTTCTCCCATATGAGTACGGCACAAAGAGGGAGTGTTGGGTTTATTATAGTCATCCCCCATTCAAAAGTCTTTTGCTCTTGGATTCTACATGAGAAATCATAACTCTGAGAGGTCTAGAGTTTCCAAGATCTCCAAAGTAGGAGATCCAATTTCGAAGTCCTCAGAAGAAAGATCCATTTCAAATTTTTATGTGGAAGATCCAATTTCGTAGACTCTAGAGAAGGAGATCTAATTAAGGTCTTCAGAGGAAGAGCCATGTTAAGGACACTAAATGGGAGCCACTAGCACCAGTCAAGGTCTCCAGAGAGGCCCTTATGCTACAGCAATTCGCCCTCAAGCTCCAACCAATCTGATGTGTCGTCATCAGCATACCTACCTACAGGCAAGAACAGGAGTGCAACTATCATCTGCAGAGGAGAGTCAGTTGTACCTATTGAGAGTTTTGTTTGTTCTGCTATGTAGAGGGGTTTCTTTGTATTACAAGCTAAGCATTCTATACTTCAGCTTGAAGGGGAGTGTTGAGAGAATTGTGTGGTTAGTTTAGTGCCACATCATGAGATGCAAACTTTGTGTTTTGTGTGGTTACCTATAAATAGGTGTGTACTCCCATATTTCTTCGAGAAGAACAACAGAGAAACACGCACTATCGAAGCCTTCTCCCGTGGTTTTTTCCATGTTCTTCATGAGTGGTGTTTCCATGTAGACCTTAGTGTTCATTTAATTTCCTTTATGCTTTTGATATCGTGCTTCCACATTATTTATATTTGTCAACTGCAAGTTTCACACATGCTTCTAGGGACAACATTCTTATCGCATGAAAGTCTATGTTATGTCATCATGAAGCCACTTGTGATGTTGATTTACAATCTATTTCAAAGCAAAATGGTGCTTGTATTATACGTTCACAAACTGTTATATCAAGAACCAACATGTTGAAGTTGGCTTTGTTGGCGTAGAATGAAGCCATCGTACTTTATATCGATTTCAACACATTCCTTATCCATTTTAGACGAGTTCATTTCCAAGCTCGTGTTTGTCAAGGAGATTGTATTGTGAGGTTTCTTCAAGGTGCTCTCTAAGGTAGCATGGTCATTGATGAGCTGACCCGACAAGGAGG
The DNA here is from genome assembly GCA_037157565.1 of Thalassia testudinum. Taxonomy (NCBI): domain Eukaryota; kingdom Viridiplantae; phylum Streptophyta; class Magnoliopsida; order Alismatales; family Hydrocharitaceae; genus Thalassia; species Thalassia testudinum. The sequence goes on from JAZHRO010000058.1 coordinate 12,926,955, forward strand.
TTACTTCGGTAGTAAAATCTCCCACTAGTACACATCAGCTCATAAGATTGAAACATAAGTTGCGGTAGTAATAACATAAAACATACTGAATCAAGTTGGAGATTGATGCTTGAAATAACACAAAATCCTATGTAGCAACATTTATTGTTTTCTTTTTTCTGGGAAAAAGAAAGTGTGATTATTGTTCAGTGGATTTCATCACTTGTAAAAAGACAAACAACATCATTTGTTTCCACATATGACACAATTGCATGCTTTGGGCCTTTATGGCCCGGACATTAGATAAACAACCCTAGTTTATGTTCATGAGCATCATTTGACTTGTGCTAAAAAAGTAATTTCTAGAACGACTTTGAGCCATTCCATATATTCTTCTTGAGAAGGACCTTTTGAAATGATATTGTGGTCATGAGGATATTCTATTTGAAATTGCTTCCACTACATGGTTGTACGCACTCCATTCTCTACCAGTTTACTCAATACCTTTCCATCAGCCTCTTCCACACGATTTGATGTGACAAGCAATGTCTTTTTGCTAACGTTGACTATTATATGATCTAGATTAAGAGGAAGTGTTGAGATTTATATATCTAGTTAGATTGGTACTTTGGATCCCTTTACTAGATCCAACTAGTATTTGGCATTAAATTTACTTGCACGTTGCTTAATGAGGGTGTGTGGGCCTGTAAAGAGTCTTGTATAGTAGCTTCTCTTAAGAATAATAGATTATAGAACATCTGACCCCTTGGATCTCTTCTCTTGTGTAGAGTGGCTTCCTACCATCAAAAACTATGTAAATGTCAAGCTTTTTGCTCGTCATTATTTTTAGTGAATTCATTGTGTTAACAACTAAAATCCAATTCCGCTTTCTAAAGAACAATCAATTAAATTAAAAAGAGCTAGCTTGGGTATATTTTTTGTGAAAGCTAGATAAGCATGAGGACAAAATTGTACATGAATTGGCATGCATGTCAATGCACTCTAAGAAAGGTTATGGTGAATATTTCAATCCAAAACTAAATACAATCCAAAGGTTGAAATCTCCAGAATTTCAACATCCAATATATATGACGAGCCACTAAAAACAAACAGATCCAACTCAAACAAAAAAGGAATCATCTACAAAACCCATTTGCCATTTCCTTAAGTTTGCACTCCAGGAATAAGGGAAAGCTAAACTGAAATACTGGTATTTCTTAGACGATTTTTTTCCTCCAAAATTTTTGCTTGCTTGGACTAGTAGAGACTCCATCTGCCATCATCTATTAAACCAACCTCCTAACAAAAGGAGTTAAGCGGCTATCGGCATTGTCAAAACGCAAAAGCAATCTAAGGAAGAATCTGTATGATATAGATAAGTCTTGATATAGTAGGTGTACCAGGGCAGCAGCTTCTTCATGTCCTATAGTTCCATTGATTTGACCAGAGAAAAATAAACCTTCTATTTTCTTAGTCATTAATGATCTTGAGCAGTGGCGTGCAGGCAAGTAATCATACTCCACAGCATAAACAGGCCCTTGCTAAATGGTTATTATTTGAGTTCGATTTATTAATTAGATTTAAGTTAACATTAATTAAACCTTAATTAAGTTATTTTAGCATATTTTCTAGATCTTTTCTATTTTATGTTTATTATATAATTAACCATGCATTTATGTTACTCGTACGTTAATTAACTAAGGAAACTAGATAATAAATGTAAATTAGGAGACATGATGAATTTCTCATCCGACTACAAATTACATACAATCTCATGAAAATAAAAAATAATAACACACCACAAAGCATCATAAAAGTAATTAGACTCTGTAACAAATAATAATAATTGGAAAACAAAACAAGTTACGGATAGCTTTGACCTTTCCTCTTGTCATTCACTGCTCAGTAAAGAGAGCTCAAATATGAGCATCTCATACACAGTCCTTGTAGTTTTTTGAAAATCCTTAAAGAAAACAAATCAGAAGCTAGGAAGATAATATAGCTAATTTCCAGACGCTGAAAGTGCTCATTAAGTGGAGACGCATGTGAGCTTGATACCACGCGAGAGCATTTAACTCAGAATCAATGGGCTTGGGTGGAGAGGACCAACCATTAATATATACCGATGTGGTATTAGTTTCTCAACATTTCCCCTCAGAAATTGCCAATTAGTCAAGTCCTAGCCAAATACAGAGGATTCCTCAAGTCAGTTACCAATAATTTCTTGTACAATCGGGATGTTCAAAAGTTGCATATCGGTCCAAAGATTTCTTATGCTTACAATAACAATCAAATTTTTTCGAGATCTTTCAAATTTCAATTTAGTCCAACAACTTCATATATTGCAAAAAGTGCTAAATTTCTTGAGATGTTTCTTATAAGTCCAGATATCTCCAGCAACAGTAGAACTCAGAACGTGAAGTTTCGCATTGGTCCAGAAATTTCAGAAGTTGCAAAATAGTTAGAAACTATTCAACACATTAGAAATGTCAATGCTTTTGAAAACGTAAGGTCAAAACATGCCGAAAACCGGTAAAACTTTCCATGTTTATTCGATATTTCTAAAAAATATATACCTGTAATGACACCTGTCCATGCATGCCACGAAATAACTGGATGGGTACACCCCATCATCATGCAAACATGGTAAAACGGAAAACCCATAGACAATCGGGTTACACGTCCCGTAACGACGAACCAGCGGGATCATCATTGTAGCCACGTGGTAGTTGCCTATCGCCTTCTAGATTATCTAGTACATCTCTTAAGAAATTTGGAAATTACTGACCTAAGGTAACTTATTAACTAGAGGGTTAGAATTTGTCGAAAATCCAACAAAATTTTTCCTATTTTTCGTACTTGTCACAAATACTCGTGCCTATAAGAAATTAATGTGCACAAGAATCGAAGTAAAATTAAGTGGGCACACCCCCACAAATAATATAAAAAGTAAAAATAAGCTACAATAGCAGGCATACCCCGTAACCATCACAATCACAAAAGAAATGTAAACCATGCAACTATTGCGGACATACCTTGAACTCACTGACAAAGGATTTCTCAAACATGTTCGTTGCCACCATAAATAATCATCAAAAGGTTCCCTGCCATTGTAGAGAATAGAGTATGAAAGGAACTACCATGATAAATCATCATCAAATTGTTCGCTACCCACATTAATTTGTTGTTGCTTGGTGCTATAGGACCAGATTCTCATATGTGATGCTATAAAATATTGAGCTAGAGCACCATCGATTCTCAAGAAAGCATAAAACTCGTCATGCACTCTGCAGTTTTCCAATCTTTCCTCGAACTATGCCTACACAAAACATCTCTTTGTAAGAGTAATGATTTTTAAAAATCATATCTAAAAATCATATCTCATGGAAAATGTGAAGCGCAACCCCTCGTCCATCCATGTGAGGAAACAAACAAAAAAGAGAAGTGTAGTTTTGTAACTATTGACTTTAACTTTTGTCTCTTAGAAGGAACGGACATTTGGTACCCTGTCAATAAAGATGATTTTATGTTTGGGTTTTGTGGATAATAATAGAATAGAAATTTTACAAAAGTGATATATACCTTATTTATGGTAACTAGTAGAAAAGATATTTTGTTATCAATGATATCCCTAGAATCAAGAGATACACAACCGTGTATGTTGTAATTTACAAATGTATAGGTGATTTTTTTGTTTAGAATCAATGGCTTTAATTTATTCGGCTAGAATGGTCAGACCTAAATAGCACATGCAGGCCTTAGGACTAACAGATAGTGTCAAGTAGAAACATTAAGCACGACCTCCCTTATCTGAAGCTAAGTGCAGCCACAGCCCAAGGCAGACTAGGATGGCAGCAAAGAATTCATGAAGCTAATAACAATTAATGGAGGAAAATACTTGATTTTTTATCTTCCATGCGGTATGTAACGAGCGTGTGGCACAGACGTATTTTAAGACGTCTGGAGGGTTGTCCAGACGTCTGATCAGACGTCTGGGATAGTTTCTAGACGTCTAGAAATCCGTTATTTTCGACACACGCGAGTCGTCTGTGCGCTTATGCGCGCAGACCGCATATTCGCCTTCTCCCCTCCTGCGGGTGCAGGATTCCCCTGCCGCGAATCCTTCCCTCCTCTCCGCGCGGCCTTAAAAGGGCACGCCTCCCCTCTCGTCTCCACCGTCTCCTCCTTCTCCTCCTTCAGCCAGTGAGCGTGAGCGCGAGCGCGAGGGCGGCAGCGGCGGCCGCAGTGAGCGCGGAGGAGGTGCGGCGTGCGGGAGCGGAGCTCTGCCGTGAGGGCGAGCTCGCCGGAGCGGCTTGGCCGGCCGGCGGAGGGCGCGGGGGGGCGCGGAACGACGTGGAGAGGGACCTGCTGCAGTCTGAGCAGCAGGCACGCGAGGTGCGACGCGGGCGGCGTCGCGAGCGGAGGCCGAGTAGCGCCCTGATTCTGGAAAAATTTCCAGAATCAGACGTCTGGATTTATAGGCAGACGGCGAGGACGACGTCTGGTAGCTCATACAGACGTCTGAAAGGTGTGTATTCCGCTTTCTTCTTCCTTCCTGTCGACCGACCGTACTAAGGGAGGGAGTTGGCTGTGCGCAGGTTCGCTGATTCGCCATCCTTTGCAAATCGGACATCTGGAAGTTGTACCAGACGGCGGGAGTGACCTCCAGACGTCCGGGGTGACCATCAGACGTCTGGGAGCTAGGACAGACGTCCTCGCAGACTTCTGGACGTCTAGGAAACCACACTGAACAGGTAATTCTCTGATCCACTGTTTAAGACGTCTGGAAGAAGTTCCAGACGTCTGATTTTGCACAGTATCGTCTTTTTCGACCCGTTTAGGGCCCGTTGGGGCTCCGTTTTCCGCGATTCGAGTTGCGTTCTTTTCGGAATTAATTCCCCTACCCGTCCACAGTAGCTATACATTGTTTTGAGACACTCCTTGTGTTTGATCCTTGTGATAGGACCTCGTTCAGTTGCATTCTTGAGAGTCGCGGAGGCACGCGGGATTCCCGATCACGGCTCCATTACTCCCGTTGTACCTGGTAGAGTGGCTTAAGTTTATTATTAAAATCTATTAAAGTACGGAACCATAATTAGAATCTAGGAAATTGCATGAATCCTAGGAATGAGAAATGTATGGAATGATAGCTCCTAGGTGATGCATGAATCCTAGGGCTGGAAAACTAGTTGTATGCTAGATCCTAGGATGTGGCATGAACCCTAGGATGGAAAAACTAGTGGAATGTATAATACTGCAGTCTTGGAAAAATGGAAAGGAATATAAAGCTGCCTGTAAATTGAATTAACAGCTGCCTGTTATGAATAAAGAAATATGATTGAGATCATGGATTGTGAGAACGTGAAACTGGAAAGTGAAACATATGATGTTCTGAGATAAAGAGCTGGAACCCTACGGGGAATTAGGAGTGGAACTCCTGGAAAGAAAAAGGAATGGAACTGAGATGTAGTTTGTACTGTATCTTGGGTACGTAGTACCAAGGGAAGTACCCGTACCTGTTTAGTGCAGAGTGGGGCCAGCCACCCCAGGGACCCGGGGTTAGGATTGGCCGCTCTGTACCGACTTGTTGGCCCTCGTGTACGTAGTACCGAGGAGAGCTACTAGTGTTAGGAGAGTACTAACTACCCCACGGGCCCCGGGGTTCTGCTAGCCTCCTTCACCGACTTGTTAGGCCCACTAGGGCAAACCAGGGTAGTCAGGCGAGGGTGCGCGGACTGTGGAGGGGCAAGGCCCCGGTTTGGTTACTGTGGAGGGGTTGGACCCCTGTTACTGAGAGGGCTCTGCCCTGGTTCCGTGCTGTGCTTTGGGGCGCACCCGTTAACGGAAACGACTGACCGCGTGCCAGTGCGGGCTAGCTACCTGTGCGTTTATCGCGCGTGCCGTAGTCACCGTTACGTCTGTCAGTGACCTTGGGGTGGTTGACTGAGGGTAGGATCACCACGGGGGACTCTCCCGGCCAGGAGAGCACCACGTGCTACTTCTACTTTTGGAAAAGACTGCAATCAAGATCGTTCCCACGAGGACATTCGAGATCAAGTAAAGGATCTGAGAAATAAATGAAATAGTGAGAAAATTGAAAGATGTGAATAAAGGAAGTAATAGTACATAACAGCTACTGTACACTCTACTGTTGCCTTTAGTTAGTTTGCCACTCTACTCAGCGTTTTGCTGACGTGTTACACTCGTTACCTTTTTCAGGACCAGGGGTTGAGCAGCCAGGGTCGGTGGCTGCAGAGGACGCTGGGCCGAGTAGGGTCCAGTAGACTTTACCACAGTCTTTTGTATCTCTTTTGTTTCTGTTCTAGTGAGTAGTTTTGTTTCCGCTGTACTTCTTTACCTGCAGTTCTTGTTATATGATAAATGTTGTTCTACTGTTGTGGTGGTATCTACTGTAGTAGTTTCTTTCCTTACTGCTGTACTTCCTTACTGTTAGTTATATTCATGCTGAATGTGGTTTATTTTACTGCTCTTTTGGTTACTTCCTCGTTGGACGACTAGGTCTTGGGATTAGTCGAGTCGGTCCGGTTCTCGTGTCTCGTAGGGACTCGGGAACCGGGTCGTTACAAGATGGTATCAGAGCAAGGTCGTCCCGAGAAGTGAATCAACTGACTGGAAAATAACCAATTCACATGTTTATAGCTAGAGTAGCCACCACAACATATCTCTTGACATGAGCTCTTAGAAGTTTTGTTAGGTACCGTCTGTTTTGACGTTTCCGTTTTGTTTCGCGTCTCCTTGCAGGAGATGCCTCGTCGCTGGACTGGCGAGACTGGCCGCGGGCGCGGCCGAGGGTGAGGTCGGCGAGGTGGACGTGCTGTCGTTGACGTCTCGGTGGACCAGCTACCACTCCCTAGCATCCAGGCCCAGGACCTCGCCAGACTGATACGGGATATTGTACGAGAGGAGCTCCACCCACCGCCCCGAGCACCTCCTCCTGGGGTTACAGAGGGGGAGTCCTCTGTGGGACCACGCGACGGACGCGGCGCTGGACACGAGGGAGGGGATGGGCCCCTGCCGCCCCCACCTTCCTCCGACACTTCTGTACACGAGGCACCTTCGCCTGGAGGTGCACTAGCACCTCCCCTACAGAGCCACTTCGAGCTTTTCGGACAGTTCCGGAAGCTGAAGCCCCCCTCCTTCAAGGGGGATGAGGACCCGACCGAGGCAGAGGACTGGCTTGAGCAGCTGGAGAAGATCTTCGACACCCTTCGCCCCCCGGTGGAGTGCCGCGTGGCCTTTGCCACATACCAGCTGGAGAGTGCGGCACACCGATGGTGGAGGGCGGTCCGGGGACAGGAGAGGGACGAGCCGACGTGGGACCAGTTCGTCACCCTCTTCTGCGAGCAGTACTTTCCCCAGACATGGCAGGACCAGAGGAGGTGGGAGTTCCACACTCTCCGCCAAGGGACAATGACTGTGAGTGCGTACCGCACGCGTTTCTTGGAGCTGTCCCGCTTTGCAGCGACAGCGGTAGCCACTGAGGAGGAGCGCCTTTGGAGGTTCACCGAGGGGCTCCAGCCTGCGATCCGGGGGTATGTCAAACCCCTGAAGCTGCCGACGTTTTCGAGGGTGGTAGAGGTAGCTATGGCTTACAAGGAGACCAACCCGTCCGCGCGAGAGACCGACAGCGGGCGGAAGAGGCCCTTTCAGCCAGACTTCTCACAGGGCCGGCGAGAACGGAGACACGTGGCGTCCGCAGGAGAGCCGTCACGTTGTGCAGGGCCATCAGTGGCCTTTGGGGGCCCTCGACAGGGGCCAGTCGCCAGCACCGGACCCCCGCCTAGCCGACAGCAGGGACTCACTGAGGGCGGGAGTCGGGTTCTCCTCTGCTACTAGTGTGGCCAGTCGGGCCACGTCAGGAGGGACTGCCCATCTAGGGCAGGAGGTCAGCACTTCCCGTGCAGAGCACTGGAGGGCGCGCAGGAGGCCGCGGTTCCCAGGCACGAGGAGGAGGACAGCAGTCGCGAGGAGGGTACCGGCCAGCACTTACCCGTCCGACGCAGAGCGTGGCTGCTTCGTCCGCACCTAGAGCTGAGGGGGTATCAACGCCCTAACACACAAGGACGCCAGAGCATCGGGATCCGTGGTAGCAGGAATGGTTTCAGTTTCTGGCAGACTCGTTTACATGCTTTTCGATCCCGGCGCTACGCACTCGTTTGTCGCAGCCAGTTTCGCAGTTAGTTTGGACCAGGATTATACACTGTTAGAGAATCCGTTCGTAATCAGAGGTCCGAGTGGTCAGCTGTTTGTAGCTGAGGAGGTGTACACGGGTTGCGAGGTCAGCATCGGGGGACATAGCCTGCCAGCTGACCTGATTATGATACAGATGGAGGACTTTGGAGTGATTCTGGGGATGGATTGGCTGTCCGCTTACCACGCCTTGGTAGACTGTTTTGAGAGGAAGATTGTCTTCTCCATTCCCGAGTTGCCTTCTTTCGAGTTTCACGGGCAGCCAGTGGACGGAGGTTTTAGGTGCATTTCGGCACTTCGGGCGGTGAGACTTTTGAGCCAGGGGTGTGAGGGCTTCCTAGCCTGTGTGGTGGCAGAGCCCAGCCCTGTGGTAGACTTCCAGAGCATCCCGGTGGTCAGAGAGTTCCCCGACGTGTTTCCAGACGAGTTACCAGGACTACCGCCCGAGCGTGAGATCGAGTTTGAGATCTCACTAGTACCAGGGACCAGCCCCATCTCCACCGCGCCATACAAGATGGCACCGCTTGAGCTGCGAGAGCTCAAGTCCCAGTTGCAGGACCTTTTGGAGAAAGGTTTCGTGAGGTCCAGTGCGTCTCCCTGGGGAGCCCCGGTACTGTTTGTGAAGAAGAAGGATGGGACCCTACGCCTTTGTGTGGACTACCGACAGCTGAATAGGGTCACCATCAAGAACAGATATCCGCTGCCGAGGATCGACGATTTGTTTGACCAGTTGCGGGGTGCCACGGTGTTTTCCAAGATAGACTTGAGGTCTGGATACCACCAGTTGAGGATCAGGGAGACCGACGTCTCCAAGATAGCTTTTCGCACCCGGTACGGACACTACAAGTTTTTGGTCATACCGTTTGGGCTGACCAATGCCCCCGTTGCTTTCATGGACCTGATGAATAGGGTGTTTAGACCGTACTTGGATCAGTTCGTGGTGGTTTTCATAGATGATGTGCTCATCTATTCTAGAGATCGGACGCAGCACGGACAGCACTTGCAGATGGTTCTGGACACTCTGAGACGACGTAGGCTGTACGCCAAATACAGCAAGTGCGAGTTCTGGTTGAGGGAGGTGACCTTCTTGGGTCATGTGATCTCTGGTGATGGCCTGGCGGTGGACCCCGCCAAGGTCGAGGCAGTGCTCAAGTGGGAGAGACCGCGTTCAGTCACTGAGATTCGCAGTTTCCTGGGACTGGCAGGTTACTACAGACGGTTCATCAGGGGATTTTCACAGATTGCGCGTCCTATGACACAGTTGACCCGGAAGGACGTGCCTTTCGCTTGGACAGACGCCTGTGAGGCGTGTTTTCTAGAGCTGAAGGAGAGGTTGACCTTGGCTCCCGTGCTCACCATCCCTGACGGTAGTGGCGGGTTCGTTGTGTACACGGACGCTTCCTTGCAGGGGTTAGGAGGTGTGCTCATGCAGAGGGGTCATGTTGTCGCTTACGCTTCGCGGCAACTGAAGCCCCATGAGCATACCTACCCTACCCACGACCTAGAGTTGGCAGCTGTTGTCTTCACGCTGAAGACCTGGAGGCACTACTTGTACGGTGAGACCTTCGAGATTTTTACAGATCATAAGAGCCTCAGATATCTTTTTGACCAGAAGGAGCTCAACATGAGACAGAGACGTTGGTTGGAGCTCCTGAAGGACTACGATTGCAGCATCTCCTACCACCCGGGAAAGGCCAATGTGGTGGCTGACGCCTTGAGCCGTAAGGCGCCTGCACGCTTGGCCAGTCTACAGTTACAGAGTTGGAACCTTTTGGAGGAGGTGGGCAGTTGGCGACCTCTAGAGTTACGAAGATACTGTGAGGCAGTGACGGTGACACGGCAGACCAGGCCAGAGCTGATAGACCGTATCATCACAGGACAGATGGCTGATCCGTACTTGCAGTCTTTGCACGACAGAGTACTATCAGGGGACCCAGGGGACTTCTCTTTCACAGACCAGGTGTTACGCTTGAGGGAACGGTTGTGCGTTCCCAGAGACGAGGAGCTGTTGAGAGAGCTCCTGACTGAGGCACACGGTTCCAGGTTCACCATACATCCCGGAAACACGAAAATGTACCATGACTTGAGACGCAAGTTTTGGTGGAGAGGGATGAAGCGGGATGTGGGTGAGCTCGTGCAGCAGTGCTTAGTGTGCCAGCAGGTGAAAGCCGAGCATCAGAGGCCTGCAGGGCCGCTTCAGCCGCTTCCAGTGCCAGAGTGGAAGTGGGAGAGCATCACCATGGACTTGGTGGTGGGCTTACCTGTTACCCAGCGGGGACACGACGCAGTCTGGGTAATAGTGGATAGATTGACGAAGACGGCGTGTTTCTTGCCGATCCGAGTCACTTTGGGACCAGCACAGTTGGCAGAGAGGTATATCCGTGATGTGGTGCGACTACACGGAGTTCCGCGGGAGATCGTATCCGACCGGGATACCCGCTTTACGTCCCAGTTTTGGGCTGAGTTTCAGCAGGCCTTGGGGACGAGGTTGAGGTTTAGCACGGCTTACCACCCCCATACGGACGGACAGTCTGAGCGCACGATACAGACACTTGAGGACCTTTTGCGTGCCTGTGTACTGGACTGGAGGGGCTCTTGGGAGGAGCACCTGCCCCTGGCGGAGTTTGCATACAACAACAGTTATCACTCGAGCATCGGCATGGCTCCCTACGAGGCTATATACGGACGGAAGTGTACAGCACCCTTGAGTTGGGTTGAGGTGGGGACCAAGTGGGAGGTTGGCCCCAGGTTGATCCGGCAGAGTCAGGAGGTAGTTGAGCAGATCCGCAGATGACTCCGCACTGTCAGGAGCAGACAGAAGAGCTACGCGGATCGCAGACGCAGAGAGGTGCAGTTCAAGGTTGGGGACCACGTCTTCCTTCGTGTTTTGCCCATGAAGGGCTTACAGCGGTTTGGGGTGAGAGGGAAGCTCGCGCCGAGGTTCGTGGGGCCCTTTGAGGTCCTGGAGCGGGTTGGACCCGTTGCTTACAGACTTGCCCTTCCCCCGCAGCTTTCTGGTGTGCACGACGTGTTCCACGTGTCCAACCTCAGGAAGTACGTAGCCGATTCCAGTCACGTACTAAGTCACGAGAGCGTCGAGGTGAGCGACGACCTGACCTACCCCGAGCGGCCAGTGCAGATCCTAGACCGAGCCATCCACCGGTTGAGACGAAAGCAAGTACCCCTGGTAAAGGTTTTGTGGAGGAGCCAGCGGTACGAGGAGGCTACCTGGGAGCCTGAGGCGGCAATGCAGGAGCGGTACCCGGAGCCTTTCGCGGGTACGTCTTTTCGGACCTGCTTCGATCCTCTTTGAGTTTGTTATGGTTATTCGGACGTCTTTTTCCGCACCCTAGTTGGCGCAAGTTTCGGGGACGAAACTTCCTTTGAGTTTGTTATATTGTAACGAGCGTGTGGCACAGACGTATTTTAAGACGTCTGGAGGGTTGTCCAGACGTCTGACCAGACGTCTGGGATAGTTTCCAGACGTCTGGAAATCCGTTATTTTCGACACACGCGAGTCGTCTGCGCGCCTATGCGCGCAGACCGCATATTCGCCTTCTCCCCTCCTGCGGCTGCAGGATTCCCCTGCCGCGAATCCTTCCCTCCTCTCCGCGCGGCCTTAAAAGGGCATGCCTCCCCTCCCGTCTCCACCGTCTCCTCCTTCTCCTCCTTCAGCCAGTGAGTGTGAGCGTGAGCGCGAGCGCGAGGGCGGCAGCGGCGGCCGCAGTGAGCGCGGAGGAGGTGCGGCGTGCGGGAGCGGAGCTCTGCCGTGAGGGCGAGCTCGCCGGAGCGGCTTGGCCGGCCGGTGGAGGGCACGGGGGGCGCGGAACGACGCGGAGAGGGACCTGCTGCAGTCTGAGCAGCAGGCGCGCGAGGTGCGACGCGGGCGGCGTCGCGAGCGGAGGCCGAGTAGCGCCCTGATTCTGGAAAAATTTCCAGAATCAAACGTCTGGATTTATAGGTAGACGGCGAGGACGACGTCTGGTAGCTCATACAGACGTCTGAAAGGTGTGTATTCCGCTTTCTTCTTCCTTCCTGTCGACCGACCGTACTAAGGGAGGGAGTTGGCTGTGCGCAGGTTCGCTGATTCGCCATCCTTTGCGAATCGGACATCTGGAAGTTGTACCAGACGGCGGGAGTGACCTCCAGACGTCCGGGGTGACCATCGGACGTCTGGGAGCTAGGACAGACGTCCCCGCAGACTTCTGGACGTCTGGGAAACCACACTGAACAGGTAATTCTCTGATCCACTGTTTAAGATGTCTGATTTTGCACAGTATCGTCTTTTTCGACCCGTTTAGGGCCCGTTGGGGCTCCGTTTTCCGCGATTCGAGTTGCGTTCTTTTCGGAATTAATTCCCCTACCCGTCCACAGTAGCTATACACTGTTTTGAGACACTCCTTGTGTTTGATCCTTGTGATAGGACCTCGTTCAGTTGCAGTCTTGAGAGTCGCGGAGGCACGCGGGATTCCCGATCACGCCCCCATTACTCCCGTTGTACCTGGTAGAGTGGCTTAAGTTTATTATTAAAATCTGTTAAAGTATGGAACCATAACTAGAATCTAGGACATTGCATGAATCCTAGGAATGAGAAATGTATGGAATGATAGCTCCTAGGTGATGCATGAATCCTAGGGCTGGAAAACTAGTTGTATGCTAGATCCTAGGATGTGGCATGAACCCTAGGATGGAAAAACTAGTGGAATGTATAATACTGCAGTCTTGGAAAAATGGAAAGGAATATAAAGCTGCCTGTAAATTGAATTAACAGCTGCCTGTTATGAATAAAGAAACATGATTGAGATCATGGATTGTGAGAACATGAAACTGGAAAGTGAAACATATGATGTTCTGAGATAAAGAGCTGGAACCCTACGGGGAATTAGGAGTGGAACTCCTGGAAAGAAAAAGGAATGGAACTGAGATGTAGTTTGTACTGTCTCTTGGGTACGCAGTACCAAGGGAAGTACCCGTACCTGTTTAGTGCAGAGTGGGGCCAGCCACCCCAGGGACCCGGGGTTAGGATTGGCCGCTCTGTACCGACTTGTTGGCCCTCGTATACGTAGTACCGAGGAGAGCTACTAGTGTTAGGAGAGTACTAGCTACTCCACGGGCCCCGGGGTTCTGCTAGCCTCCTTCACCGACTTGTTAGGCCCACTAGGGCAAACCAGGGTAGTCAGGCGAGGGTGCGCGGACTGTGGAGGGGCAAGGCCCCGGTTTGGTTACTGTGGAGGGGTTGGACCCCTGTTACTGAGAGGGCTCTGCCCTGGTTCCGTGCTGTGCTTTGGGGCGCACCCGTTAACGGAAATGACTGACCGCGTGCCAGTGCGGGCTAGCTATCTGTGCGTTTATCGCGCATGCCGTAGTCACCGTTACATCTGTCAGTGACCTTGGGGTGGTTGACTGAGGGTAGGATCACCACTGGGGACTCTCCCGGCCAGGAGAGCACCACGTGCTACTTCTACTTTTGGAAAAGACTGCAATCAAGATCGTTCCCACGAGGACATTCGAGATCAAGTAAAGGATCTGAGAAATAAATGAAATAGTGAGAAAATTGAAAGATGTGAATAAAGGAAGTAATAGTACATAACAGCTACTGTACACTCTACTATTGCCTTTAGTTAGTTTGCCACTCTACTCAGCGTTTTGCTGACGTGTTACACTCGTTACCTTTTTCAGGACCAGGGGTTGAGCAGGCAGGGTCGGCGGCTGCAGAGGACGCTGGGCCGAGTAGGGTCCAGTAGACTTTACCACAGTCTTTTGTACCTCTTTTTTTTCTGTTCTAGTGAGTAGTTTTGTTTCCGCTGTACTTCTTTACCTGCAGTTCTTGTTATATGATAAATGTTGTTCTACTGTTGTGGTGGTATCTACTGTAGTAGTTTCTTTTCTTACTGCTGTACTTCCTTACTGTTAGTTATATTCATGCTGAATGTGGTTTATTTTACTGCTCTTTTGGTTACTTCCTCGTTGGACGACTAGGTCTTGGGATTAGTCGAGTCGGTCCGGTTCTCGTGTCTCGTTGGGACTCGGGAACCAAATCGTTACACGGTACTTACAAATCAAAGGACCAAACAAAAAGCAAGGTTTTTTATCTTTAATATTTTAAGATTTGATTCATAAACAATTTATCTTACCCTAGTTTACCTGATTTGATGTATCCTACATTAATCTTACATCTTAACCTTAATGAACATTTAGATTACACCCTGTAGTCACCTTTCATTTTTCCAAAAAATGGTGTCAAATATTTTACCTTCAAAAAGTGATATCATGGCCTTTCAATGCCAAGAACTCGTGCACACATGATAACATGAGCCTCCATGGCTTCTCCATCAGCTCACAGGCTTCTCTTTCCGAAAATGTACTGGAACACTGCAATTGCACGTAAATGAAATAATTTACTTGAAAGAAGAAAAGAACAAAATAAAAAATAAGAAAGAACTTAATAAAATTTCAAAACTGACCTTCCAAATTTTAAGTACCCAACCATTATGGATCACAAAATGTCATTGTATTTGAATAAAGAGAATGGTTGAGAATTATTTGTTACGATAATAATAGTAAGTCTAGATCATTATTTACTATTTGGATATAAGAAATCAAATCAAAATTATTTGCAAGTAGAAAATTTTTTAATAAATAGAAGGGTATAGCGTTGCTTCTAAATTCATGTTCAAGTTATTTTTTATTCCTTGGGCTAACATAACTGATAGTCGTGAATGTCTCTAGAACAAATATCATCTTTTCACAAGGTATAAGAAATATTGGATAATTTCTTATATTTCTAGTACTTCTGAAATCATCAAAGATAAATGTTAAAATATAATAAAATTTATAATAATTTGAAAATATTTCAACACCATGTATTCTACACATTTCTTTTTTTAAATATATAAATCTTCCTTTTATTCAAAATAATCACATTATTTTAAATATTTTATGCATGAGATCTATTAATTCTAGACATTATGATATTTAAGGACTATATTTTGATTTACAATAATAATTCTCATTCGTGTAATCTCCAATAATAAGAATTTCTAATTAATCTAAAACAAATTCATAATCTTGTTTTAATTTGAAAACGTACAAGTGGCAAAGATATTACTTAAAATCTACAAACTCTAACACTACCCATCTTCGAGTCCCTTGGAATGTATCGAAAAGTACAACTCCAAACATTTTGTAATCCTCTACAAAATTGTCACCTTCACTTGCTATAATCTTGAGTTTACCACATCTGTTACCGCTTTCATTTACAACAATAAAATTAATTTGGTTGCTATTTCTCAATTGTGTACATCATGAAAAAGTACGGATTTCATCGAGACAATCCTTAAAATTTTAAAAAAATGTTATTTCAAAAAGAATAAATTAAAATTTATTTTTTTATAACAAAAGTACATAATAATTTTAATATAATTTTCATACTCCAGGCGATTCTTTTCAAATACTCATCACCTTAAATATTCATAACTCCGTGATTATTTTTTCATAAGATAACTGTCGTAGGTGTATGTTTGAAATATTATACACATAAATCGAGAAAATATTTATCAAAATGGAGTTAGATCCAAAGATCCATAAATTTAAAAATAATTGAAAGAACAAGTGAGATAATAAGCTAATGTTTGTCTTTGATTTGATTTTCAAAAAAAGAATTCTTGTACATTTAGAGTATAAATAACTAGCATCATGGTGCACGTGTTTCGCTACAAGAAATAAATAAATTATCTCATTTTATAAATAATTAAAAAGTTATATTTATAATTTCCACAAGTTAACAAAAAATTAAAACACTTATATCAGAAACTATTATTTTTTTTAATAGTATACGTAACTTTTATGGAATCGATGAATACCTTAAAATCAAAAGTAACGATGGTGTAGAGTGGTGATCAATTCAATAACTCATCTCTTATTGTTGTCTTAAATCTTACTATCTTAAAAAAAAACTATATTTATTGCGAAAGAACTATGAATTTTTAAGGGAAAAAAACGGTTAACAAAATATTTATATTGAGAAAATAAATAATGAATTTAATTCAATTAACTTATGTAAATGAAATATATAATGAAGGTTTTAATGAAAAATGTAAAATATGTACCTATTGAAATATGTCAACTTTCATAATATAGACTTTGTGGCACATATAGATATTCGTGGACTTCTATATTATGAATGTTAGTATATTTTAATGGATACATATTTTACATTTTCTCTTAAAGCCTTCGTTATAGATTCCATCTATATAAGTCAATTGAATTAAATCCATTATTTATTTTCTCAATATAGAAATTTGTTAAAGGTTTTTTCCTAAAAAATTCATAACTCTCCCAATAAATGTAGCTTTCCCTTAAGTCATTAAGGTTTAAGACAACAATAAGAGTTATGAGTTATGAAATTGATCACCACTCTACCTCATCGTTACTTTTGATTTTGAGGTATTTAGTGATTACATGAAAATTACATATACCATTAAAAAAATTCATTTATGATATAATTGATTTTATTTTGTTATTAATTTATGAAAATTATAAATATGATTTCTTCATTATTTATACAACAAGCCAATTTATTTAATTCCTATAACGAAATACGTGCACCATTATGTTAATTATCTATATTCTAAATATGTAAGAAATCTTTTTTCAAAAATCAAATTAGAAACAAACATTACCTTATTATCTTACTCGTTCTCCCAATTATTTTTAAATTTATGGATATTTAGATTGAACTTTGTTTTAATAAATATTTTCTATGTTGATGTGTATAGACAATTCAAACATAGACTTATGACGGTTACCTTCTGAAAAAATAGTGGAGTTCATTCAAGAACATTTAAGGCAATGAGTAATTGAAAAGGATCGCCTGCATTCAAATTATTAAGTACTTTTGATATAAAAGAATAATTTTTAATTTATCTTCCTTGAAAATAACATCTTTTTAATTTTAAGGATTGTCTTTATGAAATCCGTACTTTTCACGATGTACACAACAAATCAATGGGAAACATCAACCAAATAATTTTGTTGTAAACGAAAGAGGTAGCAAATATAGTAGACTCAAGATTATGGAAAGTGAAGGTTTCTGTAATGTTGTAGAGGACTACAAAATGTTTAGAGTTGTACTTTCCAATACATTCCAAGGGAATCGAAGACGGATAGTGTCAGAGTTTGTAGATTTTGCATAATATCTTTGCCAATTGTATACTTCCAAATTAAAACAAGATTATGGAAATATTTATTATTAGATATTAGAGGAATAAGAAATATTATTGTAAACCAACATGTAGTCCTCAAATCTCATAATATCTAGAATTAATAGTTCTCACGTATAAAATTTTCAAATAATATGATTATTTTGAGCAAAAGGGGGATTTATTTGTTAAAAAAAGAAATGTGAAGAATATATGGTGTTAAATTATTTTCAAATTATTATACATTTTATTATATTTTATCATTTATTGTTGTTGATTTTAGGAGCACTCCCAGGAAAAGAAGAAATCATCCAATATTTCTTATACCTTATGAAAAGATGATGTTTGTTTTAAAGACGTTCTCAACTATTAGTCATGCTAACCCAAGGAGTAAACAACTTAAATGTGAATTTGGAAGTCATGCTATGTCCTTGTGTTCAATGAAAGGTTTTCCACTTACAGACAGTTTTGATTTGATCTCTCAGATCCAAATAGTAAATAGTGATCTACATCTTAAGCAGACTTATTATTATCATCCTAAGGCATATAATTCTCAACCATTCTCCTCCTCTACGAGACCATCATGATCCCCTCCTCCTTTGCTCCTTTAGGATTCGGAAGAACACAAGCCTCCCTCATGTTGATCTCCCCCTTATGGAACAATAAACAATATCTCTAGAACAAATGATAGAGAAAATATTTTCAATAAAAGATAAAACGCAAGATTAAAACTTGCTCTGATACTAAGTTGACAAACATAAATAATGTGGAAACATGATATCAAAAGCATAAAGGACATCAAATGAACACTTGGGTTTTTGTGAAAACCCCACTTACAAAGTACGGGTAGAAAATCACAGGAGAAGGCCCCAACAGGACGTGCTTCTCTATTGTTCTTCTCAAAGAAATATGAGAGCACACGCCTATTTATAAACCTCCACACAACACAAAGTTCACATCTCACAATGTAGCAATAAACTAACTACATAATTCTCTCAACACTTACAAAGGTATGTGCTTATTTTTTCAGAAATAGTTCAAGCCTCTTATATTGCATAGTTTTCATAACATTGCCTCAGTGAGAACATGTTAAACTTTTTACAAGTTCTACCTCAAACAATAGGCCAAAGCTAGTCGAGTGATTCTTCAACTTTTCTATTTGGTGAGTGGCAACAATTGTTGGCTGGAATTTCCTGGGGCCATGGGATAAAATGTTGCAATGTTAGATGCCCATAATTTCATTCTTGTCTGACGACGATGACCATATGCTGCATAAGATAGGTTTAGATTTTCATGATCATTATTAGCTAGATATATTTTTGAATATTAAGTTGCATGTGCATGCCCAAAAGATGAAATGGGTAACTTCATGAAAACTATTTTTGTATATGAAATAGGCCTAATAGCTCCTTAGTTATCAGGCACATTAGTTGTGTCAAGTTGGCTAGTTGAGGCTTGCTCTTATACCTTTGAATTAAGATGAATTTTGCACACAATCTTAAACTTAGAGATATTTGACATAATCATTATTTGTTGTAGGATGATAGACCAATTTTATAGAATTTTGGGAATGATTTTGTATTTTGTTTGCATTATTTGAATATTAGTATAATATGAGAGTTTTTCTTTTTTATAGTTCGAGGATTAATTTAACTATTTTTGGTTGCTAAATATTATAATTTCTTTGTACAATGGATATTTATTTTGTATAGATAGGTGTACCAATGCCTTCTTATATCCTTTGTCGCTTCCTATATCGAGTGTCTATGATGGTCTCTGATTCGGGAGCTTTTGTGGTTATGCTTCTGTCATATCTTTTTGGACCATTAGACTGTTATGATTGTCAGTGTCCAAGTTGAAGTTTACTTTGTTGCTGAGTTTGGAAGACTGTTGCATATTAGATTGGTTCTTGGTGGCAGGCGTCGGTCCCTGGGTATCGATCTTGGTCACTTATTTATCTGATGATGAGGGAGACGAACTCGTATATATTTTGGATAGCCCCATATGTTGTTGCCCAGTGGCTAGGGGGAAGGAATAGATGGAGTTGGAATGCTGGAACTTTTCCAGTCAGGAAGACTTGTAGAACATTGAAGGTTATCCCAGATAGTGTTGTCCCTAGCTTTCTCTATGACCATAGAATCATTTTGTTCTCAAAACCACCTTCTGAGGTGGGTGGTGTTTGATGTTTTTCTGCAAGGACTATCTTATTGTGAAAACTTATAATTTTGATGGGTGCAAAACCATGGTCCGTCATTTCTTTGTACAATGGACCATGCGAGGATATCGTTCATCCTCTCTTGAGCTCCCTGTGGGGTAGGGATGCATAGAAGAAATTTGCTGTGGATGGAATTATCTTTTTTTTGTGGCAAGGAGGATGTAATTATCATGATTCCACGGTAATGTTCTGGTTAAGTCTCCAAGCAGCTTCCAAGATGTCATAGTAACTGCAATAACATTGATGCGGATGAGGAGAGATCAACTTTGGCATTGCTATTGTATGAACAATGATTAATGGGTATTGGATAGTGCTAGTTACCCTATCCGGTCATCCTTACCTTTGGAGGAAAAAAGTTTACATACTGTTTCAAACAGCCTGGTGTGTGTTTCTTATCAGTTTATTATTGTAAGATAGTAAATGATTCATCACATTATAATGTTGTATTTCTTCATTATTGCAGTATAGCAAATAATTCGTTACACTCTCATGTTATATTTCTTCCCTTGTTATGAATATTGGTGGAAGTTTCTTTTAATGTTTGTTGTCTTTTAAATTCATCTTTTAAAAGCTAATCCACATTAGTTATTTTTCTGAAGATTCCATTGATGATAAATAATATTTGTAGTTCTTAATTAAGATGGCAATCTAACCACCGTATCATCTTGCAGGATTTTGCTTCCGAGTCAACTCGCATGTTGCTGAGCTCTGAGGATCTAAGATCATGTTTGTCCATTTTAAACACACTTTCTTTCAACAAGTACTGAGTCTAGATTGTTTTTTCCCCCAAAGTATTATTATTAGCATCTCTTGTTTGTGACTTCCTATAGTTGGTCCTTTTCCCTCATTCTCAATGGTCAAGTGTCTTCTATTTCTCGACAAGCCCATGCATGTCATGAAATCCTTATCTTTTACATGAATCATAGGGCATTCAATTGATGAACTCTCACTCAGTAAAGTTAGTAGATATATTTTTCATTTTTTAATGACTAGTTATATACTATTATTTGCCTGAAAATGAAACTAGATTCATTGGTATGGTCCATGCTAATTTGGTTGTGGGTTGATGACGATTGGTTTGTAAGCTCCCTGGACTCTTTAGTATAGTCTAAAATATGGATCAATATCCACATTCTGCTCGTAATTGTGTGTTTGAATATATTTGAATGTGTTCTGCTTCTGTTACTAAATTTCCTTTTGGTTTGATGGCTAGAAATTAATACAGTGCCAAACAGTGTCATTTTTACCGACCTTATTTCAATATTGGCTCTTTTGAGAAAATAATCGGTTGAGAATTAATAGCTGCATGAGAATGGGGAAGTGGACTGATTTTAGGTGGAAGGACATGTACTAGGGTTAAAAGTAAGAGATTAAAAGAAATCTTTTAATGTAACATGCTGATGTTGAGCATGAAACTGCTTTATAAAATTGGTGAGACATGTTGACAAAGTAATATTATGCGGGTCTGTTACAATAGGCCAAAACTTGGGATACCGTACTTATCTTATGAATGCAAAAGCTTTTATTCTTGTCCTTCTGTTCATGACTGCATGGTTTTAACCAAGCTAGAAAATCCAAGGCTGTTTTCAGTGGTGGGTTATCCCTCAAATAGGAATAAGATCTCTTTTACTATTTTTAAGACATACGTTCTCTCTCTAAATAGAAACCCTTCTCAACTATTTTCTTTTGAGCAATAGTAAAAATTCTTCCAAAAATTAGCTCTTCTCCTCTCTCAATTTCTCAACATAGCAGCCAACCAATAGGGAAGGACTCGTGAAGACCATACGGCACCCAGGAGGACCGGTTCAGGTCTAAACTAGTCTTCTCCAGCCACTGCAGCAGCTTCCAGGGCCTAGACCGGCCCTTCTTCTCCACTGCAGACCAGTCTGCACCCTGCAGACCGGCCTGCCCTCTGCTTGCAGCAACCAGGCCAGTGTCTCCCTTGTCCACAGGACCAGTTTCCCAAGTCCAGGAGGACCGGTTGGTCTCTGTAGCAACAACCACATGCTGCTCTCCCTCTCTATGAGTTGACAGCCATCCTGACGGGCTGTTTTTCCTGCCTATGGGAGTCTCCACACTTCATTTTCGTGCCAATTCTTGACAAAAAGGATTCTCCTCGTCCGCCCATGTTGGCATTCTCAACCAGAAAATTGACACATTACAACATCGAGATGTGGAGCAGGAAAAGAGATTGGACGAGGTCACCTCACAGCTGCAGGTCGTCACTTGCAAAATGGAGCAGCAAGGCGAGTTATTGGAGTGGCACAACAGGCAGTGGGAGGAGGTCTTGGGCTATGATGAAGGCAAATTTATTTAGGATAAAATGGCTATTATGCGGGTTCCTAAGCTGTTTAGATGCATTCAACCCTGTAAATATTGCATAACATGCATCATCGTGCATTTAGAGTAAATTATATTGTTTGTACATTAATTTTCTTATTTTAATGGCTAGGAGACTAAGGCGACATGAATCGAAGCTCCAAACGACAAATTCGATTGTATGGATGGGCACAGAGCGACGATCGCAATCCATCGATGTGAAAATCACCTTAATCCGACATCCGTAACATCCCCCACAAGCAAAAGATGGACAACCAGATGGTGCCACGTGGCACCATCCAAATTGCCCAAGACCACCCGCACCCTCTGATCTGGACCGTTGGATCTTGATCCAATGGCCAGGAGATTGCCACATCGCTGGCACCCACGCTTCTCAACCTCTCTAAGGCGCACTTCATCTCAACCGTTGGATCATCATCAAACGACCAAGATCAATCCATCGCAGCCGCAGCTCAGCAACAACCATGCGCCTCTCGTAAACACAAGGCACGAGTTCAAATTGCGATCCGTGGGGGGCGCGCGGATTTAAATCTATCGTGCGATTGAAGATGGGTGGAGATCAAGCCACATCGCCACATCTCTCAATTGAACCGTGCCTTTGCGCGATCTCCATCATGCACTTTTGCACGATCTCAACGTGTGTCCTTACGCTATCTCAGCCCTTCATCAACGATCCACTGGCCCTCGCCCCTCCGCGCCTCGCCTACACGATGTGCGCGCACGCTATGTGTGCTACACTGCACGATGCATGCACTGTGCGCGCAAGCACCGCGTGCAATGCATGCCCTGCACGGCATTTGCTACCCTTGTGTGGCAAATCATTTGCCACACACTATATAAACCCCTCTACACTCCCTCCTTCCTCTTCATCCCTTCCTACTTACCCTCTTGATGAGCCGCGGGAGGCCATCAAAGAATTTGTTGACGTAGGAAACGTAACATAGCCACAAGAATATAAAAATTGGAGTTGAGCACATAACATAACAAGCTTGCCGGGCATGGAGTTGAGCTCATCCGATCGCAACGCTCGATAAAGTCAGAAGGATGAAAGGAGAAAAATTCCTCCTTTACTTTTCTTTCTCCATTTGCTTGCCCATTTCCTTTTTTTTTTTTTAATCTTCCTCAGCCCTCTTGATGTGCCCTTGAGAGAGCACATAAAGAGGGGCACCCGCTTGCAAGGAGCATTTGATGGTGATGGAACACCCGCCTCCAAGGAGGGGATGTCTTTGTGGCAAATTTTTTCTCCCTGTGTTTTTTTTTTAGGATGCACCCGTGGTAGGCGGGAGGAGCCAATTGCGCCTTCTCGTAGGTGGAGAGCCAAGGTGGGGCACTATGGAGGTGTTGCCCTCTAGCAACTAGATGCACGGAAGAGCATGGCATTTTTGTTAACGTTCCCACAGAAAGCACCATTTGATGAGCCCCAGGAAGCCATCAAAGAATTTGTTGACGTAGGAAATGTAAGATAGTCACAATAATATAAAAATTAGCAAGCAATCACAAGGAAAACTGGGAAATTGGTGACTTAATTCCACTGCAAGGGGTGTACGTCTGGAGGAGGGCAAGGATCTCGTAAATCCACTAGAATTAGCGATATTACAATCTCTCGGAGTTTCTCTATCTCGGATTGCATGTTCTTGCCTTGCATCCTGGGAGACCCAAAGGGTCTCCCTCTATTTATAATACAAGTAATCTTAAAGAGGCAACATCTTCTTCAACGATTTTTTCAAACTCTCCGACACGTCCGTTGTCAGGGCATATCCGTTGGCAGGCTATTAATAGCATCGGTAACGCCATGGTTAATGCTGACGTGGGTGTCATGGGCGTTTCCACTGCCTCTTTGACTTCGATACAACCGAGTCCTCTGGGGAGCCAAGACTGTCCGGATCCGCCTAGATGTAGGAGGATCCAAATCCATGGGTCGATTGTGCTTTATCCCACAAGGGCTATTTTCGTCCCACATAATAAGCCCTGACTCTCGTAGTTCGGTTGTGTCGGCTGTAAGAGTACACTTCTTTATTGCCCTCGCGCTGAGGTCACCCTTGCCCCCAACAGCTATCACTTAGTAGTGTTGGGGGATAAGTGCTTCGATGCCCTCGCTCACCTCATGGGGAGAGGGTAGGCACTTCAATGCCCCCGCTCGCCCGCTCGCCTCCTGAAGGAGGGAGGGGAGGTCGTTCGGGAACCATCTCCTGAAAAATCAGGTGATTAGTAAACTATATATCACAATAGAAGTGCGGGAATTTGGTTCCCGACTTCAAACTCGATCTCGACCCATTATTCGCACTGGCGGGACTAAAGTACCTAGGTGCTCCCCGAGTTTTTAAGAGGTAGCCCACAGTAGGATACCAAGGTTCCTTACATGTTGCCGACGCTCGAAGGGGGCCCGGGGTCCGCTTTAGTTAGGGTATCCACTGGCAACCTGTCCCATGTGGGTGGCGTGTGCTTGTTGGGAACGTAAGGGGGTTTTTTAGTCTCGACATGCACTAGTCCGCAGGTGGGTGGATTCGGATCCATGGGCTAATTGTGCTTTATCCCACGATGGCTATTTTCATCCCACATGATAAGCCCTGACTGTCGTAGTCCGATTGTGTCGGCAGCAAGAGTATACTTTTTTTCCCTCACACCAAGGTCACCCTTGCTCCCAGCAATTATCGCTTAGTAGTACCGGGGGATAGGTACTTCGCTGCCCCCGCTCGCCTCATGGGAGAGGAGGGTAGGCGCTTCAATGCTCCTGCTCACCCACTCGCCTCTTGAGGGAGGGAGGGCGAAGTCGTTCAGGAACTGTCTCCTGAAAAACCAGGTGATTAGTAAAATATAAATCACAATAGAAGTGCGGGAATTTAGTTCCCGACTTCAAACTCGATCTCGACCCATTATTCACGCTGGCGGGACTAGAGTACCCAAGAGCTCCTCAGGTCCTTAAGAGGTAGTCCACAAGAGGATGCCAAGGTTCCTCGCACGTTGCCGACGATCGCAGGGGGCCTGGGGTCCGCTCTAGTTAGGGTACCCGCTGGTAGCCTGTCCTATGCAGGTGGCGTGCACTTGTTGGGAACATGAGAGGGTTTTCAGTCCCAGCGTGTACTAATCCGTAGGCAGGTGGAGATAAGTGGTATAAAATTTTTGCAAAAATATGCATTTATGAAATAGAAAAATTTTACTTATCATTACATAAGATGACTGGAGCATCGTTTCCATCATTAACCGACCTTTTAGCTGGACTGTCATGACGAGGCGAGTATGGTCAGGCAAAGAGATCTTAGCAGGCGAATCTTTTTTTTCAAAGTAAACCACCCGACTGAGCATGGGCAGGCGGCTACAACAAGCGGGGATTCATTTCCCAACTGTAACTTGGTCTCGATCCACTGTCCATGCTAACGAGACTTGAGTACCAGACTCTCCCACCAAGGTTCCTCGCATGGAGCCGATGCTTGTAGGGGGCCCAGGGTCCGCTCTAGTTGGGGTACCCGCTGGTAGCCAATCCCATGCAGGTGGCTCTTGCTTATGGGAAACACGAAGGAGTTTTATTGTCCCGACCTTTGGTGGGAAATACAATCGGAGCAATGCCTGGTTGTGGATGAGGTCACAAGCCTTGTAAAATTTTCCTTTAGCGAGAAGTTGGCGGTTGTTGTCTAGGCCATCAAAGTTGGTGCCTTGACAGTTCTACAACCTGTGGCCCAATCACAACACCACAAAGCCAGGGGTCCGGTCGTGGGCAAGAGTGGCCGACTGGGAGGTGCTACCATGTGGAGATTTTTGGCGGAATTGGGTTCCGCCGGCTTTCATTTGGGTTAGGCGTGTAGATCATTTTCAGCCGCAAGCAGTAAGGTCTCACAAGCGAGAGGAGGCTTCGGTAGAGAAAAAAAATGTTGGCCAAAAGCCTTGATTGGCAAGTAAGAGCAAGTAGCCAAAAGGTGCCCTCTTTTTGTCTGTCAAAACTCCTTCGCCAAGTGGATGGCAATTTTCCATCACACTCTATTACCCCTTTTTTTAATGGTGGCAGGGACTAATGGATTTGCCAACCACCTCGTTCTTTTTTTTTTTTAAATGGTGGCATGGGCTAATGGATCTGCCGGCCACCTCTATCTTCTTTGTTTTTTAAATAAAAAGCAGGCGAACATGGATAGCTTCACCCTTCCATTTTCTTTTTTTTTCAAAAAAAAAGTAAAGCACTGCTAGTTGGACTTCACATCCGTCACAACCTTTCCTAATCGTGGGAGGGAGTCAAGGAGGACGAGCCTCCTGTCCTCAGGCTCAATCCCCTAACATGAAGGCGAATGAGCCTCTTAGGTAGGGAAAAACTCAAGCGGCACGCCCTTTTTTTTTTGCCATTCGCGCAGCTGTCCTTAGGCTCGATCCCCTAACATGGAGGTGAATAAGCCTCTCAGGAAGGGAAAAACTCAAGCGGCACCCCCTTTTTTTTGGCCATTCCCGCAGGAAGGCGGCCGCGCTTTCATCATGTGCGCACGATAACCACCACGGGCAAGGAACCACTGCCTCCACCTTGATGGATGCAGTTTGAGGGGGGCCTTGGTTGTGTGGCATCCTGAGAGGAGGAGGCGAAGCCAACACCCTAGGCAGTCAAGCTCAGGCGACCTTGTCCAAGCAACACCCATTGGCGGAAGCGGAGCGCTTGGGAGGTAGGCGGTCTACCAAGGACCGCGCCACGGGCCGAATACGTGGAGCCGAGGGAGCTCACTTGCCGAGCATGGAGTTGAGCTCATCAGGTCGCAACGCTCGGTAAAGCTAGAAGGAGGAAAGGAGAAAAATTCCTCCTTTTCTATTATTTCTCCATTTGCTTGTCCGTTTCCGCTTTTTTTTTTTTTAATCTTCCTCAACCCTCTTGATGTGCCCTTAAGAGAGTACATAAGGAGGGGCACCTACCTGCAAGGAGCATTTGATGGTGATGGAACACCCGCCTGCAAGGAGGGGATGTCTTTGCGGTAAATTTTCTCTCCCTATGTTTTTTCTTAAGGAGAAGCCGGTTGCACCTTCTCATAGGCGAAGAGGCCGAGGTGGGGTACTATGGAGGTGTTGCCCTCCAGCAACTAGATGTACAGAAGAACATGGCATTTTTGTTGACGTTCCCACAGAAAGCGCCATTTGATGAGCCCCGGGAGGCCATCAAAGAATTTGTTGATGTAGGAAACATAACATAGACACAAGAATATAAAAATTAGCAAGCAATCACAAGGAAAACAGGGAGATTGGTGACCAATTCCACCGCAAGGAGTGTACGTCTGGGGGGAGGGCAAGGCTCCCATAAATCCACTAGAAATAGCGATATTACAATCTCTCAGAGTTTCCTCGGATTGCATGTTCTTGCCTTGCATCCTGGGAACCCCGAAGGGTCTCCCTCCTCTATTTATAATACAAGTATCTTAGCGAGGTAAGATCTTCTTCAGCGGTCTTTTCAGACTCTCCAGCACGTCCGTTGCTAGGGCATGTCTGCTGCCAGGCTATTAGTGGCATTGGTAATGCCATGGTTACTGCTGACGTGGGAGTCATGGGCGTTTCCACCGCCTCTCTGACTTCGGTAAAATTGGGTCCTCGAGTAGGCTGGGCCTATCCGGATCCGCCTAGATGCATGCAGATCGGATCCAAGAGCCGACTGTGCTTTATCCCACGAGAGCTATTTTTGTCCGACATCACCTCTCTAGAGCTCAAGCACTCTCTTGAGTTTGTGTCCCAAACCCCCGAATGCTCCATTAAAGTTAAAAAATAAAATTTCCCACTTCTCATCCCCCTTCGTAAGCTCCTGCCAACCGTCCTCTCACCACCATTCCAGGAAGTGAATCCCGCTGCGACGTCGCCCTGCCTTGTCCCTCTTCTTCTGGCTTCGTCCTCCTTCCTCCAACTTCTCACCACCTTCATCTGAGGCATCGTCCAAGTAGCCAACGAGAAGGATTTTTCTCTCCCCGTGCTTTTTTTATTCGCTTTCATTGTGTAGCTTTAAATTCACGTATTATTTCCTATATCAAACATTTGAAGCATTTATCTAGAGTAATTTTATCACCCTCTCTCTCTCATTCTCTTTAATTATCCGCTGAGTAGAATAGATTTTCTCGCTTTAATTCTTGCTTATGCCTATCTAAATATACTAAAAAAATTACAAAAGCAAAAAGCAAGAAAAATAAATAAAACCAAATGCAGATTTTTATAAATCAAACATAACCTTCATATGTTTGACTCAGGACTCACCAAAGTTTTGATTAAATTTTATTTGATCTCGTATTTTTCTCCAAAAACCTAATATTTTCCTCGTGATTTTTTCCCAGCGATCATTTCGACACCATTGCCAAAGAGGCAACAAACTTTGATTTGTTTTCCACATTATTTCTGCACTTATTTATTCTCTAACCTCTGTTCTCTCTAATCTATTGACTTATAGGTACCCGATCAAGGAAAGCTAAAGCAGTAGATTAGAGTAAAGTGCGGGTAAATAGTTTGTAAGTACACCCACACTTCTCCACCCACTAGATTTCCATTTCACCACCTAAATAAATCAGACCCAAATCAACCTAGGAGCTTACATAAACCTTGGTTGTTTGTTTGTTACCTCCAACCACCTCGCCCACCCATATATATATAAAAAAATCTCCTCTAATTCTGGGACATAATTAAACATACACACCTTAAATACCACACACTTGAGGCATACGACCTCTTTGATTTTGTTACTCAACCGGGATTCAAACCTTTGGAACCGGTACACTCAAAATAAAAACATAATTAAGTAGAAATTAAAATAGGTTAATTATTTTTGTGTGCCTTAATCAGTGGTGCAAGGAGGCCCAGTTGTCTTATTTGTTTGGACTGCACCACTCGATATAAAATTGATTCATCCAGTAGCTACTTCATAGGACTCAATTGTTAGGACTGAACCATGTACTCCACATTATTTTTGAGTTTAAGGAATATATCTTCATCAGTGATTTCAAAACTTGGTTCGTCTCACAGAACTTAATTGAATATACCTAAATTTGAATCCTAAAAGCTATTAAGTAAGATTTGAACCCTATAATTCACTACATCTATAATAATCTTGCTTGAAGCACACACATTGAAATTGATCATTAAGTGCACAACCCATCTTAAGGGCCCACCACATTCCAGAAGCATTATCGTCCGAGACCTTAATGAAAATTCAGTAGACATTGGCCCTAGGATTCACCAAGTCCGTTTCAGGGTAGTCTCCAGACCGTATTCCGAATTAGTGGCGTTTGGTTTTTCCAGAAGGTACTAAGTTGGGTAGCCTGGTTGTCAAACGACTTAAGTGAGCAAGGGTTTGGCATACTTAACGGCTCACGAGACACGCTCCCTCTACTATCCCGACCAACTTAACTAGGATTAAGAACATCAAATTCGTTTTGACCTTAAGTTTATCTCTGGAGCACAGGTCCTTAGGCTACCCAACTTACAGACAACTCTGTATTTTTATACTCCAGGGCTCCATTTTCCCATCCTTCCGACTTCTTTCCAATATATGCTTAGAAGGAGGTCATTGAATCCTCGCTTGAAAGGACCTTTAGACCATTCTCAGATGCGAAGGTTGAATTTTAGCCAAGTAAATCCCATAGCTGGCCCACAACCACCTCCAAACCAACACGAGTTGATTCAATGCAGCTGGACCAGTTGTAGGAGATGCAAGAATGGTTTCAACGAATAAATGGTTAGGGTGCTCGACCCTTGAAGGATTTTTATGATCCTTCAAATTACGAGGATCGTCCCAGCATTGTGATCCCCGCTAGCAATGTTGAGATGAAGCCCCAAGTCTTGAGTTTGATTAAACACTTTCACAGGCTTGGCTTAGAAGATCCATTCTGACATTTGAAGGATCTGACCACTTTGGTTCAAACCACCAAATCGGTGAATGTAAATGAAGAACAAATGCAAATGAGGTTGCCCCCCCCCCCTCCCCCACTCAATCAGGGATAAGGCTGCACATTAGGACCACATCATTGAAAGATCGATCACTACTTGGACAAAATTGAAATCGGTCTTTCTGAAAAAATGCTTACCAATTGGATGGACCAATGCTCTGCAACGGGTGGATACTACTTTCGCCCAACGATCGAGGGAACTGTTTCATGGCGCTTGGGAAGGATTCCATGATCTATTGCGGAAGTGTCTACACCATGAGGTGCCTAAATGGCAGCTCGTGCAAACTTTCTATCATGGGTTGACTGATCAACTCCATAACCACGTGGATGCTTCTTGCGGAGGCAACGTCCTCAACAAAGATGGAGATGGCACATATGATTTGTTCAAGAAAATGAGGGAAAACTCTATAAATCACACTTCCATGGAAATCTTTAACCAATCTCATCAAACCAAACCAAATGCCAATGAGGTTCAAGATTCTCATAAATTTGATATGGATTTGATTTCAAATAAATTAAACAAGGTGGATCTGGTTGCGAAGAAAACGGAGGATTGGATGGCTTACAATTCTAGAAACACCCCTGCATCCACTCAATCCCACAATTCAGGATACCATTCTTCACAAATTCCTACGGGACAGGAGTTTGTGAACAAACTCAAGTCGGCTCAACCTTCGAGCCAACACTTCTCGGAGCCCTGCGAGTTCCAAACTGGGACCTTTGATCCCAGTTTTTCTTATTCTTACTCTTCATCCTCACCCTATGAGGATGTTCATGTTGAGCAGGAGAATGTTAGGTCCAACCCGTACTTGGATTCCTATAATCCTGATTGGAGAAATCACCTTAACTTCTCCTGGAAAGATCAAGGGCAGCAGACCAAATCTCGACCCAACAACTATGTACCACAGAAATCCATGGGCTAGGGTCATGTATATACTGAGCTGCCCCCGAATCAGGTCAATCAGCCCATGTGGGATGCCCAACAACCTGGAGAGTAGGCTGATTTGAACCTGAAGATGGTAGAAATGCAAGGTTCACTGCTTCAACCCATGTAACAAATGAAAACTTCATTGGACACCTTGCAATCTGGGCTTATTACGAATAACAGGTAGCCTAGATCTCTACCATCCCAACCAGTACCGAACCCTAGGAATGTACAGAACCAAGGTGCTGGGCCTTAAGGATTTGGTAGTGTTGGGGAGCCTCAAGCTCAAGCTCAAGCTTATGCTATTTATCAGGTTACCCTAATCCCTCCCAGAGCTAACCAAACGCCTACCACAATTAACTAGGAGTCTCATGTTTTGCCCAACCCTTCTCAAGGCACAAACCAACAACACATTACCACAGCAAACACTATCACCTTAAGGAGCAGCAGTATACACAAAGGTCCCACCCAACCCAAAGTTAACAACCCTAGGACCCATAATCAGCAATCCAAACTCCCAACTAAGAATGTGATCAACAAAAAATCTGAATGACGTAAAATGTTGTATAAGCAAATAGAAAAGGTTGGAGAGGCCAGAGGAAAGAATATCTTTGTTACAAGCATTCAAATTAACAATCATTTTACTTCTCACAACTATTGGATCAATTCCTACCTACACTAGATCTTTGTTGAGTTCTTATAAGGAAAAGCGTATGACAGAATCTGAAAACACTAGAAGGATAGTCTTGTTTGATAACACAAGCACACTAATCCTAAACAAGCTACCTCCTAAAAAGTAGGACTCGAGAGCCCCACTGATTTCCCGTACAATAGGAAACATTACTTCTGACCTTTCTCTCCTCGACTTGGGTGCTTCGATTAATGTGATCACTACTTCACTTTATAGGAAATTGAGTTTAGCCTACCTAAAACCCATTGACAGCTAACCGGTCTATTACAAAACCTAGGGGTTATTTGAAAGATGTTTTAGTCAAGGTCCATAATTTTCATTACCTTGTAGATTTTATGATCCTTGATATAGAAGCACAAAAATAGCTCAGCCACACCCCAATCATTTTAGAAAGACCATTCCTAGCTATTGCAAAGGCTAAGATTAATTGTGAATCAGGAGCTATAAAAAATTGCCTCTAGGAACAAAACAAAACATATCACTTTAATATTTTTGAGGTATCAAAGAAGAATCAAATTAACTATGATTTGATTTAGCAGCTTGACAAAATAAAGGAGGTGATGGCCATATGCATAATAGAGAACCCCGTAATAGCCAACTCAACCCAAACTCAAGAAGAAAATCATGAGGTTGCAAGAATAATTGAAGATAATAACGATTTGCAACCATTGTTGGAGGATTTACTTGATCAATAAAAAATCTCAAGAGTTTGAGGTTCAAATAGTGAGTGAAACAAAAGAAGATCAAAATGGTTGGATCCAGAACCCCAATTTTGAGCATGGAATTGAAAAGAAATGTCTACTTCGGGGAGAAACTCTTAGGAAGCTTGACATAATTTCTAAAACTAGCTTAAGCAACCTAGAGTTTACACTTGTAAGAACACCCAAGACCATTCAGAAACTTCATATTCCTCTTCTT
Source organism: Thalassia testudinum (assembly GCA_037157565.1). Lineage (NCBI taxonomy): Eukaryota > Viridiplantae > Streptophyta > Magnoliopsida > Alismatales > Hydrocharitaceae > Thalassia > Thalassia testudinum. Next base: position 12,959,314 of record JAZHRO010000058.1, read on the forward strand.
CCCAACCATTACACAATTCCTACATCCACCCAAACCTACATTGTGCTTATTCGCCAAAACTCCTATTGGAGACCATTCGAGCTCTCCCTGCATTAATAGTTTGTCACTTTTATCGATCATCTCTTTGACAAGCTCTCTCTCACCCTTCGGAACCCATATCTTGGGGGCCCGAAAACTTGACTTCAGTAGCCTCAATATTTGTGATTCTTATTTGAGGACTCTGCCTAGCTGACGACACTAAACTTAGCATCTGTATAGGTTTTTTTTTACTCAGAGCTAACCAGGATCATTACGAAATTCAGGTGCTATCTTTATCCCACTCATTTTCATGCCTTTATTTTGCGAAGAGGGCATTGCTTCAATTCGACATGGGGGGTGGATATACTTATGTTTGACCTCCCCAGAAATTTTTCCATTTATTTTCTATTTAGGAAAAGTCAAAAAAAAATTTGAGTTAGGAATAAAAAACTTAGACAATAGAAGTTTTTCAACTTTAGAAAATAATTCAGTAAAACCTAAACACTTAAACTCTTCAGACTTACGACCTTAATTGACTCGGGTGTCCGTTAAAATGTGGACCTATTCTCAAATCTTTTCCAACTTAAGTTTATTTTAATTGGTTCAAATTGGTTCAATAAGTTAAGGTGATAAATATGCAACTTATCAACCCACCTTCCGATTTGAAAGGACTTTTAATTTAAGCATCTACACACCTTTTGTAGTGACTCACTCTACGGAAGAGCCTAACGGGAATTAGATAAGCTAATAAGTGTACTAGGATGGTATGGCTAACAAGTGACTGTAACCACTCATAGCCAGGTGTCTATAGTCCAACCAGAAAACCTAATCTCTTTGGCCATTACCTTTAGGCAAATGTTAGATCAAGAAAGTCGCATGCTTAAAATGTATTTATAAACACCCCAAAAAAAAAGAAAATAAAATACAAAATAGAAAAAGGAGAAAAAAATAATAATAAACCACACTTCACCACACGGATATGACTAGCAAGTTGCTATGGGTAACCCACATTATCATCTGTCCAAAGCCCAGCACACAAAAATGCATAAATAATCCCAAATTTAGGGATCATTCCTTTGCTACCAAACCTTGTAACATGAACTAGTCAACCTCACTCATTCTCAACGCCCGAACCAAATAGCTGCCACTTTCTCCAAAAGGCTATATTCTAGGGTTAATTACATAAATACCCCCTCAAGATAAATAAAAATATCAACACTCCCTTACAAGTCAACAATTGGTATTACACGTACCTTTTTCTTAATTATCCCATCCCATTATGATTGGAGACCATGAGTGAGAGCGGTGGGAGAGGATCTGGAGGGGGAGGAGTGAGAGGAGGATGGGTGGAGGTGCGCTCCAAACGGTGGAGGGCAGAGAAGAAGGCTGAGATGCGATACTTCAAATGCCTAGGGTCGGGACATGTTGCTGCGTCATGCAGGGAGCCGGTGAGATGCTTGCGATGTGGCTGTTTTGGCCATCGTACGGTGGGATGCCAACTGCGACAAGGAGGAACAGCAGGATCTCTGAAGCTGAAGAAGCTACCCCTCCTCCCCCTGAAGTACCTCTCCTTGAATTCGGAGCCCCTTGGTCCCCGCAGGTAAGACATTGAGAAGCTGGTGGGGGCTCTCGCGGGCGACATTTCTGGAAGTTGCTGGGATTGGAGAAGGCTAAAGGAAGGCTTGCTGAAGCTGCTCGGAGGAGGATCCAATGAAAAAGTTTTGAAGGTGGCGATTTCGAAGGTGCTCATCTTTGGCCTTCGATGGGAGGACTTTGATGTTCTCCTCTTCAACACCTCTGTGGTGGAGGGGGCTGCTGTCCAATGGAGGAGACCAGCCCAACATAATGGTGCGACGTCAGAGAGACCCCCATCAAAGGCGAAGGTGGATCTAGATTTCGTGGGGATCCCCCTGTGGCTACACACGAGAGAAACGCTGGAGGCGCTGGTGTCTCATTTCGCATCGCTCAAGAGATGCGCCTCGCTGGGGTTCCAGGTGGGCGACATCTTCCTTAGGGCTATGGTGGAGCTGATCCCAGGTGCAAAGATCCCAGGGAAGGTGATCCTGAAGTTGGGAGGTAGCGTGGGTGGGGAAGGTGTGACCAGCCGTGGCAGGAGAAATCTCTCTCAAGCAAACCCTCCTTGGGGGAGGAGAAGGACTTGCTGGGGTCCCCCATGGACAGGGCGTTCACTCGAGCTCCAGCTAGTTGGGGGAAGAGACGGTGGAGGCTCGTCGTGAGGAGGCTCCGGCAAAGGTGAAGTCCGCGGCTCCGGCGAAGGCGGTCGCTTGGGCGGTGCGTCGGGTGTGGAAGCCAAAGGGACAAAGCAGAGGAGACGAAGTGCCTGGAGAGTCGACTGCAAAGACCGAGGCGCTTGTAGTTAGAGAGGAGTCGAGCATTCAATGTGGGGAAGCTTCTGGGGATGGGAAAATATCCGCCTCTGTTTCCCCATGCAACTCGCGCCTTATGGAGCTGAGTTGGAAATGTTTTTCTTTAAGGCGTCGGGGGGCCCATTGGTAAAAGATTCTCGTGATCTTTTGAGTAGCAGGCCCATGACTACTGTTGGGCCAGATGAGAGGCCTCATGGATCTCGCCAAGATCTGACTAATAGGGTGGAAGCCTAAAGGGGGCCTGAGTCCCTCTTCACGCTTCATGAAATGCCTTTTCTCTTGGACCTCTTGCTTGAGTGTTGCAATGCGATGACCTCCCATCTACTGAGGTTGGGGTTGTGTAGGAATGCAAAGGCGAACACGATGGAGGCACAATCTGCTGAGGTTGGGGTTGCGTAGGAGTTGAGGGACATGAATTAGGTTGTGGGGGGAGGGGGCCCGCAATGACTGAGAATGGGAAAGGACGCTCTGGATGGCCGATAGGGGGCTGGGGGTGGATTTGTTGGAAGATGATAGGGTTGCAAAAGTGGTGGGTTTCAAGTGTTGTGGCGGGGGAGACAGCACTAGATCCACATGATGAAAGTCATATCTTGGAACATGAGGGGTTTGAATGATCCATCAAGAAGTGCAGTGCTGAAATCTTACTTGCAGAAATGTGGACCGGATGTGGTGATGTTACAAGAAACAAAGCTCCAAAACTATGGGCAGCAAATTTGGAGGGACAATGGGTGTAGAAACTTTGAGAATTTTATGGCGGTTGATGTTGTGGGGCACTCTAGGGGAATTGTGGTAAGCTGGAGGGATGTTTTTTTTCCTTGGAGGATTCCCGTCTAGGTTCTTCGGTGGCCTCGATTAAGTTAAAAAGCAGGTGAGACAAGTTCTCGTGTTTTGTCAACCATATATGGGCCGATGGATGACACAGCTCGACATCGATTGTGGATCTCAGTTAGGTCCCTCTCAAGTTTAAGGGGTGCCTGTGGTTGATGGCAGGAGACTTCAATGCCACCCTAGTTGCAGATGACAGACCAGAAGGTAGAGGTGGCCAGGATCGTGGTTCGACGGACTTCGTGGATTTTGTGGAGAGCCATGGCCTGGTGCACATGCCTCCCTCATGTGCTTTCACATGGCGTAATTCGAGTGGACAGATGTTGAAGTTGGATAGATTTTTCTCATCAATTGAGTTGGTTGAGGTTTTCCCTTTGGTAGATGTCGAGCCGATGCAGAGACCATTCTCGGATCACACCCCGATCATGTGGAGGTCTAATGAAGGTATGCGATCTGTCACTTCAAATTTGAGAAATCTTAACTTCTGGAGGATAGTTTTAGGGAAATCATAGAGGAGAAATGGAGATCTTTCCAAGCAACCGGGTCAGCAACAGTGAGATGGGAGACTAAGCTTCATGAGCTCAGATCCTTTCTTAAAGAATACAGGAGACAAACCAAGGTGAATAGAAACAGGAGGAAAAATGAGGCTATGAAAGAAATTAAGAGGTTGGATCGAGCAAAGGACCTTGGCTACCTCTATGCAACTGACCGTGCGGCGAGGGTGGATCATGTTAAGATTGTGCAGGCAGAGGATAGAAAAGCAGAAGTGGAGTGGAAGACCATATCAAGGCAAAAGTGGCTAAAGGAAGGGGACTCCAACACCTAGTTCTTTCACATGATGGCATCTGGGAGATGAAGGAATCGGATTGGTAGGCTGAAGGTGGGTGGCAATGAGGTTGTTGGGAGAGAGGAGATTGGAAAAGCGGCAACTGATTTTTTTAGAGTTTTCTCCGGCAGGAGGCAAAGAGGACTTTGGAGGTGGTTGGGGCAAAGCGTGTCCACCATCACAGAGGCGCAGGCAGATGGGTTGTTGCCACCTTTCATAGAAGAAGAGGTCAGAAAGGCTATGTGGGACCTGAATGTAGACACGTGTCCAGGCCCGGATGGTTTCCCTGTGCATTTATATAAAGAATTCTAGAGCCTACTCAAAGCCGAAATCATGCAACTAGCAAAAGAGTTCAGAGATGAAAAATCTTGGTTTTAACAGATTGAACAAATTCTTTATGCTTTTATTACCTAAGCGAGGGGGCAGAGTGTACTGAGGATTTCAAACCCATTACGCTCTCCAATGGAATTTACCTGATCATAGCGAAGATGTAGGTTAATAGATTGAGGAAGGTCTTAGAGAGGGTGATCTCTCCACTGCAAACAGGTTTCGTTCCAGGGAGGAGCATTCTTGACGGGTATGTTGCGGCCTCCGAAATTCTTTTTGGAAGAGAGAAAAGAGACAAGCTTTCCTTTAGAAGGTGAATTTCAGTAAGGCTTACGACACGGTACAATAGTCCTTTTTGTGGATAGCCATGATCAAAAGGGGCTTCCCACCGCTCTGGATATAATGGATGAAGCAATACATCACCACCACGTCTTTCTTGGTGCTCATCAACGGTAATCCGACAGGTGGTTGGGTTCATCCAAGGACAGGAGTTAGGCAGGGGTGTCCCTTTGCATCCATGCTGTTTGTGCTAGTGACAGATGCTCTGGTGCGATCAGTAGGCAAGGCAGTCGAGGGGGAACTTCTCAGCAACTTTAGGTTAAAGGATGGGGGAGCAATCCCCATTCTGCAACACACGGATGATACCCTGCTCTTTGTTGAGGGGTCCCACGTAGAAGCACGGAGGATACGCATTTTGTTAGATCTATTTGGGGAGGCATCCAGATTGAAGATTAATTTCTCCAAATCAAAGTTTGTTCATTTCAATATGTCGTAGGAGGAGGCTGTGAGATCTGGGGCTGCTCTAGGTATTGATCGGGGAGCATTGCTTATCACGTACCTTGATCTTCCTTTGACAGATAAAAGAATCTCGGTGAGTGAATGGTTGCCTCTAGTGGAAAAGATCGAGGGGAGATTGGCAGGTTAGGCGTCTCGTCTTCTCTCCAGGGGAGGAAGGCTTGTGCTTCTTAAGGGGGTCCTGGTTGCGATGCCTTCGTACTTTGTCTGCTTGAGAATGCCTAGACAAGTGGAGAAGAAGATTGTGCGACTAATGAGAGATTTCTTCTGGACGAGCTCCACCTTGTCTGGGAAGGGGGCAAAGCTAGTGGCTTAGGAGGAGGTATGTAAGTCGACCAAGGATGGAGGTTTGGGCATCAAGAAGCTGCAGAGGATGAATGACAGCTTCTTGACGAAATGGATTTCCAGATTGCTAGGGGAGGTGGAATGCCTCGTTGGGAAGATCATGAGGTCATGTTATGGCTCCGTATTGTCCTGTGATTTACTGTGTTCTCCCCCACCCGAAGCATCACACTTCCTCAAGGGGATCTCCATGGTGGCACCCAAAGTTCAGGGTTTCTGCAATCTGATGCTCAGGATAGGGTTGATGTTCAGATTCTGGGAGGATGATTGGACGAGGTAGGGGAAGCTGTGTGATTGGTTCCCTAGACTTGCAGCTTCAGCAATGGACAGGGGGGTTTTGGTGGCAAACACTTGGGAGGGGTGCTGGTGCCTGGCTCTCGTGGGCACGTGTTGGATCAGAGGATCGATGAGCTTTAGAGAATACTACTTCAATTGGAGGAATTCAAGTCGGAGGAGGAAGGACCCAACTATTTTGGCTAGGAGGGCAACTTTTCAATCTCTGCAGCTTACAAGAGACTGGATAACCCAACAGGCTTGGAAGTCATTGACCTGATTAGAGACTACAATCAGTTATGGAAGGCGGCTTGTCCTTTAAAGGTCAAAATTTTCAGCTGGCAGCTCCAAAGAGAGAGGATTATGACAAAAGCTTGGAGGTCGCATTGGGTACTGATGCGGACACCACTTGTCCCCTTTGCCTGGGGGCAGAAGAAGACGTGCAACATCTTTTCCTCAGCTGTCATTTGCAACACAGGCCTAGGTTAGAGTTTTCGATGCTTGGTGGGCTTATCACACTTTTGATGCCTTTTGGAGCTCTTTCAAATTTGGGGATCGGAGTGGAATGTGCCATGTTTTTAGATCAAAGAACGAGAAGGCCAGAGCACTAGCGATGTTGTGGTGTCTTTGGCTAGAGAGAAATGCAATGATTTTCAAGGGCTAGCATCCGTATGTGGAGAATTTCGTGGAGTCAATTACGTCTTTAATTTCCTCCTGGAGATGTAATTTGTAATTGAATTTTGTAATTGGGCCTAAGGTCATTTTTTAATGTCAATACAATTTGGGTGGTTGTCATTTGGATAACCACCCTTTCCGATTTTCAAAAAAAAAAAAATTATCCCATCCCGTTGAAAATCTAATCACACACCTCATCTTCATTTATCCAACAGATATCTCCTGTAGTCAGCACATGCATATAATTGATAATTTGGTTACCCAACATAGATCCTTACAACACAAGCTTCATAGCTATTCTATAGTATTTTATTTTAACTTTTAATGGAATCTTCTTGTTGCAGAGTACACAAAAAGCCCCCCTTCCATCTCAAACAGCTTGCATCCATCAATTTCTCCATCTTATTGGGAAATTGACCTCAAATATTTAAAAGCTTTTTTCTTTGAAATGCTATCTACTCCACTTTTCATTTCTACATCTCTGACTCTATCCCCTCTATCAATAAGCTTGCATTCCGTATAATCAAATTTTATCTTCATTGAAATCCTTCAACTACTAAAGCCTCTCTTCAAAGTTCAAGTTTCATATTTATTCCATCACTTATCTCAACAACTAGCACAGCATCATTAACAAAAAGCATACCATGATATCTCATCTTAGATACACTTCATAAACTCATCCATTACTAAAGTAAAAAGACAAGGGCTTAAAATTGATCCTTCATATGAATCGATGGGGATATCAAAGTAATCTATCAACCTAGCCTAAATCTTCACATAAGATGCAACTCCAAAATGCATATCCTTTTACAAAGTTGATATACAAAACTCACACTTGCCAATGTTCTCCATAGATAACCCTTTGACACAAAATCATAGGCATTCTCCAAACCAGTAAACATCATGTGCAAATCCTTTTTCCTAACCCTATAAATTTCAATCAAACATCTTAAATGATGCATTGCATGGGCTTACCAAACTAAGTTTGAGTTACCATAGAGACTTACCTCAACCTTCAATTACTCTCTCCTAAAACTTCATTTTATGACTCATGAATTTGATCCCTTTATAGTTTTGAGCACTCCTATAGGACTCATTATTCTTGTATAAGGTATAATAATAATTTTTCTTGCTATTCTCTTACTTTGCCAAATAGCACTAAGTATTTTTTTGCCATTTAACATACACTTCCTACCCCAACACTTTTCAAACATCTATAAGAATATCATCTTTAAAGCACTTAGTACCTCCTTTGTACCATTGATAGATTATGAAAACAAAATAATATGAAAAAGATGGCATTAGAAGCATCTAGATGATTTATAAAAAGGCATTTAAAGTGATAAAAGATATTTTATTTTGTAGTTTTCAGGGTAATAGTGTAAGTTGTTAACTTTTTGGTAGCTTTTTCTAGCGCAGTGATTTACATGCCAACGTCGATAGGGAGGTTTTTGGAGCAGGGCCATGCTAACACAAAGATGGTGTCGATTTACTGGTAAACCATCGACATGCCAAGGATTTCGCCAGCATAACAACAAAACTACCAGCATGTTGACCATTTGCTAGGCGGGAAAACATGTCGCTGGGAATTGGAGCGGTGGGAGTGTGAAAATCCAACTTTCTAGGGAGGGGCAACGGGAGGGTAAAAATCCAAATTTTTTAGGTAAGGGAGGGGCAGCAGGTTTTGTCATATAACCTTATATAACGATTATTTTTTGTTATATACAACTGTAAATATATTTTTAACAGCTTGATTTACTTGTCCTTCAAATTTTAATCATTTTTGTCAACATGCATCGACATATCCTCAACGTAACTCGAAATATCATTTTTCTGGATCGTCGAAATCGTCAAAATTTACCATAAAAAAATAGATATTTCCATGACATACCTTCGACATACATACCTACAATTTCGAACCTTGTTCTAACGTTGCAACAATTCTTTTACTTTCTAAACATGTCAGGGATCTCTACCCATGTGACTGTCCCCTAGCCCAAATTTACATGAAATGATGCTTTGGACTTTTAATTACGTGGGCATCCCAGTGAATCAAGCTCCTCTTGATATATGTAGATTCTAGGGAAGCGTTGGACCACCTTTCTGTCCACTGTACAAAACTATATCCGACAATTTTACAAAATAATATTTTTGCAAGAACCCATGATCTCCACAGCACATCGATACATTTTTTTGGTGATTTGCACTTAAGGCAAATCAATCCGGTTTAACATCAAGTATATAAGCTGAAATACTTCAAATATTCCAGAACAACAAATTTTAATGTGACGTTTTTTCTCTCTGTATCGACTCAGACACTTGATTTCAAAGGGTAATAATTTAGGATCCTTAGGAAAAAGGATGTAGACAAAAACTTACTTTCTTAGAGGATGCACCTCCCTTCCATAATCTAGATTCATCCTGAAGGGGAAGAGTAGCCATAGACTCAATGAAGAGTAAAATCAATTTCCCCAACATTCTTGAATCCAAATGATAGTTATCTAGTGTTAACACTGGGAAGTTGTCTAAGTACCACAAAGTTGTCAACTCTTCAAGAACCAGAACAGCATCATCAGGTTGTAGGTCTAGTGGTCTATTTCATATCTGTATCACAAAAATTTCCCTAAAACCATTTCTGAATCTAAAACATGATTCACACATGCCAACAGAAATATATCCCAATTGTACCAAAGCCACCCACATTACAATGAGAAAACTACGCAACTAACCCCTTCACCCCAACGGAAAAAAGGGATAAAGAAGAGAAAACAAGAGATGAAGGAAATTTGATGATGCAAAAAAAGAGTATGCAGCAAGAAACCAAGGACGAGCTCTCAAACTTGTCTTGCACACAACCACCACATTAGCAATGAGAATGGTCAGCCAAATCCATGAACAAGCAGCTACCAGCAACCATCAGTGTCACTTGACTACCTTTCAAAAAAAATCAATGTCATCTAACTGATTATTCACTAAGCCAAGCCTTTACGCACCTGTTCGACATTTTATTCTCAACCGCGGACCAAAAAAAAGAAATCGGGAGGCCAAAAAGCACCCTGGGGGGATGGATGCCCACGGTGCCTCACAGCTTGGCTGGCCAGTTTGGGCAAGATGATCTCTGTCCCTGAAAAAGACATTTGACTTGAATGTGCTGAGCATCTAGTGGCCATTCCTTCTGAGCCAGAATCAAACTCAATTTTTGATCAATGGATCCTGAAGTGGTAGAACACAGTGAACTGGGAAATGACAAATGGAGAGTGAGATTTTTTTTTAAACATTCCACATATCTCACACCACAAAGCAAAGGGAAAGAAGGCTCCTCTCCATACACTTTCAGCTACAGCTTACTGTGGAATGAGTGTACAAAGTAAAGCAAAGTGAAACAAGGAACAAAGAGAAGTGGAACCAAATGAGGAACATCATGAAGCGAAGCAAAGCTGAATGAGGTTTGAAGTGAAGCTTTCCATAGCTCCACAAGTTAACTCAGAGTTGCAGCCTGCTCATCCAATCTGTAGGCCTGCACAGTAGACCACTCTGTTTGAGGATTCTTAGATGAGAGGAGAAAAAGAAACGCAAGGGTTCCTTGGTTCTTCAGGAACAATAAGACAAAACAGCTCTTGATCCTTCTCGAAAAGAGCAAGCACGTCCATTTTTCTAGTTCCTATGATGAGGTTTATCGTTTTGTTGGTTGCAACGTACCAATCATAACGATGACACTGTACATTCAAGACCTACTAGGCTCATCCAACCTGCCTAATCAATGACTCCGGGAAAACAGAAACGAAAAGGTGTTCTAGATTTGCTAGAAAAAAGCATGAGGTTATACATTGATGAAAAGGAAGACAGATATCTACCTGAACATTATCCACTTCTAAACAGGCCAATTGTGGTGATTCATGTTTCATGGAAGAGGATTTTTTTACAGATCAACGAATGACTTGTCGGACAACAAAAATTCAATAACAGGAAATCGTATTTTCCATCCTAGCACTAATGTAACCAACAATGCATGCTATCTGAAGCTATCAATTCAAGTACAGCATTGTACAGCGACTCTCCTAGATAAACACAAAAAAAAAAGGTAACTCCAATGAGTAGTTAGCAATTTAGCATTCCAGAATCCTCCACCTAAAGCACCAGAAACAGAACATCCCTAAGCACATCCGAGAAAAAAGTGCCAAAATCGAAGCATACCACGACTCGCTCGTCCACAATAGAATGTGAAAACCGACAGTCCCTGCCACACAAGCATCGCCCTCGCAAGAAATCCTTGCAAACCTGCACAATCCACAACAATTGAAACACAAGCTAACAAGCAGGAGACAAGGTCGAAACAGCGAACCAACTACCGTCCTCCCCGGTTGCTCTGATATCCCGTACGCCTCCCGCAGTTGCCTACACCAAAGCCAAAACCCCACATCAATCACAGTCCCACCCACCCGGACGCCAATGCGGCACGAGGGGGTGCATACTGCTGGATGCGCGGCGGCGGATGGTAGTACTTGCAGGTCCTCCCGCGGAAGCACGAGCCACGCAGCGAGTACGCACAGGCCGTCACCCGATCACTGCAGGGGAAGAACGAAGGAAGCCACAAGTTTCACGAGCGAGGAAGAAACCCTAGAGAGAATGTCCCTTTCTCTTTCCTTTTATAATGTTCCAGGAGAAGCCCTCGAAGGCGAGAACAAAAAAGTACGGACATTAACTAAAAAATTTATTTCGCTAATTAAGGTGAGAAAAAATTTATTTTGTTATATATGGTAAAGTTGTCTTTTCAAAACATAATTTTGATTTTTCGTATAAAAGTGATGTTTTCAAAATACACCCAAAAGATATTTTGTAAAGCAACTAATAAAAATTTATCGTATACCTATAGAAGACATGATGACAGAGACAGGTTGGGAATGTTTATGTGTCTGAAGACCAGACAATCTACTGACAACAAGGTATAAAAAGTTGGATGACGAACCTTTCAAGAAAAGTCAGGATTAACCGATAAAATTTTGGAAGAAATCATTTTCTTGTTAAATGTGCAGATATAATGCAAAATGGCAACATGCATCCCTGTTGCAGGTCCCACTCGATGTGGGTCAAAGCCTTCATTTTTGTTAAGAGTTTTTTCTTTCAAGTTTTGGTCAGAGTATTTGTCCTCTGCAAGATCATAAACCTTGGCAAAAGCAAGTCAGTAAACTAATTATACAGGCTTTAAAAATCGAAAACTGGAATGAATCATCTATAATGTTCAACAGCAAGTAAAAGCAAGAGATGCTAAAACTTGGGAAGACATACCTAGCAAGAAGGAATGGCATTGCTAAAATATTTATCCCCACCTTCTTCAGGTATGCATGCAAGAATTACTAAATAATCACCATATGGTGCTATTCCAGATATAAAATACGTGGCCTGAAAAGGTGCCACAACGTCCACAAATTTTGCAGCTGATATGCTAATGGTCGTTTGCATTCCATTAGCTCTTAGAGAAGATTAGATTTTATAGTAGCTATTTTTACACTTGTCCCCCATCCAAAGTCGTGTTTTCAAAACACAACTTTTCTGTATATAACGAAATAATTTTTTTCTCACCATAATTAATGCAATAAGTTTTTAATTACCGACTGTACAAAATTTTTTCTCAATGGCAACATGGGACTGCAGGTGGGCAAACTTGCAGTCGATCTCGGAGCGGAAGCAGTAGTTCTTCGTGAAGTCGCGGCAAACCTCCAGGCTATAATCGAGCCTCCTCCGCGTCTGCCTCTTGTCCTCGTCACCATCGCCTCCTTCACAGGTGTTACGACCCGATCTTAGATCCCTATAGAATCCAAAACCGGCTCACCTCGACTAATCCCAAGACCCATTCGTCCAATGAGAAATAACCAAAAGTAAAAAATATTGCACAATCACACATGCAAAATAACTATGCAAAAATAATTAAAAGATAGTAAAGGAAACAGAACGAAATATCTTACAATATTACATGCCATCACAACCACAACAGCAGAAAGTAAAGTGGAAAAGTAGCAGAAATAGTAATACATATATCGAGTACTCACTACTACAACTGAAAGCTCGAAAACAAAAAATGTAACTGCTATGGCTGGACTCGACTGGATCCAGCTCCCTCCGCAGCCAGTGGCGCTAGCTGCTCAACTCCTTGACCTGAACAAGGTTATAAAATCCGTAGTCAACTAATGCTGAGTAGAGTGGTAGGCAAGCCATTTACATGCATTCAACATAAGACAAGCAACTAATTTATTATTCAATTCCATTTAGCTCAACTAAGTATTCTACTTTGTTTTATTCTCTTAAAAGTTAATAATCTGATCATTTCTTGATCTTAACTGTCCAGAGGACGATCTTGATTGCAGTCTTTCCCGTAATGTAGGATGTACACATGGTGCTCTCATGGCTGAGAGAGTCCCCCATGGTAATCCTACACCCAGTTAACCACCCCGAAGTCACGGTCGCGACATAGCAGTGACTACGGCCCGCGCGATAAACGCATGGGTAGCTACCCCACACTAGTTTGCGGTCGGTCGTTTCCCCTAGCGAGTACGCTTAAAAGTACAACATGGAACAGCACAAGTCCTTACCCTCTCAGAACAGGGGTCTCGGCCCTACACAATCCGCGTACCCTCGTCCAACTATCCCAATTTGCCCAGTGGACCTGACAAGAGTCGATGTAGGGTGGCTAGTCCTAACCCTAGATCCCGTGGGGTGGCTAGCTCATTCCTTACACTAAGTAGCTCACCTCGATACCACGTACGCAAGGGCCGAACATGAGTCGACGTAGAGTGGCTAAACCCACCACGGGTCTCAACCCAAGAGGCGGCAAGCTCCCTTTTACTCTAAAAGGACAATTGCTCTCCTTGGTATTATGTACATAAGGGTCAGCTCACTTCCCGTCTACTTACTAGGTTCTTTCTATATACAAGAGTTCTTCCCCTAATTCTTCGTAGAGTTCATGCTTGTATTCCTTCATTCCAGTTCTCAACATTCAGATCTCACTGTTCACATCCCGGGTTTCATTTTTATAACAGGCAACTCGTATTTTAATAACTGAGAAAGCATCACATCAGGTAATTAATACACTTGCTAGCAATTAGGATTTAACATGCATCTCAAAGTAAAGTGTAGCTCAAGCAATATTCATTCGCTTCTGCCATATGGTTCATTTCACATCCTAGGATTCAATCAAATTATTCTAAACATGCACTTTACTTATTTAAATCTTAATATTTAAGTAAACCACTCTACCGGGATTCACGAGAGGAATAGAGGCTAAACCGCAAGTCTTGTCGTCTTCGCAGGCCCCGAACACACTACAGGCTGGTGACCTATACCAGTGACTAAGTCACATCAGATGAGTTTGAAACAGTATATAATTGACACAAACACGTAGAGAAACTCAAGCGGAAAACAACGATACTTCATTTACATAAATCCGACTTCATTTGGACCCTAAACGGGCCAAAAATGTGCATACTGTCTAAAATCAGACATCTGGGACTAGAGCCAGACGTCTTAAACGATCTTAGAACCTCACCTTACTTCCCTGCGTTGCTGGCAGACGTCTGGAACCCCTTTATAGTCGTCCTGAGTCTTTCCAGACGTCTGTCAGTGCGCCTGGACGTCCGATAGCTCTATCAAATGTCTGTGGAGACATCTAAATGTCCTAAAGCACCTCGAAGAGCGTGCTTATGCGCCTTTCCAAGGCCTGTACCTGTGCATACGTTCACAAGTTCAAAATCACGACAGCACACGCCAAGTACTTCACGTACACGCATGCATGAGCGTTCAGGACGCTTACCTCAGCACTCCGCGAGTTTTCAGATGTTCGACTTCAACTCTGGACGTCCGCTGCTATTCCAAATGTCTGACAGATGCTCCAGATGTCTGATACTAGAAAAATCCAGTACGCAGAAACTCCTCGCGACGCTCGCCTTCTCGCGAGCCTCCACCCGCAGCGGCTGCAGCAGCAACTCCAGCAGCTGCAGAAGGTCGAGGACCCTCCTCCGACATCCTCCTCTCTCCCACTAGTGCTTCCCAAGCTGCCGCGGCTGCACTCCGGTTGCGGTTCCTCCCTCGAGCAAGCGAGCTCTTTTCTCACACCCTCGCTCTCCCTCTCCCACGGCGGCAACTCCGGGCGCGGCAAGGGCAGTCCCTACGCATGTGAGCTCTCCTGGCTGTGCACTCTCGAGCTTCCCCGAGCTCCCTCCTCTCCCACGCTCTCCCTCTTCCTCTCTCCTCCGAGCTCCGCCTTGAGCTTTCCTCCCCCTTCCCTACCCACCGCTTGCAAGGAGATGAGAAAGGGAGGTTGCCGGCAATTGTGGAGGTGGTGGTGGTGTGGAGATGGAGAAGGTGGTGGGTTTAAATAGAAGTAGGGTTAGGGTTTGGAGGGGAGGGGGAAGGTGAGGTGTGCGTGTGTGTGTGCGAGTGGGTGTGTGGGTGTGTAAGTGGGAAGAGAGAGAGGGAAAAATTGCAGAAATTACCCCATTAACCTCTCTTGTTCCCGCAAGGCCCACACATCCAAACTCAAGAGGTCAAAAATCTCGTTTGCGCCCCTAACTTTCCGAAAAACTCCAAACGGTCCATAAAAAAGTCATTTCAGCAGGTGCTCGCCTTTTCTTCTTTCGCCGCAGTGTCAGCATTGTCGCGTTTGCTGTTGTCATCTTCGTTGTCCACCTCGATTTTGACCTCCTCCTCTGTGCCTTCATCTTCTCCTTCCTCAACGTCGAGGAGCTGCTCATCCTCCTAGGGGTCGTACTTGAGGGAGTCGTCGTGGTCGGTGGGTGGATCGTTGGGGAGGGAGGGGGAGGACAGGCAGGGGGAGAGGGAGCTGTGGCACCTATGGGGAGGGTAGGTGTTAGGGTTGGGCGAAGGAATTGGCAGGTGGGGGGAATCGGGGGAGGGGAAAGGTCAAGGTCTCGTCTCTACAGTGTGCACAGGGGAGAGGGATGGAATGGGAGGGTGGAAGGACGAAATACGCAGAGGATTGACTTCTTAGGATTAGGGATGCAAATTTCGATAACTTTAACTCGAACTCAATCAAATCTAATTAGAAAAAATGGATAAAATTTGATCCAAATCCGATCAAGTTTGGGTGTAAGTTTTATCAAAAAAATCTGATTGGATTTGGGTATAAATATGGGTATGAATTTATATCCGATTACCCTGAAGACTTAAATAAAATTTTCATTTACCTGAGATATATAAGTCTCACCCTAAATCCCTCACTCCCCTTAATCTTCCTCACGATTCCTTCTATGATTTTGAAGGTTGGGAATGCTTCTGAATTTTTCATTGAAAATTTATTTCGGAGATGAGGATTTTTTGTTTGAAAGGTGCTTGTATTTAATATTTCTTTGTATCTTTTGTATTATTATTTTTGATGTATTCTTCTTGAAGAACTCTTTTTGTAATAATTTTAGTAAAGATCAATAAAATTAAAGTAGCCCGAGCTCTTATATTTAGAACTTATTATAAATAAATAATTAATGAATTATGTTTCATACGTACGAAGTTTATCTATTGAAGCATCTACTCTCTACCGCTTGAACTGACAAAGAGAGTGAAGGCAACTAATGAGGGAAAGAAAACCTTCTCAAACTTTGTGGCTTAAACGAGTATTATTGTGGCAGATCCGACTATCCTACAGCCTCGCAGATTCGACTACCCGGCATTTTGATGGATCCAGTTGGATCCGATAACCAACGTACCTAAAGGTCCGATAACACTAGAAGCTAAAGCACGTAACCCTTGCTCCTAGTATGATGCTAATAACCATTTGATGGTTACTAAATTGATCTATTTAATGATCAAATCATGGGATTGTGGAAGACCCCATGAACCCATGATCATAGATAACGTGCCCTATAAATACTAAGGTAGGGTTGTCTATTAGGGGGGAGGCAGTCAAAGACAAAAAGAGTGATTGTATCATCTCTGCAAAGACTAGTAAAATTTGGGAACATCGTCTCCCCACAGGCATAGACTTTTTTATAGGTGGAACTAAGTAATCAATTCTTTGTGTGTACTCTCGTTTGTTTTCTTAAGTCGAGGCTCCTGTTTTAAGGACCTTAATTAATTGGCATCGTCTATTGAAAACGAGTAATGTTCACACTTCTTGTATTTTCCCTATATATAGTGGATATTGAGGGTTAGATCATCTCCCTAGACGTACACTCTTGAGGGGAAATTGAGTCAACAATCACTCATGTTCATATGATTGCTTGCTCATTTTTATTTTTTTGACGCCATTTGATAGGCCTCAGAGCCTACCATCGAGGCTGTCGAGAGCCATGAAAGAATTTGTATGCGTAGGAAACGTAATGTAGTCACCAGAAAATAAAAATGAACAATCAATCACATAAACATGAGCGATTGTTGATCCAATACCACCTCAAGGGGTGTACGTCTGTGGAGGGGATCTAACGCTTAAAATCCACTACATGCAGGGAAAATATAAGAACTGGTAGGCTGTAGACCGCCTTCGCTAGCCCCCCCATCGGGTCACCCCCTTAACATGTGTAGGTAGAAGCTTATTTAGAGAGTACAAAATATGGGAGGTTACACTTTTGAAAGTGCAACCGTCGACATAATGGAGGATAATGGAGTTAGTGGGGAGTTATTGTGTTGACTCGTAACCGCTCGGTGGACTGCACATCTTCACATTTCCATGCAGATCGAGTCCAAGCAAGTTCAATTGGTCTACTCACGAGCCAATTGGGCTGATTTTGTGAGGGTAATTTTCTTCCCTCATTAGTTGTCCCTACTCTCGTAGTTTGACTGCGTCGACTACAAGAGTAGAATTTTCTTCTCGTTTTTTCCCTCGGGTGAAGGGTACCCTTGCCCCTAGTAGTTATCACACGGTAGTGTCGGGAGGTAGGTGCTTTATTGCTCCCGCTCGCCTGCTTGCCTCTTAAGGGGGGGAGGGGGACGTTGTTCACCAGAGGCACCAACATTGCCATGGCAGATGGGTGTAAATCACCAAATATCTTGCACAAGGGGATTAGTTACAGGTAAAAGATGTTAGGGATATCAAACAACAATATAACTGTATAGCTCGATGGAAACATCGCAAAGGATATAATATTCTAAAACCTGATGATGGAAGTATCAGAGTTTCCACATCAAGAGTAACTTAACACATTTTTTATTGTACATGATGAACCAAATAGATATGTACACGTAGAACAACAGATAAGTAATATATGAATGCATATATTGTCGGCAAAAAGATGCATGACATCATTCATGTATGTGTGCACCATGAGTAAAATCTTCAGATTACATAAGCATAGAAGATTAAATCTGTAATATCTTTTCAAATCACAATTGATATAATATAAATGTTGAAAATAGATAACAATTGATTTGGTAACGCAAGATGCCCCTAAAAGTGAAGTTTTTGCATGACTGCTTACATGGGGGTTGCTTATAACAAAATGGTACCGCAGCAAGTTTTTCCCTGCAAAGGATGGGAGCTTTTCTTTGTGGCAAGATGAGTCATGAGTGATTGTGATCGTACAGTTTTTGGTTGCCAGTTTGTTCTACGTATTTTCTTTGGTTTGTCCTATGTTAAGGAACAATGAAGGAGGCATCGTCTGTAAAGGAAATCTAGAAGCATTTGGTGTGCCTCCCACATGACTTGGGTCCAGATTTATGCAGAGCAAATAAGATGATTCGGTAATGCAAGATGCCCCAAATAGTGAAGTTTTTGCATGGCTGCTTACATGGGGTTTGGTTATGACAAAAGGGTACCGTAGCAGGTTTTTCCCTACAAAGGATGTGGGAGAGCGACTGTCATCATGTATTTTTTGGTTGCTGGATTGTCTTACGTATTTTCTTTGGTTTAAGGAACAATGAAGGATTTATTTGCAACATGGCATCTGAATTTTGCAGCTACGCTTCACAGGTATGAGCCCCTTCTACTTGTTGATTTTTATGCTAAACATCCCACATGATAGTTGCTACAAAGCACATTTCAACCACCCTTCTACCTAATGATTTATATACTAAACTTTCCACGTGATACTCTCTACAATTCAGCATGACAGGAAATTCAAATCGATCTTGAAAATTCAATGACTTGAAAAGGGGAGACAGAAAGAATATAAAAGTTGTAAGAAATGACCAAATCTAAAATACCTCACCACCACCATCCTCTCCACCACCACTCTCACCACCATTGTTGGTATCGTTATCCCCACCAACTTTGTCCTCACAATCGCCAACACCGTTCTCTCTTGATCATAAACGACCAAAACTCATCTGGCTTGATGGAAATAAGGATTGGCGATCGCAGCAGGCGTAAACATCCAAGGCTTGCAAATCGTCTCCTCTTCTCATCGACCTCCTAACCGATATCTCCAACTTCTTGCTACGGTGAGTCATCTCTCTCTCTCTCTCTCTGCGTCATCCCACCACACCAGACCTACGAAGCGGGAGATGTACCTTGTGATGCGGTGGTGGCTGTAGAGAAGTGGAGGGTGCTCTGACGGAGGAGATGCTCTGGTGGAGGTGGAGGGCGTGCAGAGAACGGGGGGCACTACGAGGCAGGAACCTCGAGGAGGTCGAGAAAAGTTGACGGAGGGCGTTGGCAAACGAAAGGGGCACGAGTTTCTTGATAGTTTCATGTGTGGGCGGAGGTGTAGCGGTTGATGGTAGACGAGTTGGTGCAGGTGGTGAGGTGGTCAGTTTGGGCGTTGGGCTTGATGGAGATGAAGAGGTGATGACGGGGGGGTGGGGGGAGAAGTGAGGAAAGGGAGAGGAAAGGTGAGGAGTGAGGTGTAAGGTGTGGGGAATCTGCAACCCTAAGGGGAGCCCTAACCCCAGGAATTAGGGTTTAGGAGAAGGGATCCAAGGAGGGGAGATGGTGGAGAGAGGTGTGATGGGAGGAGAGGAGAGGGGGAGAGGAGAGGGATCAGGTTGTCGAGAGCGATCCGAGGAGGGGGGATGGAGGAGAGGCGCGAGCATGAGGAGGCAGCCAAAAGCGATCTGGAGGAGAGATGGAGGAGAGAGGCACGAGGAGAGGATAGGCGACCTCAATGGCCTTCGTGACGTGGGAGGGACTGTCCCTCGTGGTGTCGCCACCCACGAGCATCCCCAACAACAACCTCAGGGGAGGGACGAGCAGCGGAGAGACCGAAAGGGAGAGGAGGGGTCTAAAATTAGGTTTGACCTTGGCAAGTGCTACAGTAACACCGTGACTCAAACGGCTATGAGCTTTAATATATATCATGGATATGGATATGGATATGGATTCGAAAATCTGATTTTGTCACCAATGCGGTTGCTGGTACCGTAGGATCTGTGGCAATGACATGTAATTATCGTAAAGGGCCAGCCCGATTTTGTGACATCCATTCCTCCGATCCCTTCTCTCCCTCTCTCCGTCTCTGTGCAGCTAAGCCCTCAACCCCTCCGCCGATGCTCTCTCCACCTCGCCGATGCCTTCCGATGCTGCAGTACGAGCCCCCCCGTGGCGCCGCACCATATCTTGCCAAGCTTGACGTCGCCGAGTCCTAGACGGCGAGTCCGGAACGTCGAAACCCCTTGCCGTCCCCTCCATCTCCAACCCCGATTTGTCCTTTGCGGCCAATGGTGTGTCCCTCTAGGTTTTGCCATTTTTGTCGTAGCCTTCTCTGTCTTGCATCCTCACTCTCGCCCCCTCCCCGCCTCTGTCGCCCATCCCTCGCCTCCCTCGACTGTGCCTCCTCACCCCTCGGCGCCTTTGTGCGTGCTCCCTCTCGCTTCCTCATCTCTTTTCTGTCTCGACCCCTTGGCTCACTTCCTCTGTCCCACTTCCTCTCTCTAGCCCGACCCTGCCTCTGTCGACCCTCCCTTGCCCCTTTAGTTTTATTGTCTGTCTGAGGAAGGTTAAGACTGGAGGAATCAAACTCTGCTGGTCGCGGGGTTCCTCCCTTGACCCCTTCAGTTTTTTTTTTTTTTTTCTTTCTGTCTGGGAAAGGTTAGATTGGAGGAATCAAACTCTGCTGAACGTCGGGTTCCTTTTCTAAAGACCTTATTATTGGGACGATTCCACACACATTCTTGTGGAAATCCAATAGTTTACAAGAAATCAACGTAGGCTTTGTTCCCCATTATAGTCGAGTTGCTGGTATATCATGTGGGTTAGGGAAAGGGTTGCTGATGGTTTTCTCCTGTTTGCTTTTTTCAGGTGTTTTTGTGTTTCCCTGGAGAGATTAGAGAAGAAGTTGATGGGAGAAGAAAAAGTTGCGACTCCAGGCCACTAAAATCAAGGTAGGCTTTGGCTTCCCAACTGATGGCCTGTTGGCACTGTGATTGATCTTCCTGACCAAACGAGCCACGTTTATTATTATTTGTGTCTCTCCAATGGAAGAATCGAGAACTGTTTATGATATTTGTATTTTGGGTTGTGCTCATAGATTTCCAAATGTCCAATGGTTTAAGATTCACCATATTTTTTGTTTAGCAATAATTTCTGTTTTTTTCACATAAATTAGCCTATCTCAATTGTGTGTCTATATTGAGTTGGGTAAGATCAAAGGAGATTTAGATAAATCAACTGATGGGAGCCAATGATGAACACTCTCCTTTCAGAACTTTAAGTTACCCTGATGGACTTGATGCAATAGTTCCAATGAACCACTAAAACAGGAATGCATAGAGAAACTGTCTTTTGGTTTTGGGACTACCATTCTTTCTAATTCAGTTACTCATAAGTTGGAGATCGAAGGTGATTAGATAAATATTATTCAAGTAGATCTAGCACAGTGTAGTTTGTTCCCAGTCATCTTAAGTTGGGAGGAAAAGTGGTAAATGAGATATTGATGGTATTTTTAGTTTGTGATTCCTAATATTTGATGCCAATTATTTAACTTATGCTGTTGAAGTTTTAGTTCATGTCAAATTTTGAAACTAAGACATTCTTTGGGTTTGTCCTTCAAGGAAGTTTCCTGCAAGTCTGAACTAAATTATGGAAAGATGTGGCAAAGTTAAGTCTTTTTTTTTGTAGTTAATTTTTGTTTAGCTGATTTCGGACATCCGGACTAATATGTTATAGCTAGAGTGGCTTGGCCTTGGGAAGTTACAAACAATGGCCAAAAACAATTTAGATTTCATTGATCTTACTTGAATGGTAGGTACAGAGCCTGTTGTTGTAATAAGTCTGAAGTGCTGGGGACTTTTGGGAGTATGTGAATGTTGGTGAGCTTCAAATTGGAAAATGATTTACAATCTAGAGAACCTATAGGTATAGTAAATCCTTTTTTATTTGAATCATGAAAAATGTCACCACTCTTCCTGAGATGTTTTGGCTATGAGCAGCGTAGCAAAAATAAAATCACAGCTTATGACCTTAGGTTTGGCCTATGCATCAAGAGAACCAATCTCAACTTAAAATTTTGATTTGTTTTCAGGACCAATTTATGTTTGCCATACATTTTTGCAGCATCTGATTTTTTTTTCTCAATGGCCTGACATCATAAAATATAAGCTGGCAAATCTCCACGATGTGATACTTTTCTTGGGTCAAGTTTGCACAATTCTGTGTCTCTATATGCCGCTTCTTTGTACATTCAGTACAATGTCCAGCTGAATTTTCTGCAACTGCTTGCAAAGATGAAAAAGCCATCTAACTCAGAAAACTAAGTACATTGCACCATGAATAAGTGATAAATTTGCTTTAAATGGACTTCCTTAGTTCTTTTCCCCCTGATGCTATAAACTAGCAATACTTGTGAGTTTTCAGCCTGCCATTGACAGTCATTTTTTCTGAAGTGCCTTACACTATTCACACTAATAATGCCATCCTGCCAATGTTTTGCAGAATTCCACAAGCGGGAGTAGACATGACTGTCCATGACTTTTTCTATTTTTTACCACATTGTTTACGTTGACCAAATCTTTTCTATGGTATTTGTTAAGGTTCAAGTTGTTTTCATGTACACAAAGGATTCAACACTCTAATTGTTGCGTGTCTGAATGTGTAATTGAGACAGAGAATCTCCAAAAGATTGAAGAGGCTATGGCTACAATATCTTCGGTAAAGGTGAATGTCATTGTTGGCCTCACATAGAATTATTTCCGACAAGCAAAAGTCTTTTACCATGAGAGTTATTCTCGATCCAAAAAGGCAGACTGTAGGTTTTTCTATAGTAGATCGATTTACGACAGCCAGATACGTATATCTGTATATGCACTACTTACAGCTTGGAATTCCTCAAAACAGGGGAAAAAAGAAATGTTTAGTGGAAAAGAAAACAAGGGAATTCGAAGAGGCACAAGAGCAAAATGTGGCAAATTATCATCTTACAGAAATCTAATATCTAATCCATTACATCTGATTAATGCTTTTACAAGTATGTTCCTGTAACATTTCGTATTACATCTACATCCCCACATGTTCCATATTTACCCAACCAAGATGAACTGAGAAGTCTTGGAATTGTTATATTTTGGTTGGTTGGTGATGCCATTATTTTGTTGTGGATTTTATAAGCGCTGGTCACAGCTTCTTAAAGGGGAAAAAATCCTATCTTAATTTGGATTTCTAATGACCTTGATTGTGCCTGCGGGGGTAGCAATACCGATCGTTTTGGATGTTTGCATGCTCTGGTGAAGCATCGTAACTCAAAGTATGTTTCTGACCATCCAACTGACATTACTGTCAAACAACCACCGGCTGCAAGTTACCCACTCATCCTCCAAGGTTAGGTAAAAAAGGATATCTTCTTATTTTACTTATTTCGTCAAATAAACGATGCATCTCCATTTTTTGGATAACTAAAGTGGACTTTATGTGTGGTATGGGAATTCTTATTCATTGAACTTTCTTTTATTCTCTTTGGTGATATGTAAAAATTTATGCATTCATAGATTGATATATATCCTATATGCTATGCAAGTAAGTTTTGATTGAAATGGTGAGATATGTACAAAGTAAGTTTTTCCCGCTAAATTCTGAACATGCATTGCGATTAGCATTATATTACTTTTACTTGCAAGCTAATCCTTTTTATTTTGTGATGGTTTTTGGTTGTTTTTGGCCCTAGGGGCTTCATCCAATTCTTCCAACCCATGTTAGAATGAATTCTGGTATCTATTTTAATTTTTTGGTGAATGTTATGAGATCAAATGAAAGCCTACCATTATCAATGTTCTATTTGATGTGTGACTATTGAATATGTGACATCATTTACTCTAAATATTTTCCCGTAAGTAATGATTATTGCAATAAAAATTTTGTTTGATTGCTCATCTCCATATGCTGCAGGTGGGGGTGACAATGCCTTTGTCCACATCTGATCTCACATTTAGCTGGATGACAAGTCACTTCATATTTGAGTGCTATAATCTTATGTTCTATACTTAGTTTGTAACCCTTATAAAAAGGGTAGCGGTTGTTGGGGTTTTTAAGTGGCCTAGATCCCTTGCGGGCAATTGAGGGGATTCGCATGCTCACAACACCACCCCTAAGATAAGATAGGATTTGAACTCATGTATCCACCATTGTAGTTAATGTTGACACCAACTAAGTAAACTCAAGAGGATCCGTTGGTGGGTTTTAAAAAAAGGAATCAAGCACCAATGGTTTTGGATTTCTCTCCCTTGTAAGTTGATATCATTTCCTCTCACTTTCGTCTTTATTCTCCTTCCCTCTCTCCTCTCATCGCTTTCACCCCACCAGTGACTCTTGCCTCTCTCCTGTCATCCCCATAACTTCTCGTTTATCACGCCTTCAGCTTCCCTTCTCCACTCACCTCATCCCCTCCCACTGGAACCCAACATAGCCACCACCACTTGATCGCACCTCTGCCACTTAGCATCGCTACACCTCTAACCTCATCACCTCCATCGGTGCTTCCTTGGCACAATGTTGGACTTTGCTATCTCCTTCGCCTCTCATCCAGCGGCCGACTCGACCACCCGCTTGGGTCACTCACCTTTGCAGAGCCAGAACTCGATTCCACTCTTGGTACGACTGTTCACCTCCTCCATAGGGCAATTTAACTAAAAGTAGTAGTAATTAAATTGTGCTTTCCCATTTGTTTATCTGCCAATACTTAGCTAGAAATTCCTTTTCGCAACTAGTTTGCATCACTTATCAAGTCGATTCCAAGTCGATCCTACCAACCTTTAGCTTCTTTGACAACCCTAGTAGGGCACAATCGTGGAAGATATTTTTCATGTTTGGCCTCCCTTGATGGGGGGTTTTCTTTCACATTTCTTGAATCTTGCTACTTGACCATGGCCATTGCCTAGGAATGTTTAGTCACCTGGTTGCAATAAAGGACCTTTTCTATTATTTTCTAATTCCATGGGATTCCACGTGCCCCACTCGTAAGTTGTCCCTTGCGACGTGGTTATGATAGTGGTAGTAGATGGCTCAAAAGAGTTCTTGTAGTGGCCAAGGGTCATTCTCTAAAGAGTGTGGTTGACATGGTTTTACGACTTCAACTTTTGCTTGATAATTGGGTGCTAGCACAACCTCATCCTCTCACTACGAATTGGAACACGTTAGTAGCAACTTGTTGGGATTCTCCGATAGGTGGTAATAGTGGTGCTTGGACACCAACCTTCTTTGCCAATTTATCGGAACAATCACAAAGGACTTCATCAAGTTGTAGGAGGATCTCAGTAGTCATCAATTGATGCATGGTGTTAAGGATAGATGGGGGTTGGAGAATGGGGTGAGAAAGGTGAAGCATACATACAACTTGCTCTTGGAGGTTCCTGTCAATTCAGATGAGTCATTGGCTTGTGACATTCGGATTTTTTGGCAAACTAGGATGTCTGTTTAAGTTAAGATATTTCCTGGATTCCTTGGAAGATGAAGACTCATGACCATTGACCAAGCAATGCCACCAGAGAATATTCCGCACAGAAGATACGTCATGTTTATTCTGCGATGAAGCTTTGGAGGATAGTGAGCATTCATTCTTTGCTTGCCCTTCTGCGAAAGCTGTCTAGGAAAAGATGAAGCTAGAATGGGTGGATTCTATCTCAGAATCAACCTTTTGGATGTTGATTGTTGCAGGATGAACCCTAAGCCTAAGATGTTTCAAGAGTAGTGTTGAGCAGGAAAACCTTTTGTTGTCTTTTGGGGGCTTTTGACTTCAGAGAAATGGTGTGATTTTTGATGGAGAGTGCTTTTATGTCGAAGTCGTGGTGTATTACATTACTATGCTATGAAGGGCACGGAGTACCATTTTGTAATGGGAGAAAGGTTATTTACTAAAAAAAAAATTCGGTTGTTGCTGGTAAAGAGTCGCCATTCTTTTTCTTTCTCTAGAAAAAAAAGAAAGTATGGATGGATAATAGGAGCACTTCAAGTAATATGGGGTCTCCTGTAAGGAGGCGTTCTTCAATTATTTGATGCTTATAGATAGCATCGTTCTGTTTAAACTAATGCCTTTTGTCAACTTAATATAGCGACCTTTGAGGATTCACACTAGGGTAACTTATTTTTTCTTGTTTGCAATCACTAGATCCTTGGATGCACTACTCAATGAAGATCGGCAATCCACCCAATAATTTCCCTCTTGTTCACCAATTTTCATCAGATCCCTCTCCATTCTTAGTTGTCCATTCCCCTTGTTCTGAGAAGGCCAGTAGGCCTAATGACCAATATGATTCATTGGTCCATGACATAATTGGAAAGATTGTGCAAGATTAGGTATGTTTCAACATGACAAAGAAAGATATGCAACACTTAGGTCATGTTAACCAAATTGATCTAAAATGTGTGGGGGCAAATTCTTTCTTGGGTTTGTTCAAAAGAATATTTTTGCTAAAGAAGAGGAATCAAGCAAGAAAATCCATTGATCTAACCCCAACCAAGATGATTGACTACATGTTATATTACTAAAGGTGAAATCCTCTAGCTAGACATTGGATTAGTATATAGTGGAAAAAACACAAGGTCAATGGTAATACGAAGCTCTAATTGATCCTTGATTTGTGAAGTAAAATTCTCTAGAGCTTAAAATCTGTATTCTTCAACTGCATTGCCCAGAAGTGGGGCCCCTCACTCCCCCAGCATTCATCATCTTAACCTTAATCTATTAGATTGTCAATACCACCTTTGCCTTGTCAAGGCAGCATCAATAACATCTGCGCTCAACTCTCTTACCACCCCCAACCCCATCCTCCAAAGCAGCAGAATTTCACCATTTTGCATGCCATCTGCACTCGCTTGCTTGTCATTTGATGCAAAAACATACTCGATATTAAGTGCACATTTACTTATTGACATTTTGAAACTGTAACTCTATGGTTGAAGAGAATGAATTGGGAAAATTGGATCTATCGATGCGCACAGAGCATAGTGTTGGGAATCTTGCATAGCTAATAATAAGCAAAGAAAAATATCCATAATGTTACATTCAATCCATGATTACTCAGACCATAATTAAATAATGATTTCTATGTGTTAAAGATATTTTAGGATTAGTTAAATTAGGTAAAAGTTAGTTTGTTTTATCTCTTTCTATTTCGTAGGGATTTGATTTGATTAAGATTTAATTTATTATAAAATTTTTCCAAGTAGAATTAGGATTCGGATTTTCTTGTAATCCCTTCTCTATATATAAAGAGAGGTTAGTCTTCTCTAATTCCAATTTAATAAAATCTAATTCCAAAACTTTCTCAAAAAAAAAAACCTAACTCCAAAAACTCGCACATAGTATCAGAGTGTCTTGCCAGATATTGCTGTTATGCTCTTGTTTTGATATAACAAAATTATGTTTTTATTGCGAACTAACCATTACAAGTTAAATTAAGTTATGATGTGCCCTCATCAAGTGAATTCAAATGCTTTATGTGATATCAATTGCTGAAGAAGACTTAAAGACTATTTTTACCTTTTTATTGAGTCTAGAACAATGTAAGGAACCTTGATGAAATAACAAATGTTAAGTTTTCGAAATTCGTAGTCGTACAGTTTTTGAACCTAAGTCTTTAGTACTGTTGATTGACCAATACTATTTTTTGATTGATCAAATCTTGATTGACCAATTCCTTTGTTTAAACGATTAAAGACGTCTAACGATCATATTGCTTTTTGATCAATCAATCCTTCATTTAATCGATCAAAATATTCCAATGGTCAAATTTTCTTTGAATTTATAAAGTCAATCAAAATCCTCTTTTAATCGATCAACATTGAATCGATCAATACTTTTATTTAATCAACCAAAAGTATTTTTTGATCGACTGATCTCATGTTCTGATTGATTAAAGTCTTGTTTTCAGTATTTTCAAAATAAGTCGAAAAACACCTATAAATGGTATCTTCAACCCCCACATCAAAAACACACCTCAAGAGCTTTTACAAAGCAAAACACGTATATTCTCTCTAGTGCTTTCAAGCCTTTACACCTACAACTATTGCGATCCAAAGCATGATCTTCTGCGCTCACAACTATTGTGATCCAAAGGATGATCCTCCACGGTTCAAGAAAGCTTGATTTGTTCTAATCTTACTGAGATTCCATAGGAATTATTATTATTTACTTTATATTCTGTTCTTGATTTAGGAATCCAAGTTGTCTTGGAAATCTTATTTTTCTCTTAGGTGTAAGAGAAGATGTTTTGTAAGAGGTGTCACCCTTGTTCAAGTGGTACGATAATGAATTTGACTAGTGTTGACTAGTTAAGAAAATCCTAAGCTGAGAAGCTTAGGTAGTAGTTTTTAATCGAAAGGGTTTTCACTCTAAATCATGTGTTATCTTTTTGGCCTATGCTTATTTAAATTTTATCTATAGTGAATGATTTTTTAAACTGTCGTAGAAATAAATATTACACTATGCACCCCCTATAGTGTATACTTGATTCATTAGGTTCCGCATGCTTGCAATTGCCTCCTCTTTGCAAGGCAAAACTCCACATACCTTGATGGCTGACGTGGAATCGTCAACAGTGACTTTGAGGTCAGGATCTTTGCCTCGATGTATGTTTAGGGAACCACAATCAAGTTATCAGATTCCTCGAATTACGTGCTTTGGTCCCATGCCTTTTGAATTTTTGTAGGAGGGCAAGACAAATTGTACATTGTAATGGAGAAAGTTTGTGACTTCAAAGATGGCACTGTATATAAGAAGTGGGAGGGCAACTTTCTTGTTATGAATTAGCTAATGAACAACATTAACCAATCAAGCATAATTGCTGTGATGTAATCGTCATCACATGCATCATCACGATTACGCTCGTTGGATGCGCACACGCATGATGACGCATGATCTAACGCGTTGAGGCGCGATCTCAGCTGTTGATGCTTGATTGAACGACAGGGAGCGAGGATACGTAGTCGCTTAACTGATAAAGCGGAAGCGGCAGCGATGCGATCGTGATCATTTGATCTTGATCGAATGGTCGAGATCAAGCCTTCAGCATAACGCATGAAGACTAAAAAGGGTGGTTGAACGATCGATTTTCACTTTGAAATGCTTTTCGCATAAGGAAATACGTCGTTGAAGTAAAAATTTAGCGGTGGAAAACTAATCATCAACAATTAAAATAAACCACTTATAGGAGAGCTAGTCGTATCCACAGGGAGACATAATTACAAGGAAATCATAGATATATATTATTCCTAGTCATAGATGCAAAGTCTGTATCAAAATTTAAGACGCAATAAAGAGATAAGGAAGAATCAGGCGATTTCGTGAGAATGCAAGGGTTCAGCCATAATTTTCACCATCATAAAAATAATGAGAAATAAAAAATCAAATTGGTGGCAATGGCAAGTAGATGTAATTACTAATTAAACCCAAATTAGGGGCAACCGTCCCTTTGTGCATGCGCAAAGAGGAGTGAATGGCGGGAGGAGCGACTGCATGTGGTCGCCGGTGATGGTGGGCGGTGGTGGTCGGCTGGCGGGAAGGTTGGCTGGTGACGTGGAGCTCCGCCAACGGACATGCGGTCGATGTGGGCAATTGTGGACGACGGGGACGGTGTGGTGAGGTGTGGTGAGGAGAACAACGACGTTGACGGCAAGTTTGGAGGCTCGAGGGTGCTGCTGTCGTTGGTGGTAGTCCACCAGCGGATGGGTTGTTGCAGTAGCTACCAAAGAAGAAGATGAAGGAGCTAGTGGCTGAGGGCAAGGGGGCGGGTTGCGTGTGAGGTTGTTGCGCGCGAGAAAGCACTGCGATGAAGGCGGCTGCGCGCAATTGCGTGGAGGCACCGGTGGGCTTGGGCACGCACACGCACGCGAGGGGTGTGCGCGGGTGATGGGAACACCATCATGATCCCTAACTAGCTAATTTTAGTCTGGATTAAAAGATAAAAGCTCCTATATATCCATCTGAGGGTCTTACCTACACAATATTCTATTTTGAAGAGAAGAAATTATGGTTAATTCTATAATTTTAACAGCATTTTATGAACACAGAATAACCACGGGATTTTCTAGGGGTCAATTGAAGGTCAAATGTTCATTAATGTCTAATAAGAGGGTCTGTGCATACAGAAATGAATTTTCATGTATTTCGAGAATTAACAGCAGTCCTAAACCCTAATTTCAGACCTGCTTAAAATACAGAAGTTTTGGTCAAGATAAAATTCATCTAAACATTCTAAAATTCATAGAAAAATATTCCATGAGCTTTGGTAACCTTAGTTTGGCCATCTGAACCTATTTTGACTTAGAATAGAGTTTCAGACGGAAAGTTACCCTAATTTGGATTTTTACGCAGATTTCCTAGTCAAACTTGGTCAAAACTCAAATCTAACTTAACCATCAGATTTCTTGGGTCTAAATCAGGTGTTTACTAAAATTTGGATTCAAGCAGAGTTCATTTTGACCTAGTTTACATTTTAGTCCATATTTTCTCTATTTCTGTCAAAAATACCCCTAGCTTTCGAAATGTTTGCACTTGGGTCCCTAACATTCCGTCGTCTTCTTCAAGTAGGTCCCTGTCTCCATTGACAGAGAACTACCCAAAGAGTCGACCTTCAATCAGAGATATCTCACTGATTTCACGGCCAATCCCTCTCAAATTTGGAAGGGAGGATCTTGAGATCTTGCTCTTTAATTTGGACCACATCTTGACCTTTGATTCTTGCCATAAAGCTCATGCAAACTCATCGATCTGAGGAAATCCTATTTTCTGATTTTCGAGCTCATCAAGCTTGTTTCCAAGCTTGGAAGCTAACCCATGGCCTTTAAAAAGACCCCCATCCGATTGCCAACTCCTTAGCGAGTTTTTGGCCAAGATCCCTCTCTTCTTCCCTACCTCTGACCTACTCTAGACTCGACTCCGACCTCCTCGGCTGCTACCACATACTATAGGCAGCAAGGCCGTCCTCCGCAGCTTCCTCTGCATCTCGCAATACCAGCGAGACGCCCTCTACCCCTTCAGACCTCGCCGTCCTCTTCCTCGGAGCCACCTTCGTCTCCAGCGCCGGTCAATCATAGTCAGCGCCTCCTCCGCCTTCTCCTCTTTTGTAAGCAACCTTCTTCAACTCCTTATCTCTTCCTAACTTCACCCGCACCTTTAGACTTTAGGTTCAAACACAAATTTGCCCGCTCCATCTCCGTCGTCCTCATCTCTGGCATACCTTCGGCGACCTCGTCCAACCGCTTCACTCGCTTCTGCTCCCATTACCTTCGTCGTACCCTCGCGAGCAAAACCCTTCAAGAAATTAAGGGGTTCACTCAATCACCCCATCGGACACCATCACTTGCAACCACCTTCCTTGAGGTTGTCCGACCTCCACACTTCACCAAACACCATGAAACCGCCACCACTACGTTTGTCGTGCTCTGGCAATCCTTTTGAGCTGTTTTGACGTGGCTGCAAGGCCATATTATTGTATTTCAAGTACCAGCCGGAGCTCTGCCACCGCCTCCACCTTCTCCGGCTCCGTTCACTATCTTCAGAGCATGTTCTTCAGTGCTCTCCGCTCCAGGTGCTGTGGACGACTCCCAGGATGCACGCCAGGCTTCCGAATGAAGTAGTAGGTGCTTCCTTCGTCCTCAATCAGAGAGATCTTCTGCTACTGCGCACGTGGAAGAACAGCTACGCCTTTAGTCCCACATTGTGGCTTGAAGGAGAGTTTACACGAGATAAAAGGAATTTGTGTCCCCAACCCCTCACCCAAGACACAGGGGTCGGGTCCCTATACGCACAGTCGAACACTCCTCATCTGCAACCCCATGCTCGCGGACTTAGACCCGATACTGCTTGACCCAGATACCCGATTATCGACTCGACTATCCATTGGGTCTAAGACAAGAAGCAAAAGAAGAGAGAGAGGGGGGGATTTTGCACTACCTCCCTATCTCTCGACACTTAGCCAAATCTAAGATTCCTATGCCTCTATAGTGCTATGTTGTGCCTCTCTTGAGGCTTGAAAGAAGAAAGAAGGCAAGAGGCCCTTGAGCCTCTTGAGGTTGCTGTAGAGGCTTACACTTAAGCCGTCTGGTGCTTGATTCTGTCATCTAAATTCTGAGGCCTTGAGGGATTGAGGCCACTGTGGAAACATTTGGCTGCTTATTAACGTGGCATTTGATTGATAATCACTGTTCATTTGTTTGAGTTATTTGTGAGCTTATGTTTAAGGGTTAATTTGGTGATTTAAATCACCATTTTAACCTGATTTTTTTGTACTTTGCTACTTGATTCCATATATATATCATTTTGATTTGTTCTAAATGAAGCTTTGGGTCATAATTGCTTATATTTTTTATTGAATTGTGATTAGTGAGATTGAATTGCCATTAGTTGCTCCTAGAGAATGACCTCAGACTTTTCTGAATTATAAATTTAAGTGTTTTCGAGTGATTAAGACTTTACTACGACGATTACTCCTTAAAATTCCGATTTCATGCGTTAACATTTTGGCACCGTTGTCGGGTAGCAACACGTAATTCATTTTCTCTAATTACATTTTTGATTTGATTCTGACTTGCTTCATCTGATTTCTTGTGGTTGTGCAAGGTACAAAGCAAAGATCAGCCACACAACAACCACTCGAGGGGCAGGTAATCTCGTTTCTATCTTCGTAAGCCCCTATTTCTGGAGAGAAGTAAAAAAGGAAATCAATTAGGATCAACTTGCATTATTTTCTTAGAATTAATCACCCAAGTTGCTTGATTTGATTAGATCATCCCCTTCTAGATTTCTGCACCTATTAGAGATTTAAGGTGCCTAGGGCTAATTCACCTTCTTGATTGAGCCCTAGGTGACCAATTTGGAAAGAATTGATTGGACCAAAGAGTCAAATTAGGATTTCCATCTTAGGGTTGAGGAAACACACTTGCCTGAAATAAAGAGAATTGATTTTTCCGCACCGTGTGCCACCTAAGCCATGCTTGAATTGACCTAATCAAGAGAACCTTAAAAGCAAGCTCTAATTATCCACTTGAATCCCAAAAATTGGGACTTAATAACCTATTTGCAAACCATTTAGGGTGATTCTGGGCTCATTACCCAACTCATCCTCAACCTTAGGGCAGGTTAGATGAAGTTGATTCACCTTGTGGGTCAACCAACCTTCAAATTAGGTCACCAAGCATAAATCAACTTTAAAAGTTTAAGTGAAATTCAAAGCACCATAGTCAGGTCTAAAATTTGCTAGACTTAAGGGGTCAAGTTATTGATTCCGATCTACTTGGATCCGTGGTGATAAGGAAGGTCGGGTGGGGGAAACCCTGTAACCTGTGGGGACGTTATACCGTGTAGGGGTCTTTGTGAGACTCTCCCTTCCTGGCTGCCTAAGTATTTCTCAAGTGGATGACTTTCTGATCAAGATGTATCATCCGCCTCGAACCTCCTTAGTCATCCAAAAGTTTTTTGGTGCCTCGATTGGTCCATCACACGTTTTGTCCCTCGCCTACTTCTCTAGTGCATGTTCGACATGAGGACCTTAAGACCACCCTTGAGGCCTCCATTAGCTTTTCACTCTCGTTAAGGTCAAGCCTCGACTCACTTATTTGTGTTACCTCCCGACCAGATCAAGATCTCTCCTGATCCCTCTATTTCTGAGCCTAGATCTCCTTCATCCATAGCCATGGAATACCATGAAGAAGAACTCGACTTTCAAAATCAGCTCCAGCACCTCAATGATCTATTCCATGCACACATAAACCCGCCATAGCGCCCTCAGATGCGAGATCACTACAATCTTGCTGCGATGGAAATCGAGCCCAAAGTATAAATTCCAGTGGGAGGGCCTGATGTGGAGCTCAAGCCAAATATGATTCATGCGATCCCTAAACTCCATGGCTTAATCTCCGAAGATCCCTTCCAGCACATCAAGCAGCTAAAGCATTTGGCTCAGACCTTTGGGCCTTCCATTCAAAATTGGGATATCTTACTCATGAAGATGTTCTCCTTCTCTCTCATGGATAAAGCTGCTGATTGGTTTCAGACTTTGACTCGTCCAATCAACACATGGAGGGAACTCCAGACTGAATTCTTACAAAAATTCTTCCCCGTTGGTCGGACGAACACTTTAAGGCACCAAATCACGCACTTCTCGCAAAATGTAGGAGAACCTCTTCATGAGGCATGGGACTGTTTTCTGGATCTCATGCGGAAATGCCCCCATCATGAAGTTTGTTACGACCCGGTTCCCGAATCCCTACAGGACATGAGACTTGACCGACTCGACTGATCCCAAGACCCAGTCCAACGAGAAAGTAATCAAAAAGCAGGAAAGTAAACCACATTCACTATACTAAGCAACTAACAGTAAAAAGGTACAGCAGTAAAGAAGTAAAAATTGCCACAGTACGTATCATCACCACAACAGTAGAAAGTAACGAGATACAGGAATATAAAATACAGAACATAAAAGTACAGAACATAAGGGTACAAGAGTCTACTCACTACAACAGAAGAAGTACAACAAAGAAGCTACAACTACTAGGCTCTACTGTGCCCAGCACCTTTTGCAACCGTAGGCTCTGGCTGCTCAACACCTGGACCTAAAAAGGGGTTATGAGTACACAACATCAGCGAACGCTGAGTAGAGTGGCAACCAACTAACTAAAGCAGTAAAAGTGAACAGGTAGCTGTTGTTTTTTAATTATTTTCTTTAACTAATTATTCTTTTTCACCACTTGGTTTATTTATCAGGCCTTTTTCTTGATCTCGAATGTTCCTCGTGGGAACGATCTTGATTGCAGTCTATTCCGAGTAGAAGGCACACATGATGCTCTTCTGGCTGGGAGAGTCCCCCGTGGTGATCCTACACCCAGTCAACCACCCCAAGGTCACGGACAGACATAACGGTGATTACGGCACACACGATAAGTGCATGGGTAGCTACCCCGCACTAGCACGCGGTCAGTCGTTTCCGTTAACGGATGCATCCAAAGTACAGCACGGAACCAGTATAGGGCCTAAGCCTCTCAGTAATAGGGTTCTAACCCCTAAGAACCAAACAGGGGTCTCGCCCCTCCAAAGTCCACACACCCTCGCCTGACTACCTTGGTTTGCCCAGTGGGCCTAACAAGTAGGTGTAGGGCGACTAACTGATCCCCGAGTCCTGTGGGGTGGCTAGCTCTTTCCCTACACTAGTAGCTCTCCCCGGTACAGTGTACACGAGGGTCACCGAGTTGGTGCAAAGTGGCCGAACCCACCCCAAGTCTCAACTTGAAGGTGATAAGCACCCCTCTACACTAAGAGGTAACATGCGCTCCCCTTGGTACCACATACTCAAGGGTTAGCACACTTCCTAACGCATTTCCAGATCCATTCCATTTATTTCCAAGAGCTCTACTCCTAATTCCCGTAGGGTTCATGCTCATATTCCTCATGTCAAGCCATACCAGGTTTCATCATTTCTATTTCCATTCTCAGGTTACACATATGCAGCTCGTATTGCTATCGTTCACATTTCCATATACAGGTTATACACAGGTAACTTGTATTTCCATCATTCACATTTCCATTCTCAATTTATGTACATGCAGCTCGTATTATGTCATTTAACGTATACAACAGGAATTTTACATGCAACAGTTAGTTAGCACAAGTACTTCATATTTCACAGGCAGCTGTTATTTATTTACAAGCAATTGTTATCATTCTATCTACTCATTCAAGACTGCAATTCAATCATCCAATACAGACTTTTCAAGTGTTTCTCGTCCTAGGATTCATGGCATATCCTAAGTTCTAACCATTCATTCAACACATGCATTTAGGTTATAATTAAATTAGAGGGAAGCCACTCTACCAGTAAACCTAGGAGTATTGGAGGCTTGAACGGCAGACTCACATACCTCAGCAAGCCTCGAACCTACAATGGAACGAAGTCTTATGACAAGCAACAATCACAAGAAAACTATCAGAACAGTATGAAAAGCCTTCTAATAAGTAGAGGAATTCACAAGGAACACATCGGTATTTTATTTGCGTAAAACGGAACTCAAACGGACCCTAAGTGGGTCAAAAATAGGGTTTCTGTCTCAAATCAAACGTCTGGAACAACTTCCAGACGTCTTAAAAGTGCACAGTAGCATACCTAAGTCTCTACGCCAATCCTCAGACATCCAAGAACTCTTCTGAATCATCTAGACCCAGCTCCAGACGTCCGACCACCTCTTCGGACGTCTGGAAGCGCTTCCCGTCGTCTGGTACGTTGCCAAGACGTCTGAAATGCGTGAGAGGGCATGTCCAGCGCCTTCCCGAAGCGAATCTTGCACGAAACCACACAATTTTCTCAAAAGGGCATGCACAGGGTATCGGCGGAGCGGCCTGCATGGTCGTATCCGCAAAGAGGGCATACCTTCGCGAAGCCCTCTCCTCACCGTCGTCTGGAGGTCACTCCAGACGTCTGATTCTGGGAAACCCAGAACCAGAACCTCTTTCCACCGCTCTCTCGCCTGCATGGCCGCGCCGCACCCTCTCGCCTGCAGCTCCAGTTGCAGCAATGTCGAGGAGGACCTCCCTGACGCACTCCTCCGCCTCGCGCACGTGCCACTTCGGTCATGAGCTCACCGGTGAGCTCCCACACGAGCTCGCAAGCTCACTCTCCTCTCCTCATGCCGCTCCTCCTCGACACCGCCTGCGTGCTCTCTCGCTCGCGCTACCTCTCTCGTTGGAGTGGAGAAGAGGGGAAGCAGCTGGTGGCTGAGAAGTGAGAAGAAACGAGAGAGGAGGGGGTTTTATAGATCGGTGGGTTAAGGTTTTGCTAGAGGTGGGAAGAGAGAGAAGGGGTGGAAAAACGAGTGTACTGTCTGCGCACAGACGCAAGTTCGTACTCAAAATTTTCGATTTCCAGATGTTTGAGAAGGTGTCCAGATGTCTGACCTACAGTACAAACATCTTAAAAAGCTCAAACAGCACAGGTCTTAACATCATAACTGTTGGTGCTAGAGCACCACGATCATTTGTTTTGATGATAACAAAACACGTGTTATTTAACATTTGCAATTTGAGTCCTAGATTTCAGGTCAATTGCAAATGAAGACGTGTTTAGACGGAACTCGAGCTCGCATCCAGGACGGATTGGAGGAGCTTGACGGAAAACAGAGGAGGTTCGCGTGGAGCGACAGAGTGAAGATGGAAGGAAAAGAAGAATAGGATAGATTCTTTCTTTTGTACTTGTTGTATTTTTAATTTCTTTTGTTGCTCTTTATTTCCTTAGATATTTCATGTTAAAGAGCCTCAAAAAACCCTAACAGTAGTCCTAGGAACACCGGCACAACCCTAGGATACTTAGGTTTTCTGTAGAATACTTAGAAAACCAATATAGGGTTCAAACAGCACTTCCAGACGTCTAATTCCCAAATCAGACGTCTGATAAAGCATTTTAAGACGTCTGACTGTTGTTTCAGACGTCTGATAACTGTTAGGCTGGACATAGTTAGTACTGTCTGATGAAATCAGACGTCCATACCTTAGACCAGACGTCTTAGAAGACGTCTGATGGATTTGCCAGACGTCCAGATAGTGGACCGTTGGCTAACTTAGCAAGCACGGCAGTATATGACCGTTAGAGCCTTATCAGACGTCCATAGGACTTCACAGACGTCTGATAAATGACCGTTTTGCCTCGGCTGACCCAAAATCTCTTCTCAGAGATTTTCTAGCCGTTGCAACGTTTGGAAATCAATTCCCACGGTAAAAGTAGGTTTCCAGACGTCCAGACTTAGTGCCAGACGTCCTCTATGTCGTCTGATGGACTTGTACAAAAACCCTGTTTAGATCTGATTCAAGTCAGGGAGAAACCCGCATAGAATCAGACGTCTGACCTTGGAATCAGACGTCTTAAAGTGGCCTTCCAGACGTCTGATGCCAGAGTTAGACGTCTGATAACCCTGTGAAGTGTAATCATTGTCCTGATTTCGGCCTGATTCTCTTGGGCTTTGCACCCAACGGCTATGGAAGCTTTTCCAAGCCTTCCAAAGCCTTCCTAAGGCATCTATAAATAGAGGGGAACCTTTGTAACAAAAACACAACATAAGAGACACTTAGAAATACACTTGGATACACTTAGCTACACATTTTCACACTCTTGTGTCCAAGAAGTTCTTGCTCTCCAAGCTCAAGCTCTACATCTTGAGAGCATCAAACAGTTTGCACGCCCGCTCTCCCGCTGTTGATAACGAGAGCGACGTAGCGCCATCGCGTGGCACACGCACCGCGTCATCGTCGACGCACTCCTTGCAAAGGGGAGTTTCCTATTTCCTATAGAAGCTAGGTTTAATTTTGTTGGCTCTATAGGACTGTTATTTTATTTTATCTTTGTATTTTGGTTGGGTATTCGCTTTGCGAATTCCCGTCTCCTTCATGGGACAAAATCCTTCTCGTGGAGAGAAGGGGTTGAGGAACGCTACCCTCGTACTTGTAGCGTGGTTGTACTGAGGTTGAATCACCCTCGTTCAAAGTGATTCGTTTAGTGGATTTGATCAACTTGGTTGATCGGAAAATCCTAACTCGAGAGGGTTAGGTGGTGGTTTTCACCCGGTTTGGATTTCCACCTAAAAATACCTGTGTACATTGTGTGATTGCCTATTTTGTGATATTGTTTATATTTATTTCCGCAATTATTACGTCACCCCCTCCTAGTAGGGAACTTTCAATAACAAACTTAAAAGAAGTTTCGTCCCGAAAACTTGAGCTAGCTAGGGTGTAGAAAAAGAACAAAATACACAACAAACTTAAAGAGAGCCAAAGCCAGTCCAAAAGGATGTACCCTAAAAAAAAAACTCTGGGTACCGCTCTCGCATCGCCACCTCAGGCTCCCAGGTAGCCTCCTCGTACTTCTGGCTCCTCCACAAGACCTTCACCAGGGGTACTTGCTTCCGTCTAAAACTCCGGACGGCTCTATCTAATCTGCATTGGTCGCTCGGGGTAGGTCAGGTCGTCACCCACCTCGACACTCTCGTGGCTCAGAACGTGACTGGGATCGGCAACATACTTCCTGAGGTTGGACACGTGGAACACATCGTGCACACCAGAAAGCTGTGGAGGAAGGGCAAGCCTGTAAGCAACGGGTCCCACCTGCTCCAATACCTCAAAGGGCCCCACAAACCTCGACGCAAGCTTCCCTTTCACCCCAAAACGCTGCAGACCCTTCATGGGCGAAACGCGTAGAAAGACGTGATCCCCAACCTCGAATTGCACCTCTCTGCGCTTTCGATAGGCATAACTCTTCTGTCTGCTCCTGACAGTGCGAAGTTGTCTGTGAATCTGCTCGACCACCTCCTGATTCTGCCAGATTAGCTGGGGGCCAACCTCCCACTTGGTCCCCACCTCAACCCAACTCAAGGGTGCAGTACACCTCCGTCCGTACAGAGCCTCGTAGGGTGTCATGCCGATGCTCGAATGATAACTGTTATTATATGCAAACTCTGCCAGAGGCAAGTGCTCCTCCCAAGAGCCCCTCCAGTCTAGTACACAAGCACGCAAAAGGTCCTCAAGTGTCTGTATTGTGCGCTCTGACTGTCCGTCCGTCTGGGGGTGGTACGCTGTACTGAACCTCAACCGTGTCCCCAAAGCCTATTGAAACTCAGCCCAAAACTGGGACGAAAAACAGGTATCCCGGTCGGATACAATCTCATGCGGAACTCCGTGCAGACGTACCGCGTCACAAATATACCTCTCTGCCAACTGTGCTAGTCCCAAAGTGACTCGGATCAGCAAGAAACGTGCTGTCTTCGTCAATCTGTCTACAATCACCCGGATTGCGTCGTGTCCTCACTAGGTAACGGGCAAGCCCACCACCAAGTCCGTGGTGATGCTCTCCCACTTCCACTCTGGCACAGGAAGTGTCTGTAACGGTCCCGCAGGCCTCTGATGCTCGACCTTCACCTGCTAGCACACCAAGCACTGCTGCACGAACTCACTGGTCGCAATCCCATTTCGCGGTGTTATAAAAATTATGTTCGTTGCAGTATATTGTAAAAAGTGATCACCAGTTTATTACAATTTATTACTCGGAATTTAAAATTTTCCGAGGTCGAACTCAGGAAGCATACTATGATTCTAGAAGCTTACAAATTCACAATTACAAGATACAAAAATTTAAGAGAGAGGGACAAAAGAATATTTTCTTCTCTTCTTTCTTTCTTCTCTTTCCCTTCTCTTCTTTTTCCCGTCTCTTCTTTTCTTTTCCTTCTCTTCTTTTTCTGCCTTTCCCTTTTTTAGACGTCTGATTCTCTAAATCAGACGCCTTATCGACCCAGTTGCTACAGTGCCTCCTTCTTTCTTCAATTGTCTTCCCTTCTTTCTCCTTCGGCTGTTGCGGCTCCTCTTCTTCTCTTTCTTCTCTCTTTAGCTTTCCTCCTTCTTGGCTTCAGCTCCTTCTGTAGCAGCTCCTCCTTGGCTTCTTCTTTTCTTCTTGCTACTGTGTCTCCTCCACCTTCTTCCTTCTTGCGGCTGAGTCCTTGCCGCTTCCCTTCCTCTTCTTCTCCATCTGTTCCCTGCACACACGAACGCAAAACATACCCCTACCCTTCCCCGCGTCTCTCTCTCTCTCTGAATCTCTCTTTGGTACGCTCTCCCAGAGCCAGGTAATCGAGCCGGGTCGCGTGCCCGGGTCCAGGCGCACCGACGTGGGTTGTGCGGAGGAGTGTACAGGCAGGATATTCGGATCGCGGGTCAAGTCCGCGTGGGCAGTGCCGTGGACGAGACCGAGTGAAGGCGAGGGACCTCACCCCTGTGTGACTTGAGGCGAACAGACTCAGTC
Source organism: Thalassia testudinum (assembly GCA_037157565.1). Classification (NCBI taxonomy): domain Eukaryota; kingdom Viridiplantae; phylum Streptophyta; class Magnoliopsida; order Alismatales; family Hydrocharitaceae; genus Thalassia; species Thalassia testudinum. The sequence goes on from JAZHRO010000058.1 coordinate 12,999,910, forward strand.
ACTTTTTCGTCTTATACTGGTGCGGGCACACGTCAGCTTCCAAGGTGGGACTAAAGTCCTACCTGCATCTTTGTGCTTCTGCAGAAGAAAG